>CM062820.1:877715400-878315400 GCA_031772625.1 Pinus tabuliformis | reverse complement strand
AATTAATTTTTTTTCTTACAATTTCACTTTCCATAATGTGTAATTTATTCCATTTTTAATATGGAGTGGACATATATATATATATATATATATATACATACATACATATATGCGCGTGTGTGTGTGTTGAATAAAAGATTTTAACATCAAAATATAGATAGATAGAGAAAAGAGCAAAAGAGTTCTTATTCTATTAATATGTTCTTTATATTTCAAGATATGAGAGAGATTTGCAATTCTTTCAATATAACATTATAAAAATATTAATAATAAAAATAATTCAATGTCTATATATTTAGCGAGAGGGATAAACATACAAACATGTAAAATTCAGAGAGAGAGAGAGAGAGATATTATATCATATGGATATATGTTATCTACTTCCAAACATGAGGGGGACATGTATTAACATTTTAATGTGGAGAACGTGAATCATAATTAAACATTTCAATGTCAACTATATATATGTTTTTTTTGTTGGCTAACCCAAGGGGGGATTTGAAGTTTGAATCTCATGGTTTACATAATACTTCATAACACGACGATTGCAAATTGAGTTGTCCCCAATGGGCATCAACTATATTTGTGTTATATAAAACTAGCAAAAATGAAAAAAAATCTTATAGTTAAAACATTTTATTAATGTTTCACTCAAAACCAACATAGATCCATGTTAACTCTAGATTTACTAGGAACTAAGAGGAATCAAATCTCCCAAAGTGAAAACCTTTCCTCAATTTTTGCACTCAAAAATAGGTTTGCATATTGAGAGATTTGAGCTGCCCCAATGGACGTCATCTTTTTTTTTTATAAAACTAATGAGATAAAAAAAATTCTCATAGTCAAAATATTTTATCAATGTTTTGCTCAAAACGAACATAGATCCATTTTTACTCTAAATCTACGAGGGGCCAAGAGGAATAAAATCTCTCGAGGTGCAAACCTTTCCTCAAGTTTTGCACTAAAGAAGAGGTTTGCATCTTGAGAAATTTGAGTTGCCCCCATTGGATGTCAACTATATTTATGTTATATAAAACCAATGAAAAAAAATAAAAAAATCTTATAGTTGAAACATTTTATTATTGTTTTGCTCAAAACCAACATAGATCCATGTTAACTCTAGACCTACGAGGAGCCAAAAGGAATCTAATCTCTCAAGGTGCAAACCTTTCCTCAAGTTTTGCACTCAAAAAGAGGTTTGCATATTGAAAGATTTGAGTTGCCCTCAATGAATGCCAACTATATTTATGTTATATAAAACCAATGAAAATAAAAACTTCTTATGGTTAAAACATTTTATTATTGTTTTGTTCAAAACCAACATATATCCATGTTAACTCTAGATCTACTAGGAGCCAAGAGGAATCAAATCTCTTGAGTTGCAAACCTTTCCTCAAGTTTTTCACTCAAAGAGAGGTTTGCATCTTGAGAGATTTGATTCCTATTGGCTCTTAGTAGATCTAGAGTTAACATGGATATAAGCTAGCTGTTAATAATGGCGGAATATATATACTTAAGTGGATTTATAAATTAAAGTTTTATTTAACTCTCACTCAAGCAAATACATCTAAATCAAAATAACATCTAAAACAAAAATATTGCAGCTAGTAGATGACATGACATTGATTTAGCCATGAGGGTTAGCTCAGTTGGTTAAGTCCTGATCGTGAAAGCACCTCTGGTATTGAGAGGTCATGGGTTCAATTCTCACGACACTATTAGGATTAGACTCCATTTTTGAGTCAACAATAAGTGACCCTTTCATGTAGATATGCTTGGTACAAATATTCCATGGACGTAGCAGTCACCAATCTCTAGGGACTATGAATAACATAGAAAAAATATGGCTTGGATATATGACCTAATTGTTGACTCAACATTCTATTTGGTGTGACACATGGATTAGGATGCCACATCATCTGCCACATGACAATTGCTTAGTAGCATTGCCATCGCACCAAGGGTGAAAATATTCAAATCACCACATCTCAACAATTCAGACTTAGATTTTTAATAAATTTTATACCACCACAAAGCTCTTAATGAGTAGAGAACGATGAAAATATAATAAACGAGCTTTTAGTTGAAAGAGAAAAGTGAAAATTTGATACCCCATACCCTCAACAAGGTACAAGGGGAATAAGTATGTTACATAAATAACAAATTGAATCCCTAGAAAGAGGTGCAAGCAAAAAGCTCTTACTAAAGCCTCAAAATTTAGGATGTCTACAAATTCCATTCATCTAGAGATAAAAGGAGGAGGGACATTGTGCATGATAATCTTGAAGAGATAGTTATTCGCAACAAAGAATCTAATTCAACAAATTTGGGTTAAATGTTATGTAGTGCAAAATAATTAAATGTTATGTATTGCAAAATAATTAGTAATTTAGGGTGATGCACAAGCACAGGGATGTGGTGGAGGCATTATACTTTATCTATCTGATACATATTACTTTCACATTTGCATGGGGTTGGGAGAGGGTACAAATAACTTTGCAGAGCTGCTTACACTCCGACATCTTTTACATTTTGCAATTCTCAAATAGTGCAGACACATACAAATTTTTGGAGATTCCAAAATAGTCATAAACTGGTTCAACAACACAACATCATGCCATGCATATACTCTCAGAACTATTTTGGATGATATTGCTTTTCTCAAAACACATTTTGTTCATATTTCATGCACTCATATTTACAGGGAGTGTAATGAAGGTGCGGACAAGCTATCAAAAGAGGCAACGCATCGTCCTCGATGAGAATGGATGATCAAAGAGCACACACTTGAGCGGACCTATCAGTGCTTCCACAGACCATATATGGATCAGGAACGACTGAGGGCAGATAGACCCTAATATCAATAGTCTTTAACAATCTTTTATAGTTTTTCTATTATGTAATTACCATTGGTGAATTTTTGAATATGTAATTATTTTATATATGAACACCAGTCACTAGCACACCCAACACAAGGTCTTTTTGTAGAACTTATAGTTCAAATTCTACACAGCTGATTACGGTCACAATACTTGCATATGCCTATGGCATTTACAACATGTAATTTTCAACAAATTAATGGAAATTACGATATTTTATCCCCGGGAAATTTTTTTTAGTAATTTAGGAGTTCTTATTTTTATTTTTCAAAAAATATACATGTAATAATTACTAGAGTATAGTTCATATAAACATATTGCATTTAAGAGTTGGCATTTTTGTTTGAAAATTAAGGCAAACGATTTTTGTCCCTATGTTGTTTAACCTTTGCTACAACGTTTTATATGATACAAATTAGCCTTTGCTCCAACCTTTTATATAATACAAATTCTGCTAGTCGATATTCTTAAAAAAGAAGTCAACCTAGATACATCTTAACCCTAGGTTTATCAAATGTGGAGAGATCAAAGCCTTAAAATGTAGACCTTTTCCCAAATTTTATATCATAAAAATGTTTTACTCTTTGAAGGATTTGATTTCTCTTAATGTTTTATATCTTATACCTAGGTTGAGCTTACGCTGGGGCTAGCCCCAAAATGAATCAAAGAACCATTTGCCAAATTTGCCCAACTATGGGATGCTCTCACTAATATTATGCAAGGTTTGGACAAGCTTAGATGCCCAATAAAACAATTTTCATCTTCACAATTAACTCCCATTTTGAAACCCATGAAATTTAATCTTATAACCTATAAAGACTAAATCCACACAAACCAATTAATATATATATATATATAAACTCATCGAACATATATATAGAGAGAGAAAGAGAGAGAGAATTGTCTTTAGTGCGATTTTTTGGAAGATTTTCTGGTGGATTTTTGGTTTAATTTCTCTAAAATTTGGCCATAATTCATTGAAATCATGACACAATAGAAGTGCCCCAGGGGTTTTTCATGTTGCTAAATTCATATATAGAGTCAAAACATTATTTTAAATAACAAAAATCAAGATTTCACTTTAAATTTTTCCACTAGAAACTCTAAAAAATCTCACTATAGACAACTTCTATATATAAAACAAACCAAATAAAACTATAATATATATTAATATGTTAATTTATAAAAAGAAAACTCAATAATTATATATTTGCGAATAACCAACCAAATAAAACTAAAACTATATATCGTTAAAAAAAACTCAATAAATATATATTTAAAACCAAAATATATATTAATGTGCTTCACTAAAAAAAATTCAACCTAACTTATAGTCATAAAACTGTTCAAATACACATGAATAACGACCACCACCAATTAAATAAACCAAAACCATGCCATCATATCATATTCACATGATTAACAGCACATACTCCGACACACACACATATGTATTGACAATTACAACTCTACGCAGGGCTATCTCGGATGTTTCTCAGATATGACAAATAAAATGATTCCATATACAAAGTAATCTCTTTTGACTCTATGTTGATGCAGACTGTGGCAATCTTGATTGCACTGTTGGCAAAGCTCAAGATTCCCATATTGCCGGAAGGTAGAGGAAGACGCATTCCAAAAAAGCACTTAGATGGCACGCAATAAATGGTTGAAGTACTGTCGTCATTGCAACCAATTCTCATGCCAATGCGTAAAATACGGGAGTCGAGTTTTTTAAGTTCCGGAAGATTCTCTTTGAGGGTTTATATACACGAGATAAATGGCTTTGAAATTGGCCTGCAGCAAAAGGACATACTTTGATATTCTGCGGTCAACTGATAAATATTCCTGCATAAAAACCCTAGCCTCGTTCATTCATAATTAGGTTTTGTACGCGTTTCGACCCTCAAAGGGCAGAAAGACAATTTTGTGGCGGTGAGCGAAAGCAGCACGAGGAATAAAAAACGAAATGGATATTGACAACGACTCTATCGGCGGACATTTACCCTCTTTAATTCCCTCTAAAGAAAAGATGTAGGATAATCTTTGCTTTTAGTATTATTTTGAGCAGGGTGATTGGGAAGTTTCCTTTATTTTTCAATAAAAATGATTTTAGAGTTTAAATTAGAAAATTGCGCTTTCGATTTGTAAAACCATCGTGCTATTTTTCAATACCTATATTTATGCTATTTTGGACTTCCAATTTTGTCAATTGCAATGTGATTTAGCACAGATTAAATTTGACAGGCTGGTAATTCTAAATCCATCTTAGACCAGTTCTATTAATTTCCGTACATAGTTATCCCAATTTCAAGTGATATTCCGTCAGAAAGCTCGTTATGCTTCTTGTGAGTGAAGAAAGGATAGGGGAGACACGAGTAGCAAAATATAAGGCAGGCAATAAATTAAATTGTAGCACTCAGTGACCCGCCCAATTGGCTTAATATATTATTTTGTAGACCAGGCAATAACGTGTGCCGTTCTGTCTTTCCTACGTGGCATACGGTAAGCCGATTCGCCCAGTTTTGACTTGCAACGAATGGCAACGAACCGAAGCACTAGAAAAGAGGGCCATTAAGCTCAGGCCCCGCACGATTTCTATTCCGTTTCTTCATATTTCTAGGGTTGGATTTCCTTGAACAAGAAGAAGGCAAGGGAAGGATTTTGTGTGTATTTATTGTTCGGCCCAGGCGGGTGAGAAATAGAAATCCCCTGGGTCAGACTTCTTTCTTCCAGTCGGAAATCAATCAAAAATCCGAATTTCATAGCTTAAGTAAATCAAGTTTGAATTCGTTTTTGCATGGTCATTGACTTTGCTCTAGAATTCGTTTTGGGAAGGTTTGATATAATATACATATACTGGGCTATTTATGGTGATCGGGGATTTGTTCTGGAAACCAATTCTGATTCTTGCAATCGTTTGAGATAATAATTTTGCTAGTATAGAGGGTTATATATTGGTTGTCCAAGGATAATGAGTAACCAAGGGCCAGGGGCAGATGGCGTGGGCGGCCTTCCGTCCCTTCCAAGCAGGAGGCAGAAGCGCACTCCTTCAGACACAAAGAAGAAGACTCCATCTGAAAATGGGAAACCTTCCTCCGAGGCAGGTCGAAAGTCTATGGGATCCAGTCGTTCATCGTATGTAACGATTCTTTTTCTTTCACAGCTAAATCCTTTTTCCTTTGAAGTGGGTTCATGTTATTTTTGAATACATGTTTCATTTGACTTGGGCATATAACCATTCTTCAGATATATGTTTGGAATCTATTTTGACGCTGGGCACACGCTACACAATATGACCTATTTATTTGGATTGACACCATTGAATAAAGATGCCTGGAGTTTATCACAACTAGTCCAGGCTTTGTTTCTTAGCACACTCGTGTAGGTGCTCTACTTGAGAATCCCAAAGCAACATGTTGAAGAGTTTTTATAGTCCCACGAGTTTTAATCTCGCTCTGGCCAAAAAATTGGGTGCTTTCTCACAAAAATAGGAAAAATCCTGAAGGCTCATTCACCAGCTTTTATGGGTGTATTATTAGTCTTCTATCAGTTTATTAGGTTTTATTTCTTTTTCGCTCGAGAGAATATGCGGTCGGTGTGTTTCAAGCTGGCTCTGTTCCAGTAGATTTATGTCAGTTTTTTCAAAAAAACAAACCCACAGAAAATCTAAGGGATGCTTCCAGGAATTGCATTGGCGGTAAACCTGTCAGCATAGACTAGTGCGCCTTACCAAGGGGATTTGAACTAGGCATGTGCAGGCTTGGAATTAACCAAATGCTCAACAAGATTAGTATCAACCTGTTGAGGTAGCTCCTTGGGCTACATGATTTACGACATTTATGTACATGTATCTTACTTATATTTACAAGCAGTTATTGCTAGCTTGGAATTCTAGTCAAAGAGTGTCATCTAAACAGATAGACAATGAATAATTCTGAGCGCCAGTAGTAATCCTGCAAACATTAACAATGTGCGTGTTTGTGTGACAGCAGCAGAAATCTTGTAGGAACCTACATCTAATGTTAACAGGGAATTAGGTGCCCTTACTGTATTGGCTTTTACCCAAGGCTGCTAATTTTGAGATGTTAGTTTGAACATTGGCTAACATGGTTGTACCTACATTCGAAAACATTCTTTGATGGAACTCATATAACTGTTTGACACTTAAAATCTGGTCTGTTTTATTAATTGGTGAAAGACTTCGTTTTTGTTGGTTCTTAACATTTTTGCAAAGCTTGTTTTACTGTTTCCTTTTTTCTTATAGACAAATATTCACTTTATTACAAAGTGAAACACAATGGTAGTTTTGGGAAATGAGAACTTATTGCTTTACCAATTTTGGCGATTAGGATAAATTTCGTGCTTTCTTGTAAAGCATTGATTTTTTAGTCTCCTGAAGGAGGTGAAGCAGATTGGATTAGAATCGAAGCAGTGGGTTTTGCCTCTTAATTCGACATTGCCTCTCACCAGTGAATGTTCATCATTAAATTAGAGCTGATGAAATAGGTCCAGTCTATTTGTATTTACTTTGTGAGTGGTTGACCATTGATGGATGTTCATGATTACAAAATCCAAGGACTCTTTACTTACTGTGTTAGTTCTTAATATCATTGTTGGATATAGCTGGTAACAGGGTATCTGGATTCTACTACCTTGAGTAGCTTAAGGTTAGCGTGGTTTTCCACTTGCATTTTCAGTTTTATTTTAGAGTTTCTGGTGATGTAAGTTCAGTACCCAGTATCTGCTGTTAGGTGTATATTTTTGCAATATGTAATCGAAAAAGTTTTTACCACCAAAACAGCACTGGGAGATGGCCACATTCATTGCGTTGAAGTTGATAACGGACAATTATTGTTAGATGTCATTTTTAATCGTTGTAGCGTTGATGCATTCTGACTTTGTAGCTCATAGTTATCTTTGTTTTAATTTTATTTAATGGTGTTTTGGGTATCTGCTAGTCTTGATTTTTCATTTCTTGTTTGCATTTATCGTAGTGTTAGTTCGCTTTGTAACCTTCGGATTTGGAATCTGTACAACACTATGTGAGATGTAATTGTATATTTCTCTCTTGCAAAAATTAACTGCTGAGATTGAAATATCTGACGTCTAATGTCTAACAATTGGTCCTTTCTTTACTAGAGAGTTTTGTTGAGTTGATTTACCTTTTTGTTTCGGGTCTAATTTCATGTAGCTTCTTTCTATGTAGCATATGTTTACATTATATTGGCATCATCATTGGTGGAACAGGTTCGGGTCTGGGGAACGAACTGTAAAGCGCTTGAGATTATCAAAAGCTCTGACAATTCCAGAGGCTACAACAGTTCTAGATGCTTGTCGTCGCATGTCCACGCGTAGAGTGGATGCTGCCCTCCTTACCGACTCAAATGCTTTACTTTGTGGGATAATAACAGACAAGGTGTGCTAGGATTCTTATACTAGAGACACATTCTTTATTTATATTATGATTTGGTCTGATGGGGCTCACCTAAGATAACTAATCTTGTTTTGGCTTTCGTAGGATGTTGCAACAAGGGTTATAGCAGAAGGTTTGAAACCAGCTGAGACATCTGTATCCAAGGTCATGACGAAGAATCCTGTATTCGTAATGGCGGATACATTAGCAGTAGACGCATTAACAAAAATGGTCCAAGGTTAGTAGGATTGCCTATATTGTTAGCGTGTCAAACAGTTTGTGGAAAATTGTAGTTAGTGTTTCTCATAAAATGTTGAACATTATTGGCTATGCAGGAAATTTTAGACACCTGCCTGTCGTGGAAAACGGAGAGGTCATAGCTTTGCTTGATATTACAAAATGCCTATACGATGCCATAGCTAGAATGGAGAAGGCTGCAGAAAAGGGTAATGCCATTATGGCTGCTGTGGAAGGGGTGGAGCGACAGTGGGGAAGCACCACTTCTGGTATTTTATCTACTTTTACCTGACGATAATACAATCCAACTTATTTTTGTTGTTTTTCTTATGCATTTTGCTGATTTTACTATATTTAGAAACAGATGGCAACTAATTCTTCATGTCTGCTCGAATCCTTATATGCAGTTTCTAATACTTTTATTGAGACATTACGAGAGCGAATGTTTAGACCTTCTCTAGCCACTGTTATCACAGAGCATACAAAGTGAGTGCTACCACATGCAGATTTAGTGGTAGTCTTCTAGCATGGAGTCGGACTACTTGCATAGTCAATATTCTCTGAATGAACTAATGCATGGCTTACTTTTTATCCATGCTCTTTCTTTTGTCAGGGTAGCGAAAGTTTCACCCACTGAATCTGTGTACATGGCGACAAAGAGAATGCAGGAGCTTCGGATGAATGCAGCAGTTGTAACAGTTGAGAATAAACCACGCGGAATTCTCACGTATGGACGTTTGACTCTATTTTATGAACCCTGCCATTTTATTTGATTCTGGTTGTTCTTACTTATGGTGCTTATTTAAGCACAAATGACAAATCCCTTTGTTGTTACATAGCAAGTCTTGATTTTTATAAAATACGTACCAACTAATTGTTACCTCTTGTGAGATATAGTTCAAAGGATGTTTTGATGCGAGTTGTAGCACAAAATCTCTCCCCAGAATCAACACTGGTTGAAAAGGTATCTTATTGGACTTTTAAAGCTTCTATATCTTGGTTTTTGTCCTTCATACCAGTATTCTAGGAGCAATATGCTGGAGATATTGAATCTGGGACTATGATGTTTTCAGAACCTGAGAATCTATAAAGCATCTAGTTTTTTAAATAAGAAATAAGTTTTTATTTATTATATACGCTTTTCTAAGAGCACCAAATGCAACAAAAAAATCAGAGAGAGCTTCCAAAAACAGGGAGGTGCCCGGATTTGTCCTTCATTATGAAGACTGACTTCTGTAAATGCTATATATGGTTTCAGAACCGAGTTAAAAAACTTCATATAGAGAATTAATATGTATTCCAATGATAAGTATCTACAAATTACTAATTTTAATTACAGAAACTAGCATAACATATTTTTGATTTAAGCATGTGAGGGGCTTCCGCAGTGCAATGTTATTATATGCCATTTTTTTGGGATTAATTGCTTAAAGTAATTAAAGTCATTCATGTATGGCCTAACTCTCATGATTGTCTTTTAGTCGTGATTGATTTTTTTGAGCTTGATTAGTCCACTTAACACTCAATGCATTAGGTAATGCTCGTAGGGCTAAAGAACTGGGATTGAGACCATTGAAACTAATCACATAGTGTCAGTCGCCACCTCCGGGACTTGCACAAGGTGACTAAGACTATCTAGTAGGGTCATGCATTCCAAGCCCATTGGCTCTAGCATGTTTAACTGTAGAGGTTCCCCCTTAGTCAAGCACACTAAACTTGCGATTCCATTTGCAGAACCTTGGCAAATATTTTGCTTTATGAACTATTCATTTAGATCTCCCTACACTTTATTTAAGTATGTGAGGGTCTTTCTTATTGCAACATTAGGAGATATCAATTTTTTTGGGATTGAAATTTGAATGGGTAGAGTATCTAAGGACATTTGGAAATGACCCATCTCCCATGAATGTCATTT
This sequence comes from Pinus tabuliformis, assembly GCA_031772625.1. Classification (NCBI taxonomy): domain Eukaryota; kingdom Viridiplantae; phylum Streptophyta; class Pinopsida; order Pinales; family Pinaceae; genus Pinus; species Pinus tabuliformis. Next base: position 878,304,953 of record CM062820.1, on the reverse strand, counting down.
AGGAAAGACCAATTTCTCATGAGTTTGACTAGTTCACTTAGCTCTCATTGCATCAAGCGATGTTCATATGGTTAGAGAAATGGGATTGAAACCGATCTAATGAAATGCATCACATAGCATCAATCATCACCTCGGTACTTGCACATGGTCACTGGGACTTCCTAGGAAGGTCACCCATCCCAAGACTCCTTTGGCTCAAACATCCTTAACCATGGGGATTTCCCCATGGTTAAGCCCACTAAGCTTGCTAGTCCCCCATGGTTGAGCCCACTAAGCTTGCTAGTCCATTTGCAAAACCTTAGCAAGTATTGTGCCTTATAAACTATTTATTTAGAGCCTCCTTACTCTTTATTTAAACATATGACGGGCTTCCATAGTCCTATATTATGATATACATTTTCCCTTCGAGATTAAATTTATAGATTATTTAGTCACTCATATATGACCCATCACTCGTGAGTGTCATTTAGTGATGACCAATTTCACACAAGCTTGAATAGTCCACTTAGAAGTGATTGCATCAAGTGATGCTAATAATTTATCCTTCCCCTTCACACAATGGGCATTATGAGGCATACTCTTGATTATGATGTGGCCAACTAGGACCTTTTCCCTTATATTTGCTAGTTTCTATCACCTCAATCCCTCTAGCACACTACACACTTGTCCTTCTCCCTCGAAACCAACCATCCTCCCGCCTTTCCCCTCTACCCCAAAGTCCATTTGCACTGCTATTTTGTTTGACGATGGGGATGCCTTTTGATATTGCTTCTGCCATATTCTCCGTCCCATCTCTAGTTTCTCATTTGCCATTTTGGAAGCAGTCAATAGCTCCATCCCCATGCTATCAGTCCACCATGTTAGCCTGAGCTATGTTTCCAACCCTTTGTTAGAAATATAGTAGCAATGGTTAATATTTTTATCATGTGAAGAAACGGAAAATCTGAATTTATATTATGCCTCAAATTGCTCAAGTCGGCTAGGCCCCTTGGAGGCACCCTTTCAACCCCCTTTGGCAGACTATAAATAAGAGACCCCTCCCTTCAATTTGGCACATCGATGATCTATGGTTTGATCTCTGTTCTAGGAAAGAGAAGAATAGAAGGAGGCCGAATTTTAGAAGAAAGGAGGAGAGGCATGCCACTTGTGGGAAGCTTTTGTTTCTGGTTATCTTGATGTGTTGTTTCTGGATGTATTAATGAACTTTGAACTCTCTCTCATAAGGAAAGATTTTTGGGTTTTCCCCTTGTGGGTTTTGCCCTGGCCTTAGGCCTAATTTTCTGTGTCTCTTGTCTAAGGGTCTCATGGTTATTTTTACTGCTCTTTCATGTTTAATGGTTGAAATTTTCTTCTGTATAACTACTCAATGATATTGGATGTTATAGATTTTATTGATGCTAATAAATCAATGGAAGTAGTTATTTGTTGAAGGAAATTATTTATAGTTTCTGTGAACCCTAGAAATATCAATATGGAATCAGAGCCATTTGAAGAGCAATTTGGGAGGAAGACACTTTAAACCATCATCGGAGGCTTATGCGAAACCCTGGGCTCAAGTTTCTGTGGCATTATACTCTGTTATGCAAGCATCTCTGTGATGTTATGTGAACTTCTCTGTCGCATGTTATACGAGCTTTTCTGTGGCATTTATACTTTGTTATGTGAGCATCTTTGTGATGTTATGCGAGCTTCTTTGTGGCATGTTATGTGAGGTTCTTTGTGGCATTTATACTCTATTATGCAAACATTTCTGTGGTGATATGCAAACTTCTCTGTGGCATGGAATGCGAGATTCCATGAGACACATTCCACGAACTTTGAGGAACATAACACTATGAAAATTTGCGGACCTGAGGAAGTTTGAACCTAATCAAGGTATGAAATTGATCTGAGTTCTACTGTGGTATGTCATGGTTCATCTGAACAAAAGTATGGGCTCATTTTGTGGCTTCATATCTTTGAGGCAAACAAAATTTTTGTTAATTTCTATGGTATCCGAACCTCTGTGACATCCGAAAGTCTGTGGTCTGAGTTTCCTGTGGTATGTAAGGCAAGCGGAAGTTTGACTGTGTTGTGTTACCTCTGTAATTCTGAGATCTGAGTTGCATTACTTCTCTGTGGCATCCAAACTCTCTGAGGTAAGCATTTGAACCTTCCTATGGCATCTGATCTATTCCTCTATGGCATCTAAAATGAGGCCTGTTCGAGTTACCTCAGAATGAAATCATCCAAATTATGGTTAGAAACCTAAGTTTGTAGCTATCATTCAAACTTTTTGTACAATGATATTGATATGGATTTGTCCGAGTTTGCAAATTTGAGTCTATCTCCTTGATGATTTAGTCCGAGTCTGAGGTTCAAGCAATCTTATATGTAATAAGTATTATCCCTATAATAAGGAACCTCAGAAATAAATTGAAGGAAGATCGAGTCTGAGCAATAAGTTACTGAGGCACTATCTTTAAGAATATGCGAGTCACTATCTTTGTGGATATGTGAGTTATTGAGGCACTTTATCTTTGTGTTTTTGTTTATGTAATTAAGTCCGAATTATGATGATAGCAAATCCATGTTTGCATGCCTAATGTTGCTGATCGTGTGGAGACTTTGTTGCAAAAAGATCTCTATGAACAAAATTGGAGGATTGACTTGGTTGTTGAGGTCAGTCTTATATATAGAAGAAGGACGACTTTCATTGCAGAAGTCGACCTGATTGTTATTCTATCCGAAAATTGTTTTTCATTGTTCTCCTGAAGTGAAGATCGAATTAGAAATGTCTAAGTGATGAGTGGCAAGTTGCAAGTTGGAAGTCTGTAAATGAAGGAATAATACATTGCTTTGGAATCTAAGTATTGAACTAAGCCTGAAATAGGTTTGCTAAATGTCCCCTATCCCTCTTCTTGAAAGACCTCAAGTCTCTTTTTATGAAATATAAGACTTGATACCAGTGTTGCGGGGGAGCGCTCCCGCTCCCAATCCGTGCTCCGGGCAGGGGCGGCTCGGGAGCGCGCTCCCGATAAAAAAAATTTGCTCTCCCTGCCAATTTTGGGAGCGACATCGGGAGCATCGCTCCCGGAGCGAATCGACCGACGTCGGGAGCGATCTGGGCGGAAAAAAGCTGCGGACACGAAAAAAAATCTAATTTTCATATCTATATCTATATATATATATATATATATATATTTTGTTATTATAGTTTTAAAAGCTCAATGGGGCAAACAAACATTTCATTATCACTTGAATGAGAGCAAGAGCAAGAGCAAAGGAGCGAGGAGAAGCGAGGAGCGAGGAACAACCCTGCAAAGAGGTAAGTAACTTAGTAATTTAGTTAGTTTAGTTAGTTTAATTTAGTTAGGTAGTTCAATTTAGTTTATTAATTATATTTAGTAAAAACATCATGAATCTAAATTAAATTAATAGATTAAAATTATTAAATTAATTAATCTAAATAAATTAAATTAATTTGCAGATTCAAAAGCCTACAAATATCAAACATCATGGACCTGGCTATATTTCTTGGGATTTTCCTCTTCTTGGTCCCTTTTATGGTTATTATGGTGTTTGAGAGTAGGAAACGGAGGGGCCAAAATGAAGAGGGGGATTAAGAAGTTGGAGAAAGTGGATTTGATGAAAACCCCGGTGAGGAGGAGCTGGAGGAGGGTGAAGGGAAAGGGGGTGGAACCACTAAATTTCATTGCCCCCATTGCAACAATGATTACACAGGTTCATACACCCGTGCCAGAAAACACCTTTGTGGGAAAAGGCCATGGGATGGAGACAAACAAATAGGAATCAAAACTTGTCCAGCGGTGTGAGCAGCGGATAGAGCCAAATACATAAGGGAAGAGGAGGAAGCCCAATGCAAATCAAAAAAATGAAGGGGTTTCTTTGAACCAAGCTCACAATCACAAGCACAAAGAACTCCTTCAACATCCTCCCAAGGCAGTGGATATGGAGGCATAGGGTCATCAGGTTTAAGGCGTAGAACCATATCAGATTTCCTTGATGAGGGGTGTAGGAATGATGTGGATTCAAAGGTTTACAGGTTTCTCTATGCATGTGGGATACCATTCAATGTTTTTCGCTCACCTTATTGGCACGAAATGGTTTCTGCCATAAATGATGCCCCTAAAGGATACAAGAGCCCTGGTTATGACAAGGCAAGAACCGTTGGACTTGATCATGAAAAAGCAAAAATATCACATTTTTTGAATAGAATCACAAGTTCTTGGACTGACCATGTGGTGTCCATTGTATCTGATGGATGGACAAATGTAAAAGGCAAGCCATTGATAAGTGTTCTTGCTGTGTCTGTTAGTGGTGCCATCTTTCTAACTGCACATGATTACTCAGACAAGTTCAGGACTGGCATCAACATTGCAGAAGCATTACTTGAAACAATTGACCGTATTGGGCCATACAATGTCATCCAAGTCATCACTGATAATGCTCCTAATTGTAAGGCAGCGGGAGCAATTATTGAGGATAAATACCCCAACATATTTTGGTCTGGATGTTTGGTTCACACATTGAACCTTCTGATGCATGATGTTGTCAAGAACAAAAATGCACAATACCAATGGATTGGTGATTTGTACAAGAAAGGCAAACAAATGATAAAATTTATTACAAATCATAGCAATACCCATGGCCTTTTCCGCAATCACTCGAGATTGGAGTTGTTGAAGATTGCGAAGACCAGATTTGGTAGCTATTACCTCACCTTCAGGCGCCTTTTGAAGGTAAGAGAGTCATTGGCTAGCATGGTATCAAGTCCACATTGGCAGGTATTAAAGGAAAGGGCTACAAATGCAGCTGACAGGGAAGGTTTTGAACTGGTGGAGGAGGCCGCTCTTGATGGTCAGTTTTGGACAAGTGTGAGGCAAGTATTGGATTTCACCAAGCCCATTTATCACATGATTCGGTTTGCAGATACAGACAAACCAGTGATTGGCGAGGTGTATGAGCAGATGGATACCATGTTGGGGCAAATAAAAGATATTGTTCATAACAGAGATCCCGACTTGTACAAAATGATTCTCGATTTTGTGTGTGTCCGATGGAATAAAATTAATCTTCCACTACATTGCTTGGCGTATATCCTTATGCCAAAATACTACTCTACATCTTGGTTGGGCCAACCTGCACCAGGGGGTGGGATTAGGACCAAACCCCATTTAGATGCAGAGATAACTAGTGGATATTTGCAAGCATTGGAAAAGTTGATACCTGACAGGGAGGAATGTGCAGCTGTGCGCCTTGAAATAGGCAAATACTTCAGTGGCACTGGTTTGTTTGGTACCTTCCATGCAATGGAAGACAGAGACAGATTTGATGCTCTCACATGGTGGGAAACATATGGTGGCCATGGACTTTTGCCAAAATTGGTAAAAAAAGTTCTATCACAGGTTGTGAATACTTCTTCTGCAGAGGTGTTGGAGCACCTACAGCTTCATACACAATGTGAAAAGAAACAGACTCAATGAAAACCGAGTAGAAAGCTTGGTTTATGTCCACTACAACTTGAGGTTGTTGAGTCATTACTGTGATCGGGCTTATGAGGATCCCACATATAAAATTTGGGACAATCACCCAGAGGATGACAATTTGGAGGATGGTATAGTGCATCTTGAAGAACTGGAAGAGGAACTTATAAGGGATGAAGATGAAGCAGCTGCAGCTGCAGTAGCCATGCCACCTCCACCTCCACCATCCAGTAGCAGTGCTGGAGGTCTGAGTCTTGTTCCTTTGCTGTCGCCACCTCCATCTACACCCTCACGTGGAGGGCATGTGCCTTCTAGTTCTGGTCGTCGGTCTGTGCGGGAGACTCCTAGAAGACCACCACGATCTACTTATACTCCTGGAGACTCTCGTGGCAAGGGCCACATGTAGATTTACAGTTTACCTGTCTTTTCTAGTTTCTATTAGTTTTCATAACTGTTGAGTCTTGAGTCCTTGACTCTTGACTCTTTCATATCATAATGATATTTTTTGTAAACAATATATGACTGTGACAATGAAAATTTGAAGTTTGAAGTTGGCAATTATAACTCATTGGCAATGATTGTGAATTATGAATATGATGCTTCGTGAAAGACTAAAATTGTTTCATTTCATTTAATTATTCATGTTTCATTTTATAACATTTCATTTCATGTTAACAGTTAGAAGTTAGGACTTAGAAATATCTAAGATATTACTTCTTGTAATGGTTAACCGTTAAACTTAGCTTACAAGTACAACTTTGGTGATCAATGATGATAAATGTTATTGAATTTTCAATTTTGAAAGCTTGAAGTTGAAACTTTAAGATTGAATTTGATGAATCATGATTCACGAGACTCATTATGTTGCAGTTGTAATATGTATTTTACTAACTTGTGGACATTTTTGATGAAGATTATAATTTCTAGAATCTAGATGATTGATGTGATATGGTTCAATGATCAATCTATGTTTTTTTGTTTTTTGTTTGTTTTTTTTTTTTGTTTTATTATCTAATTCATCATTCTACATGTTTTTGTTGACATATATGTATCAAAAATTAAAAAATATATATATTTTTAAAAAATCGCTCTCGGATTTGCTCCCGAACCGGGGGCTTTTGAAAATGGTCGCTCCCGCTCCTGAACCGTGAGCTTTTGAAAATGGTCGCTCCCGCTCCCGCTTTCGCTCCCACTCCCTGCTCCCAAGTAACATTGCTTGATACATTGCAAGGGAACACGCTTACTAGAGTTTCTTGGTTTGGAGTTATGAAGCCTCTCTGAAAATTCCACAATTGAAGAGACTGAGCCCCTCCTTAAAGGCTGAAAGTGATCTTACACCTTTCTAATGTATTGAGATCTTATGGCTTTTGAACATTTGAAGTAAAGATCTAGGGCTTGGAAGATTAAATGTGTTGACTTGTTTTGGATTTGTAAACCCTAGTTAGGGTTTGAACAAGATAGCCCTAGGGTTTGTGGATAAAACCCTAGGACTGATAGTGAGATTGATGAATTTGGAAAAGAGTGCAAGAATGAGTTTGTAAAACCTAGACTAAAGAATTATTAGGGTTTGGAGTCAAAACCCTAGCTAAACTATTGTTATCCCTATCTAGTCAAAAAGGGTTTGAAAAGAAAGCCTAGGGCGTATGGATTAATTGCTTCTGCTTGAAAGGAGAAACCCTAGCTCTTGGATGAAATGACATCTTGATGATGAGGTTGATTTGCAAGTTGGATGTAGGAAGCCTAAGCTTAAGAGGGAGCTGACATATTCTTAAGATATAAGTATTTTCTTGATTATTTTTTATTGTTTTATTAGCAGTCTTGTCTTTGTATATCTTGCTTGGTTGTATTTGTTCTTCCATGGCCTCCTAGTGAGGATTGTAGGTACATAATGAAGACTGCCAGGCTGTGGCAATTGTTAATGGAAAAATAAAGTGACAAGAAGACTCCTGATTGGATTAGCTTTGGACTTATTAGAGGGAGCATACAAGATCAACTTGATTGAAGCATGTTTTGATCTATGATGAAAAGAAGTCAGTTGTGACTTCCAAAGATGAAGATGGCCAAAATTTTGAAGAGCAATGCTGATCCAAATTAGTTGAAGATGAGCCCATGATTTTTCTGCTATGTATTGATGATATGTTTCTGACAAGGACTGAGGACTTCTGTGTCTTGTGTAAGAGGGAGCTGTTTTCGTAAAGGCATGAGCCTGATGAAATCTTTGTTGCAATTTGGCATAATGGACCGCGAGTCCATGGACATCTCCATGATGAAAAATTTGAAGAAGCTGTAAGACTCTGTCGTTGACTTGTTTCTCTGATTGGCTTGTTGAAATATCTGTTGCATATTTTGATGTTTTCTCTTGTGAGAAGCCACGACTGAAGCTAAATAAATCGCTGATTGCTTAGCCTATTGTTGTCTACTGAATTGTTTGAAAGTACTAAAATCCATCATGGCTACTTTTTTGTTGTTGAGCAGGTTGCTGATGTTTGTGAGAAGCCTGGAATGGCTGAGAATTCCTCTTGGAGAGGGAGCATTCATTATATAGCATCATGAATCTTCCTTAGGTCAGTTGACTTGGAGACTGTAATGTCCCCTAGTGAATCATGAGTTTTTTGAACTATGGCGACTCCCCTGGGCAAAAGACAAATTTGTAGAATCAAATCTTTGACAGAAAAGAATTGATGCAACACCCAGACATGCCATTGCTTGAGGACAAGCAATATTGGGAAGGGGGGATTGTAATGTTCCCCAATGATTAATTGGCCCAAGGGACGAAGTAGCCTATCGATCCCTGTAGGCTATAGTCCTTGATAAAGGGGGAAAACCCCAAAATACCCAATATCTACGCAAGTTTGGGGTTGCTGGGCAAATAAACCCAGAATTCGGGTTTTGAGTAAGATTTACTCAATCATTCAAGAAGATGAAACCCATTAAGAAAATCTATAAATAGAGGAGGATTGAATTCATTTTGATTATCATTGTGGATCAATTTGTCTATGTTTTTCTTGAGCCGAGGCTTTGAGGGTTTAAAGACCCCATCTCTCCTATCAATTTCGGTGGTGAAAGATTCTACCTAAATTGATAAAATTCCTTTTCTCTTTATTTTCTATTGGCTTGTTCTCGCACAAGTTTTCTGAGGAGTGTTGAGAAATCCAAAGAGTGGTAGTTAAACGATTTCTCTTATTATGACATTATCTTGTGATGTTTTTTCATTTTTTTTTGAATTATCTTTTCTTATCATCAAGACTAATGCCAAGCAACAAATAAAAGAGAACACAAGATGTAGGCATGCTGCCAGGGCAAAACCCCACTCTAGGGGAAAACCCAGTGAAAATTCTTTCTTCAGTAGATTCAAGATGAAACGATCGAGACCCTTACAATTTAGACTCTAGACTACCTCCATCTAGTCATCCTTGTTTGTTCTTCCTTTCACTGTGTTTGCATATCAAAATCCATGTCACTCTGTTAGCATCGAATTATTGTCATTGAATATTTGCCATTGAGTTTGCATCGAGACATCATCACTGCAGTACCACCGAGATCTTGTCACTGTAATGATACCGAGATCTTATACTGTAATAGTACCGAGACCTCATCACAGTAATAACACCAAGACTTCATTTCTGTGGTGGCATCGGGACCTTCTTACTGTAATGACATAGAAACCTTCTCACTGTGGTGACACCAAACCCTTCATCATGTGATTGTACCGAAACAGTGATTGCACCGAGACTGTGTTACTATACCGAGACCCTGTCACTATGGTAGCACTTAAGCCATCTCTGAAATATATAGCGAAGTTATATCTTCATTGTGTCTTCACCGAAAATATAAAGACTGTGCCATCACTGAAAATCCTATGAACCCATTCTGGAAAAGGTCCGAACTTGTTATCTCTGTTATGGCACCGAAACTTCCTCTTTGAAATCCGAACGTCTATGTTGTTGTAATGTGAAGATCTTAGGCTTGTATATATAGTGGTTTGTCCATCATAAATGAGCTGACATGATCATCATGAAGAGATGTGTCTCTGTGTAGGTCGACATGAGATCTTTTGAGGGAAGCTGACTTGATGGAGACTTGGATGAAGAGGCTAACTTGAGGGAGGAGTCTTTAACCAAACAACAAATTGACTTTGACCCAAATAAATAATCCTAAAGCCTACAATGGAGGCTTAATGTTAATTTTAGATAACAATGGTATGTTCTATGCTTAGCACAATTTACTTCAATGTTCCTTTAGCAACCTAATAACAATTTCCAATTATTTCCAGTAGCAATCACATTAACCATTAATCACATTGATAGTAAATGCATATAGAACATAAAACGAATGCAGAAGACAAGGCAAGACAAGAGGACACCAGATTTGGCAGATGCCAGGGAAAAACCCTAATGTGGGGAAACCCTTTGATCAAATCTTCTTATTACTATTCAATAGTTCAATAGAGAGAGCACAAAAGTCAAATTGACTTGCCCGATTGAAAGTAAAAACAACCCTGTAAATTTCTACTGTCAACTGTAGTCAAACTTCAGCCCTAACCAGAAAGTCAACATTGGTCAAAACAACAACAAATCATCCTCAAAGCAACTCAGCTGGATCAGGAGGTCACAGTCAACCCAAAACAGCGCGGTCAAACTTGGTCAAAGGAGAGAAAATTGTTGTAATATTTATGCGGTCAAACTATAGTCAACACTAAAGTCAACGCTGGTCAAGCAATTTGAAATTCTTTAATTTCGGTTTTGTGATTTAGCACAAAAATTCGTCTTCCTAGCCGCACGTGTGAGAGAGAGAGAGGTTGCCCAAGCTGTACGAACCAATCGGATGAAGAGAGAGAAGAAATGTGTGAGTGAATGATGTCCAAATGAGGTGTGAGGTCTCTTCTATTTATACACTTTGTTGTGGGTGAAGAGACACATCCATTGGGCTTCTTGAGCCTACATTAAGATGAGGCCGACCTGAACAATTTGCACATGTGTAGACATAAATTCAAAATCATACTTCTGCTTATCCGAATGAGATGATCTTTCTCGAAAAGAGGAATCCAATGCAATCATCATCTCCATCAAATGAGCCGACCCAACATGGAATTTGGCCCTAGTTGCCAATTTTAACACTCCTTCTCAACTAGGGAGAATTCCACCTGCCAATCCATCTGTCATCATCATGCCATCATGTCGTCATGTACCATCTCTGTCATCTCTACTTTGCTAAACCATGAAGTAATAATGAAGAAGAAGTGATCGAGAGTGAGTCACAAGACCTTACCACTCTCCACTGAGAAAAGTCAGTCCAGAGGTAGAACCTCAAATGATCCCAAATCAAGTTGTTGAACACCTTGAATCCTAGTCATAGGGAGTACGACAGTACACGATGCATCCATCAGTATTGCTATGGTTCCTAACCACTTTTCCCACCACATTGGCCAGATGAGAGGTACTTCCCATGAGTCCCAGACTCCATGGGTAGGATGTATGTTGGGGCATCGACAGTAGAAGGTGAACCACTCATCCTGCTCATATGCCATAGGAGAAAGTGAACCACTTATCTTATGCATATGTCAATCGTAGGGGAATGTGAACCACTCACCCTACATACATGTGTACACAATCGTAGGGGAAGGTGAATCACTCACCCTACACACATGTCAACCATCATGGGGTATCACAAGGGAAGGTGAACCACTCAACCTGTACATAGAGCACCACTAGGGGAAGGTGAACCACTCGCCCTATGGTTGCTTGTAGCTCCAAGCCCTGAGGAGCTCTCAGAGCTCAGTGTCCAACTCATGCGGGACCCTCATAGGAGGAGGGTCTTTCCACGACTCCAAGTCTCTCTTGGAAGGCAAAGAATTTGACCCTCCCTAAGGGCTTCGTGAGGATATCTGTGATTTGCTCATCTGTCTTGATGTGTTGGAGCCTTTTTGCTCCTCATTGTACCATATATCCTAGATAAAGTGGTACCTAATACCAATGTGCTTGGAGCGATTATGGAACACAAGATTCTCTGAAAGGCGAATCCCACTTTGGTTGTCGTAGAAGGATATGTTGGTATCCAGCACGTGCTCAAATAGCTCAATGAAGAGCTTCCTCAACCAAACAACTTCATAACAGGCCATACTAGCAGCAATGTATTCGGCCTCAGTGGTGCTTAAAGCAACTGATTTATGCTTCCTACTCATCCAAGTTATTGAAGCAGAACCCAAAGGGAAGCAAAATCCATACATGCTCTTACGATCCACCACACTGCCAACCTAGTTAGCATCAATATATCCATGTAGCCTCAAATTCCCGACAATGTATCTCAAACCATAGTTGATTGTGCCACAGAGATATCTTAAGAGATTCTTAGTAGCAATCTAATGTATGTGATGAGGCTCGACCATAAATTGACTTAATGTATTCACAACGAAGCATATGTCTAGATGGGAGTTTACCAAGAACTTCAGAGCCCCTACAAGTTGTCGATACTCGGAAGGATTTGCTAATGCGGACCCAAACAACACTTCCACATAGCTTCTTGAAGTTGAGTTCCATTGGAGTAGACACAGACTTGCATTCCACCATCCCACATCTCTCGAGTAGCTTCACAATGTATTTTCCTTGAGAAAGGAAAATCTCACCTGGCTTTTACCAGACCTCCAAGCCTAGGAAGTAGTGCATCAAACCTAGGTCCTTCATCTCGAACTCGGAAGCCAACTCCCTCTTACATTGATAGATGAGAGGGTTTGCACTTGTCAGAAAAAAATCATCCACATAAAGAACCAGAATGAGAGGACTGTCCTTTTCAACCTTGAAGTATAGGTTCGAGTCATCTTCACTCGTTGTAAAACCCAACTTCATAAGATAGCTATCCATCCTCTCATACCAAGCCCTGTGGCCCTTCAACCCATAGGGGGCTTTCTTCAACCTGCATACATGTGTCTTTCGATCTTGAATTTTGAATCCCTTAGGTTGCTCTACATAGACTTCCTCCTTAAGCGAACCATGCAAGAAAGCAATTTTGACATCCATTTGATGTAGGCTCCATCCTTGAGAGGCAGCAAGAGCAATGATGGATTAGATAGTGGTGTATCGGTGCAAATATCTCATCATAGTCCACTCCTTCCTTTTGAGAGAAACCTCGAGCAACAAAGTTGACCTTGAACTTTTCAGCACTCCCACTAGCTCCATGTTTGATTTTGTAAAGCTATTTTGAAGTGATCATTGACTTGTCCTTGGGTCTAGGAACCACATCCCATACATCATTCTTCATGATCGATTCATATTCCTCATTCATTGCATCCTTCCAAACTTGGTGCTTCACGGCTTCTTCGAACGTACATGGCTCAGATTGAATAATGGTACTCGTAGCAGCTAAGTAACCTTGGTACTTGTTCGGTTTCTTGCTTTCACGAATGGCCCCCGTTGGTGCAACATGTCTTTCATCATCTTCAAGAGTACCTTTGAGCCACAAAGGTCTTTTCCTTGAGGTAGAGGGCTCACCAGGAGGTGGATCAATGGGATCCATCGGGCCTTTAACATCAGGCATCAGATCATCTGTCAAAGATTCATCCTTCTTTCCTGCATCATCATCATTGTCCTGACTTTCCCAAGGGCAGAATCTTCATTGAAGGTGACATCATGACTTATTTCCACTTCTCTTTGACCAGGCACATAGATTCTATATGCCTTTGAAGTTTCATTGTAGCCCACAAAATTCCTTTTGTTCCCAGATGCATCTAGTTTTTTTCTTTTCTCTTTCGGCATATGAAAGTATACGGGACAACCAAAATTTCTAAAATGAGAAACATCAGGTTTCTTACCGGTGAAAACTTTTTTGGGTGTCTTGAAGTCCAATGTTTGATGCGAGCACCTATTTTTGAACATATACAACAATGTTGGTAGCCCCTTCCCATAAGAACTTCGATAGGCCTTGGTCATGAAGCATGGCACAATTGGCTTCTATGATTGTTCGATTCTTTCTTTCGACAACTCCATTTTGCTTAGGAGTATATGTAGTAGTGGTCTCCCTTTTAATGTCAGTTTCTCTACAATAGTCATTGAATTCATTTGACTCGTATTCGATTCCATTAATTGTCCTCAATATTTTGATCTTCTTCCTTGTTTGATTTTCGACCAAGGCTTTGAAAGAGCGGAACCATTTGAACACTTCATCCTTCTGCAAGAGAAGTCATCCACAAAAATTTCATAATACAAATATGTTCCTAAAGATGTTATGGGCAACATACCTGATAGATGAGAATGGACCAATTGAAGAATGTTAGTAGTTTGACTTTCACTTGAAGGGAATGATCCCCTTGTATGTTTTCCAGCTGCACAACCCTGACAAACTCCTTCATGATCTATGTTGAATTTGGGCATACCTGTGACCATCTTCCTTACATCAGGTAAGGCTTTGTAATGAAGGTGAGCAAATCTTCGGTGCCATAATTCAGATTGAAGAGAAGTATCGCAAGTCATAACTCCCAAAGGACTTCCTCCAACCTGATAGAGACCTTCAACCCTAAATCCAAGTGTAAATGCATCTTTCGGGTTCCTTTGCCAAACACGTACCTTCCCATCAACGAATGTCACCTTGAAACCTTTATCTTCCATCATAGAAATAGATACCAGGTTCTTTTTCAAATCAGGTACATACAATACTTCTTGTAGATGAAGGGTTTGACCTTGATTTAAGTGAAGAGTGACAGTCCCAATCCCTTTCACGGGGTAGGTGGCATTGTCCCCAAGTATGATCTCCAAATTTGTCTTCTTTTCACCCCAGTTTGAGAGGTCCTCCTTGTACCCAGTGGAGTGCCTTGAGGCACCACTATCAATCAACCAATGACCCAATGTATCCGGAGGAGAGGCAGTGGTGAGGGTAGAAATGAGATAAAATTCTTTTGACTTATCTACAACATTAGTTTCCTCATACGTGGAGTTTCTCGATATTTTGGGAGGACGACCATTTCCATATCGAGCAGTGGGAGCATTCCTCTTTCCTTTGTTGTTGAAGTTGTTCCTTTGATTGCCATTACCTTTGTAGTTGTTGTGGTTGTTGTTGTCATCATCCATTGGAGTATCCTTCTTGTGAGGACACTCTCTAGCAACGTGGCCAAACTTGTTGCAATTGAAGCATCTTCCTTTTCTTCCTTCTTTGAATCTCGACTTCAATCCTTGACCTTGTCTTCTTGGACTAGCATAGTTCTTCCCTTTAGCATGAGCGGAGAAAGTGGTAGGATTATTTCCATTTGAGGGCTTATCTCATTCCATCATCCTTATTTCTTCTTGAGTGCATCTAGCCAATATTTCATCAAAACCCAGAATCCCGTCACTGTTGAGGATGGTGGTGTTAAACACATCCCATTCTCTTGTAAGACCTCCAAGTGCAATAAGAGTGAGTTGACTGTCACCAACAACTTTTCCAATAGATAGAAGATCATTCTTGATTTTGGTAATCCTCATGAAGTAGGATTGAATGGACCCTCTCTCCATCTTGATGTCTTTCAACTTGTTATTGAGAAAGAGGACTTGATTTGCATTGTTTACTTTGAACATCCCAACCAGCGTGTCATACATCTCCTTATATGTTTCCAAATCATAAATATGGGCAACTAAAGGCTTGTGAATGGAATCTACAATAATTTTCTTAGCTTTGACCTCACCTTTCTTGTACTTTGTTTTTGCAGCAGCGGGTGCATTTGAAGGAGGCTCCACCACTCTTCCTTTGACATAGTCCATAGCATCGCTTTCTTCCAATGTCAAATCTAGAGACATTTTCCATGCATGATAGTCGGATTTGTCCTTGAGCTTGTCCTCGGATTTGAAGTACGATGTAGTCGTCACTGAAGCTAGACCAATATTCTTGTCCCACAACTTTTCTTAATGATTGCTTTTCTCACTCTTGCTTGGGCTTTGTCTTCACTTGGGCTCCAATACCATGTTAATTTTAGATAATAATGGTATGTTCTATGCTTAGCACAATTTACTTCAATGTTCCTTTAGCAGCCCACTAACAATTTCCAATTATTTCCAGCAGCAATCACATTAACCATTAATCACGTTGACTGTAAATGCAGATAGAACATAAAACAAATGCAGAAGACAAGTCAAGACAAGAGGACACCGGATTTGGTAGATGCCAGGGAAAAACCCCAATGTGGGGAAATCCCTTTGATAAAATATTCTTATTATTATTCAATAGTTCAGTAGAGAGAGAGTACAAAAGTCAAATTGACTTGCCCAATTCAAAGTCAAAACAACCCTGTAAATTTCTGCAATCAAACTGCAGTCCTAACTAGAAAGTCAACGCTGGTCAAAACAACAACAAATCATCCTCAAAGCAACTCGGCCTTCCTCAGTTAAACTCAGCATGATTAGGTCATAGTCAACCCAAAACAGCTTGGTCAAACTAGGCCAAAGGAGAGAAAACTGCTGTAATTTTTCTGCGGTCAAACTGTAGTCAAACCTGAAGTAAACGCTGGTCAAACAATCTGAAATTCTGCAATTTCGGTTCTGCGATTTAGCCCATAAATTTGTCCTCCTAGCCCCACGTGTGAGAGAGAGAGAGGCTGCCCAAGCTGTACGAACCAATCTGATGAAGAGAGAGAAGAAATGTGTGAGTGAATGATGTCCAAATGAGGTGTGAGGTCTCTTCTATTTATACACTTCTATTTCGGAAGCAAGGAGAGGCATGGCACTTGTGGGAAGCTTTTGTTTCTGGTTAGATGTTTATCTTGATGTCTTGTTTCTGGATGTATTGATGAACTTTGAACTCTCTCTCACAAGGAAAGATTTCTGGGTTTTCCCCGTGTGGGTTTTTCCCTGGCCTTGGGTGTAATTTTCTGTGCCTCTTGTCTCATGATTATTTTTACTTCTCTTTCATGTTTAATGGTAGATTTTTTTTTTTGTTGGTAAATATATTTGTATAACTACTTGAATGATATTGGATGTTATAGATTTTATTGATGCTAATTAATCATTGGAAGTAGTTATCTGTTGAAAGAAATTATTTCTAGTTTCTGTGAACCCTTGAAATATCAACACCGTTTGCATTGATGGTATAACGATGGCTGCAAGGTACACCGCAGACAGCTTTGTAATGTCACATTTCATGATCCCACATCTTACTCTCTTCTTAAATATATCACTGTCTCCAATTTAAGAAACACCTCTCTCAAAGAGGAGACATGATTTATGCGCTGCATTTAGTCATTTGCCAAAAACATGTTGGCGCGTTGTCTTTCCTCGCCATACCAATCTCTCCCTGGATCTTCATCCTCAAGTCATGTTCATCCATACCTATCCCCTCTATGATGTTCTATGGCAACCTTGTTGAAGTTTTAGATATAGGGAAATCAATGCAAATTCATAAATCTTGCCTAACACTCAAAGTTTTGTTGGATCTAATTTTTGTGAACTTCCAACCTTATGGCTGATCTAAAATATTAATTTGTAGAAACAACTAATGGACAATATTTCACTTCACTTAACCCAACACACCAAGGCAACCCAAGAGTTTGTTTTAGCCCTTAGGGCACCCTTTTCCTAACATATATCAATTCTGAAAATAGCTCTGTTACAAGAGATTTTATAGCAGAAAATCTGCTTTATTATCTTCCAATTATATGTTAAATCACTACAACATAATCCCTATGTTATGTCATATCAGCATGAACAACAATTGCTAGAAATTACCCAATCAAGAAAACAACGCAAGTTGAAAATCAAATTTGTAATTTCACAATTTTGGACAGCTGGAAACTCTCTCTCTCTCTCTCTATATATATATATATTTATATATGTAGAAGAAATGAGTACATATACATACTTCAACTTTATCACAATGTTGGTACAATTGCTAGGGAAAATCATAAAAACCCTAGCCACCACTAGAGATCCACAACAAGCTAGCATCAACACTTGCAAGTCCTCCCCGACTTCAATAACTTTGTATTAGACAAGCTCTCCACACTAGCATTGTTGTCTTCCTTAGGGTTTGCAAACCCTAGCCCTGTTGCATCACACAAGTACATGGCAAGACAACTTTTGCACTAGCCTTCAAATCTACATGCCCATCATAAGTTATGAGTCCTCAAACCACAGGTCTTCGAGTCTTGCATCAATGCAAGCACCAAGACCTCCATTGAACATCAAGAATACAATAACCAAGTCTTCTTCCAAGCAAGGCATCACTCTAAGCTCAAGATTGATCAAGCTTATCTTTTTGTGATCTTGCCCTAGCCTTACATCCCACAAAAACTAGGCTCCAAAACCATACGATGTGTTTAGCTCTACTCTCCATGTCTTCTACTAAGGTAGAAACCCTAGTGATACAACAAACCATAGCATTATGAAAGCAAACCCTAGCATCACATAAGAGTAATCTCTCCATGAACATTCAAGATGTCTTTCTCTCTCCTTGTCTTATCCTAGGGTTTCCTCATTCACCCCAGTGTCTAGCTCTTAGTGTGTCATCATAAACGCTAGTCTCTTGTGCCCTATATGATTTTGTCTTAAGGTTTCTACATGAACCCCTAATGTCTTCTTGCTATAAAATTTCTCTCTCCCAAGGTTTCCTCATGAACTGTAATGTCTCCAAGACAAGTACAAAGACAAAGTACAATGATGATGATATGGTCAAGAGCTTTCTTCCCCCTTATATGTATAATTTGTTAGGGAATTTCTCTCAACATAATATAAGGACATGTGTCCATACAAGTATCCAACAAGATAGCCATACATGAGGATCTCTACAACACAAGGATGTGGCAAACTAGGGTTTATCCAACCCCCAAAGGGAAATTTTCTCCAAGCATGATCCTCCTTGGGCTCAACTCCCCTCTTCCAAGATGGTGCACTCTCCAACAAGTTGTTAGTCCATGTCTCTCTCTTCCAGGGTGTTTTGCTATCCAAATATCCTCATGTAAGGCATTCATTTATTTGTTTTTTTGTATGTCTTCTCATGTGCCCAATGCTACTCGTATACCAATGTGGCACTAAGCTTGAATGCTCATCTTCAACATATGTGTTTTGAGTCTATTACTAACCTCCATGAGGTATGCTCCTCAACCCAACTGTGCTCAAATCAAATGTTCAACCTCCAAGGTGTGTATCACATGGTCCCAAGCTCTTAGGGATAAGTGGCTCCTCCTCCTAGGTAGGTACTGTTGCCACACAATCTAGCAGGGGTCCTAGGAGGTGTACCTATGGGACAACTACTAGGCCAAATGACAACAATGGGACAAAGACCCACTATCACCTCGGTCAGTGTCCCCTGCTCTTTACGAACTTTCACTAATGGGAGGAGTTTCGGTATGGAGGAAATCATTTGTAATGATGGATCAATGGTAAGGTATGAAGTGATTCCCAAGGCCCATTCAAAGGAGAGGCTCAATTTTGGCTTGATGAAGGAAAGGCTCACTAAGAAAGACCTAAGAGGAGAGTAAAGACCTAGGGTTATGAATATTCAATGATGATAAGTATGCTTAGGATCAAGACTTCCAAGGTGAGGGAAGACCTCTCTAGGAGCTTTGTAAGGTGATTCTCCTTCAAAATAGGGTTTGCGCTTCATTAGAGAGACCTAGAAAGAAGCCTATGCGAAACCTAGGGTTTGTGTGTAATCGTGGGAGGAATTCCTCCAATATGATCCCTAGGTCAAGCTAGGATAGGGAAAAGGTCAAGAATGATCAATTTCTCAGAGTTTTATGTGCAAATGACCCTCAAGAAGACCTCTCAACCTATGAATTTCAAGAGGCTTATAAAGTTAGAGCTAAGGCTCGAATTTTCTCGCAAACCAATCGTGGGAATACCTTGAACCTTTGAGAATCCTTAGAGGAGACACTAGCGCAGTTTCCTATATAGATAGAATTGACAAAAATTCTCCTTTAATGGAATTCATAGGGAGCCCTAGCAAGGCCATCTAGGAGAGAGGGGCTAAAAAATTTTAGGAGGAGAAAAAGAGAAAGGAGGGTGACCACCAATTTTTTCGTGTACCAGTGCCTACTTTCCTTGGCTATGGAGTCAACAATGTTTCAAAATTTGCTAACTTTGTCCACAAGGAGGCTAAAAAACGATGCCCTATTACCTATTTTTCAACAATTACCCACCCAAGATCTAAGGACTTCATTGAAGAAAAACAAGTTTCAATCCACTAGGAACATTCATCTACTTGTTATTAAATGAGTAACATGTACAATTTCACAATCTAACAATCTTTGCAATGATATTCAATAAAATTAGGGCACACAAGATCTAGCTAGTTGCAATAATTCCACACATTAGACATTATTTCATGAAAAAACTTCAACAAAATCACTTACAAGATAAAAAGAGATATATCCAACCAATGATCAAGAGGCAACTCCAAGAGAAAGCGAAATTAACTCCAAAAAATATCGAAATGCCTCGAAGACATCTAATTTCATCCAAGGGAAAGAGGTGCGAAATCATTTTACAGAGAGATCCAAGTGTGATGATGATGATGATCTCTCTCAATGGGAGAGATCTCTATTTATATGATCCTCTAATAGTTTGAATTAGCTTAAAATGTCCCTAAACATTATTTTAATGTGCAAAATAACATATCCTTAGTGACAAGTTGACCAAGTAGCTCATAAAGTGAAGGATAAGCCATCCAAAATGAGCCAAACTGATGAAATCATGGTGTAGAAGGGCCATTGGAGGGCCTCGTTGAGTTCTCGAGGTGCCATAATGAGAGTGAGGGCTCCATGAATGATAAGC
The DNA here is from genome assembly GCA_031772625.1 of Pinus tabuliformis. Lineage (NCBI taxonomy): Eukaryota > Viridiplantae > Streptophyta > Pinopsida > Pinales > Pinaceae > Pinus > Pinus tabuliformis. The sequence goes on along the minus strand of CM062820.1, from coordinate 878,284,744 downwards.
AAGGGGGTGGCCCCTTGATCTCCAAGTAAAACATCATGTGGTGCTCCAAAGTGGCTTTGGGGCACAAGTAATGGTCTCATGAGTCTCCTGATGAAAAATAAGCTTGTAGATTTCTCCAAATGAGGGCACGAAAGATGGTGCTTGCCCTCCCATGTCTCAAGGGCGAGACAAACCTCCTCTGGGCCTTGGATCAATTGCCAAACCCTATATATATTGCTAAGTCGACTGGGGGCACCGCTGGTCCAAGTGCATCATCTTGTATATAGTGTGGGGCAATGAACAAGCTGTTGAAGGTGCTAAGGCTAACCATGGCATGAGATAATGCTTTATCACATGATGGAAACCCATGGCTCTCAATGCTACCCCTACAAGTGTCAATATGATCCTCTGGTGGGTTTGGGCCCCAGTGAAGTTTCCCAGCCCATGATGAAACCACCTGCCAACCCTATATAAGATCCAATGCGTTTCCTCACTTTTATGTACAATAATTCAATAGTGCATCTAAGTGAAACAGGCTTGTTAGTCAAGGGCACAAATGAGACTTCATAGTGGGTTTCCTTTCCAAATTTAGGGCTTTGAGCATGTAATGGTGTTAGGTCAAATAGGTAGGAGTGGTTAATAAACAACCCTATTAGGTGTTCCCAGCCCCTAAAATGAAGGACATGTTCAAGATACACCCTTCAAGTTGTAGGTGTCATGTGGATAATGATGAGGTGGATTGGGACATAGGGGTATCAAGGCCAAATGTCATGGGCTCAAGGGTGGTAATGATGAGGGATGTCCACATATTTGGGTGTAAGAATGTAGGAGGTGTTGGCATTAGTGTTGTCCTTGATGGCAACTCACACAGATGGTAGATCATAGTGCAGCAGATCAGTAGCAAAGAATTGATGATCAGACTACAAAGAATGTAGAAAGAAGAGTATATACGCAGGTTCACTATATACCAAGTAGGGTATACACGTAGGTTCACTATATACCAAGTCGCGTATACGCAGGTTCGCTATATACCAAGTAGGGTATACACGCAGTTTCATGAACGGAAAAGCGCGTACATGTCGGAAAGCTTACTTTTGGTCCGTGGTAGTTAGTCCTCGGTATTTGAACCTATGGTTTTGGACCATGGTATCTCGACAAGTGTGTTGATCCCAAGTATTGGGCTCTTGGTATTGATTTATTATGGTTTTGGACTGTGGTATTGAGCAAGGCCTAAGACTATAAAAGGAGAAGAAGATCATTAGGCAAGGGTATTCGAAAAGTCTTGAATATCTGAAGAAGTATGAGATCCAGGATGCAGGTTATGGGTTGATGATGCATTGCTTGATCTGAGCTAAGGAGGGATCTCACCGGTTGATGGAGAACAAGATCTAAGGAGAGATCGGGATCAAATGGTTTGAAATGAACTATCTTTATGATGCTTATTCTAGATCTACATACTGACGCATGTATTGTTCTGTAAGTGTTATGAGTATGACTGATGTCTGGTACAGCTGCAAGTTATGAGAAATTATTTTTAGATCTGTACGCGGGTTGTCTTTGGCAAAAGCGCGTATGTACGCGGGTTTGATTCATTATAGTAGCGTATACATTATGAAGGATAATATTTGAAATTGCAGATGGGTCTGAGTGATTTTGCAGAGTTCTGTGTCTGCTCTGTGTTCTGGTTGACAGGGTTTCAGTGTTTCAGTGATTCAGAAATTGATGATGCTAGTAGTGATTGTTTTGAGCTTCAATGATAGTTATGGGTCCAGTATGAAAATTGGATGAAACGTGGCCTTTCAGATTATGTGTTGTGCTTCAGGAGTATCCAGTCTGAAAATGTATGAAACGTGGTACCTGGAGGAGAGAAGATTGTAGGCCGGCGCCTACGTACTAGTATCTTAGCTAGTACAAGAGCAAAGGGGGTTGGAGCTCCCTTCCAGGAGAGTCTGGAGAACAAGAGAAGGTTGTAGCCTTCTGCAGGTTGTAGCCTGCGTGCTGGTAAAGGACTGCACCAGTACATTGTAAAAGAAGTTTCTTATTAAAGGAAGATAGAAACAAATTGCAGCAGGTGGTTTTCACCCACATTGGGTTTCCACCTTATATCATGGTGTTCATGTGTGCTTCTTGTGTGTTCTGTTTTACTGCACCTGCTTACTGTTCATATGGTTAATGAAGTTCTGATACACTAACTAAGGATCAACATTTAATGGATTAACTGAATCATAAGTATACGCTAGTTGCTTTAGACACAGTTGCGTATACACGCGGTTTCCCTTGAATGAAGTAGCGTATATGTATCTAAGTATGGAAATGAAAAAGTTTTATTGATCTGATAATACTGATTCACCCCCCCCTCTTAGTATTATTTCCAACAGGAGGGAGCAATCGTGGTACATGAGTTACCTCGAACTTTGTTTTTTTACCCTTCTTCATTTGCCTTTTTCCTTTGTTTTACTGCTTGAGGCTCCAGGGGATGAGAGTATGATGTAGCAGTGATTAGCCCCCTAAGGTGGGGCAGTGCCGCAGTTCATCGCCCACTAGGGGTTGGGACATGCATGGGTTGCTTAATGATGCAGGGGGAACTCATAGGGACCCTAGGAACTAGGGTGACGGCCATAATGATAAGGGGTAGAGCTCATGTTTGGCTTTTGGCCACGTGCTAAGTTTTATTGTCTTGGCCGTCTTTTGCATTTTGTGGTAATGATGAGGGATGTCCACATATTTGGGTGTATGAATGTAGGAGGGAGCAATCGTGGTACATGAGTTACCAAGACCTTTGTTTTTCCACCCTTCTTCATTTGCCTTTTTCCTTTGATTTTTCTTTTATTTTATTGCTCAAGGCTCTAGGAGATGAGAGTATGATGTAGCAGTGATTACCCCCTTAAGGTGGGGCAGTTCATCGCCCACCAGGGGTTGGGACATGCATGGGTTCCTTAATGATTCAGGGGGAACTCATAGGGGCCCTAGGAACTAGGGTGATGGCCATAATGATAAGGGGTAGAGCTCACGTTTGGCTTTTGGCCACATGCTAAATTTTATTGTCTCGGTTGTGTTTTGCATTTTGTGGTATTATTTCCTTTTGTATGTGGCCATGATATGCTTTTATCTTTTTTTTTTAGCTGCATAAACCTTCAGGGCATCGTTCTAGGCCCAACCCAGACATGTGGACAAGGGGAGGGAAGTACCAAAACCTTGTGGAACCAGTGGTCATGTGGACCCAAAGAGGGAAGATGATGAAATAGGGCATGTAATGTGCGAAGGGGAGTGAAAAATATGGAACAAGAAAGCGGGACCGTGCTACCAAAATCAGGGTTTGCCAAGTAGTGTCCATCCTAAAGCTATAAGTCAGTAGGTTACCATTTAGGGTGAGGGAAAAACACTATAGTTGAAACCCTTCCTCCTTCCAAGTCACCTAATAATCCATACCCAAGTGTGCCCAAGAAAAATAAGCATAAGCACCCAATTACACAATGAAAGACATACCCTTAGGATTGGATGGCCCACCTTCAAAAATACGCTCTCGACAAATGAGCAAGGGGACATATGATTTGGTTCAAGGAGCGGAGATCAACTAACATAACATCAGTTACACTATTGGTTGTCGGGGCTACCGACTAAAGACAAATCTAGGAGAAAAATTCTCCTATGGGGTCACCCATTAGTGGTGGGTAACATGTACCTACTCTGTTTGAGCAACCATTGTGTTTACTTAATCGGTTAATCAACATGCCAAGGAGGGTAACAACCTCCTACGTGAGAGCGCCATGCTAGCACTTTAACCAATGTCAAGCATCCAACCAAATTGGGCCATCCATATGTCCATCTAACATCACGAAGGGGCAAGGAGACATAATTTTCTCTTAGCAAAGTGGAAACACTTTTTGAGGAACTCCAAAGGCTAGCACTCCCTCTTCAGGGGAAAAGTCTTTTCTTTAACACCCTTCATTGTTCAACTCCCTCTGGAATTGTAACTTCTAACTCTAGTGCCTCCATAATTGTGAATGAATACTTTTTTGTCATGATAGAGCACCATACCTGATTTGCAAGAGTCACACAAACAAGTATAGCCACACACTTGAACATCCAAGCAATGATTGCTCATAAGGGTGTGGTTCTCTCCAGGAAATCAATAAAGCAACATGCAACTCGGCCTTCAAATAGTTAACACACTAGGAGAATACACAAAGTCACTTGGTTTACCCCACCAATCCAAGCTACATCCTCTTCTCCTTTGCTAGGGGCTCCAAAAGAATAATGGCCATCTTTGAAATTGTAGGGACATAACTTTTGATCATTTGTTCTTTTGAACTCTGAAATCACTCTAGAACAAAGAAGACATCAATAACAACTTTTCAAGACTCTAGCATACTTGAAGTTATCATTATGGGCCCAATCTTTTGGCACATCAAGAATTGATCAAGAAATCTTGTAAAGATAATCCCATCTCCTACATGTTCAAGACAAGTGGATTAAATCTATCAAAAGCATAAGATATGAGCTCATGGGAAGAGTAACAAAAACCTATAAAGGGTCAGCAACAAGCTATGAGAATGAGATTCCATCTAATGCAACCTCAAAAGCTCTAGCTACTAAAGCAATGATATCAACAAGGCCAACTCTCTCTTACCAAGAGAATCCTGAAGTAAGAGTATGATCATGGTCAACTCCCTCGGGGCGGAGGGGAGGGTGAATCAATATAAGACATTTTTTACTTATTTGAACGTTCATGAAGTATGAACCATAAGAAAACAATGACATATGAGATTTATCAACTGCAGAAAATGGAACACAAGATTAATGTGAAACTCGTTTGGGAGAAAACTATATAATTTCTTTTTATAATTCTTTGTAGGCACCATCATTAGTTGCAGAAAACGTGGAAACACAAACCCTCCTTGTCAACCTGGTGGTATCGCCTGCATTTCGGTACATAAACCCCGAAATGTGGCTGAAACGTGTTTCAAGGGGGGTGTAGTGCATTTCACGTTTTTGAAATGTGTTTAAGAAATGCGTTTCAAGTGTTGTACAATGTGTTTCAGCTACAAATTGATTTTTGTTAAGTTTTTCGTATGTTCTATGCTTAGAGCAATTTATTTCAATTTTCACATTTAGCTCAATATCTTTTCCAGATTAGCAATCACATCAGCATTAAAGTAAATTGCAGATAGAACATAAACATAAATCCCAGAAGACAAGCCAAGACAAGAGGACACAAGATGTGGCGCAAGCCAGGGACAAACCCCACAATGTGGGGAAACCCTTGATCAAATCTTCTTTTATGTTCTTCAAATTTCAGCAGAGAAAGTGAGAGAGATAGTACATTTACAATAGAAGTCAACACTTTGACTTTTGATATCTGTAGAGATCAGTTGAAGACATATTGATTCAACTGACTCTCTAAGGTGACCCCTTCACCTATCATAGTGCTGCCTCTCGTTCATTTGCTGCACATTACCGTGTGACACCTTGCTGTACTGTCACATGTGTTGAACCTTGATGACTGAGCTGCTCTCATCTTCATGCTGCATCTTCCATGGTCTTATTCATCATCAAGCTGCCCATGCTCATGATCTCATTCATCATCATGCTGTCCATGCTCATATCATCATGCATCATTATGCTGTTCATGCTCATGATCTCATTCATCATGATGCTGCCCATGATATCATCATGCTGCCCATGCTCATATCATCATGCATCATTATGCTGCTCATGATCTCGTTTATCATCATGCTGCCCATGATCTCATTTTAATGCTGCTGTAGGATTTCATAGATCCTCTTGCCACAGGAATACGTTGATGATACATGTGCCAAGGATTTCCTCATCGAATCCTTATCTCATCATTGAGTCATAGCAAGACAGTAATATAACTTACTATGGTTCCATGACCTTGACTGTGACTCCATTTGATTGTGACTTTGCTTGACTGCTGTTTCATGCCTTTGCTGCGGCTATGCCTTCATGTATTGACCCAATTCATAGATCATAGCTGCGTCCTTATCCTACTGAATATGACTGCACCTAATACGTCTCCTTTGCCTGCGAAGTGTCTCCTTTGCCTGTGTATAAGACTTGTCTCCATGACTGCGTAGAAGGTGACTTCATTACAGCATGTAAATGTCCTATTACAGCGTGTAAATATCTTCTCTTACAGTATCTATATTACAGCGTGTAAATGTCTCTATTGCTGTGTATACATATTGCCATTACTGCGTATATGTATCTCCATTACCAGCGTATATATATATATTTCTTCATTTGCCTGCGTGTATATATATATATATATATATATATATATATATATATCTTCATTTGCCTGCATGTGTATATGTCTCCTACATATAAGGTCTTTTATGTCTGCGTATAGATGTCTCCATAGACAAGAATTAGGGCATGACGTTGACTGTAACTAGGGCTTCATCTGCAGCTAGGGCATTCTTCATTAGTGTCTCTCCTTCACCAAAAACCCAAGGTGCGGAGAGGAGATCACATGAAGTGTGTCTTTTAAATGACTTCAAGTCCTCTCCTATTTATACTAAAACATAGATGATGAATGGGCATGACTATTGGGCTTCTGAGCCTACACAAGTTGCTGACCGACTTGACAATTTGTTTTATAACATAAATAAATTCATAACTTCATAAATACTTATCGGAATTGGATGATCTTTAGATCAATCCTACTCCTCTCGATGAGAGGGATCCAATAAAAATATCAGCTGCCATAAATAAGATGACCCGCATGGAGTTTGGCCCTAGTTGCCAATTTTAACAATTTTTAGGTGGATAAACATTACAGCTTGTCATCTGTAGAAATGCTGTCATCTACAGCAACACTATTTTCAGACCTATAGCGGCTTGACACAGAAGTATAAGGATGCACTGTTTTCAGGCCCATCAAGAATGTCTAAAAAAACTTAAAAGAGATTGGTGCTGTTATCTTTGTCTCCTGTTTCAGAGTTGTTTGAGCAGCCGGTAGGGGCCTGAAGGTCATTTTTATCCCCAACAGATGAAGGATATTTGGACCAAAGTTATGGAACAACTTGAATGAAGTTTCCAGCACACCTTGTAGCCTCAATTTTCCAGATCTGTTTTGCAGCCTGTTAAAAGATCAGATTTCCTAAAGCGCTTTGAGTCATATTGTCATATTAACACCTTTTTTCCATACTCATTGGAGCATTCTAGATCATTTGCTTGGTTCCACATTTGGACATATGATAGTGTTATTGGAACAAATGATGATCTCTCTTCACATAATAGATATGCTTCTAGTGATTGATTCCATTATATCAGTGGTTACCCTTGATGGTGAGAGCTTTCTAGTGTAAAAGATGTCTATGATGATCCTATGTGGCACTTAAGAGACAAGGACTTGCATAGAGTGCTTCCTTTATGGCATAGTTTTCATGGTGATATATCATGGCTTAAGAGGTCAACCTACTCCATGTGCCACTCATTGCTTTATTGCTAGAGCACTTGGCCTTTTTTGCACGTTTTGGCATTGTGATTTATGATGAATATACTCTTATGTTTTGACATTGTGCTTTATGTTTCATTGGAGGGTTTTGACACTTCGAACACTTTGTGATGATATATGGTGTGATTCATCTTGGTGGAGGTCTTCTACCTTATCATTGATTTGTCTCGTGGAGTCGGTTACTTGAGACCTAAGTTTATGGAAAACGTGGGATCCCTCCCCCCCCGACTTGCTTATTTATTTATGAATATGTATTTGTATTCTAAATTATAATGTTAAAACTTAACACTTTAATGCTTTCTTTCGAAAGTTTCAATATAATTTTCATACACACACACACCATATTTCCCTTTTCCTAATTTTTGGGGGGTCATGTTTCAAGCACATTCCCACTTCAGATATGTGTTTTTGTTGCCTCATACCATGCAAATGAGGCACCGACCTACCGAAGACACCAATCCCCATTGGTACAAACTACAAACCATGGTAGGCACCCACCTACTCTTACAGATCTTTGTAGACACCAATATACTAGAAACACAAATCCCCCCAACTGCAAATATTTGTAGACACAAACCTAATGGAGACACCAATCCCCACTATTAAGCACTAACTTAACAAGAGACACCAATCCCTTTGATTGAGCAACAACCCTCAATTACAACTCTTCTTTAGTGCATATAACTTCTTCAAAAGATAATAACATTCACATTACCTTCACCGAGTTTTCTTGCTACTTCCACCTTACCAGGTTTGCTTGCTGCTTCTACCTTCACTAGGTCTGCTTGTTGCTTTTGCCTTCACTAGGTATGCTCGCTGCTTTTGCCTTCTCTAGGTATGCTCGTTGCTTCTAGCTTCACCAGGTCTGCTTGCTACTTGCCTTCACTAGGTCTGCTCACTACTTTTGCCTTCACCAGGTGTAACCAAAATTTGAATCTCCAAATGAAATTTATGGTAACTGTCCCAAAGCTTATTGTTTTTGGCATCTTTCCAAGGCGAATTTGTACAACATGCCACAAATCGGATTGTGCAAATTCGAGATTGAAATATTTACCTGAGGCACTTTTGTATGTCTCCTCAGATCTCTGAAATTTTCATAGTCTGAAAAACCCAAAAAAGAATTGATGACAAAAATTTTAAAATTCCATGCTGACCGGTTTGAAATTGATTTCAGGAACATTTAGAAACCCTATTTTCCATAGTGCATATTTTTGAAAGTATAGCGAACCAAAATCAGAATTTTTGACCACATGTACCTAGAGATCTTGCCTTTGTCTCTTCAACATTTAACGGTCTAAAACATCTTAGAAAATAAGATATAGCGAAGATGCCAAACTGAGCTTTTTGAAACTGGTTCCAACAACATTTAGGAACCCTAACTTCCTCATATCATATCTCTGAAAGTATAGCTAACCAAAGTCTAAAATTTTGACCATAGGTACCTAAATATCTCGTCTCTCTCTCCTCAAAACTTCACAATATGAAATGCCCCAGAAAATATGTTTAGTGAAATGACAAATTGCCCTGTTTGAAACTAATTGTAGGAGCATTTAGGAACACTAACTTCCATAGGGAATATCTCATAAAGTATAATGAACCAATGTTTGAAATTTTTATCACATGTACCCAAAAATCTCGTCTTTGTCTCTTCAAAATTTCACATTTTGAAACATTCTAGAAAATGTTATAGCAAATGTCAAACTGACCTATTTGAAACTGATTTTAGGAGCATTTAGGAACTCTAACTTCCACAAGGCATATCTTAGAAAATATAAAGAACCAATGGCTAAAATTTTGACTACATGTACCCAAGTCCCAAAGATCTTGCCTTTGTCTCCTCAAAATTTTACTGTATGAGACCTCCCAAAAATTTAGTTATAGCGACAATCTTGAGATGGCTTGTTTGAAGCATAGTTGAGGGCCAATCACAAACCCTAACATCCACAATGTATATCTTCAAAAGTATAGTGGACCAAGATCTGAGATTTTAACTAGATGTTCCCCTCGATCTCACCTTAGTATGCTCAAAATTTCACCATTTGATGCAGCCCAGAAAAAAGTTATAGCAAAAATGGCAAGATGACTCGTTCACTCTACAAATTACATTTTTGTTCACACATTTTCCTTCTAGTGCTTTCTCCTTTTATACATTATCGTAGCCCTTCATGAAAAGACATGTTAATTTAAAAAGTCATGTCAATTCATTAATTAAATAATTAAGTCCCCTTTTTATTTCACTTTTTCAAATACCATGGGCTTCTTAAACCATGGGTTTGAAACCACTATTTCACTTTTTGACTTCTCCTTTTTCACAAGAACCCCCTTTTTTATATATATAATATTAATGATATAAGCCCATTGACATTGATGACAGCAATTTGTTCAAATGTATTTGATAATTTTTTTTTTATTTATCATTAAAAAACTTAGCTTTGGAATTTTTGTTGTTGATAGGCCTGAGTGTAAGATATTTTTGAGTGCAGGTGATGACACCAAACCCAGAATGTGTAACTATTGATACAACAATTGTTGATGCTTTGCACATAATGCATGATGGCAAATTCTTACACCTACCAGTTGTGGATAGAGGTAAATTTTCACTTAAATACATTTTTAGTTTAATTATCAATATCTGAATTCTAACAGGTTGATATCTTCTGCAGATGGATTTGTTGTGGCCTGTATAGATGTGTTGCAAATTACCCAAGCAGCAATGGCCACTGTAAGTTCTCCGCCAGAAGATTTGATTCTAGAACTCAGAAACACAAGGCATATGATGAATGTACAAAACATTGGGTTTTATCTAGATTGCCAGCTGAGCTTTTTGATGTGATATTTTTAGTTTGTAATTGGATTTGATGCTAAAAAATTAAGATGTATACGAACATGAAAATTATTCAGTTTTGAGTTTTGGATTCCTGTCTCGCATAACATTTCAGATTGTGGTGAAACATTTCATGGGCATAGTGCTTGGTTCTTTATAAACATATATAGAAAGGTAGAAAACACACCATAGTAAGCTATGCAGGTTTGTTACTATGGCAACACGTGAATGGTTGGCAATAGTATATGCATATCATAAATACTTAAATCTCCATCCTTCGGAAAATAATTTTAATTGAATGAACCTGGTGAATTTGTAATATTAAGTCCATTATGGACTAGAAATGTTTGTAAATTTGAAACATACAACTTAAATATCAAAGACATTTAATGATTAAATGTGTTCGTGCATTGAAGGCCTCAATCTCACATTATTCTATCATCCGCTAAATTTGATTCCATTATTTCTTTTTCTTTCCAATTAAACATTGTTCACATTAAACTTTTCCATTTTTGGAAAGTGCTAAATATTAATTAAGCATAGAATAGGTTGGATTGGTATTTAATGTCAGGACCAAATTCATAGTAAGCCGCAAGCTCCCACTCATTTTTTCCAAGTACGTTCAATAGCTTTAATGTTTATATTAGCTGGGCAGGATACAAAGTCCAGCTTTTATTATTGCTTGAAGTTGTCACTTTTACATTGATAATATTATTAGAAACTGATTTTTTTCCTCATCAAGAGTTTTATGTAACGATGATTGTTTCCACTGATTCCAATGACGTGGGTAATAATTTAACTTGTCTCCAATTAGCTAACACATCCCGAGCTGATTCAAGCATTTCATTCATAGTTTACTGAGTTAGCTAGGTATTGAAAACGGTTAGTGCTGTATGGCAATGCTTTTTTCTGATAACCTTTTTCATGGACTGTCTCATTTACCACAATTAAATGATTAGGTGGGAAGCTCTGGAGCAGTTGGAAATGACATGGCAGGTTCAATGATGCAGAAGTTTTGGGATTCAACTCTGGCATTAGAGCCAGCAGAAGATTATGAGGATTCCCACAGGTATGTCACATTGTTAACATTCCTGTGTTGTTTTTTAAACTTGGTTAAGCTCTAATTTGTTCTAGAATTTAAAAAAACTGACTGGTTTGTGTGCACATGCATAAACTGGTAATTTGAACAGCGATGCATCTGCAAGGATGGCTTCTGAGACAACAGAAATGGCAAAAGCTGCCTATCCATCTCTGAACCTAGGAAATTCTTTTGCCCCTTTAAATTAGAGGATCGAAAAGGACGGGTTCATAGGTTTAACTGTGGTATGTTTCATGTGCAGAACACATTCATTGTATTGGGGAAAAAGTTCCTGAAATTGTAAATTGAGTCAAGACTTAATATGCTGTGAACTGAGATTCTTCTCTAATGTGGGAATAGGTACAGAGAGTTTGACAGAGCTCATATCTGCAATGGTTCAGCGAGTGGGAGATGCCATTGATTGGGCTCATCTGCCTCAGATTCTGGTATTCATTTTTCTATTGTAAAAGATTTCATTAAATGCTAAAAGTCTGAAGGAAAGGATGCAATCAGCCAATAGATGGTTTTGGTATTTCATAGAATAGAACATTTGTAATTTAACATTACTTTGTTCCCAATTAGTTTAAAATCAAACACATTGTTTGTACAAGTTGAAATTTCATAGTGTTCCAAAGGACATGTCCATGGGGGTTGGGGAAGTGTCCCTATGGCTCTCCATGCATGCTTGAATTGGGGACTTCATTGCGGAAGCCCCTTGAATACCTCCGGTATTTGGGCATTTCACCAGGGACTTACTCTACAAAAATGGGATGCTTCCACTAATTAGGGGTATTCTGGGATGCCCCATACAATGGCACATCCTCATAAAAAAGACAAAATAAAATGACAAAAATGTAATTTTTTGTTTCTCACCTACATGTTAGTTTCAATTCAAAATTGTTGAGTTGGGATTTTTGTGAAAAACGAGCTTTCAAACATTGTTGGAAAAATCAGAATTGGCAAAAAATCAACGATGGTCTAGAAAACATTGTTTCGGAAAATTTGGCACAGAAATCGAAATTTTTTGGCAAACAAATTAATTTTTAACTTTTTTAAACATATAAGGCAACAACAACATTAGATGAACACATTGGCACATAAATATGGAGAAAACACTAATATATATAATATTAATATATGGATGGCAAATCAAAAATGATACATCGTAGTTGAATCTTGATACTGAATCCTTTAAGTCTGTTAGTTGTCCAGTCAAGGACTCAAAAATATAGAACCAATACAAAATGACATGACATATAAATGTATCTCATCATAATGAGGTAGATGTACAATGACAAACTAGCAGCTAGCTAATGCCCTCGCCCTCTTTGGTTGCCCCTAACAACCGAAGGCCCTGGCACTGCAACAAGTGTTTGATGGGGTGACTGGTGGGTATAGAACTAGGCTCATCAGTCTCTGTAAAGGTGGTGCTGATGATACTGCCACATCCTCCTCCTTGTCCTCCTGCTCCTCCTGGTGTTTTTCTTGTACCTCCTCTAACCATCCAATTGCCTTGTCAAAAGAAATAACATCCATGTCCGGTGTTCTGTTGATTGTCCTCATCCATAGTCAGAGGTTGTAATGGACATACACCAAGTAATTGAGATATGAGAAATCCAACCTGTAAGAGGGTCATAAAAAATAGTCTTGAGGGTCATAGTATATTAGAGGGTCATAAATTACAATGAATATATTTGCTATGTTCAAGTTTGAAGTTCTAACTTGTTGCATTTCTTTGAGTGATTTTTCAAATACACTCCAATTGCGCTCACATCCCAAAACTCTACAAGTTTGGCTGAGGATTCTGGTGGAAAATTTCTATAAATTTGGTGCCCTTGCACCACAGTTTTGCCACCAAACATCTACAACAAATGAGAAAGAAAACAAACTAAATTACAATACATTAAAATGGAAAATAGAAAATAAAGAAAACATAATTATACTTTCAAATAAAACGTAAGTGAATTTAAAAAAATATGAAATTCTAAATTCATTTACTTAAATGGCATCAAAGCGGTCCTTCCACAAATAGCATCATCAAAGAAAAATAGTCCAGTACCTTCCCGCTACCTTTCTATCTTGCAATTGGTTGTGCTGTGAACCTCAACAATAGGTACCATCCTATAAAGACAAGTATGCAACCCATGGATCACCTCGCCATCAAAATCAAAGTTGCATTTGTAGGAAAATGTGGGGTCGAGGAAAAGTGCTGCTACATGAATGGGTTGATGGAGCATCCCGATCCATTGATGATCACTCAAATCCCACAACATCATCTGGCTATTAAAATTTAAACCTAGGGGTATAAGATATGATAGTTTTTTTGGCCCTATCCATAGCCTCATACAGATAACCCATTGCAAACTTGTCACCATCAACCAATCTCAAATCCTTTACTACAGGTTCACTAATCGAGCACACTTCTTCCACTCCTTCCCAAAAGTGGTCAGTGTACACAAATTTAGTAATGGATCTGCCATCATCTCTCCTGCTATATGTACCTGCATGCCATTCATCACAAACAAACATTTGCTTCAACTCAAATTGACATTGAAGCAAAGACTGAAGAGTAAGGAAGTTGGTTGCAAAGCGTGTCATTGCAGACCGCAACTCCCTATTTCTAGTACATTTCTTCATGAGGCTAAGAACGAAAGCATGGTTATACATGAACTTGGTGATGCTCCATATCCTCAAGCATCAAATCAATACAATGGGCAACACATGGAGTCCAAAATACTGAATGATGCCTGTCCAGAATCATCCTATCAGCAGCCACATAGTTAGCTGCATTATCAGTTATGATTTGCACCACAATGGGCAAACGGATCTCCTTAAGGGACCCATCTAACAACTCACATAGCAATGTTGCATCTTTTACATGCGTAGATGCATCCATTGATTTGATAAACACAGTGACCCTAGGACAATGTACCAAGAAATTTATAAGGGTCCTACCCTTCCTATCTGTCTAGCCATCAGACATGACTGTGCATTTAGTGACCGCCCATGACTGCTTCAACTCTGCCAATCTAGAGTTTATGTCCTTTTCTGCTTGAAGAATTGGCCCCCGACAACTCATTATATGTAGCACTTTTATAACCTGGGCCAACAACAACAATGGCATCACACATTGGCTGCCAAAATGGATTGTTTTTTGTGATGCTGAGAGGTATGTCTCTCTAGAAAGATACCTCCCCATAACCTTGTCTGCTTCTTGCTTCTTGCATTTTTTATCACTGATTTGATAGAAGGTTGTGTTCCAGCGCTGGTTTGTGGAACAAAAAGTTATGAGGACCTCTCGGAAGGTGTAGCTGTTGAGCCCCTCCCACTACCCTTAGTGGTAGTAGCTCTGAAGCTCTAGCTGCTTGTTCAGCCTTGTTTGCAGCTTCCTCGCTTTCTTTGTTTCATTTGCATTAATTTCATCATGCACAGTGGTCATAATATCTGGGCTAGTTTTTTTACAAATCCCAATTTCTCTACCAGGGATTTTAGCTAGATGGAACTTCAACTTGAAAACCCCTCCTGTCATGTACTGGCCACATAATTTGCAATGTAGTTTTTGCTGGCTGTCACCTACAGGTTCCCCATATTGCCAAAATGGGTCTGAAGCTAAGTTGCACAAATCACCGAAAAGTCTTGGAGTTTCCGAAATGGGTATGTTTAGAAAGAAAACCAAGTCTATATTAACTTTCATAGATGATTAAATAATGGTAGAGTTTCGGTCAAGTTTCAGCTTGATTTTCGGAGTTTCGGGTACGTCGTGAAACTTCGGGTTCCTAGAAGTTTCGTGCAACATAGGTCTGAAGCCTTTGGCATAGTTGCAATGGAAGTGGACAACTTCAAAATTCAAACCTAAGGCACAACAATAACAAAAAAATGACATTAAACTCCCATTAGAAAAAAATAACAGCCTGTTGATTTCATAAATCAACTATCAAAGATTTAGCAAATTATATTAGATCATTAACAACTAAAAATGACAATAGGAGGGTGGAAAACAAATTGATTCAAGCTGGCCGTCCCATATCTAAAAGAATTTAAAAACCCTTGCATTGTTTTATGGGCATGAAATTCATGATAAAATGTTAAGAAATAGAGACAAAATGTAGAAAATTGTAGGTCTAACCCGGTTTCAGTTTTAGGAATCATATCAGTTTAATGTCCAACCCAGCATAGATTTATGCTGCTGTTTTTAACATGATTATTTGCTAAAGCATGAAACACAGAGGCCTACTTTACTCTTTCACTTTCGCTGAGAATATATGCAACAGTCACACAAATTTAACATAGTGATTTTTTGGTCCAATGACCTTGGAAAAACCCCGAAGAAAAAACCAATGAGTGAGAAGGATATTTTATTTATTATCAGAGAATTTAATACAACAGTTAATGACAGTAAGCACAGTGAACTTATCTCCCTGAACTCTTGCCTAGAATTCCTTGGAAATTGTGCTGTAGATGCTTGTTTTGCATGCCCTCTTTCTCAGAAATTTGTGCCAACTTCAGTACTTTTTGACAGCAATATATGCTGCTGCTAGCCCCCTTGAATCTCATGCCAGATAACCCCTCAAATTTCTGTCCAGATTTTCTCAATTTCTGTGCTGCTGTAGCAGCTCTGACAGCTTTTTTAGACCCTTGAAATCACGCCCAAAACTTCTCAAAATTTGTGCAGCAGTACCTTGAATTTTGTGCCTGAGATTTGCTGCTCTAAAAGCACAATAACGGCGATGAAACTTCTCGATTTTTGTGCTTGAGTCTCTCGAAAATCGTGCAACTTCAGTCTGCAATTATTGCCCTTGAAATTCGTGCTAGTACAGTGGCAGTCTACTAGAGGGTACCTTGAAATTCATACTATTTGTGCTTGCACCTGTACTTGCTGTACTCTCCTTCCTCTACTAACCTTTTGCTCTCAGCCTCCTTTGCTCCTCTCCAATTCTCATGAAGAAAATGTTCAAATGGTGCCTTCTCCCCTTTGCTTTTTCCCTTTTGTTCTGTCATTAAGAAGAGAGACCTAACCCTAAGATCTAATGGCTGAGATTAGATCTTAGCCAATTAGATCAAGGGTGAAGATCTAATTTCTCATTGACCCATGAAACACTTTTTCCCCTTAGTACCTTTTTCGTGAATTACTCAAAAGGTACTTTATTGCTTTATGTTTATAAAGTCACTTTATGACTTCGTGCCTTATAAACTCACTTTAACTTTATTTACCATAAAGTTAAGTAAAGGGGGTCACATTAGGACACTCTTTCCTAGGCTAGACACCAAGCCTTAGGAACACTTGTCCTTGGTATTCATTTTCTAACAAAAAATGTAGGCAAGCAAAGAGGCAGGCCAACAGACAAAAATCTATAAAAAAAAAGCATTAAGATAGTGGGGTTTAGATACAAACTTGTCAATGGAAACTTCACTACAGTTTTGGCAAATAAAGCTCACCCCTTGCAAGAAATCTTGATGGTGGATCGGTGATGGCTGCTTATATTCCTTCACAATCAACAAGGATGCGCATAAACCTTTCTCCTCCCTTCTCCAACAGTGCAGAAAAAAATGTGCGAGAAAAATGACAAATTGGGCTCTTTAATCTGCCTGCCCTTCATGACGGCTTGGCAACTTTTTCCTGTCAGGAAGTGATAAATTGGAAAAATCGTGTTTTTTAAGAAAAAATCGTGATTGTGATTTTCAAGGGGCGATTTATCGTTTTGTGGAAGAAATTGTCCTGTTTTAAAAAATCGCTAATCGCCAATTTATAGCTGATTTTTTCAACACTGCTTTCAAACAAAGAAAAGTGTGAACAGCAAGGATTTTCTACCATATTTCAAGTGCATTTCAGGCTCAGCATGCAATCTTTCAGTCAAAACATGGAGAAGCATCGATACTTTTCATTTCTTTGACTGGAAAAGTTAGAACAGTTAAATTTAAACTAGGGGCTCACTGTCTTTACATCCCATTTGTGAAGTTGATAGTTTCCCACAGCAGATAGATGGAGCAGATCAAGCAGAGGCTAATCAAATGACTAGTGGCTTGAGCCTTGTTTTATTTCTTATCTTTTTGTTCTTTTTTGTTATGACAGTTTTGACCCTTTAGCATTTAAATGATGATAGATGTAATTAATTATTAGATGATGTATCATTGTATTGTATTTTGATTTGGTCATTAATATTTTTACAATAATTCTCCTATTCTGAATCCTAAGTTTCAGAGTGCTTACTTGCCAATTAGAGTGTGGACGTTGTTGCTCTAATTGTATAAATGTGTGATCCATTATGCATAAAAGAATCGTTGTTATTCTTTATATATTATTTTTTTTGCATTTTTTATATTTAATATTTGGGGTAGTGTCTCTTATGTTGGAAACCCCAACATCTCCCTTTGATGCCCCCTAAAATTTGGAGGGTTGCTCCATATGTCCCTGTATACTTGCATGTGTGTGCCCTGAAACTTGGTGGAACATTAAAATTTATTTACCTACATTGGATTGATTTTAATATACAAGATGTAGTTTTGTCATTGTGTCTAAGTTGTGTTCTTTGATTGCAGTACGAGGATGATGAAGGTGATAAAGTTTTACTTGCAACAGATAGTGATCTCGTGGCAGCTGTGAATTATGCTAGGTTAGCTGGATTGAAGGTAAACTGGATTTATTTTTTTCCTGTTCAAAATTGTACATTAGCTTCAAAATAGTTTTTCCTGTTATATTTATTTTCTTCTAGTTTGCCTTAAAACTATAATGAAATGTTTTGACATCACCCTAAAGACATGAAGTCATTTTCAGGTTGCTGCAAAATAATTGGTCCAAAACGGATCACGTTTCAGGCAATTGATGCCTTTTTTTCTTTACTATTATTTGATCAATGTTTGGTTATTGCTATTAGTTTGTAGAAGCACTCGACAATAATTTTTCATAATCTATGTTTGCACGTGATGTATTTCATTCTTTAATGACAAAAAGATTTGGATTCACAGCATTCTTTCCTGATACTGGAAAATGAACAGTGTTCCACAGGATTGCATCCCTATGGGCTGGAAAGCGCTCTTTGTATACTGGGGATAGGAGGACAGGGTGGGGATACCATAGGGCCATCCACTACATACTGGAACATTTAAGAATAGGAGAGGAAAAAGGATAAGGGATATTTGCGAGTCCCCTACAGTGGCCCAACATTTAAGAATAGGAGAGGAAAAGGTCTTTTTTACTTTCCTAACCTGGATAGTTTGTAGCCTTCACTTATAAACAATCTTAAATAAAGTTACCCTTCCCAGTCAAAGTTATCAGAACTGGAACCAGAAAAGACAATCTTGAACCTGACTGGAACTGGGAACCATATTGAAGAACTGGTCGATTAAAAAATACATAAATATTTAAATTTTAATAAAAACAATATATGTTCATGTACATCGATTTAAATCTAAATTATTAGACACCATATGTTCCATATGTTCAAAGTTTGCTTGTGTATAGCATGCAAGGGTTAGTATAGCAAAATGGCACCCAAGTGTGATACATATTTGAACCAAAATACATAATCATTGAGGTTCTAAATGGCTTTCAGAGTCCAAAAAATGTCATGCTACAAGCTTCAACAAAATTACAAATCACTACAATATATCAATGTTAATCAAAATCTTTATCATCACCTTCTGCCTCATCCTTTGGCCTTGGTCCTCTAAGGACATCACTAGTGCTTGGGACCTTGTTGAAATTTGGGTAGCTCAGAAGGTATTTTTGAGTGGAGATGACCCACCAAAAGGGAGCTTGTGGGAAAGATACCCAAGGTTTGGGGTTTTGACCCAAAGGAGTAGGCTTAGAACCCAAGATAATAAATTTTATAACCTAATCTAATGTTAAGTGGTTGAGTGGGCAACACCTTAAAGGACTAAAGGGGTTTCCTAAGTGACCTATGGACAACTATTAATACTAGCCAAAGGAGAGGCTAGAAGTCACATCAAATGAGACGGATTTCATTTGTATGGAGGAGGCTAGAAGGACTTAGCCCAGACAACTCAAGGAGAATTGCAACAAGGGAGTTTTCTGTGGAGGTTGAGTATGGCTGAGAGAGAGAGATCCCCTGATCTGTGAAGTGGGGCCAAGGAGATCTAGCTACAGGTCCGTGGAAGTCTAGGAACCCTAGTCGAGTGGGAGTAGAAGAGGCCAAGGCCTGGTTAGGTTTGGATGAGGTCTGATCGAAGTGTTTTAGGTAGCCACAGGATTACCTAGAAGGAGGTTGCATGTTTGCATGAGGTTGGATCTATTTCAAGAGGGCCCTAATGGCTAGGAATCCCGACTGTGACTTTGATCAGTAGGCAGAGAAACTAAATAGAAGGTTGCAGGATGGTTTGAAGGCCTGGTAAGGCCATCCATTGCCAGGAGGAAGAAGATTGAGGGTTTGTTAGGGTATCTGAGACCGAATAGACAAACTGAGAGCCTTAGGGCTGAAGGAAAGGGCTGCTTGAGGTTTGGACAGAGAGGCTGAGGCCCTAAGAGGCCTAGAGTGAGCTAGTTGTGGGGTTACAAGGCATATTAAACATAGCCACAAAAGAAAGAGGTTGCTGTAGCTGGCCGAGTTGAAGAGGAGGTAGATTTGGGCCATTGGAGGAAGATCTTGTGGATAAAAGAAGATTGCAATAACGAAATATTGAAGGCTACAACAAGGTACAACAAGGCTTGTATAAGGACTATGGGCTAGAGGAACAAGCCTAGGTGAGTCAAGTTCTTGCTGGTTGTGTGTTAGTAGGTGAAGGACAACTGGTTGTATTTAGCAGGCATACGAGAGCTTGATGGACTAGGCCTCAACCCTAGTTGTATTGGCCAAAGGGGTGTCTGTGTATTTTAGCATTGTAGTAGGGTTTGTAAAGGGCCATGATCCTTAGTACGAGAGCCCTAAGGTTTTCTTATTGAAGGAATAATAAGGAACACGTTTTGGGCCAACAATCTTGTGTAGTTGTTGATTTGTTTGGTGTTATATCCCGCTATGCAAAGTTGTTTAAAGTTGGGCATCTCTAGTGTGTTTGTGTTTCTAACTATGGCATAAACCAGACCTAGGGCGCATGGAAATTCCAATATTGTATCAGAGTTGTTGTGAAGGGTAGCTAGATCAGAGTGTGGAAAGGTGTTAGCTCTATGAGGGAGTTGTGAGATTGTTGCAAGAAGCAATAATGTTGCCAACTCACAGTTGGTTAGACATGGAGTAGAAGGTCCATTTGAGAACATGGAGATATGGTCTTGATTGGTTTGATGAAGAGATATGATGGGAGTTCTGGTGGATTGGTGGAGAACTCAGTGCACAATAGTATCTTGAGTGGCGGATTGCCGATGCCATTGATGGACTTCCATTAACTTGTCAAAGTATGTTGGGATTGTTCAAGTGCGTTCGCTGTGGGAAATACTAAGAGGGGGGTGAATCAGTATTTCACTTACAATTAGTTAATTATAAAATTTTAGAGCATGAACAATAGAACAATAATCAACAACACATCACAAGAGCAATACACAACAAATTTTTAGGTGGAAACCCTTCCGAGAGAAAAACCATCGAACACTTTTCTAATATTTTGTGAGTACAAAAATGCTTCAACTCCAATTGAAAGGGAAGCCCCAACTCCCTAGTACTCTAGAAAAGCATTCAAGTTTATCAGGTAGCTCCAACTCCTAAAAGGATGCTCCTGCACCCTAGTTTTACCAACTCCAACTAGAAGGACGCTCCAATGCCCTAGTTTTATCAGGTACAACTAATAGGATGCCCCAACACCTTGCAAGCTCCAACTTGCCATAGCACCACCTTGAAGTATTTTTAGGCTACGACTTGAAGGAGACTTCACTCTCTTGCCTTATGCCACCCAACCACCCTGAATATAATGATAAAACAAAGAAACAACTGTGGGCTTCCGTCCTATGGACAATGACCCACTTACAAGGGTATTCAATAAAACTCTTTTTACCAATGTTCCACCAAGACTCCGGTGCAGGGAGACGCGGGTGCAGGGAGACGCACAGGGGGGACGTGTGGGAGTACCCTCAAATTTTAGGGAAATTTCGGGGGTGCAGGGAGTCGTCGAGGTATATATATATATATATATATATATATATATATATATATATATATATAGGAGTCGTCGAGGTATATATATATATAATTCAAGTTCATATTCATTGTTCACTGTTCAATAATGAAAGCATAAAAATATTAAATAGACAATTGAAATTTGAATCATTGATCCATCCTCATCATTCATTTTGATACATACATTATTCATATGACATACTCAAGTGACAAGTCTCATTATTGAATTAATTATTATTCATACATACCATGAGATTCGAAAAACAAAAATAAAAATCAATAATAAAATATTCAAATACATTGATCGATATCATTCATCATTCAATGGTTCATCATTCTACAATCTACATTGATTTAAAAACTAAATTCATCATTCATCATTCTAGAATCTAAATTGAAAGCAAAACATACTAGTATATTTTCAAAGTTTGAACACTAAATCTATATAACTCAAAGTTTCAAAGTTCAAACTCAAAAATAGTTAAGAGTGAAATGGAAATGACTTTGGGTTGAAATGAAATGAGCTTTTAACTTTAAGGTTTAGGCTTTTAAGTTTTAGTTGTTTAGTTTTAATTTTAATTTTTTTTTTAGACTTTTAAGTTTTAGTTATTTAGTTTTAATTTTAGTTTAAAAAAGAAAAATTAATGGTTTTGATTTTTGAATTTTTAATTTTTAAGTCTTATTAGACAAATTTAAAGGGGGACGCCCAGGCGCACCCTTTTTGGGGAGTCTAGACTCCCACACTGAAGGGGGACGCCCAAAAGCACCCTTTTTGGGGAGTCTAGACTCCCACACTGGGGAAACACACCCCCTTGCGTCTCCCCAAGACTCCCCAAAAAGGGTGCGTGGGGAAACGCACCCCCAAGAGACTCCCCGTCCCGGGTGTGTGGGGTGCGAGGGGTGCGTGCACCCGACCTTGGGGGACGCGTCCCCGTGGAACACTGCTTTTTACTAATGTGTGCTTCAAATATACAATGAGAGCTAGAGTTCTTCAAGAACTGTAGCTAAAAGATGCAACAATGTAACTAAGCAACAATAGCTTTTACTATAAGTGTGAACAATTCAAGTATCTCAAATCTCTGATGCAATGATGCCTTCAAACCTGGCGATGCAATTATGTCACAGTTGAACCTTGTATAATGATGTTTTCGTCCTTAATTTTCACTACCATAGATGAAGCCTCTTCTCAAGAGGTCTGAACCTGATAAAAGATCTTTTAACTGCTGTGGCCAGATGTTAGAACTTGAGTAATACTCTGAATCAGTCCACAAAATAAGATTTTCTTATCTGAGGAGTAATAAAAAAATAATCCAGAAACTTCAATGGCAATTTGTGTCAATTCAAGAGCAGGGACTAGGTTTTGAGATTGATGCCAGAACACCCTTGCTACAGTCTGTAATACATTCTATTGAAGAGCTTAGACTTTTGCATCAAAGTTCCACAAAGTGTCTCAAAATCTGCCACGGATCATATCACAAATGAACACAGTTTATACTTGAAATTTACCTAGACACAATGTCCAAGGTATAATGCAACCACAGTTTGCAAGATGCTTTAGACACACCCTTCACAATTGAGCCATAACATTTGCAATCAATGCTTAATATGAATATAGAATGAGTCAAGAGATCATTGATTAGGAGGCCGAAACTTGCACAGTAACCCAACAACGATGGCTTAGATTAGGACGTCATATCTTTAGTTCACATCACTGCTATAGATGCCGAGTTGCCTCCATAATTAGGTTGAAACTCCACCTTGGATTTTCTCAAGAAAACGATGGGAATACTTCACTAAAATTGCCCTCGTATTAGTACACAAAGACATTGGTTAGGGCTCTTACTCTCCTAAAAGACGTTCTACTCCAGACTTTTGATTAGGTCCCAACCATGTACAAATGTGACCTCAACAAAACTAGGACAAAATAGAGAACAAGAAGGTTGAGTTTCCTCAGAGTAGATCCTAGACCCACCTTGATTCATTGCTCAGAAATGCCCTACCACAAGACTGAAAACAATTCCTTAGTAACCAGCCCTAGATTCATCCACAAACTTTAGGCAAGGCTCAAACTTCTACGCAAAAGCCTGAAGAAGATCTTTCAATGATGTGCCACATATTTGATCCAAAGAGGGTTGAATATATAATACAAATCTGATTAAGGAACACCGAAATAAGGCCTTAGAACCTATGCGAAAATATCATAGAGCCTTGCTTCAATAGGTCCACATGGTCTTCGAAGGTTTGCGCATAAATTGCTTCAATTTTTGGCTCAAACTAGCCCTATTACAGAGGGTCAAATTACCATAGAAGAACCACAATATCTTGACGAATCACCATGACTAGAAAAACAAAAAGATAAACCCTAGATTGAACTTTCGACCTTCTTCGTCAAATATTCAAGACTACTCTAGGCCGCAGAGGTATCTCAAAGAGTTTTTGCACAAGTTCAATGTTCAAAATGCTTGCCATTGAGGATAGAATGAGCCTCTCTTTTTATAATGACTGAGGAAGCTTCTCAGAGGGGCTAACTGAGTTTCAAATAGAGGGAAAAGATTCAAATTTCAAATTACTTGGAGCCAAAAACCCCACATTTTATTGAGGCCAACTTAGATTAATTGTTGTTTACTTTTGCTCTTAATAAGCTCTTCTTTTGACTAGTCCCATGTAAATTAATTTTTGATATAAAAATTCCACCAATTCTATAGGATGCTTGTACAAACTTCTTCAGGGCTTCTTGGTGAAGAATGGGGTTCCATTCTTCAAAAAGGCGTAATTCCTCAACCGTGAGGAATTAGGAGACGTACCACCTACCATCAGAAACAACATGACGAGGAGAATCAAATGACATTGATCCTGACCCCAAAGACCTTGACATTCCTTGTTATTTTTTTGTCATCAAAAGTGGGGCTTCTTCTCGGGCTGCTTGGTTGTCATCAATGACAACCAATTTTCAACATTGGCAGGGGGTGCTTTGGCATGGACGAGGTAACTTTGTGTTGATGGTAACCTACAGGTTGATCATGAGTTAGTATCTTCACTGGGTTGCAAAGTTGCGCATCCAACAGTGAAGCCATGTGCATATGAGATGTTTGACCCAGGAGGATGAGGACACTTGTAGAGTTGAGTTGCTATGGTCTAGAGTAACTAGGCTCGGTTTTCAACTGCAGCTCGGGACTGACCTTGAAAGCACACAAGTTCAATTGCAACACTTTCTGGGAGGGAAAGGAGAGTGAGCCAAGGGGAGGTTGTGTAGGCTTAGAGGGAGTCTAGCTTCAGAGCGAGACTCTGAATGTGAGTCAACCACCCAGTTGAAGTCTAACCTTCAGGGTTCAAGCGAGAGAGTGGAGTCTTCCATTCCATGCAGGAAAGTCACAGACTATGCAAGGATAGTCATGGTGGTGCAAGGAAAGTCGTATACCATGCGAGGACAGTCATGGTGCACGTACGGAAAGTCATGGTACATGCTAGGATAGTCATGCACCATGCAAGGAAAGTATCTGCTTCTTTGTCCTTCCTTGGAATAGGAAGGTTCCTAATTTTCCCAAGGGCAACATCTTCATCGAAGGTGACATCATGACTTATTTCCACTTCTCTTTGACCAGGCACATAGATTCTATATGCCTTTGAAGTTTCATTGTAGCCCACAAATGTTCCTTTCTTCCCAGATGCATCCAATTTGCTTCTCTTTTCTTTCGGCACATGAAAATACATGGGGCTACAAAAAATTCTAAAGTGAGAAACATCAGGTCTCTTACTGGTGAAAAATTCTTCGAGAGTTTTGGAGTCCAATGCTTTATGGGGGCATCTATTTTGAACATACACGACAATGTTGGCAACTTCTCCCCATAGGAACTTCGGAAGGATTTGATCATGAAGCATGGCACGAGTGGCTTCTGTAATAGAAAGATTCTTCCTTTCAACAACACCATTTTGCGCAGGAGTATATGCGGTAGTAGTCTCCTTCTTAATGGCAACTTGTCTACAATAGTCATTGAACTCATTTGATTCATATTCGGTTCCATTATCAGTCCTCAATATTTTGGTATTCTTCCCTGTTTGATTTTCGACCAAGGCTTTGAAAGAGCGGAACCATGAGAACACTTCGTCCTTCTTCTTCAAGAAATAAATCCAAGTTTTGCGGGAGAAGTCATTCACAAAAATAGCATAATATAAATATCCTCCCAAAGATGTAATGGGCAACATACCAAATAGATCTGAATGAACCAATTGCAAAATGTCGGTAGTCTTGCTATCACTTGAGGGGAATGGTCCCCTTGTATGTTTTCCTTCGGCACATCCCTAACAAACACCTTCATGTTCTATTTTAAATTCGAGCATACCTGTCACCATCTTCCTTGCATCAGGTAGAGCCTTATAATGTAGATGAGCAAACCTCCGGTGCCATAATTCAGATTGAAGAGATGTGTTGCAAGACATAGCTCCCAATGGACTTCCTCCAACTTGATATAGGATGTCAACCCTGAATCCAAGAGTAAATGCTTCTTTGAAATTTCTTTTCCAAACAGTTACCTTTCCATCAATGAATGCCACCTTGAATCCTTTGTCCTCCATCGCTGAGATAGATGCCAGGTTCTTCTTTAGATCAGGTACGTAGAGTACTTCTTGTAGATGAATGGTGTTACCTTGATTCAATTGAAGAGTAACATTCCCAACTCCTTTCATGGGATAGGTGGCATTGTCTCCAAGAATGATTTCCAACTTTGTATCCTTTTCTATCAGATTTGAAAGAGCTTCATTATACCTAGTGAAGTGCCTTGAGGCACCACTATCAATCAACCAATTTTCCAAGGTATTCGGAGGAGAGGCAGTAGAGGGGGCAGATATAAGATAAAATTCTTTTTGCTTGTTAACTACAACATTAGATTCATCATACCTGGAGTTTCTTGATCTTTTGGGAGGTCGACCATTTCCATGTTGAGAAGCGGGAGCATTCCTTTTTCCTTTGTTGTTGAACTTGCCATTTCTTTGATTGTTGTTGCCCTTGCAATTGTTGCGGTTGTTGTTGTCATCATCTCGACGTGTATCCGTTTTATTAGGACACTCCCTAGCATAGTGGCCAAACCTGTTACAAATGAAGCATCTACCCTTTCTTCCATCTTTGAATCCCGGTCTTCCTTGACATTGCTTCTTTGAACTTGCATTGTTCTTCTTTTTAGCATGGGTGGAGAACGCAGTAGGATCATTCCTATTTGAAGGCATGTCTCTCTCTATCATCCTTGTTTCTTCTTGAGTACATCTAGTCAACAATTCATCAAAACCTGGAATCCTGTCATTGTTGAGGATAGTAGTATTGAACACATCCCATTCATGAGGGAGACCTCCAAGAGCAATGAGAGTGAGCTCCCTGCCAGCTATAACTTCTCCAATTGATAGAAGATCATTTTTGATTTCGGTGATCCTCATAAAGTAGGATTGG
This sequence comes from Pinus tabuliformis, assembly GCA_031772625.1. Classification (NCBI taxonomy): domain Eukaryota; kingdom Viridiplantae; phylum Streptophyta; class Pinopsida; order Pinales; family Pinaceae; genus Pinus; species Pinus tabuliformis. The sequence continues at coordinate 878,257,885 of CM062820.1, read as the reverse complement.
ATATCTTCTCCTCTTCCCTTCTTTATGTCCTTCAACTTGTTCTTGAGGAAGAGAACTTGTTTTGCATTGCTAGCTTTAAACATGCTAACCAACTTGTCATACATTTCCTTAGATGTGCCCAAATCAGAGATGTAAGCAACTAAATGCTTATGAATAGAATTCCTGATGATCTTCTTGGCTTTGACTTCACCTTTGTTGTACTTTGTCTTAGCGACAACCGGTGCATTTGAAGGAGGTTCAGTAATCTTTCCCTGCACATAGTCCATAGCATCATGCTCTTCCAAAGTCAAGTCAAGAGACATCTTCCATGCATGATAATCGGACTTATCATTGAGCTTGTCATCAGATTTGAAGTAAGATGAGGAGGCCATTGAATCTTGTCCTTGTTCAACAAATCTCAGTGATTTTTCTTCTCTTGCTTGGGCTTTGTCTTCACCTTAGCTTCGATACCATGTTAATTTTAGATAACAATGGTATGTTCTATGCTTTAGAGTAATTTACTTCAATTTTTCTTATTAGCCCAATATCAATTTCCAGATTAGCAATCACATTAACATTGATAGTAAATGTAGATAGAACATTGTTAATTTTAGGTATGTTCTATGGTAGAGCAATTTATTTCAATTTCTTTTCCACATTAGCAATCACATCAAGCATAAATTAAATTGCAGATAGAACATAAATATAAATCGCAGAAGACAATGCGAAGCAAGAGTGAAAGAGCAATCACCAAAGACAATAGGGACAAGACAAAAGGATCAATGGGTTCCACATCTTTCTTCTAAGTTCACAAAGGGTGAAGTCGAAGCAGAACATATTATCAGAATGGCATAGCGGAAGTTTCTAATGGCCCATATAAAGATCACTTCATTGGGAGGTTTGGATCTAAGGGTGGAAGGAAAGGCGGATGCCTTGGTTGCAATAAGTTCGGCCATTATGCGAAGGAGTGTCCAAAGGTAATGCAGGTCATCAAGGAAATGGTCGACTCTTCAAATAAAGCAAGGAACCACGAATCACTTTTATGTACCTGATTGCAAGAAGAACCGGTGTCCATCTCGGAAATGGAAGTCAAAGGTTTTAGGGTGGCACTCATCGATGGAAAGGTACGTGTTTGGAAATAGAATTTTCAAAGATGTTTTTGAGTTCAGGGTTGTATCAAATTGCAGGAAGTCCACTGGGGACCATGTCCATTGTCACGTAGCACTGAAGGTCTGTGAGTCAGATGGTGACAGGGATGCCTAAATTCAAAAGGAGCATGAAAGTACATGTCTGAGATGTACCGAAGGAAAATCTTACAAGGGGACCATTCCCCTCATGTAGCAGGTCCACAGGTCTGGAACAACCCAAGGGGCCTAAGATTGATAATCAGGAATCTTGCATATGCAGGTGGAAAAAATCCCTCTATGGCTTGAAGTAAAACACCCCGGGCATAGTATGAGAGGATCGATAACTGTCTGATAAAGCTGAGATTCACTAGGAATGAAACGGATCCAAACCATCCGAAAGTTGTGGATGATAGACCTCTCATACCAGCACCTTATGAGGACGACCTATTTCTAACAGGTGCAGACCCTCTCATTTGCAGAAGTAAGAGGGAGTTGGATTCTAGATGTGGAATGGTGAACTGCAACCCTGTGACTACCTCGAGGATCTTAAATTTCAGAAGTTATATGGTAGTGATGTCGGACCAGATTTGGGAAATGCCTCTGAATCTCATAAACTCATTCGCGTTGATGTTCTTGGTGAACTTCCGTCCGGACATATGTTTTGCAGTTAGCATGGTGAGCTCATATTTGGTTGAACCTCACTGGATTGGTGCCAAGAATCTTCTGAGATGTCTTCGGGGCACAATCTCTCATGGATTGAGATACATTGTCGGAAATATGAAACTGCATGATTATTCGAATGCTGATTGGGTAGGCAGTGTGGAGGATCACTAGAGCACTTCTTAGTGCTGTTTCTCTTTGGATTCTGCTTCGATATCATGGATGAGCAGGAAGCAGAAGTCGGTTGTTATAAGCACCGCTGAGACCGGATACATATCTACGAGTATGATCTTGTATGAAGCTGCCTGGTTTGTACCACTGTGATTCTCTGTGACAACCAGAGGTGGGATTCGATTATTGAGGAATCCCGTATTTGACGATTGCTCTAGCGGATAGACATCAGATACTACCTTATCTGGGATATGGTAAGTCTATGAGCAAGGAAGCTCCATCGCTATGAGATGATGTATAGGTCGCTACACTTTGTATAAGCCCCAGGGGAAAGATCAAATCTGTGATTTTCTCGAACGACTTGGAGTCGTCAAGAGACCCTTGTACAAACAATAAGCAAAAGATAAGCCAAGAGAAGAGGACACAATATTTGGCAGATGCCAGGGAAAAACCCCAGTGTGGGGAAAACCCTAACCCTTTGATCAAATCTTCTTATTATTCTTAAAAAGTTCAATAGAGAGAGAGAGAGAGAGAGAGACTACAATATACAAAATTTACTTGCCCAGTCACTGTAAAATAGCCCAGTCAAACTGCAGTCAACATGATGCCCTAACCAGAAAGTCAACGCTGGTCAAACCAATAGAAAGTCTCCTTCAAATCATCTCAGTCAAACCCAATCAACTCGGCCTCCAAAGACAGTCCAAATCAGCCCAAAACAGTCCTGAAAAATTTGGTCAAACCTGGTCAATGCACAATCAACTTCTGCGGTCAAAGGGTTGCAGTCAATGCTGGTCAAAGTGCCCAAAAAATCTCGGTATCTGTGCCAGAATATGTGGCCTACCCAAACAGAGATTCTCCCACAAAAATCGCAGTCAAATGAAGTCAAACAATGCCTAGTCAACATTGGTCAAAGTTGGCTGCAACTCGGTCAACACAGAAAACAGAAATGCCCAGTCAAACCTTCACATGTGTGGAGAAGAACAGGCTGCTTGTGATTTGTACGACCCAATTAGATGAAGAGAGAGAAAGATGTGTGTCCAAATGAGGAAAGTGCCTCTTCTATTTATACACAATGTTGAGGGTGAAGAGACACGTTTGTTGGACTTCATGATCCTACATTAGACTTTTGGCCGACCCTGAAAATTTGTCCATAGAAGAAATAAATTCATAATTCCATTTCTACTTGTCAGAATGAGATGATCTTTAGATCAATCCTGCACCTCTCGGAAAGAGGAATCCAATAAAAATATCATCTCCATCATATGAGTTGTCCAAGGTGGAGTTTGGCACTAGTTGCCAATTTTAACATTGCGAGTCCATGGACACTCCATGATGATAAAATTTGAAGACACTGCGAGGTTTTGATTTTGATTTGGTTAATTTCATTGGATCATTTGCTGGGCTATACTTCTGGATGTTGTTTGTCTATGAGATCATGTTGATGGTAGATGATGTTCCTGTCTTGGTGATAGATGCCTGTCTTGGTGGTAGATGATGTTCTTGCCTTGGTGACAAATGTCTGCCTCGGTGGCAGATGATGTTAGTGACAGAGGTCTGCCTTGGTGGCAGATGATATTCCAATTATGTTGACAAATGCCTGCAAATGAAGTTTGTTTGCTTGTGCATAGGTTGGAGTGGCTGAGATTTCCTCTTGGAAGAGAGGGAGCATTGATTACATAACATCATGAGATTGACATCTTCCTTAGGCTGCCACTGAGAGACCTGTTGATTGGTTGGGAAGATTGTCACTCCCTTAGGTCAATTGACCGGGAGGCCAGTGAGTTTGGTCAAGGAGCTTGGTTTTGAGGCATAGAGTGATCCCTTAGATCATGACAATTGAGAGACCAGTTTGGTCGGGGACACTGATTTTTTGATCTCTCCCTTAGGCAGTTGCTGAGAGACCTATGGATTGGTTAGGGAGATTGATCTCAAGTTCTCTCCCTTAGGTCGTGGACCAAGAGACCTTGTTTGTGGTTGGGGAGATGTACCCTGTGCATATGATTGGTTTGGCCTCATTGATTGATCCCATTGGTCAGTTGGGCACTGACTTGGATGCCATTGGGTTTTGGCTTATGGGATGTGTTGGATGATATGTATCTTTCCTTATGAGGAGACTGATGATCTCTCCCATGGGAAGTGGCTAAGAGACCTATGGATTGGTCGGGGAGATTGATCTTAGTAGAGAGAGACTAGTACATTTGATCTCTCCCTTGGGCTGTGGCTGAGAGACCTATGGATTGGTTTGGGAGATTGATCTTGAGAGAGAATGAAAAGTACTTCCCTAGCTAAGAGGGAGTGTTGAAAAATGGTATCTTTGGTCTGTATTTTCATTGACAAAATAATGGAGAAAATATTAATTTTTGTTGTTGGCTAAGGCGGCCTTATTTGCACAAGTTGGCCTTCCAAGATCAAGTTGGCCTACCCAAGAGCCACGTCTATTTGCATGGACGAACAACTATAAATAGAGCCTATTTGCTCTCCAACAACACACACTTCAGATCACCTATCTCTGCGGCTTATGCAGAGGTTTGAGGCTAAGTGTGGATTTGAGGCTCTATCTCTTATGCGGAGTTGTGGCACTGTTTTCTATGATATGCGAGCTTCTGTGGCACTGTGATATGCGAGCTTCTATGGCACAATGATATGCAAGCCTGTGGCACTGTGATATGCGAGCTTCTATGGCACTATTATATGCAAGCTTCTGTGGCACTGTCTTCTATGATATGCGAGCTTTTGTGACCCTGTTATTTGTGGCATCACCTGTGTTCTAAGGTTGAGGAATAGGCCAAATCTTAGCCCTCATGGAGACCTGTGTAGACGTAGTTACAAACCTCTATATGGACAGAATTAAAGGAATTCTTCTGGACAGAATTGGAGGACTTGACATTGATGGGAGGCTATCATGATGGTCAGTTTTGTCTATTTTCTTTGTTGAAGAATCTTGTGAATGACATGCTATTATGACTGATGTACAAATTGATGAATTGAACTCTCTCTCATAAGGAAAGATTGGTTTGGTTTTCCCCTTGTGGGTTTCACCTTGGCCACTGGCCTAATTTTTGGTGTCTCTTTTCTCATTGATTTACTGTGATCTCTACTGCTCTATATTGTTAATGGTTGTAATTTTTCATGTGTAACTGCTTGATGATGATTGGAATAATCTAAAAGTCAAATTGAATGCTCTAAAGAAGTTTGTTGTATCTTTGGAAGTAGTTCCAGAGTTGAAATTTCTTTTTTGCCTTGTTTGCACTAGAAAAACAACATTCTCATCCTTCATAGCTAAATTAGGAGGGCCAACACAAGAGATCGAAGTGGTACTATAATGTGAGGTATGACGTCTGGGAGTATGAATTACCTAAGGAAACAAAAAGCTAGTCTACATGACCAGACAAATAAATTGGCAAGGTGGTGAGCGGTTAAATTTTGCTCTAACTTCTACTGTTTTGTAGGTATTTGAACCTAGCACATTCAAAGAAGCCAAAGGAAAATCTGAATGGGAAGTTGCCGTGAAGGTGGAATATGATGTGTTGTTGAAAAACACAACTTGGTTATTATCAACGTTGCCTCTAGGAAAGAAATCCATTCATTTTAAATGGATTTTCAAATTCAAATATAAATCATATGGTGCTTTGAATAAATGCAAATCTTGTCTCGTCACCAAAGGATATGCACAGGAGAAAGGGGTAGACTATGAAGAAATTTTTGCCCCAAATATAAAGATGGTAACTTTTTGGCTGATTATCTCCATTGTTGCTCATTTTAGATGGAAGGTATATTAGATGGATCTTAAAAGTGCCTTATTGAATGGAGACTTAAATGAGGAGATTTACATGGAGCAACCACAATGGTTTTAGGTTCCCACAAAGAAACTTCTGGTTTGTCTGTTGGTAAAGTCTTCATATGGACTAAACAGGCTCTACAAGCCTGGCATTTCAAACTTGATCACTATCTTAGAGATTCTGGATTCAAAAAGTCTATTGGGAGTCCACTCTCTTTGTCAAAAATGGGTGATGACATAGTAGTCCTTGTTGAGAAATCTAGGGGCAGCAAGATGAGTGATTTATGTTTGATGATAATTGCTTGTGATTACTTTTTACTTCTCTTAATCTTGATTATTGTTGTGATGTTTTCATCAAACAATTACCAAAACATAAAGGACAATGAGATAAGAGGACACAAGATATAGGCGATCAACCAGGGCCAAGACCTCTCCAATCTGAGAGGAAAACCCACAAGAATTCTTCTTCTTATAGAATCTTTAATTGGCGAATTCCAAGACCTAGAACCTTGACCAAATGGCTCCTCCAAGACCACGTCACAACATTTCTTTCAATTAGCACTTCTTCCATAAAGTCAACGTTGGTAAAACTGAGTGCACCACATCAGACTTTGACTCTTCTTCAATTTTTCGGCACTTGTCACAGGTTTGCTATTTCAGTCTACTTGTGATCTTCTGAAATTCTTCACGTGTGGACTGAATATGACATATTTACAAGGCTTCCCTTCTTCGCTGTGAATGATATTCCTTTTATAATAACTCGGCTCTATTGATCCATGACACTTTACTTTCTCGGCTTCCTGAGATGACTGTAACTTTGACTTTCACTGCCACAGGAGGTAGCCCTAACTAGACTTGTACGAGTGAGATGAATAACCCAAAAGACAGTCCTTCCAATCTCTGTTCATTTCCTTCTTCGCTTGGTTTACACGAGCTTTTGTGCTATACAAAATGAATTGAATTGATGCCTCACAAATGAAGTCGAGCTTTCAATATATAGCCTTCATGTCATTGCTTGTGGGCCGACTTGTCAATGTCCCTAGGCCGACTTGTCACAGTTTGGTAGGCCGACTTGATGCTTGAGTTTAGACGTGGTCTTGGAGGGTTCCTTTACTCATTTCGACTCAAATGAAATTTCTTTTACAATAAGTAACTTGCCCACAAAATGGGTCTCTCATACATGACAATGACTCTAATGACTTGATGACTCAATAACAAACCCTAAGAGCTCACAGTGGGAGCTTGACCTAAAAATGAATCTTTTTGAGCATGAAACCCATGCCTCAAGAACAACAATAAATTTATTTTTCTCATTACATCATATGCATAAAATCATGATTACATATGTTGTTATGAAGACTAAACCTAGTGACATATTTCAACACTCCCTCTTAACTAGGGAGGTATTCATAATTCATACAAGGTATTTGGACATTCTCAATCTAAAGAATTCTCATAAGAAGAGTCGGATTGGTAACCCATCTGTATAGCATCATATCATCCAACATTGTCACATAGCAACGCCTTGACTAACTTCTCTATCTCTCCACAAGATCAGAGCACAATACTGGCAAGACCTATGATTTATAGACACCTTCATCATTGTCCATCTAGGAGCATGCCCCACTTGGGTGTACGTTGGGTATGTCCTCCCAGGACTATTCTTATCTTGGATTCCCAGTCCTCAAAGAATATCGGTCCTTTACGACTACTCTTATCTTGGATGCCCTACCACATCCTCAAAGAGTATCGAATGCCAGGTGCTTAACCAATTGTCCATTCTTTCTTCCCAAGTGAAGACAAGTATGATGTGTCTCTCTCTCCCTCTTAACTAGGGAGGATATACCCATTCCAATGAAGGAATGTACCCAAGCTCCCTCTCAGCATAGGGACTTGTCCAAGCTTCCTCTCAGTATAGGGACTTGCTTCCAAGTTTCTTTTTAATTAGAAACTTTCTTCCAGGCTCCCTCTTAACTAAGGACCTGTTTCCAGTAGCCCCTCCTTCATTGGTGGAGATCATGGGACCTTCAGTTGCTTGTAGCTCTCCTCCATTCGATGTCATGAATTTCATTTTTAACATTATGGAGCCTTCATCTTTAGGAATTCTACATAGGGCATCGGCCATTCATCACTTTCCTTCTCAAATCAAGGTTGTCATGTCTTTCTTCCTTTTATCGTAGAGTGATCCATTAGACCATATCTGGCTTTTCCTCGTACAACTACCTTTTCTGCATCATGTATCCTTTAGGATCTTCCATCCCACCACATGAGTACCAATTGTAGATGACATCCACACCTTTCTTTTGGTAGCCCTGTATTAGCCCATCGAGATATTGTTCAAACATAAAAAATGAACATCAAATAAAAAATTACCTTTTGTGATGGCCCTTCATCATGACATTTGCTTGTTGCAACATCATGCATTCATATTGACACATCTCCAAGATATTCATTTGTCAAGGGTCTTCTTTCTTTTCAGACCTTTTCCAAGGTCTTCATATCTTTCCCATGGAGATATCATAGTCAATTCTTCTAGTCACTAGATGTTGATTGCCTTCTTCATAGTTGCATCCTTTACGATCTCTTCTTTTCACATATTACTTCTCAGGAACTCCCAATCATAGTTCCTTCATTTTGTCAACCACCTCATATTCCATATGAGGACATATTATGTTGATTTCATCTAGTTAATATGTGACCCATGCCTTTATGCATCCTTTTAATGAAAGAGATCCTTTTCCCTTGATCATGCTCATGCATTCTTACAATCTGCAACTATATAATGACATGACTTTACTTATTGATCATATGCATACATACCTCTTTTCTTCTTTGGTCATCTAGACTTCCTTTAGCCACTTCATGTCCTTGATTGAGAGTGCTTCAATCATCTTTGACATGCTGCATTCCTTTGTCATCATACCATCATTCTTTCAAACAATGAATTCCATCCAAAGTGGAATTCTCAGCGAGACATTTGCTTCCAAGAGATGAACCTTCTAATGAAGATTTCATCAGAGGATCCTGATTATCCTTATCTTGTAGATGCTCTTTCCCAATGATGTATGATGAGCTCCATACTAGATGACTCTCTTCTACCCATAAGTACTACTTATGCTTTTAATGAGGTTATCAAGAGCTACTTCCTTCTAATGATGACTGTCATAGACTTCTATTCCAGCTTTCTTTCAGGCTTCTTATTATGATGTCTTGAGCTCTTGCTCCAGTGGTATGTGATAATGATGCCATCTCCTAAATGATGCATCCATCATAATGATTTTCCTTTTTGACTGCCATGGTGAAGGCCTTTTTCCATCTTGCTGAGATCCAGACATCCATAATTATACAAGTTCCTTCTTCCATCATTTTTGCCCATCCATCTTTACTTCTTGTACCTGCAATATTTATTGACAAGCACCCCAAACAAAGTATATGATACCAAAACATGATGCCAAGATTTTTAGGGTTCTTATGCAATCAAGAGGTCATCCTAGGGCTTCTAAATTTCAAACCCTAGATCAGATTTTATTCCCTCTTTATGCCATGCTAGGGTTTATCCCTTCCCTAAACCCTAGAATCATATTTTCAACCCTAAAACATAAAATATACCATACATACCTTATGGTTACTTACCTTTGTTGTGATGACTTGCAATTTTGGATGCCATCTTCATTGGTGTGAGACATTCTTCACTGCACTCATATGTTCCTTCATTCAAGTATATGATTGCCATAGAGCCCTTGATTACTGACCTTGGATCAATGTTTTTACAGCTTCACAGGTCTTCACACAAAACTGATAGCTACAAGTGTAACAATGTCTCTAGTACAGTTCAACATTTGCTTGATGACTTGGACTGCTTCAGGTCTGCTTCCTTAGTCCTTTCAAACTTCAGAGAATATATATGAGGTTGGTGACTGCACCTTTTGTGCCACATGAACTCAGTCACCACAAGATTTGAATTTATAAGTAGAGTAATGACACATCTTGAAGATGAGATCTATGCTATCACAGATCTCAGAATCTCGGATCTGCAGTTGTTACTGTAGGTTTGACTTCATGGAGTGGTGCAAATAATCTAGACTTTTGCTTTTCAATGAATTCTGCTTTCAAATGATCTTGATAGTTGTCTGCCTGCAACTTTGACCTTCCCTCCAGCATTTTGACTGAGATTTTTCAGCCCTTTCTGCTGCTGCATGTGTGACAGGAATATGGTAAGGAATGACTCTAATTTTCTTTGCTTGGGCAACAAGTCTCCCTTCAAGATCTTGGCTTGATTGTTAATGCTTCTCTTATCCCTTTTGTAGCTCCTTGATCTGGCTGTTACTCGGTCTTGCTGTAGGTGAAGTGATGCTCTACATGTATGCATGCTGTTATGGAATATAACCCAGTCTTTTGTTCCATCTTGTAGTTAAAAAGGTCTTTGAAGTTGCCTTTATAATGGATCTAGTCAAGAAATAGAGCCTAGGATTTGATCAAGTCTGTTTTGGAGATGTTCTTGAACTCGGCTCTTGAGTAGCGCTTTTGAGGATTCAATGTTCTTCTTGATGTCTTGTCCTCTCTTTGATTCTTCTTTCATTGCTCCAATCCTTGAGTGTCCTTTACTAAGCTGCCTTTCCTTTCCTTGACTTGTTACCTTAGCTCTGATACCATGTTGAGAAATCTAGGGGTAGCAAGATGAGTGATTTCTCTTTGATGATAATTGCTTGTGATTACTTTTTACTTCTCTTAATCTTGATTATTATTGTGTTCTTTTCATCAAACAATTACCAAAACATAAAGGACAATGAGACAAGAGGACACAAGATATAGGCAATCAGCCAGGGCCAAAACCTCTCTAATCTGAGAGGAAAACCCGCAAGAATTCTTCTTCTTATAGAATCTTCAATTGACGAATTCCAAGACCTAGACCCTTGACCAAATGACCCCTCCAAGACCACGTCACAACACTTCTTTCAATTAGCACTTCTTCCATAAAGTCAACATTGGTAAAACTGAGTGCACCACATCATACTTCGGCTCTTCTTCAATTTTTCATCTCGTCATAGGTCTGCTATTTCGGTCTACTTGTGATCTTCTGAAATTCTTCACATTTGGACTGAGTATGACATAGTTACAAGGCTTCCCTTCTTCTCTGTGAATGATCTTCCTTTTATAATAACTGGGCTCTATTGATCCATGACACTTTACTTTCTCGGTTTTCTTGAGATGACTGTGACTTTGACTTTAGCTGCCACAGGAGGTAGCCCTAACTAGACTTGTACGAGTGAGATGAATAACCCAAAAGACAATCCAATTTCTGTTCATTTCCTTCGCTTGGTTTACACGAGCTTCTGTGCTATACAAAACAAACTGAATTGATGCCTTACAAATGAAGTCGAGATTTCAATATTGTCATTTCTTGTGGGCTGACTTGTCAATGCCCCTGGGCCGACTTGTCACAGTTTGGTAGGCCGACTTGATGCTTGAGTTTAGACGTGGTCTTGGAGGGTTCCTTTACTCCTTTTGACTCAAATAAAATTTATTTTACAATATGTAACTTGCCCAAAATGGGTCTCTCATACATGACAATGACTCTAATGACTTGATGACTCAATAACAAACCCTAAGAGCTCACAATGGGAGCTTGACCTAAAAATAAATTTCCTTGAGCATGAAACCCATGCCTCAAGAACAACAATAAATTTATTTTTCTCATTACATCAAATACATAAAATCATGATTACATATGTCATTATGAAGATCGAACCTAGTTACATACTTCAACAGTCCTAATTGTCTGTGCCAATGATCTTGCCGTTATTGCAAGTAGTGTTGACATGATTCAACAGGGGAAATCTAATAGATGTTTTGTCTTCGAAATGACTGATTTAAGGCTGCTTCATTAGTATTTACACATAGAGTTTTTGACAATCTGAGTATACTATCTTTATATCACAAGTCCGGTATACCATGGCTCTCTTAGGAAAATTCAAAATGATTGAATGTAATCCCTGTGTCTACACTTGTGGAAGTTGGGATAAAAATCTCAACTTACACTGACTCACCACTGGCCAATTAATTATTGTATCAACAATTGGCAGGAAGTTTGATTCATCTTACTACCACTTGACTGGACCTATGTTTTGCCTCGAGGTATATTGGCAAGCTACAAAACGAGTTCTTTGATATGTCAAAGGAACCCTTGACTTTGACATTCTATATAGGAGATCTCAACTTCATGCTATCTGGATATACTGTTTCCAATTGGGGTGGATCAGTTGGTACAAGGAAGCAGTGTTGCAAAAATTGCGATTTTTGCCTGAGACGATTAGATCGGCGATTTAATCCTGATTTTTTTGAAAAAATCTTGATTTTTTGATTGATTGATTGATTTATTATTATTATTTTTTTTTTTTAGTATTTAGTATTTTTTTTTAATTTTGCTGATTTTATCCCGATTTTTACAATTTTTTCCGATTTCGGACCCTCGCCAATTTAATCCCGATCACGATGTTTGCAACATTGCAAGGAAGTTAACACCAGGTTATAACTTACGTGTTAAGTCTTGGTTCAGGGGTAATTTCATGGCAGAGTAAGTTACAGCCTACAGTTTCCTTTTCCTTCACTGAAACAGGATACAAGGCAGCCATATACAAGTGAGGCAATGTGGTTATGAAGGATATTGATTGATCTTAAACTTGACCGAACTGCACAACCATACTTTTGTATGACAATGAGAGTGTTTTCAAGATGGTGAAGAATGCAGTCTATCATGGTAGAATTAGGCATATTGAAGTTCATCACCATTACGTCAGATGGTTAATCATGAAGGCTTTCGTCTTTGTTATTGTCCTACAGCAGAACAAACTGTTGACATAATGGAAAAATCACCTGGTTATGATGAGTAGGTCAAGTTTAGAGAAAAACTTGGAATTGTATCTGGTTTAGTCGTTAAGGGGATGGTGCTGGTGGTAGGGTAGATTAATAAAGATAAGATGCTCAATTATGACAACAACATATGCTTGTGTCCAAGATATTGGAATGCAGCTCTTCTCTACTAGAAACTTGAGAATAGTAATTTGTTAGAGGTGTGTGTATATAAATATATGTATATTTAATGTCCTCTTTTAGCTGAAAGAAATTACATATTGTCTAGCTTCCTGTGTGCCTTTTATCTGCCACTGGGGAAACCAGACCATTGCAGAATGGGAGAGATTTTGTCCAAAGAAACAGATAACATAAAGTTACAAAAATAGAACAGGTCCAAGGCTTACCAGCTAGAGTCTACAGAGATATATCATCAAAAACTATCAGCCTTCACAGGCCTAGACACACTAAATGAACCAGACATATAAAAGAGCTCCAAACATTCAAAGGATTAGGAGGTGGAGATGTCCACCTCAATGGGCACCAGGTCAGCTGGATTGTCAGGAGCAGGTCCTTTTCCAAGTGTGATAGCAGCCTCCATACTTGCCATGCGGTATCCCATAGCCTTGAATTGCAGTTGGAGCACTTCCAACATCAATAGGGTTTTGTCCGTCGCATCATCTCTTTCCAGGACGTCCTTACCTGAAAGCAACTTTGACTGCTGATAGATCTCCACAGTGTTCAAACACTAATTTTGATGCCCCCCTCGTATGGCCTGTATAGGGCACCCAGTCAGCTATGGTTGCAATAACCTCTAAATTGGAACAGAAATCCTGGTCTGTGATGATTTCCTCCTCTGCCTCCTGCAATTCCTGCTGGATCTCTTGTAGAGTTTGCAAACGAAAGAGCTGAGCTGAAGACTGGGCTCGGTCATCTGTCTATTTATTGAAGCTAATTCCAATGTAATTATCAGAGCTGGTGGTTTGAATTGCAAATTTGTTTATAATGGTTAGAATGTCTTTGATATGTTATAGAGTTCAAGTTTTATACTTGCAGAGCAGTCAATTAGATCTACGTTCTCTGATTCTGTAAGATTTGATACATTGCTTGCCAGTAATACTGATGTCATGTATCTTTAGAAGATCTTAATTCGATTATTGAAAATTATGACTTGCAAGCTATACTGATCATAGTTGTCATATCTATTAATTTTCTTTTAAATAAAATTAAAGTGTTAAAAGCTCAATGTCAATTTTCATGCTTCAGTTTGTTTCTTAATATTTTGTGAAAGATGATAATCGAAGAGTATATACATCCGGTACATGAATGTACAGTGATGGAAAGAGCAATGTGTTCATCAAAAGTAAAACTGAAACATATTTGCAAATTGAAATCGGTATGAATGAATTCGATAAATGCTTTTATGGAACCAATTTGTCAAATGGTAAATTGTGTATAGATAAAATTGTAATGCTTCACACTTAGAGGCCATTAGTGGAGCATTAGTAGAAGGCAATACTGACATGCCACTCAAGAGAATTGGTGTGCTCTGAAGGAAACATCTGCCCTGTTGACCATTGTTGACCAATAGTTCACATTTCCTTATTTTTGCAAAAATAAAATATACTTGAGGGAAAAAACTGTCAACATTTTAATTCTTTGTATCCGCCTTTTCCCAATTAGGTGCAATTAACAGCAGTAGAATGCAAATATTGAAATCTTATATGATTCCCATGTGACTGGTGTTTGTAGGGATTGAGGCTTCATTTAGATTACTCAAATTTGGATAATGAAAAGACAGAGAAAGAAAATAAGATAGAGAAAGAAAATAAATCAAGTATATCTGCTGATTTACAACTTGCACGTCGTGATAGTTGGGGATCAACATACACTACATTTGTAGCAGGAGCTGCTTTGGTAGCAGGATTTGGTGTTATGGCATATTTGAAAAGGTCTACCTAGTCATGAAATTAATAACTCTTGGTTGTATATGCGATCCATCAAGCTCAAGTGGATTGACTTGGAGGGATAAGTCTAGCATCTGTAAGTTGCTGGACAAATCAATTTTTGCAGTGTACCAATAAGTCAGAGCAAATGTGGGCTCTGTTGCAGTTATTTATACATGTGGGGATGCTGTCAGCAGAAAAGACCGCAAATGGTATTTGTACTCACAAAAAGTGTAAATGTATGCAAAATGGGGATTTTTATATTCTCCGTCCAGTTGAATAGGGCATACTTCTAATGTCTAGGATATGTTTTCGATTGCTGTTACTGGATGGGGCATACTTTAATTTTAAGGATATGCTTGCGATTGCTGGTACTGGATAGGGCATACTTCAATTTTAGGACATGCTTGAGGTGGACATGGCCAAAGGGAACCTTTTTTTTTTATAGGGGATGGAAAAGAGGATCAACATCTTCTTTTGACTTTTGTCTTAGCTTCTATTTGATCTATGAGGTTTGTAATATGATTGGGAATTGTCAGCGGGCATAGAAAGGAATGTCACGGGTTTCTTTTGACTTTTCGTTTCAGCTTCTGTTGTATCTATAAAGTTTGTAATATGTTAAAACTGGGGCATTCATACAGTTGTCCATATTGATATGAGGTCTACTGTTTCAGTCTATGTAAGATAACAATTACCAGTGACAATTCACAATTTTACATATATTTTATTGCAGTTTATTCAAGAGTGCTATTCCTATCAATTGAATTGATAGTTTAAATTTCTTTGTCAGTGTCGTTTGCACGCCTTTAAGTAATTATGCAATATGTACATTCTACCACAATGACGTTTAGAAAATCCAATGGAACTTTTTATAATGAAGGATGCTAATTTCATTGGAGAATGTAAGAAAACAAAGAATTGACAGGTGAGCAGATTTTGCCCATGCTAGCAATAAATTTTAATACGTATTTGAAAAACTAAATTGGGAATTATGTGCTGGGAAACTGAGTCCAGGTAAATATGGTTGCATGTTTCTGTTGGCTAGAATTGTTCATGTCACTGAGAAGTCTCTTGAGTAATGATTTTTAATGCAAGATTGATAGTTAACTTGTATTTTGCTTATGTGGAAGATGATGCAACAATTTGTTGCTTTTTAGTAAAGGGCGAAATCGCTCTTAAATCCACGACGACTTGGTCACTAGTGGCAAGTGTTTTTCCGTCTAATCCAAGTCCACATGCCCCCATTAGTTGAACTCATTATGCGACCATCATTTACATTCTTATATTCCAGGTAGTCATTTGCATGGGTGTGGGTGTAGGCACCGTGCCAGTTTTGAAATTTAGACGCAGGTGGTTGTATATAGGGAGAGCGTGGGAAATGTAAAATAAAAAATTAAAATGTAATAAGATTATAAATGTAATAATAATGTCAAAATCACAACTTTATTGACATTTATGGTTTAATTTTAAAATTTCAAATTTAATGACTCAGAATTCAATACTTTAATCGTAATTTTAGATATATAAATAACCACCAAACATAATGACATTTAGAAACAAAGAGGGAATTTTAAATTTGTAGAACTATTCCATTATGCCAAATATGATGTGTATAAAACACTAGTGATTGGTCACCAATTGTTAACGCCAACTATGGAGTCTTTTACATATTCCGCTATCTCTTGATCCTTCAATGTTCTTCAAGGATATTGCGCTCAAGCTGTGGCTATTTTGCTGCTTTGGAACTATATGTAGCTCCAAAAAGGCCTTTGGTTGGATGTCATTGTTCACATACAACATTAAGTATTTTCTCGTATGACGATGGAGGATACATGAATGTAAATTGGTTTATAATATTATATGCATCTTTGCTAGTACGAAGTGAGGACGAATACTTGTAAACCATATGGGATGCCCATTTAATATATGTTATAGGATGATTGTATGTGTTTATAAGTATATTGGTTGCTATGAGGTTTGATTAATACAACTGTTTCTTTTTAAGAAGTCACAGATTCAAAACCAGAGAGGTAGAGTATGTATGCCTTTGTAGACTTAATAGTCAAATCACTGTGTGGAGGTGGGTCTTTTGTCTTACAAACAAAGGGGTCTCATACACCAATGTGGTGTTTAGTTTGGCTATGCTGTGACCTCAAAATTAGATAATAATAATAATAGTAGATTGACCCTTATAATTGATATTACGTAGATCATGGTGCAAAATAACAAATATATAAACTTTACAAAGTCACTCCCACATGACAAATTGAATAGACTCCCTTAACAACGAACACATTCCAAGTTCTTGATTTGCACATGGGATGAAAGGCCAAAGTGCAAATCACTTGGTTGTGAGATAAATGCACTTATTTATGAACATTCACCTTGGCTACATAACGTATAATCCTTTTTGCTACATTCTAATAAACACGCTTGGATCTTGCAATGAAACGTGAAGTAATCGCAACTATACATATTCCTTGAACTTGATTTTCCATTAATTATGAAGAGTCTCGTACACTTCTGTACATGTTAAATTTTAGGATAACTCATGCACGAATTTTTTGGAAAAGAATCACTTAATTGTATGACAAAATAATATGAATTTGTGGTACAAATGTCAATTTAGTTGAAGATAATCATACAAAGATAGACACATTTTACAGCTTACAATAATGTTGGCAATTTAACAAAAAAATTACGGAGTTCTCATTTTTTTCGGAAATTATATCAAATCATGATTTTCATTACGGAGTTCTCATTTTTTTCGGAAATTATATCAAATCATGATTTTCATTGTGACTTGAAAAGTGATAATACAAGTTCATTTTTTTTAATATTTATATATTTATTATTATTATTTATGTCAGGGTTAAAATTGTGACATTATTGAACAAGTACATTAAAAACCAAATATCATGATTACAAAAGACATGAAAAACCAGTTGAAATGCAAAAGTAACAATGTAACATCACTTTTTTGGGTACATGGTTAAAATTTCAACTTTTTTCAATCATGGCATTAAAGACCAAATATCATGATTATAAAAGAGATTTTCAAATGCAAAAGTGGTGATGCAACATCAACCCCCTTTTTTGAAGCGTTAACTTTTAATGCTTGTCCAACTCCTTTTTTTAATGTTTGTTTTTTCAGTGTTTTTCAAATTTGTCTAACTTTTATTTTATTTTTGGGGTTAAAATTACTAATTAATTGGCATTACGAGCTTCACCATTGGTACTATAAAAAATAAAAACATAATTCAAATATAATTCTCAAAGTGGCATTACATAATTTTTATTTAATTATTTTCTTGTTAATATCATTGATTTGGTTACTTTATAATTCAATCATACAAAATAACAATCTTACTGTCAAGGCTTGTCACAAGGGAAACTAGACCATTGATACTAAAGATGATGCAAAGTTGTTCTTTCTATCAAAATTACCCAATACAAAGCTACCACATGACTATCTCTAGAACATATAGGTTACAAAAAATAGCTAGGTATAGAACACTGTTCACAATGATGTAGCATAGAAAACTATAAAGTGCAATTCATAAATCATAACCATAACAATATAAGGAACTTGGGTCATCATCCTCCTTTGGAAGAAGTTGCAGGGGTGGGATCCCGATTGCTCGGGCCTAGTGATGTTCGTCTTCCACATCGAATATGTGTCTCTATATGCGCCAACAGACCATCCTGGCAAATCAAATAGGATCACAATTTCTTTTCAACTCGTTGGATATCATGGATATGGACAATTGTCTCACTTGTGAGCTCCCTGCTTTTCATGGATGATTGCCCAATATAGTTTTCATCTGCTAGTACAAAGTACTAGAGTGGAGTTACTTATTCTTGCAACCCTTGGTGTGTCAAGGTATGGAACCCAATTAACAACATCAGGGTGAATCTCAAAGTTAGAGTGGGCGTTCCTATCGTGAATTGTCCGAGGTTTTTTGAGCAATTGGATTTCGTCCTGAGTTTTTGGGGGATAACTGCATGGTAGAGGTAAGTAGAAGTTTGGGCTTGCGACAGGGCGCAAGAGGGGCATCAACCACTTGAACCATGTCTTAGCCACATTCATTGTTGAGGCGTGATGATAAGGAAAAGTATCAACCTAGCTAGAAAAGCCCTAGGAGGCAGTGGGAGGTTGGGTTATTGGAGATCTAAGTGAGACCGATGCAAAACGGGCAGAGTGGAGAACTTTAGGGTCAGGGGTGATAATTATGTCAAAGGCAAAAAGAGATGAATAAGAGTGATATAAGAAAGACCGAGTAACATGCAGTCCTCCTTGGGAAGGAGAAGAGCTAGGCCACCGCCCCACATGATACCACATTGTGCCTTCATAAAAAAATCGTGGAGGAAAAATACCAAAACCACAGTACAACTACAAAATCGTCTATAAGAAACTAAAATTAGAAGGAATACTAACAAAATTGAGGGAGACGAGTTCTTGAAAACCCCAAATTTTTTTGGTACTGATCCTCCCACAAGCGGTTGTATGAACTAATTACGTGTAACCCCACAGTCGCTTGAAAATTGTGGAGATATCGACTAGCAATATAGAGTGAGTGATGGAGGCCAAACTAGGAAGACTTGCACCTCCTTCAAATGTTAAAGCACAAGTGCGAGCTTTGTGAAGGAAAAATCCCACAAGCAGATAACACAACAATGGCACTAGAGAACTACAACTTGTCCCCAAGTCCACTCCCCTCCTTGGCACACTTTCCAACATCCCCATTGGGGTTGTTTAATTATTACTATTGTTATTTTGTAGGAAAGAAATCAGACTCCCTCTCAATTCAAATGCAATAGTGAGGTCACTAGTACCAAGCTAGGCCACAATTATATTTGCTTAAGAGTGCTTAAACTCGAAGCTATTACAACAATACTTCTTCAAGGCATCAAAGCTCAACATGTCACTAATACAGTTCATTCCACTCAACCGCTCGAGATAACCTCAATTGACTTCAATTATCAATTAACTAATTTTTTAATAATTTACTTTGAAAAAATTGTAAATATAATTATTAAAAAAAATCAACAAAAAAACACATTTTTATTTTGAAAATGTTTTTTTTAATATAAAAGTAAAATAGTAAAAAAAACATTAAATATGAAAAATAAAATAAAAATTAAAAGTAAATAAATTTTACCTTTAATAATTCAAAAATTTGCCAAAAAAACCTTCAAAATTTAAAATAATAACAAACCATTAAAAAACTAAAAAATTATAAAACATAAAAAAAAGAAATAATTATAAAACATTAAAAAAACAAAATAAATAATTAATAGAGTGAAAATTTCCACTATTATTCATATTCATAGAAGATTTCTAGATAATAATCCTATACACAAATCTTCTAAGAAATTAAATATATATATTTTTAAATATTAATATATTTAACTAAAATTAAAAAAAATATAAAATAAAAATTCAAGATAAATATTTAAAAATAAAACTATAATGTAAATTTTAAAATAAATAAATACAATTTAATTAAAAAAAATAACTATGTGTTGAATGGTGATGTGGGACATTAACCTTCCACTTAGTGGTTGACTTGAGAATCAAGGCCGGTGGCATGGTAGAGAGGCGATGTCCAATATCACCCTCCCTAACCATTTATAACACAAGATTTGAACGGGATAGCACAAGATTTGAACCCAAGACTACCGGTTCAGTGAGACTTCATTTCCACGACCATTGTCAATTGAGCTACCCCAAGCCAACTTTTTTTTTGTAAGCTTGGTGGGACTACATCTTCATCATGTCTGATGTGTCAGCCTGGGAATTGAACAAGTGGTTTCACATCAAGGGGTGCCTTAACAAAGCGCACTACCACCCTCTATCCAAGACCCATGGACTTTTTTTTTTTTAAATTAAATATATTAACTTTTTTTAATGTATTTGTTTATTTTTTTGGTTTATATATTATTATTATTATTTATTTTTAGGCTTTAATATTTTCCCACATGTTTTTTTTTCAAAAAATTATTTGTTTTATTTATTTATTTTTAAGGGAGTTGTCTATAATGCGACTTTTTGGAGATTCCGGTGACAGAATCCGGCAGAAAAAATTGAGGTTAAATCTTGATTTGTATTATTTAAAATGGTTTTTTAACTGCATATTTGGATTCAGCACCCTGAAAAACCTTTGGGACGCTTTGATTGTGCAGAAACTAGCTATCAAACTTGCGATTCCAATAAATTGCTGTCGGATTTTGACCGGAAAAACCCACCGGAAAAGCTTCCAAAAAGTCGCATTATAGACAACTGCATTTTTAAGTGGTTTGTTTTTAATTATTTTAATACATTATTTATTTTTAGAATTTATTGGTTTTATTGTTATTGTTTCAATAAATTTAAATTATATATATATTTTGGATTTTAGGAGTTTATTTTTATTTTTAAATGGTTTTTATCATTGTATTAATTTTTTGGGTTTTAATCATTTTTTTAAAAGTTTGGAAACATTTTAATTGGTAAAAAAAAATTAAAAAAAGTCATGGTTTTTGGAAAAAGATAACGCGGATTATCCACAATATTGTATACATCTTGTTGACGTTTTGAATCCCAAAGGGGATCCATCTTCAATATGTCCTGAAGATGGATCCCCTTTGGGATTCGAAATGTTGATAAGATGTATACAACACCATGGATAATCCGAGTTATCTTTTTCCAGAAGAAATCCACAGAAGCTTAAAATCTAAAATCATTTTTTTTTTTTCTACATCATATCTTAGGGGCGTTTTTCATGATTTTGTGTATATCAATGATGGTTTTATAAGGCCCAGTTAAAAAAATATTGTAGTTTTAGTGTCCCATTGAAAATGAGTAAGTTGTTTTAGACAAAGATCTCAAAAGAGTTATACTTTTAACTTAAAAAAAAAACCTTTTTATTGAATGATTCTTTGATTTAGGTGTTGATTTTAAAGGTTTGGTTAGCCATGATATTTGTTTTTGTTTTTTTTCTTATGTGGTTCATGGTCCTTGGAGATTGATGACCACTACGTCCACGGAAATATTTATACCAGGCAGATATACCTGAAAGGATCACTTCTCTCTGACTCAAATATGAAGCATAACCCCAAGAGTCTCGAGATAATTGAACCTGTGGCCTCTCAATAGTATAAGTACTTTAACAATGGTGACTTAACCAATTGAGCTAACGCCTAGGGCTTGTCATGATATTTGGTTTATAATGCTATGATTGAAAAATGTTGAAATTTTAAGGTTTTTGTACTAGCAATATTTGCTTTTAATTCCATGGTTCAAAAATGTCAGAGTTTTAAGGTTTTTGAAGTCATGTTGTTTAATCTTTTATGCTATAGTTAAATATTGTTGGAATTTTAAAGTTTTCTATGATTATGATTTTGGTTTTTAATGCTATGACTAAAAAATATTGGAATTTTAACCCTAAAAAAATGAGCTATTCAATATTCCCAATTTTTTTATTCGAAAATATTTTTCATACTTTTTTGCGCAATAAATTTGAGTTAAAATTCTAGTTAAATTGATTACATTGCTTTATCTCAAAGTTGTTAATATAATCTTTAACCATATTTCCTTATTTCATAATAAAAAACTAAAATGCTCGTAATATCTTTAACATACCTAATTGTCCAATTAATGTGAAATTGTTATAAGCAACATATAAACTTACAAATGGATGATGCTTGCCTCTATGAGTACGCCAGTCTGTTTGATAACAAAATACCATTACTCTTCCAAAAAATCATTTCCCATACCAGGCTTTTCCGAAGTTTCCAGGTAATTCTTGGATTATTTCATTTATGTTTAAGACCTGCCATGGAAGATGAATCCAATTTTATAGTGATCTTCTTTGCCATGTTTTCGAAAGTGATTATAACTCTTTTATAATAGGATGAAAGCCCAATTTTTTTTTAAACCAAAGAGATACAAGCAACCATTTTGAATACAGTTTTAATTTGTATATTTTGTCATTTTTAAGTTGACAATTCACCTCGTGCAGCCAAAACCTATTATGCCGCTGTAAATTAAAAAAAGTCATTTTTAATAATTTTTAGAAACATTCGAGTTCACTATGCTTTTAGTCATAAATCCATTAGGAAAATACATTCGAGTCACTATGCTTCTAGTCATAAATCCATTAGAAAAAAATTAAAAAAAGATTTATACTAAATTTGTTCCTGGACACAACACATATATAGGGAGATTTACAATATGAGCATTATCATGCAGATTTACAATATGAGCATTATCATGCAAGTCTATACGGATAAATATTATTGATAATAAACTAAAAAGGATACACATTATATTAGATTGCAAAACATTCTTAAAACTATATATACGACAAAAACTTCCTAGTAGAAGGCAAAATTTACATTGCGACATACTTTAGATTCATTTGTATTCCTTCTCAATAGCTAGCCTTTTAACATTAATTTGCTGCCCATCTGAGGTCTTGGTTGCATCATCACTCTCATTGGGCTGCACTTTCAGAAGATTAATTTGATCCTCGAGATCTAAGAGCTTACTACACAAGGCCTCCATCTCATAATCTTTCCTGACAAACTTTTCTTTTAGAGACTATTTTTCCTCCCTCACTTCGACTGTGGATAACCTATAGGCTTTATCTTCAAGTTTAAGACAAGTAAGTCAACTTGTAGAACATCAATTTTTTGCTTCAACTGTGTAACTATATAGAGTCTTCCACAATTTAGTCTCCCAGCTCCTTGGATGCTTTCTGCCATTCCTGTGGGGCCCCTCCACATTATGACTCCAACTTTACCTCGAATTTCCAACACCTTCAACCTTCCCCCGGTCATGCTGTGCCAATCAACAAGAGCATAGGTACTATGCCCTGATAATTTAGTTACGAACTGACGCTGTGAAAAAGGATGGTTATTCAGTAGACCATCGAAGATGTCTGAGACAAAACTGACCTATAAAAGCCAAAGGTCCTTGACAAAATCAAGCACAAGAAATAGGATAAAAGAATTTGAGAGATAATCGATGAAGTTGTTAGAAATTAATTTATGGAGAAATGAAGTATACAAAATGTTGCGGAAACACAAATGCAAAAACGCATAAAACAAGAGAGACAAAAATATATGTGGTTCGCCCAATTTGGGCTACGCCCACGGAGAAACAACTAGTCATTCCTTTTATATTATCCATCAAAATGAAGAGATACAACCTACAACAAATCCAATGTAATTTACTATTCGATCTCACACAATCTCTTCTTTCTTTCTTGCTCAGAATAATAATACACAACCACAATATAATTCCATCATATAAATTGAGGGTTGCCTTCTAAGGCAAAAAACCCTAAATTAACCTAACTTCTACCATAAGATCATCCACCTAATGAATGGCCTATACTGACTAGGGAATTATAATATTTTATAAGGAAAAATTTAATATATTTTTAGCTTCGGGGGCGTTGCCCCCAAACCCTCGCCGAGGGGGGGCGGGGGAGGGGCCTCATAAAATTCGTTGTGGCCCACCCTTGGATCCCTTGACCGCGATTAAATGGGCGACGTTTCTGCCTCGTTAGGAACAGGGATCCAACGTGACTAAAACAAAAACCTCTAAACAATCATGAAGATAATCAGGTTCCACACCCAACAGTCTCCCACTTGGAGGTTGATTATAGCAACTCCACCACTGCTTCTCTTGCTGGACAATGCTTCCACTTTGGATCTGGCTATTTCTCATATTCATCATCATACTTGAAGACCGATTGAAACTGAGCAGGATCTCAGTTTCTCTTTGGTTACAACTTTTGTTAACATGTCTGCAAGATTCTGGCTAGTGTGTATCTTTTCCAACTTCAACTATCCATCTTCCAACACTGACCATATGAAATGGTAATTGAGATGGATATGTTTAGTCTTGGAATGAAATGTTGAGTTTTTTTTAGGATGAATGACACTCTGGTTGCCATTGTATAACCTGCCCATTTCATGCTTCTTTCCCAACTCATCCATAAACATTTTTAACCAAATCATTTCTTTACTAGCCTCTGTAGCAACAACATACTTTGCTTCCATTGTTGAAAGCACAACTATGTTTTGAAACTTTGAACCCAAGTGATAATTATTCCGCCTACAATAAACACATACCCTATGGTGCTCCTCTTGTTATATCTACCACCTGCCATATCTGCATCAACATATCCCTGTAGAGAAATGTTTGAACCACCAAAGCATAATGTTTTATTTGTGGTACCTCTCAAATACCTAAGAATCCACTTCATTGCCATCCAATGCTCTTTTCCTGGATTGTTCATATACCAGCTTACAACTCCCACTACATGTGCAATATTAGGCCTTGTGAAGACCATTGCATCCATTAAGCTTCCAACTGCTGATTCATATGGAACTTTACACATATAATCCATCTCTTCCCGAGTCTTGGGACACATCTCCTTACTTAGTTTGAAATGGCTAGCCGAAGTTGTATTGTCTGGTTTTGCATTCCGCATATTAAATCTTTCCAACACCTTTTCTATGTACTAACTTTGAGACAATGTTAATTTGCGATTTTTCTGATCTCTGGTTATTCTCATACCAATTTGTTTTGCAGCACCCAAATCTTTCATTGCAAATGAATTTGCCAATTTTCCTTTGAGGACATTTATTTCCTGCATCTTAGACCCTGCAACAAGCATGTCATCTACATGCAATAGCAATATAATATAGCTGCCATCATTTTGTTTCATAAGGTAAACACAATGATCAAAATGACATCTAGTATAACCTTGTTCATACATAAACCTATCAAAGTTTAGATACCATTGTCTTGGAGCCTATTTTAGGCCATACAAGATATTTTCCATCTTGCACACTAATTTCTCCTTCCCTTTGACCTCATACCCTTGTGGCTAGTGCATATATATTTCTTCCTCCAAATCCCCATGGAGAAAGGTTGTATTTACATCTAATTGCTCAACATGAAAATCTTCTATTGCCACTAGACTTAAAATAGTTATGATTGAAGTCATTTTAACAACATGATATATTTTTTTTAATTAAAGTCTATACCTTTCCTTTGTGCAAACCTCTTCACCACAAGTCTAACCTTATACCTCTGTTTACCTCCATCTTCTTCCTTCAACCTGTAAACCCATTTATTCTGCAATGTTGTTTTACATGCAGGACACTTGACTAAATCCCAAGTATGGTTATGCATCAATGGGTCCATCTTTTCTTCCATGGCTCGCTCCCATTTTTTCCTGGTTTCTACCTTCATTGCTTCTTCATATCTTTCTGGTTGACCAAAATCAGTCAAAAATACATAATATAATGAAGGAGAGTATAGTTTAAGGGGTCTACTTATCCTGGTAGATCTTCTAACACTACTTTCAGGTGTTTGAGGTGCTTGTTGCTGTTGTAGTTGTTGTTGTTATTGTGGCTGCTGATCATTATGATTTTTAGGAACCTTTAATTTTTCTGTGATCTGATTGAGCAATACATATTCTTTGTTTTGTTTGTTTTTTAGTTTCTTTCCCTGCATTTGATCCTTATACAAGACAATTTCATTAAATATGACATATTTTCTCCTAATGATTTTGTGATTTTCATAATCATATAAGTGATAAACAAAACCATTTACACCATATCCAATAAAGGTACATTTCTTTGATATTTCCTCAAACTTTGTTCTATTTTCTTTATTGATGTGGACAAAGGATTCACAAATGAAAGTCTTTAAAAATGAGTAGTTTACCTTTTTACCTGTCCATTACTCCTCTGGAATACCACCATCCAAGGAACTTGAAGGCCCTCTGTTTATTAGATAAATAACAATATCTACAACATCCGCCCAAAATTGCAAAGACAATCCTGCATGCAATCTCATGCACCTTGCACGCTCCATGATTGTCTTGTTCATCCTTTCTGACACACCATTTTCCTGTGGTGTTCCTGGAACTGTTTTCTCTCTGCGAATTCCATGCTATGAATAATAGTTATCAAACTTTTTGCTACAATATTCACCTCCATTGTTTGATCTGAGAAACTTCAACTTATTTCTTGTCTCATTCTCAACCAAAGCTTTCCATTTTTTGAAAGTATCAAATACATCAAATTTATTTCAAATACAATAAATCCAAGTTTTCCTAGTTGCATCATCAATAAAAGTAACATAATAGTGAGAGACACTGAGAGATGATACTTGAGCAGGTCTCCATACATCTGTAAGCATAAGCTCTAATTTTTTGCTCTTCTTTTCCTTCCCAACTTTGATAAATCTGACTCTCTTTTGTTTACCATAACCACAATTTTCACAGAAATCCAAATCAACATGCTTCAAATGTGACAACAAATTTCTTAAGTGAAGAATTTGCATCCCCTTCTCACTCATGTGATCGAGCCTATGATTCTAGAGTGTTGTACCTGCTCCTGTGGAGGTTAAAGAATTAGCATAATTACAAATCTATTGCATAAATGGAATGTACCAACCTTTTCTCCTTTTTCTATAACCAGGGCTCCTTTAGTGACCTTCCAGGTTTTTTCTGTAAAAGTAGTTACACAACCTTCACCTCCCAACTGCCCTGTTGAAATTAGAGTTTTCTTTAGATCTGGAACATGCCTTACCTCCTTCAATAGCCATTGGTTTCCATTCTATTGCTTTATAAAAACCTTACCCATTCCAACGATTTTATAGGGTTTATCATCACCTAGACGAACCTGTCCAAAATCTCCTTGAACATAGTTATGTAAATGTTTCCTATCGGGTGTGACATGGAATGAAGCCCATGAATCTACCACCCATACATCAATAATATTATCTAATGAAAGAATCAAATCATCTTGCAACACATCACCTGCCACATTCGCTTCACGATTGTTCTCTTGCTGTCCATCTCCTTCTTTTCCCTTCCAAGATTTACAATCTTTCTTAAGGTGTCATTTCTTCCCACATTTCCAACATTATCCCTAATCTAGATTTGGATCTGCCTTTTTTTGACTTACTTTGATTTCCCAGGCTCCTTCCTCTTTCCATTTTTCTTCCCCTAGTCTCCGCAGTCAAAGAATTACCTGATGTCTCACCGGAGCTTTTCCGTCGCATTTCCACGCTAAGGATGACACCAACGACATCATCAAACTTTAAAAGTACTAGATCCAGAGACAAAGTTACCGATAACCATAATCAAGCCATTCCAACTTTCTGGAAATGAACACATAAATAACAAAGCCCTAACTTCATCATCAAAATTTACCCGTAAAAAAATTAATTGATTGGTAACCATGTTAAAATCATTTAAATGATTAGCAACATATCCACCTTCTGACATCTTCATATTAAATAGACACTTCATAAGAAATACTTTATTTGAGGCTGAGAGTTTTTCATATAGTTTGGCCAATGCCATCATTAAACCTTATTTTTCGTTTCCTTTGAAATGTTGAATGCCACCAACGCGTCCAAACATAGATGTGTTGTTCCTAGTGCCTTTCTATTGAGAATATCCCATTCTACATGCATCATACTTGTCAACTTCTTTGAATTTCTGCTCAATGGTAGGTACATATCTTTCTGATACAGATAATCTTCCATCTGCATCTTCCACAAATAGTAGTTTTGGCCGTAAAATTTCTTGACCCTAAACCTACCATATTTCGCCATTGCTCCCACTTGAGCTAGGAACCCTTCTCTCCTGCGATTCTATCAACCAAATAAATCTTCGGCTTTGATACCAGTTGTTAGAAATTAATTTATGGAGAAATTAAATACACAAAATGTTGCGGAAACACAAATACCAAAACACATAAAACAAGAGAGACACATATATACATGGTTCACCCAATTCGGGCTACGTCCACGGAGAAACAACTTGTCATTCCTTTTATATTATCCAACAAAAGGGAGAGATATAACCTATAACAAATTCATTGTAATTTCCTGTTCGCTCTCACACAATCTCCTCTCTCTTTCTCACTGAGAATAATAATACACAAACACAATACAACTCCATCATATAAACCAAGGGTTTCCTTATAGGGCAAAAAAACCTAAATTAACATAACTTCTACTGTCAGATCATCCTCCTAATGGACAGCCCAGATTGACTACGAAATTACAATATTTTACAAGGAAAATTTGCATCTATTTTTAGCTTCGGGGGTGCTACCCTCGAACCCCCACCAGGGGGGGGGAGCTTATAAAAGTCGCTGTCACCCCCCCTAGACCCCCCTGATGGCGATTAAATGGTTGGCGTTTCCACCCTGTTAGGAACAAGGATCCAACACGACTGAAACAAAAACCTCTGAACAATCAAGAAAATAATCAGGCTCTACACCCAACAGATGTTGTGTAAGTCCCTTGCCTGGAAATGTCTGAGAGGCCTCCGTGAGTGCTGAGGGCACCAAAAATTCTTGACTAGGGTCACCACTCTCATACCTTTCACCACCTTGCTATGCTTTCCTATTGTAGCCGAGTTGACAGGAGGACATTCCAACTGAGGAATCAATTACTAATTTGGAAAAAGTTCCACCCATTGAGCTAGAAGATCAAACTAAGACACCCACATTGATTTAGGGATGCAAGTTTCCAATACGCTTGAAATCCTCAATTTTGAATATGACACAGAGTTGAGATTGTGTCTCATAGACCAGAATTAAATCGTCGCTTCCTATCGTAGGGACCATAATGGATGCTTGTATCTACATCCAATTTCCACCGAAACGAAACTTAAAAAGGATGCATCGCAAATTCTATGTAGAGTTTGGATCATCATTGTATGCTATTTCCTTGTTAAACCACATGTAGGGGGATTTAAAGCCGTAAGAATTTTTGTAAACATTTTGCTACAGATGACCATCATACTTCCAAGTAGAGAGTGTGTTATGTTCTTGTTCTGTGGCCTCCAGATGATGTGATTTCTTTTCAATGAGATTAGGCTTGCGTCAATTGCTGATTGAAGTGATTACAAATGCCATGACTAGATTTGGGCTTAGCCACTTCTTGGGAATTATTTTCCATAAATAACTCTAGTACATGGAGATTTTTCCTTGGATTTGAAATGATTATATGAATATAGGCCATATTATTCTTTATTCCCATATGTATTAGTTTGATTTTATGGTCGATTTCACTAGCCCTGATAGCCATTAGTTTCGAGTCACCTAGCTTTGAGCTGACAAGCACATTTAACACACTTATCGACCTCAGTGTTGCTTTCTTACGACATGAAATTAATCTTAATGGGGGAATTCATCCAACATCGATTTTATTATTTTCATAAGGTTTTCCAAATGAATTTCTTTTGGCCAAGTTCTAGTGTGAATATGTTGAATAACGATAAGTGAATCTCCAAGGATGATTATATTAGTTACTTAAAGAGCTCTTGCTAGTAGTAGGCCTTGTAATAGGTTGTGCAATTCTGCCTGATTTTTGGTCATAGTTCCCAACCCCTACGCATACCTTATTACCAATTTTCCATCTGGGCTATATAGAACCCCTACCTCTCCTGCCACCCTTAGAAAATTATTATTGTATTAAAGATTTTATTTAATTAATTTGATAATTTAAATAATTTAAGCTTTAACATAGATAAATAAATCTAGTTTATTGAAATTGCAAATGAGCATTTTAAATTGTTTAGTTTTGTACTTACACATTGTTCATTGTATGGAATGCGAACTCTTATAACACAAAATTCACTTTCCTTATGATGATGGTCTCCTTAATTAATAGTCAACAATTTTATAATTGTAAGTGTTTTTCTAAGTCTTATGAATTTTGCAAGATATACATAATATGCTACGATAGTATTTTGTCTTTTATATGTTTGTGCATAGCTCCCTTGGATTTTTAGATCTCATCAAGCTTCGATATATAGAAATTAAATTAGTGTCCTCAACGATGAATTTCCTTTCTTCATTAAAAATGCTCCTTATTTTCCACTCAATTTTTTTGTATAAACCATTTTTATTGTCCATTCAACTCTTTAGTCATTGAATGCTATGATATTTCATTTGGAAAAGTCCTTTCTCTTTGTTTTTGGATTTATTCTTGTGGCCACCATCTCACTCCTTACTCAAGTGATACTAGTTAGTTGGGTACACATGGGTTACGAGTTAAAGGAAAGAGATGGTTTTTTAATAAAATATTTGTGTCCTTATTTCATACTTAGTACAACCTTAGATTTCCTCATCTTGCTTCATCATTGGCCATATCATTTGGTATTAGAGCCTCAATCCCATTTTACCTTTCACTTAATTGTTAGGTTAAACTTGAGTTTAGAAAAAGAGTCGAAGAGTCAAGTCAACAATGATGGTTTTCAAGTCCATGGTTTCAGTAGCCCATGTTATTAGAGACCATGTATTACATGTAATGAAGCCTTCAAAGGCTTGAGGATACTCCATTGTAATGTGTTTGGAGGTGAGGACCAATGCTCACTAGGCCAACTTCGTCATATTTGGTGAAGGAAAAAATAGATCTATTGATTAGTTTTTCCTAGTTTAGACATTCCAAGATAAATAACATGCGATTTATGTGCACATGTTGCTATGTTATTGTTATTAATAATTTTCTCTTGTGGTTTTATTCTTACATTTGATATCAAAGAAAGATTTTGGCTTAAAGGGGACTCTTTTGTTGTTGAGGGTTTGACTTATTTTGGGTCTGTGATAGACTTGTGATAAACATGTTTAGTGGGAGCCCTACAAATGTGATTCTTGTATTGAAATGGTGGTTAACAATTCTAGAGTGGAGATGAAGAAGTTCAATAGAAAAAAAATGAGTTGTGGAATCTAAAGATGGAGGGTCTTCAATAGATAAGGAACAATGGGTGGTTGTAGATCTGTGTATGAAACGTGCTACTATGTCAAAATAAGGTTGTGACCAAGTTATAGTTAAAAAGAAATCTAACATTTTGGTGAACCATGTAAGTGGAAATATTTCCTAGAGAACCACCAAGTATAGTGGTTGACACCCATGTATTTTAAGAGATGGAATTTTATTATATGGACATCAATGATTATATTTTGGTAGGAACAAAAGGAAGGGGCATGACAATAGGATGGTAGCATAAATGTTGGGATAGAATATATATATATATATATATATATATATAGATATATATATATATATATATATATATATATGGAATTGATTTTCTTTTGCATATAAATGGGCATACAATTGTAAGACCTGGTAAGGCATGCATATCCCTGATAGATTATTGGTAAAGTTTAAAGGCAAATATAAGTGATATATTGGGTGGGTGGTGGTGGAGGGGTTGACATGCTGGATTCTTTGATACTTTGGTTATATAAGTTGATGTGGGTAGGGCTAGGACGTGAGTGATGAAGGTTCAATTGGCTAGTTAGGCTGGATTTTGTCAAGGGTAACCCTAATTCAAAGAGGGGGGAATGCTAGGTTAAACTTGAATTAATGAAAGAATCAAAGAGTTAGGTCAAAAATGGTGGTTTTTGGGCCCATGGTTCTAGTATCTTGTGGTATTAGAGCCTGGGGACTACATGTAATGAAACCTTCAAAGGCTTGGAGATCCTCCATTCTAATGTGCTTGGAGGTGAGTGGTGAACTCTCACTTTATTAGTTTTGTTGGGTTTGGTTAAGGGAATAATAGATCTATTGTCTAGTTCTTCCCGATTTATGTTTTCTAGGATAAATCACGTGTGATTTATGTGTGCATGTTGATATTTTATTATTATTAATTATTTTCTCTCACATTTATATCCTTACATTGACTATTAAAATTGAGCTTCTTTTTCGAGATAACTATATTCAAAATGCAATGGATTTAAATTTTCCACATTCAATGTTGTTTCTATTACAATGCCAATAATTGGATATTTGGTTATTTTTTATTCACAATTTCGACACTAAGTTGCAAACTTGCAACATTCAAGCATATGTACCTTGCACTAACCTAAGAAATTTCACTAACCTAAGAAATAATGTTAGTTAAAAGATGTCAAATGTTAGTTGAACATTCTCCCATTTGTTGACAAACATTATATGCAACTTTATGTTGTTGGATGTTAATTAAAAGATGTTCCATGTATGTTGGAATGTGTTGCGTAGAAATATCAAGTATTTCACATAGTGAAAAAGTGTTTCATCTTAGATAAGATGCATTGCTTATGAATGCATTGCACTTAGCAATTTAAGCATTGCCATTTCTATTTCCCCATCTTGCTGTGATGCTTCTATGTGAAACAAAATAAAAAGCAAAACTGTTATTTATTTTATTCAGTACCAGACTTGAAGGGCGATATAATTACAGAGAAAGAGAATGACCAGTTTGTAAGCTCGGGAAGGGCATTACGATAACAAATGAAGTCCATTGGAAGTATGATGAGGTCGAGGAAGACGATTATGAACAAGGTAGGCAAATACGAGATCGGAAGAACCATTGGTGAAGGTACCTTTGCGAAGGTTAAATTTGCTTAGAAAACAAAAAAAAGAGAGAGCGTGGCTATGAAGGTTCTCGACAAGGGGGCGCTTTTCAAGCATAAAATGGTAGACCACGACACAGAAGTTGGAGAGAAGGAGGGTTTTGTGGAAACAAATCATTTGGGTCAAGTCAAAATTGCTTCAATAGAGAAAACCATAAAGTGGATTTGGGTAAATGCATAGAAATATCGAGGCATTTTAAGGCGTAGGATTGCTCGCCTTAAATGGGAACAAAGAAGAAGAAAACCGTTCGAGAGAAAGAAAATAAATAAGAGCAACAAAAATAAAGAAGAATCAATCATTTACAGTCCCACATCTACACCTCTTACTTGGTCATCGAATCTCTATGTCCAAGAACTGATAAAGGCCAAGACAAGGCTGGATATTTTGGAAGCTAAAGAACATGAAAGGGACCGAAAATTTTTAGAGATCACAATTGAAAATCGGTGTTCAATGGAAGGTAATAGAATTTTAAAAGAACAAGTAACAATGTTACAAGAGGCTCTAGAAACAGGAAAACACGAATGGAAAATCATGAAGACAGAGTGGCAAACCATGAAAGAATCAATAGTAGCAAACAAGGATGTGATAATTGCTAAAGAAACTCAGGTAGATACACAAGTATCTCAACAAACAGAACTTCCAAATGAGAGGGAAAAAAAGAACAATAGGAAAGACTGTGCAACATAAATCAAAGTTAGAGATGAAGACACTAATGGTTACATAAGGAAAAATGAAGAAGAAGATGCAAGTGCTCCTAGAGCACAAGAAAGAGAACACAAAGAAAGAAAGGACAGGGAATTTTATTATTTGAGGAATAAGAGATTATGGGAAGAATGAAAGTACTCTCAATTTGACAAGAGACTTTGTGAAAGAGAAACTATATTGGAAAGGGAAAATTTTCTAAGCAAGGAGGGTGGGAAAGATATGTGAAGAGAGGCCTCGACCCATAAAAGTCACCATGGAAAGTGTGCAAGACATACACCAACTCTTGGGAAAGAAGAAATTCTTGAAAGGCTCACACTTCTTCCTAAGTGAATATTTAACCAGCAAACAAAAAGAGGAGAGAAGGGAAGAAGTGGAGAAAATCAGAGTTGCAAGAAATGAAGGGTAAATGGCATGGTTATACAATGGTAAAGCAGTTATTGCAGTGTTTGGGCCTCTGGGAAAAGCAAGACAACAAGCTGGCAGTAAACAAAAAGTAGAGAATTCGATGATAGGGAGGAAAACAACAAGATCAACATGGATGAAAAGGGGCGAAGACTCAAATTTGAGTCTTATGTGCCAAACTGCATAGCAGTCAAATCCTACCCAGGTCTACCTAAGTTTAGTTTATTGGAATTGTCGAGGTTACCCTTAGAGGAGGGGACCTGGGTTAGGGCCTATTACAGAAGGTAGAGACATAATTTGTCTCACAGAAACTCATGAACATAATGGTTGCAAAACTCTTGTGTTTGACGATTATTTGAAGTTAGCAGTTTGGAACAAGGTAGCAGAAAATGGAAAAGGGTATGGGGGAATACTAGTTTTAGTGAAAGAAAAAGAAGGCCATCACATTCAATTAATTAAAGAAGATGCAAATAATCACTATTTATGGTTCAAAATATCAGAGAATGAGAATCACATAAGAGTTGCAACATGTTATTTTGCCCCTCAAGTCTCAAAAACTTACAAAAATAAGGGGTTAGACAACAAGGATCCATATGCAGCTTTAAATAAAGATATTTCCGTGTACTCTCAGCAGGGAGAAGTTATTTTAGTGTGAGATTTCAATGCTAGAACATCAAATAATCAAGCTAGTATTCTTTGTTGTAAAGAGGATCACAATCCTATTTGTCTCACTGAAGAGGAGAATCCCCAATGGTTGAGGTGTTCAGAAGATGAAAAAGTTAGCAATCATTTTGGAGAGGAGTTGCTTACACTGTGTGGGGCTTTTAACTTAATTATTTGTAATGGTTTAGATAGATGGAAAAGGTCTAGGAACTTCACTTGCAACACATACAATGGGGCAAGTGTCGTTGAATATGTGATGTGTTCACAAAGCTTGATAGAAAAGATAGATGAAGTTAAGATTGGAGAGCATATTTGGGACTTAAAATCAGACCATAACCCAATTTATATAAAGTTACCATGGTTAGAATAAAGACAGAATGGGAGAAAAACCCAATGCTTGTTGAAAATAGCAACAAGAAATGCTAAATATAGAAGTGCTAAAAATAGCACTGCCATAAATAACATTTCGGGATACCTTCCTATCTTAGTTAGTCCCTGAAATAAAATTGAGAAGTAAAATTCAAATTTGTTCTTAGTAGCTGTTTGATTAATAATTAATTAATTCATCTTGAGTTAATTAGTTGGAGAAAATCAAACATGAAGTCTATGTGAGGACATGCAACAGTTATCCCATTGATTGAGGAATTTATCCCTTAGTTAAAGAGATAATGATGAGTTGTAATTAGTTAGATCAGTTAACTGAGTTAAGTCCAGTTAGATTAGTTCAAATAGTTTGTTGAACTAATTGTAAGTTCAGCTAGTTAATGCATGCATGCATGTAACTGCTGCACTTCAGATAACTGAATATTCTCTTATAAATAACTCATGCATGTTAGTTCAGACAGAGATCCAGTTGAGACCAGATGATGGGACAGTGTACTATCAGTTGTAGGAATATTCCATGGAGGATATCTCTTGCATGCAGAAGGAATTCTTTCCTTGGAGAGTACGCAGTTACTTTTGGGTTTGGTGAGTGTGTGATGAGGCCAATTCACACATGCGACAACATTGGACCCTAAGGAAAACTGCGCAAGGAAATAGGAGGCTTGGAGGGCTGAGGGAAGGCATATCTTGTGTCTATTTAGTATGTGAGATATATTGTTCGATTGTACTAAGAGCAGGATAGCTTGTGAGCTGATTCTTTGTGTAATCTGAACATATTTCCACTTGTATGATAATACAGAGATCAGGGTTTTTAGCTGAGGCTTTCCCCAGAGTATTCTTCTGTGTTCATGTGTGACTGATTTCTTATTCTCTGTTATATGTGTTCTATTTGATCTTGCTCAAAATCGATTAAGCTTCCATAAGTTTGTTTGTAGAAGTAGATCAAGTATTTTGCTTTAGTATATTGCATTATCAGGTGATCTATAGTGAGAATTTCTACATGGTATCAGAGCAAAGGTGATCAAAGCGAAGAACAGTACACAAAGAAGGGAGAAGTTCAAAGTTTCAAGTTCCTGATTATAGAAATCGAGTTCTTATCACATCTCAATTTCACCAATAGTGTTCAACGGTTTAAGACTCGAGTATGCCCTTGATGGCAGCTCGAATTATATAGCCTAGAAGGATCGCATGGAAGCAGTATTAGAGGACAATGGTATAAAGGACTTCATTGATCAAGAAGTCCCACAGCCAACAACAACTAATGCTACAGAATTGGCGGAATGGAAGAAATGTGTGGCTAGAGCAAGGAGAATCCTCCTAGAGGGAGTTCGAGACCACATTGTCTCGAGCCTCCATGGGAAAGAGACACCGTTTTTGATGCGGAAAACATTAAAAGATCTATATCAGAACAACAACGATCAGAGGAAGCTGGCGCTGAAAGACAAGCTTTGGAAAATCAAGTGTGAAAAGGTCAACACGATCTCTACATATCTGAACAAGCTCACCACCTGCAAGGATGAGCTTGGAAGTGTAGGGATCACGACAACCGATGATGACATGGTGAGTCTTGCACTTCTCGGTCTTCCTAAGAGCTAGCATAGCTACCAAGACTCAGTTAATGGAAGAGAGAAACTGCCAGATTGGGAATGACTTTGGTCGGATCTGATGCAGGAGGAGATAAGAAGAAGCACCAAAGATGGGTCTTCATCAAAACAAGACAATGAAGAAAATATAGCCTTAGCGAGTAAGGCGAGGAAAGGGAAAGGGAAGGCGTCCCATCTCAAATACAGTTCTTCCCATGGTGGGAAGAGTTTGACAAATCGAAAGTGCGATGCTTTCATTGTCATGAAGTGGGCCATTATGCTACGAATTTTCCACAGAAGAAATCTAAGAAGGGATCCTCGAAGGGATCAGACAGTGATGCATTGGCCTCACAGTTTGAGTTGGATTTCTCTCTCATCGCATGCATGGTTTCATCCATGGTGGGATGTGTTTGGTACCTGGATAGTGGAGCCTCTTTCCACATGTTCGACGACAAGAATATTTTCAGTACCCTGGAGGAGAAGGCTCTCTAGATGCGGATCGAGATAGGCGATGATGGAAAGTACTCTATTTTAGGTGAAGGTACGGTTGTGTTTCAGAGGGAGCATGGAGCTCCTCTCACCCTGAATGATGTAAAGTATGTACCGGGTCTGAAGAATAATCTTATGTTTGTCGCTATGCTAGAAGATAAAGGCTATGATGTAGTCTTTAGTAAAGGAAAGGTATTCCTGAGGCATATTGGTACTGGATAGACCGAGAGGATTGTGATTCAAGTTAAGAATCTCTACAAGCTGGAGGTAGACGACTGCGCTGCATTGAGTTCCAAAGCAGAGGTGGTGCAAAGCCAAGATGTTGGCGAGATATGGCATAGAAGATTGGGCCACTTGCACCATGGGGCCTTGAAGATCATGCAACATATTTTTACCGGACTTCCCAAGGGAAAACTGGAGTAGACGGATAAATGCAAAAGTTGTACCTTAGGTAAGTATGCAGAATCTTCCTTTTAGGATTGAGACAGTAGAGCTGGAGCAATCCTGGAGTGAGTCACACAGATGTTTATGGACCATTCTCTATAGCCTCTACCGCTAAACAAAGGTACTATGTTATTTTTATTGATGATTTTTCTCGTAGATGCTGGATCTACTTTATGCAAAAGAAGGATCAGAGATTCTTGAAGTTTTGTGAGTTTAAAGCCTTGGTAGAGAAAGAATCTGGAAAGAAAATAAAAGCCTTATGTAGTGACAATGGTGGAGAGTATGTCTCCCAACAGTTTAAGGACTTATGTGCTACAAAAGGAATTAAACGGGAGTTGACGACACCCCATAACCCATAGCAGAATGGGGTGGCCAAAAGGAAGAACAGATCGATTGTGGGAGTAGCTCGAGCGATGTTGCATGACCAAAGCCTACCACTTCATTTGTGGGCTGAGGCATGCAATACAACAATATACTTGCAGAACAAAAGCCCACACCGTATACTGGGGATGAAGACACCTATGGAGGCCTTTTCCGGGAAGCGACCAGATGTGAGTCACTTCAGGATCTTTGGATCATCGGTTTATTGCCATGTGACCAAAGATGCCCGGAGGAAGCTAGATCCAACAACTGAGTTGGGGATACTTGTGGGGTACACTGATACACCCCACAACTATCAGGTGTACCTACCTACTAGTAAGAGGACAGTGGTATGCAGAGATCTGAAGTTCGACGAGCAGAAAGCCATGTGAGTATCACTTGAGAGGGAGCTCAAGTTGCGTGCAGAGGAGGAACTTTTAGTTCCTAAGGAGAAGGAGCCTCATATTAATGCGGAGCAGCCGCATGTACAGGATTCAGGAGTGGAGACATCCACTCATGCTGAGTCTTCCAGAGATGGGCGAAAACGCTCAAGGGAAGCTAACATGTTGATGCTGGATGCGCGAGAGAATTTGGGACAACCATCTTCTCAACGCAAACAGAGGAGGTCACCTGAGTAGTACACTGGGTACATGGCCCTGGTTGGGGAGTGTGTAGAGTCCAAACATTCTTCATTCGAGGAGGCAGTGCAACAACCTGTTTGGGTTGATGCAATGGTAGAGGAGTACGATTATCATTCGGAACAGTGTGTGGGATGTCGTCCCAAGACCTCAGGACAAGTCATTGGTGAGTTCTAGATGGCTTTACAAGGTAAAGCAGGCAACTGATGGTAGTGTTGAGAAACATAAGGCAAGGTTTGTTGTCCGTGGTTTCTCATAGGTCGAGGGGATCGAATACGATGAGACCCTTTCTCCTATAGCAAGGTACTCATCTATCAGATCGATGTTGGCACTATCAGCTCAGATGGGTTAGAAGATCCATCAGATGGATGTGAAGACAACATTCCTCAATGGGAAGATTGAGGAAGAGGTGTACATTGAGCCTCTAGAAGGTTTTGAAGCCTTCGATTGTGAGTCGCATGTGTGCCGACTCAAGAGGGATTTGTATGGGCTGAAGCAAGCACCTCGTGCTTGGTACACCAGGATCGACAACTATTTCATTGGGTTGGGCTTCACCAAGAGTGAAGCAGATGCAAACCTTTACCACATCATGGTAGAAGGTAAGCCATTGATAATTGTTATTTATGTGGATGATCTGATTTTGACAGGTGATGATCAGTTGATCAAGTCTTACAAGGAGGACCTTGCAAGAGAGTTCGAGATGAAAGACATGGGTCTATGCACTATTTTCTAGGCATGGAGGTGTGGAAGAAAGATGGGGAAGTATTTGTGTCTCAAGGAAAGTATGCCAATGAGATACTTAGGCGCTTTCACATGGAGAAGTGCAAGCCCATGTAGACTCCTCTAGCTGGGAACTGGAGGAAGGAGGATGCTACTTCAGGTGAGGTAGTAGCTGCTACTGTTTATCGGCAACTTGTGGGTTCACTTATGTATCTAGTGAACACACGACCAAACTTATGCTTTGCGGTGAACCAATTGAGTCAAGCTATGGTTCAGCCTACCAACCTGTTTTGGAAGGCAACGAAGCATGTGCTGAGATACCTCAGAGGCACATGTCAGTATGGATTGTGGTACATAAGGACAGAGGGAGTGAAGCTTTAGGTCTTCACAGATGCCGATTGGGCAGGGAGTCCATTAGATCGGAAGAGCACTTCTGGAGGAATCTTCAACCTTGGTTTAGCTAAAGTTTCCTGGTACAGTAGGAAACAGAGGTCAGTTGCACTTAGCTCAGCAGAGGCTGAATACATGGCTGCCAGTCAGGCAGCATGCGAGGCCATTTGGATGCGGAAGATTCTAGTGGGTTTGTTTGGTTAGAGGATGGATCCAACTGTGATCTAATACGATAATCAGAGTTGTATCAAATTCTATGAGAATCTAGTTTTTCATGATAGGTCCAAGCACATTGATATTCGGTATCACCATCTTTGAGACTGTGTGGTCAAGAGGATCATGTTGTTGTTGTATGTTTCGACCGAGGAACATGATGCAGATATTTTGACTAAGGCATTGTCAAAGTTCAAGTTCGAGTTTCACAGAGACATGACTGGGGTTACTGATAATCACTTTCTTGTTGAGAGAGAGTATGGAAAATAGCAACAAGAAATGCTAAATATAGAAGTGCTAAAAATAGCACTGCCATAAGTTGCATTTCGGGATACCTTCCTATTTTAGTTAGTCCCTGAACTAAAATTGAGAAGTAAAATTTGAATTTGTTCTTAGCAACTGTTTTATTAATAATTAATTAATTCATCTTGAGTTAATTAGTTGGAGAAAATCCAACATGAAGTCTATGTGAGGACATGCAACAGTTATCCCATTGATTGAGGAATTTATCCCTTAGTTAAAGAGATAAGGATGAGTTGTAATTTGAGTTGTAAAAGTTAGCTCAGTTAACTGAGTTAAGTCCAGTTAGATTAGTTCAAATAGTTTGTTGAACTAATTGTAAGTTCAGTTAGTTAATGCATGCATGCATGTAACTGCTGCACTTCAGATAACTGAATATTCTCTCATAAATAACTCATGCATGTCAGTTTAGACAGAGACCCAATTCAGATCAGATGATGGGACAATGTACTATCAGTTGCAGGAATATCCTATGGAGGATATCTCTTGCATGCAGAAGGAATTCTTTCCTTGGAGAGTACGCAGTTACTTTTGGGTTTGGTGAGTGTGTGATGAGGCCAATTCACATAGGTGGCAACATTGGACCCCAAGGAAAATTGCGCAAGGAAATAGGAGGCTTGGAGGGCTGAGGGAAGGCATATCTTGTGTCTATTCAGTCTGTGAGCTGTATTGTTCGATTGTACTGAGAGCAGGATAGCTTGTGAGCTAATTCTTTGTGTAATCTGAACATATTTCCACTTGTATGATAATACAGAGATCGGGGTTTTTAACTGAGGCTTTCCCCAGAGTATTCTTCTGTGTTCATGTGTGATTGATTTCTTATTCTCTGTTATATGTGTTCTATTTGATCTTGCTCAAAATCGATTAAGCTTCCTCAATTTTGTTTGTAAAAGTAGATCAAGTATTTTTCTTTAGTATATTGCATTATCAGGTGATCTACAGTGAGAATTTCTACAATGCTCTCGGCAATCACTATTAAGGGGAAAAATTCTTCTAACACAAGAAAATTGTACTATCTTCAATACAATGTTAGAGAGATTAATTTAGAAGGATAAAATTGGTTTCAAAAGATTCAGTAGTCATGAGTTAACAAATAAAATCCAAACTGCACTTGAGAAGTGCAAAAGAGCAAAAAATAGGGAATCAGAATCAAATTGTTTTCCTATAAATGATTCGTTTGATGAGGAATGCAAAATGGAAAGGAGATCTTTGAAAAAGGTAGGCAAGGAGAAGATGAATGTAAAGTTATATAAGCAGATACTAAAAAGGAAAAAAGATGAGTTCATGCAAACAAGGTGAGAAGAGTTAATATATCTAAGCAAGAATAACCCAAGGCTTTTCTAGTAGGAACTTCAACCAAGGAAGAAGAAAATTGAAAATAATATTACAACCCAACAATGGTTTGAATATGCACAGCAACTCTATGAGAAAGAATCAGAGGCGAAGCCTCCCTCCAGGATTAACACAACTACAAAGCTCTTCACATTACAGGAGGGGGAGATTGGAATTAAGAAGCTGAAAATAGGAAAGGTAAAGGACTTGGTTGAGCTTCAAGCAGAGTATCTAAAATGGGGAATGAACACTCTTGCATTGCACATCATGGAAATATTTAACAACATCATTCAACAAGGATTCCCAAGGGACTGAACAAATAGCCTAGAAATACCCCTTTTTAAAAATGGAGACATCAATAATCCTTCCAATTATAAAACCATTATGATAAATCCTTTGTTTGTAAAGATTTTCGGCAACATGGTAGAAAATAGAATCAGTAAGTGGGAAGAAGTAAAAGAAAATACGGCAAGAGGAAAAACAGGTTTTAGGCAGAAGAATTCTACAGTGGATCACGGTATCATGTCGAGACACATTGTTGAAAAGGTTTGGGAGGACAAAGAAGAAGCTTTTGCTGCCTTGTTGACTTCAAAAAGGCATTTGACACAGTCCCTAGAGATAAGTTGTGGTGTAGAATGGAATAACTTGAAATTCCTTTGCATTATAGAGCCACTGTCCATAGAATTTATGAAGAAGTGAAAGTGAAAATTAGAACCTCAATAGGTATTTTAGAAAGCTTTAGAAATGAAATTTGAGTCAAGCAAGGTTTTCCTCTATCTCCTACTCTTTTTGGCTTATATATTGATAAACTGGAAGAGTGGATAAATCTGCAAGGTGAAGATGGTGTTTGGTTGGGGGAGTTTGTGATAAAGCTTCTTTTATATGAGGATGATCTTGTATTGATTTCTAAATCGGCCTATGGATTGCAAATGCACATATATGCCCTTGAGCATTTTTGTAGAAAAGTGGGGATGCAAGTCAATACTAGCAAGACCAAAATAATGTTTTTCTCTAATAAAAGGAAGCAAAACCAACATAAGTTCTTATTTGAAGGCAACATTCTTGAAGAAGTAAATGAGTACAAGTACCTCAGGATTGATTTCAACAACAAA
The DNA here is from genome assembly GCA_031772625.1 of Pinus tabuliformis. Classification (NCBI taxonomy): domain Eukaryota; kingdom Viridiplantae; phylum Streptophyta; class Pinopsida; order Pinales; family Pinaceae; genus Pinus; species Pinus tabuliformis. The sequence continues at coordinate 878,215,207 of CM062820.1, read as the reverse complement.
CTTAATTGGAGGACTGCAGAAAGAAGAGAATTTTAGGAGGGTGGAAATCTTTATATGCTCTTCAAAATAGTTGTAGAGAGTGGCAAAGCTATGGGATTGGAAAATGACTAAAACACTTTTTGGACTCCTAGTTTGTCCAATGATGCTATGTGGGTGTGAATTGTAGGCTAGCAGCACCCCCGTTTCAAAATGGAAACAAATTGAGAAAATCCAAAACTACTTGATCATGAGCAAGTTCAAAATAAAAAATTCAGTATCTTATGAGATAATGTTGAGTGAAATAGGAGAAACTCCCATTGAAGCAATTGCTATGGTGTGCTCATAAGATATCTAAAAAGAAATGAGCAAATGAGAGTAGGTAGATGGCCTAATGTTATCTTCAATGAAGGCATGAGTGAAAGAAAGAAAACATGGATGAAACAAAACTACATATGGATGAAAAAATGGAATATCTACCTCAATGCTCGTCCCACAAATAACAAGGATCTAAAGGATTTTGTTATGAAGAAGTTTCGTAAACGGGTATGGGGAAAAGAGTTGGGTAGAAAGAAGAAGTACTACATTGTGGAATTCAACCCTACATGTGATCTACAACAAAAAGAGTTCATTGGAGCTAGCATCCTGTCGAGGGAAAATGTTCTTATTGCTCAATTAAGAACCAACTCGCATCAACTTTGGCGTGAAACAAGACGGTGGAAAAGGCCTAAAGAAGCTTGGGAAGAATGTGTGTGTACATTTTGCACGTCTGGGGCAGTGGAATCGGATAAACATTTCATTTTGGAATGTGATGCATTCAAAGACATTAGATATAGTTATGGGAATATGCTAGCATCGATTTCTTGGCATTGTCTTTTCATTGAGGGGATTGTTGGAAAGCTGGGCCAACTCATCATCAATTTGAACAAGAAAAGGATTGAATTGAAAAATACTAAAAGCAGAGAACTAATAGTTCCATAGACAATATTTAGTCTCATAAACATTAAAATATCATTTCATTTCATTTCCACCTTATAGAATGGTGTAACAATAATTATTTTTTGAATTTATTACAACTTTTATGGCCTTTTGATTTAAATAAATATTAAAAAAAAAAACGCATATTCCACACCCGGATGCTCATTGCTAATTTCTGTACAACTTTGGGAATGCTGCGTAAACGTGTAGTGGGACCTTTCTTTGTCTCGTTACAGTGCCTAAGTCTCTCTCTAGCCTACGGTTCTATTAGTATATCCACAAGACCAAAATCTTGGTGCTCCAAAGCTGCTTAGTGTCGCAACTCAAAACTATTGGTCAAGGGCTCTGGTCGAGAGCTCCACCCAATGCTCATGCAAAAATTTTGGTTACTGGGCGTTGGTGCTCGTGCAAAAATTTTGGTTACTGGGCGTTGGTTTTGACATTGGCCCTTGTCTTGACAGCGACTATCACCAATGCAAATCGACGATGTATATCAATTGGTGTACACCGTTCACAGTTCCACGTCGTCGTTGGACTTAGTGTATGAGCTTGTTGCGACTTAGTGTATTATTTTTGTGACTTAGAAATGCACAAGGTTTTAATGTTTCACATGGAACACAATCACATGCATAACGCAACTTCGATCATCACCTTCCATTCCATACATCAATACAAACACAGGCAACTGACAATCAATTTCACACATACTACAACTAAATTTTGTATTACCAGTAATTACATGCATTGGATGACAATTTACAAGCCGATATTTTTAGCATCATGCTCTCTTGTCTTTATATTTCACGACCTTCCAAAATATTTCCATGAAACAAAATGGAGTTGTAACCTACAGCTCGAACATGGGTCCCTATTTTAGAGGATTGGATGCCACCTCATTAAATAGAATGGGCACATTTATCTCATGAGGACAACCCAATGTAACAACCTAATAATATAGATTTTTTTCCTTACATATATAAACTGCAAAGTTATAAGGAAAAAAATAAATTAGACATGCATAAATGGGGTTTGCTTGTTTTGATCAGAGTCCACTAAAACAAAATGTTTTCATGAACTCCTGTCCATGAGGTCGGTAACTATTTTGATATGTTTTTGGATATTTGTAGCAGTCACTTAGGTTGCATCTTCTTCTAGGAGTCCTTTCCATTTAAAAAAATATTCATAATAATCCTTCTTCTTGGTTTTTTTTGAAATATTTTGGTTAAGGATCATTTCCATTTGCCGTTCCTTAGTTGTAGGCAACTGGTCCTTCCATTGGATCTTCTCTTTCTCATCCTCCTCATCATCTTTAGGTGACCTTTAAAGGTACATATATACTACATTAAACATGGGAGAGATCCATATATTAGGGGGTAACCCAATTTTATATGCATTAACTGAGAACTTCCTCATTATTTTAGATGGCCTGATTTTCTTCAGTTTCAACTTATTGTACTCATGTTTTGGAAATATTTATTTTCATAAGTGTGCCACAACCATGTCTCTCACTTTAAAATTGATTTCAATTTTCTTCAGGTCTGCTCTCTTCTTGTATTTTTGGCTGTTTTCTTGTAACTATTCTTGAACCTATTCATGTATCATTTGCCTAGTTGTAGCAAATTCCTATGCACGAACACTTCAAATTTTTTATTTTCTCAAATTTCTAAGTTCATATATGCCTCTTGCATACATGCCATATACAATTTGAAATGGAATTCTCCCTATGCTCTTGTTGGGAGAATCATTGTAGGCAAATTCATCCTGGGGAAAAACTTGATCCCAAGGTTTATTGTGTTCATTTACCAAACATCTTAGTAAATTTCCGAAGCTCCTATCAACCACCTAAGTCTACCCATATATTTGAGGATGATAGGATGAACTAAATTCAAGGTTTGTCCCAAGATTCTTCCATAAAGTCCTGCAAAAGTACCCAACAATTTTTTTGTCTTGGTCTGAGACTATACTTCTAGGTAGCCCATGCCGTTTTACAATTTATTTGGAAAATAAATTTGCAATGCATGTGGAATCATTGGTTTTTGAATATGGTATGATGTGTTCCATTTTTGAGAATATATCCACAATAAAAAACTCAATCGTTCTTTCTCTGATTTTTAGGCAGACCCAAAACAAAATCCTTACTAATGACATCCCATGGTCTGCCTGGTATGAGTAGTCATTGATATAAACCAACATTCTGCTACTTCCCTTTGGCATACTATTTTTTTTTACACTTATCCACTAAATTTTTAGCATCATATCTCATTCTTGGCGAGAAATAAAAAGAGCTTAGTTGAACATATGCTTTATCATGGCCAAAGTGACCAACTAGTCCACCACTATCTTTCTCTTTCAATAAATTGTCTCTCATTGAACCCTTTAGAATGCACAATTGGTCGACCTTGAAAAATAGTCCTTCCTTAATCATATATTCGATCCAAGGAGTTCTATCCCTTAGCAATGGAGTCTCACATGGTTCATAATATTCTCTAAATTCTTCTCCTCCTCGTACATTTATTTGAGATGAACAAATCCCAAAATATCCACTTGGAATTCCTACAAAACCAAATTCCCCCTATTCATAGAATCTTTTTGACGGTGCTAGAAATACGCCAACCAAGTGGGTCTCCCCGATTTGAAGTCCCAATTAGACCTCACACAGTTTGGAATAGGATCCCCATCTGGAGTATCGACCCGATTGTAATGTATTCTTATAGATTTTCCTTGGCTTTAGCTATCGGAAAGAGAAAGATTCGTGTATGTGCCTTTGCGAAAAGCAAGTGTGGCTGGTGAATATTGGGTTGTAGGTGTGTCAAGGTTCTTCTACTATGGACAGAGGAAATGTGAGCCTCTAAGAGAAAGGTAATAGTGCCACCCTAGTAGAGGCACACACAAGCGAAAAGATAACCACCTAACATCAAGCAGAATAGTCCACATAGATGCGGTGATTGTTACAACCATTACAACAAATTTTCAATTAGATAAGCACTAAAATAACTGAAATAGTTCAACTACTTTAGTACAGGTGAAAGCAAACAAGAATCATAAATATTAACATAACAGTCTTACAAATATTCATAATCCATGCATGAAAACGTGTTGGCCATCAAGATTCAAGTATTAAGTAAAAGTCCCAAGATACATGAATAAAACAAGCACCACGAGCTCCAATAGTGGAGCATTGGAGCCACAACTTTCTCCCCAAAAGTGCTAACTCTATCTCTCTGATGCCTTATGAGAGAAGCCAAGGTGAAAATTCCTTTGCTTGTACGATGAGGGTGTATTTATTAAAAATGGTGTGATCCCTCACCTCCCTTGTGACTCTTGGGCTACCCTCATGACTGTTCAACTTCTCTATGACCTTTTGACTTCCTACATGACTTTTCACATTACATGAATGACCCTAGGAATTCCACTTTACATTATATTTCTCCAATATTGAATTACATATTCCACAAAATGATGTGGCACATCATGATTCATGACATGACATGATAAGACACCAATGACATGGATTGCATGATGACATGGAAATGTTAGGTCATTCTTTGCTGCTGCTTGCTTTATGCCTTATCAAATATGGAACATGTTATTCTTCTTCCTCCTCCTTATGTCTTGCAGCTAAGGAGTGTTCAATGCAGTCTTGATCTTCCATCTTCTGTTATAGTCTGATGTTATTTTGTCTTCTTTCCTGATGATCATCTTATCTCCTCAGATCCTTAGGTGTCTTCTAGCATGCACTCTTCCTCCACCTCCTTCTTCATCATCTTTCCATAACATGATAAAGTACCTACATCTGCAATCCACTCATGACAAGACGACATTAGTCCAAAAAATCCCTAGTATAAGATGCTGCATGATGATCCACTGATTAAGCTAGAACCGGGTGGTAGATTGAGGGAGAGGCTCAGTGACTGTGCAATTGTGCAACTCAAGTGGTCAGGGGTGAAGCTTGAGCCTTGAGACTGCACAATGCACAGTTCAGGTTGAATTAGGCAGGAAGATTGCACAATTTTGAGACTCAATGAGTGTGGCTGAGGGATTCTACACTATTTCATCCAATTGTGTAGTTCTGGGAGGTAGAGCATACTTGGTGATTACGAAATTGCGTAACTTAGGAGTTCAGGGATTGAGATTGAGCTCAGAGACTGCACAATGCACAGTTTGGGGCAAGATGGAGGGTCGAGTTACGCAATTTCATGGATCAAAGTCTGGGCTTGGGCATTGAGATTGCGCAGTGCCGAGTCCTGGGAGGTAGGAATTACACATTGCATAGTGTTAAGATGCAGAGTTGCATTTTTCTGGCTGGAACTGTGCAATGAGTAGTTGAGGAAGGTTGGATGAGGCTAAGTTGCTGGGAAATTTTCGGAATTTGGCTAGGTGTGGGATTAATGAAATTTATGTGAACAATGATATGACTTGAATGTGATCACACACTTAGAGCACTTGATGACACAAAAACATAGATCATCCAAGACACGTGAAAAACATACTTCCCTCAGTGCGACAACTTCGCAATGAATTACGACAAGTGTGACACTAAAGATACAATTTGCGATAACCGTGACGACACTTGTGCGAAAACTAACATGAAAAAAGACAACATTTACTATATGAAGAGAAAAGGGGGAACGAAACTTGCGATACATGAACGTCAGTGAAAGTGACACATGTCACAATGAAGATAACATGAAAATGAAAGCAATTAAAGTGAAATAAAGAAAAAGTGACAGTTAAAAACATGAGAACGACACTTGCAAAAACAAAGGTGTGCAAAAGCAACAATTTAGAAAAATCTCCAAAATGGAAGTACAAATGTGGCTAAAATTGAGGGACTATCAATAACAGTGCGCACTGACAGTTGACATGGGTTGAACATTTCATAGACACTGCCTTCACGGACTGTGCTATGCATGTTGAAGCTTGTATAGAGGAATGAGTTCATGAACTTGTTGCAAATTGAGCATGTGTGAGCAAGTGAATTCCATCGACCAAGAAGTAACCACGGAACGACTGATCACAAGATCCATAGTATGCACCAAAATTCAAGTGTAAGTAAAATTTTGGATGGTGTTTGTCGCAGTGACAACACTTGGCGAAACACTGGTAGAACTCCAACTTCTTTGCCTTGGTTAATTCTTCTGTACAGGGTCTTAGTTCTTCAAGGAGTATTGATTCATCATGCAGATAAACTTGTCCCCACTTACCCCATGAATAAACATGGCCCCCTTACTTCCTTCTCAATCAAACACAAACATAAGATCCATGATATCACAATGTTTCAAATTGCAAAGGGTAGTCTAGCTCATGAGATTTATATTTTCAGAGTATAGTTTTTCAACTATAGTGTTGCTCCACTGCTAGCAGGCCTAGACAGTACCCCAACGGAGTCATTACAGGAACACAAACATTGCTCTGCTACCAGTGAGCCTGGACACTACCCCGACAGAGTTGCTTGCTTCACCTCTCGGTGCAGGAAGCCTTTCTCTTCTTTCACCTTTATTTATATATTTAAAGAGGATTATGCATATGCACTTATTCATTTTATGGGAAGAAGAGGGATCCCAAATTATTGAGAGCAGGAGAGGTTATTCCTTTAGAGAATAATATAAATACCTCTGATTTAGGTTTGCTCGTTTAGATTTTTCTGCTTTTCCTCATCTACTGATTGGATAAGCATGAAAAAAATGAAACATAAAGAACCAAGTGTTGCATAATATTTCCAGAATAGACACAAGTATCATGGTATGACCAAAACTCTCCTTACAGATGGATCATATTTTTCGTCGGAACGTCATTGACCAAAAGGTGTGACCAAAACATGGAAGAAGGAAAAATAGTTAGCCAAATGTTGTATTGTCACAAAGTCCTTTTCTATTTTTCCACATTTTCTTTTGAGCCGAAATGGGACACCCTTCATGCAAATTCTCAATAATAGAATAAAAAAGAAAAAACGACACAACTAGAAAGAAAAACCAAAAAAAATTAAAAATGAGGCTAAAATAAACATGATGCAAGATAAAAATAGAAAAACACAAGAAATATTGCGGAGAAAAAGTGCAGGATGAGTGCAAAAGGGGGGAAACTAGAATTCAACTAATCCTACTTCTAACCTAAACAATTATAAGGTCAAGGTCAAGTGTAATGAAATTTATAGTGAAACCACCATTTTTGCTCATGACCTGCATACACAAAGATGCAAACAATTAAAACAAATACAAAATATTGTGCCACATAAAAGATAAGAGCTTGAATAACTTGCAAAACAAATAGAATGTCTTTCCTGTCAGCAAAAATATAGGCAATAGCCACTACTTCTAACCAGTTCACATTATTACCTTTTCGATGACCATTATAAGTAGACAAACCATGAAATCATCTTGTGAATGCACCTTCATCCGTGTCATCCTTCTTAGTGAGAATAAGGAAAGATCGAAACTTACTATTTGCGATCGATATTTCGAGGTAATCTTGCTCCAACAATTCAATGATTGGATCATAAAATTTGTGACAGTCCTTTTGAAAAACCCAAGACCTTTGAGAAGATGAATTTTCAATTAGAGGCATAGGATTATGATGAGAATCTTGTGAGGGAAAATAGATCTGATTATATTCAACAGGGGTGTCAAGACAATGAGGACTTGACATAACCATCAACGAATGCAGAAGTACCTCAACTATTTGATAAGTACCCGAATAATGCGATGTTACACCATAACAATTGAAGGGTGTAAAACAAATGTCATTGGATGTGCTGATGGGAAAACAATAAGTTGACTGCCATTCATCAGAGATGGAATCATGATTAGATGGGATGATTAAAGCATTAGATTCCTAGTTTGTAATGCACAAAGATAAATAAATTTGAACAACTCCGTGAATGCTTCGAACAATAGAACCAAATTCCTCGCATGATAAATGTAAAAAACCATTTTCTTGTAACTGGTGACAAATTGTATAAGCATCGTAATCATTGAAATAATTTAAAATGAATTCCAGTACAACAAACACATGAGACCATTTAAGACATAGTGAATGGATAATAATTTTATTTGTGCAATAACTCATGCATTCATTATCACTCAAGAGGATTTTAGGTGTGATGAAGGGAAAAAATTGTAATATAACATTCGCAAGAAAAACTAGGAGTCGACTATTAAGAAATGAATCTAATAGGCATGATTCCTTCGACCAAAGATAGTCTTTGAAATGATTAACTTCACAATTCCATGACTCTATGAGAGAAACATATGCCAAACCTAAGTTAAGTACAAGAGACTTGAATGGAGATGAATCATGTGAAATAAAATCGTAAAACTGATTAGAAACCAAATCTCAAAACTTCAAAAGATTACATTCGAAATACCAAACATCTTTCAAAATGAAATTTACATCGAATGAAACCATGTAAAGAGAAGTATTATGTGAGAGAAACTAGATCTGACTTAGTTCTGAGGTCTTACCAGAGTCACGAGATCCTAACATAAACATCAACATAAGTTGAAGTTCCTTGAGTTCCTGACAAGTCCCTGAATTTTCAAGAATTGTAAAATCGCATCTTGAAGATTGAATCAGATTAGGCATGGTATGAGGATAAATTCTTCCTATGATCCCAACGGGACCGCTACTAACTATATGGAAAACATCTCTATTACTTATTTGATTAGATTCTACAATTTCAACAACTATATTACTCAAATTGAAAGATTCTTTTGGTCGCAAATATTGTGTCAATTTAGAAGATAACTCGTCAGATGAAGAACTTGAAGATCATGGAGTATCTCCATCGCAAGTAGATGCATTGCAAATGGTAGAGCACAAGGGATAGTGAGATGAAGAGGAAGTTTTGATAAGAACATCTTCTTTGACCAAATCAAATTCTAGATCTAAATTAAAATATTCATGAGAAACCAAAAGATCAGTTAGTGCACTTGGGAATTCATGATTGCATACATCAACAAAATCATCATCATCAGAATGATTATTGCCCAAGGCTGCAGATCTAAACAAATTTATTTCATTAGATTCACTATTGAGATTAATAGATTTGATATCAACCAAGAATGAGGAAACACCATCTTCACACGAAGGATTTTTAAAAAGAAAATAAATATTGAAAGAATCCTCACCTTCTTTCTCCTCTACCTATGTAATGTGACTACCTTGAACCTGATCACAATTTGGACCAACAATTTGAAAATCAAGAGAGTGTGAAAAACTAGTTGGTGGAGTAGATTGATCGAGCAGATCATGGTATAAAGAGTCATGGCATGTAGATGATAGATGATAACAGAAATCCAGATTAGATTCAAGACTAGAGTTATGAATAGTGACATCATCTTGTGAAATTGAGGAGTTAGTTTTCACCATAGGGTTCATGAGCCATTATGATATTTCCTCCATTGTATCTGAATCATGAAAAGCAGAAGGAGCATGAGAAGATGGATTAGGAATTTAATGTTCCAATTTCCCAACTTTATTATCATCACGAGGAGGAACACTCATCGAAACCGGGAAAGGAGGAGGACAAAGAAAAAAATAAGTAGTAGGTTCTTCCTCTGAAATTTGAGGTGTCTCATGATTTACAAGAGTTGGGGAAGTGAAAACATCGGGGGGTTCAAATTCACTGTGCAAGGAGATATGAACCAAACGCTGAAACTTTTGTTTCAAGAAATCCCAATCCATATGTTATTAAGGAAATTCACAACAAAGGTGAAGGAATCGATTATAGAAATCCTCAACTCATCCATTTGGATTCATTCTTAACTGATTAATTCTTTTAAGAATATCTTGATAATCATACCTATAGAAGGCTTGATAAAGCTCCTGGAGGAAGTGATGAAAATAACAGCTAGAAGCAGGTTGTAAGGTATGGCACCATTGATTAACATGACCTTCAAGGGTGAAGAAGAAAATCACACAAGAAAAACCTTAATCATCGATTTTGTTAGATTCACAAAATTTAATAAAATCACAAATGTGCTTGGTTATGGATGTTCCACCCTCACCGTCAAACTTTAACTGAGACAAGTGATAAAGAGGCTCATCGGGGATTGAAAATTGACAAATGAATAAATTAGGGAAACACCTAGAGAGTAATATTTGAGGATGAGACATTTTAGATAAGAGGTTCAGAACAAACTCAACGGGAACAACTTGTCATCTGGCCCTCCTTCTAGCACCATTTTTTGACGGTGGTAGAAATTCATTAACCAAAGGGGTCTCCTCGATGTGAATTCCCAATTAGACCTGACATTGTTTGGAATAGGAGCCCAATCTAGAGTATCGACCGAGTTGCCATGTATTCTTATAGAGTTGCCTTGTTTTTAGTTGTTGGCAAGAGAGAGAAGCGTGTATGTGCATTTGCGAAAAGCAAGTGTGCCCGATGAATTTTCGCTTGTAGGTGTATCAAGGTTCTTCTACTTCAGAGGGAGGAAAGGTGGGCCTCTAAGAGAAATGTGATAGTACCATCCTAGTAGAGGCACACAAAATTGAAAATATAACCACTTAACATCAAGTAGAATAGTCCACATACATGCGGCGATTGTTACAACCATTACAACATATTTTCAATTAGATAAGAACTAAAATAACTGAAATAGTTCAACTACTTTAGTACAAGTGTTATACAGTAATTAGTCGCACTCCATCTCTCATACCTTAAGCTATCAAACTTTGCCCAAAATGTGGCAAAGTGACAAAATTTTTCAATGAATTCACCACGAAAAACATTGATCAGAGCATCCTTGAAGAAAAGAAGAATAAGTGTCTTGAAGTAATTCTAGAAGAGCTTGTAAAAAAACCCTATTTGCAAGCCCAACGCTACTTTTATAAGGCAAACCCATGCTGTTACCCTTTGGTTTAACTAGTGACTAGCATTGGTAGCGCGACTTTGGATAGGAAAATCCACGTTGATCCTCTTCAGGCAGTTTCTCCAAAAATGGAGCAAAAGCTCCTCTTACTAGAAGCCTCGAGAACGATGAGCTGGTTATTGTTTAATAAGGATATGGTCGAGTTCTCCCATTTTCAGTCCTTGATCCTACCTTTAGGGATATTCCCCTTAAGATGTGGACCTTGTTCCCTATTTTGTGGATCCCTAACTCCCTATCCTTTCCTATAAATTCATTCCCTTACACCCTCAAATGTTTGGTCAGAATAGATTGGTCATGCTGCTGCTAAATTATGCCTAATTGCTGCCAATTTGTGAAGGAGAAAGGAGAGCTTGAGAAGTCTTGGCTTGGACTTGGAAACCCATCCCGAAGGAGGATTCCAACATTAAGGCAATGGTTGTATGCTTCCCTCTTGTGTTTATTATTAATACAATGCATGTTTACCTTCCATAAGCGTGTAAATGACTATTTTCTTAGTATGATGCTCCTTGATTTTTCATTTGGTTTATATTAGAATGCATGTGCTTTGTCTTTACTTTGTTGTCTTTGTTTGATCTCTCTTGCTGGTATTCGTTCACAATAAAATAGCAAGGATCGAGCTTGAAAGTGAGGAGGTCGAGATTGACATCGAAAAGCGACCACATAGGAGTGAGGTAGGCCATATTTCCTCTCTCATGTCATTTCGATTTAAACTAGGAGAGTTTTGCATGTATTTGTTTCGGTTGTTACTAGATCCACTCATTGGACTAGAGGGATCACTTCTATCCGTAGAAGGGAGTGCCTAGTTAAAAATTTGGCGACCCCATTGGGGAGCCTATAGCCCTTTCAAACCTCCTTTTGCATTTGGCCTTTTTGATTAGTTTAGACACCTTTCAATGATCCTTGATTTTGATTGCCTTTGAGTTTGTACTCTGAGTAGTTGGTCATTTAGGGTATCAAGTCTAGGGTTTTTCTCAACATCTACTTGTTTTTCCTAAAATTTCTTCCCTCAACGCATTTTTATCGGTTACAATCACATTGACAACGCTATTTTTTCTCAGTACAGTCGCACTAGAAACCCTGTCTTTCACTAATTTCCCACACTGGTGCATTTTCTCATCCAACACGGATTTTGCTATGTAAATTAATGTTGTTAGCACGATTTTTTCTATGTTAAGTAGTGTTGATGACCCTGTTAGCGCGGATTTTTCTATGTAAAGTAGCGTTGATCCTTTAAATTGAGAGTTTTTAGGGTTTATACTAAAAATCCTAGTGTGTTCTGGTCTCTGAGGTCATTCTCCTGCTCTATGTGCATTGAATTTTCTTTGAATTGTGTTGGTTCATTTGTGGTGTGCAAAAGTCCCTTCCATTGTTTGAAGTGGTGAAAGTAAATTTTGGTTGAGTCTTTGATTCTTTGAGTCAATTAAAATTGTTGTTTGCTTCTTGTATGTTTGGAAGGAATATTGATTTGTTGTTGTTTGAGCATTATTAGTTCTCTTGAGACAATAAAGAAATTGATTTTACATTCATTTAGTTTTCATCTCATAATTTACTTTTCGTAAAGTGCATTAGATCACATTGCATTGAAAAGTAATTTTTTGAGATTTATCATTAGACAGGTTATATTGTTTAGTGATTGAAAGCTAAAAGTGCATCAAGTGCATTCTCATTCATTGACATAAAAAATTTAAACCTTTTCACTTTTGGTGGTTGTATTTGGAAAATGAAAGTGAAAGATCTAATTAGGAAAGCTTTGTTTTCTGCATTCTTTGTTGTTGCATCATTGTTTGAATCTCTTCCCTACACTAGATAACTTTCATTGAAATGAAATTAATTCTTTTTTCTCATATTAGTTCCATCATAGGTCTGTTCAGGTGACATCGATCTTTGAGCCTTAAAACTGAAATTTAGTCCAATATCAACGTTAAAATTTACCTTAATTAACCTAAGGAGCATTTAGAACATTAATGAAAACATTTAGAGGTCCAGGCAAGAGAGGTGTTCCGAGGTCGTTAAACGTAGGAGCTGTCATTATTTTCCAACATTGTTTCCCTGTGGTGAAATCCCGTTCCACTTACAGAAGTGTATAGGACCGTTCTCCAGTAATTTCAGGTAGATCGAAGGCACTCCACACATGGTAAGTATATGGGAATGCTCTCATCGAACGATTATACATTAGACATCACTACTATGGACTAAAATCCCACATGCCATCGCATATATTTTGGGAGTCCCCTATAGGTTGCTATCCATCCATAGGTAATAGAGTTTGTTGCCTTGTATATTGTGATACACCGAACACAACATTTAGGGAGATTGGTTGCCGTATGTTAAGTCCTTGGTTCACCAACGTGTATATTGCAGTTCACAGTTGCTTGGTAAACCTTTATGCCGAGTTACCCCATTTTGATTTATTTTTGTTAAGTTCTAAAATCAATTTATTGACCCCAAAAAAACATCCTTCATGTGGAAATACTCAGTAGATCTTAGGTTGATAATAATGGAAATAATTCCCAAGTTCACCAACCAAGGAAACCCCTCTAACGAGAATCCTGATCCTTTTGCTTCTTTTGGAAATGCTGGTGCTCCCTATATGGAAACATTGTCCCTTCCTAGGCTTAGCATTGGTTTGCCAGTTTTTATTTTCGACCCCTATGGTTCCGAATGTCCAAACTTCTCCTCAACCGGGCTCTGCTCCACCTGAACAGTATCGACCTCTGGTTGAGCCTAAATTTAGCTCTTTGCCTTCTTCACCTGTTCGGTCTTCTCCCTCTTCTTCCTCTTCATCTGGCGAAAGCCTAGAAGCTAGTAACTAAGTGGATAAGAAGAAGAAGAAAAATAAGCAAAAGGCCAAACAAGTGACCATTTCTACAGATGCAATTGATGTTGAAAAATATTCCAATCAACCCCATAAACTGAAATTCCCTTGCAATATTTGTAAGGTTGACCACCTTCTTCGAGAATGCCCGATATTCCAAAGATATTAGAACTGTGGTCCACAAGTTCACATCTAACTTTGTCATCAGGCTATCGAGATCATGCTGGTGATAAACCTTAAACTAGTGACAATAAAACCCATGTGAAAAAGGGAAAAGTCAAATTTACCTGTAGGTTATGTGAAGGACATCATCCTATTCACCTTTTTCCTTATATGGATGAAGCCTCTAACGTGTTGGATAACCTTCTTCTCAACCTCGTCTTCTGACTGGTTATCAGAAGCTTTCCCTTAATCCTCCACTAGTTGATGAAGTGATTGATAAAAAATCATCTCTAGTCAATCCCACTCTCTTTGAAAGTGAATCCCATGAGTCCGTTTCTGACCAAACATTGGTCGAAAAAATGGTTGACCTGATTTCGCATTTATTTGATCGTATCTAATCTTGTAGAGAGTGAAGTTCGTACCACTCAAGTTCTTCTAGTTTCTTTAGATTCCAAATAATTAGGGGTTAATCCTCTTGTTCCCACAGTTCAGGGGGGTGATCCTCCTATTCCCGTAACATAAGAGGGCAGTCCTCCCATTCCTATGGCACCCTCTCCATGTAGTTTAGTCACTTTCTTTGATTGGAGTCGATTGGCAGGATATCGTCATCCTTCTTATGTGTCCTTTCAGATCATGGTACAAGCTTATAATATACCCATAAATGGCACAATCATAGATGAAGGCACATCTGTTAGTATTCTATCCTCAACTACTTAGCAATATTTAGGTTCTCCGCAACTTGTGCTCATTATCTAGAATCTGTTAGCTTTTAACAGAGGAACTAGTCAACCCTTAGGGATCCTTCCGAAGTTTCCTATTACTTTGGGAGGAAAAATCATCTATCTCGACATGATGGTTGTCCAAGGCCCTTTGGATTTTAATTTACTCCTTGACTGTGACTATGTTTATGTCATGGGATCTCTTGTCTCTTCTCTCTTTCGTGTCATATGTTTCCCGCATGAAGGAAGAATTGTGGCCATTGATCAACTTTCATTCGTTGGTCCTAATTTGACTCCTTATAAACCGTCTTCCCTAAATGGTCCTTGTATGTAAGTGGTATCACCCCTACCACAAGTTAATTATGTGTCCACCATCTATTCCATTCTCGCATCTACTGATGATATAGTTAGTGATATAGTGCATCATGTGCTTGGGGCATTGGAACCTAGGTCGCTTGACATGTATCCCTTCCAGAGCATTGTTCTCCCATCTGATGATAACCTCCTGGAAGCTATGACCTCTTATAGGTCGTAAACATAGGGTCCATGAGGATAGTTCTTTTACTATGTCAACCTCATTAAAAAATGAAATAGGTTCCCATGAGGATAGTTCTTTTACGATGTCAACCTCGTTAAAAAATGAAATAGGTGCCCATGAGGCTAGTTCTTTTACTATGTCAACCTCGTTAAAAAATGAAATAGGTCCCCATGAGGATAGTTCTTTTACTATGTCAACCTCGTTAAAAAATGAAATAGGTTCCCACGAGGATAGTTCTTTTACTTTGTCAACCTCGTTAAAAAATGAAATAGGTTCCCATGAGGATAATTCTCTTACTATGTCAATCTCGTTAAAAAATGAAATAGGTCCCCATCAGGATAGTTCTTTTACTATGTCAAACTCGTTAAAAAATGACATAGGTGTTAGAGCACAGTTCCTTTTCTTATGTCAAGCTCCTTAATAAATGAAACAAGGTGTCATGAGCATGGTTCTTTTCCTGTGTCAATCTCGTTTAAAAAATGAAACATATCCCCTTCCAATTTGAGTCTTTGTTTAGATCTCGTAAATTCCCAATCGAGTCTTTCACTTGATCTCGTAAGTGAACCTTCATTCCATCCACCTGTTATGTTTCTAGTAGACTACTTAGGTGAATGAAATGAAGCTTGGGGGGAATGTACCTCGAATTGAGTCATTATGTTGGGTGCATGCAAACTCATCTCAAGCATAGTTTGTCTACGTTTCGAGCTTGTATAAAATGAAACCAATCTCAAGCATATTTTGTTTCGTTTCAAGCTTGTGTAAAAATGAAACCAAATCCAAGCATATTTTTTTTTCATGTTTCAAACTTGTGAAAAAATGAAACCATCCTCAAGTATACTCAAGCATAGTTTCCCATGTTTCAATCTTGTGTAAGAATGAAACCAATTCCCATTTTACCTCTCATGATTTCCATTTTTATTAGTCTGTTTTTGTGAGATGCACCTTGGTTTTTTTCATTCCATTGTCACCATCTCTTTGGCCGATCATACACTTTCACTTTGTTGTTTTACCTTTTCCGGAGGAAAATCTGCGATGAGTGGTCTTATTAGCCAGCCTCTTGACCTTTAAATATTTTGAGAAGTTCCATCATGTACGGAACCAGTGGCTATCCTTTTATACCACTCGTTGATCCAGGAAGAGTCCTCTTTCAGATCATTTCAAACTCAAAAAATATGAAAATATTTCCAGGCACTTGTCTTTTCGAACTCATAAAAGTAAATGAAAAGACATCTACTCAATATAAGTTTAACCCTTTTTCGAACTGAGATAGAATAATGTTACGAAAAAGGAATACCTTAGTCAAACATTGCTAAGAGGTTCTCTTGAATATTGTTTTCTACCTTTTCAGATTCGAGAGACTATCTACAAAAAGGGACCTCTAGAGTTTTCTTTTTGCCTCTTTTTCAAACTCTCCAAACATGAAAAAGACGTTGAGTTACACTTCTGTCGGACTCGTAAAACTAAAATGGTGAAGGACTTGTCACCATGACAGTACCAACTACTCCTTCCTAGGGCTCGTTAAACTTACTAGGATGGATTCATCCAAAGGATGAACTTATATGACAAGCATATGGTATCCTCTTCAAGATTGTGATTAAAAATAAAGAGGTACTCGCTAGAAATAGTGGGGTAAATATGGAAGTAAGCATGTCTTGTATTATGTATGAAAGGAAACATGTCGCTCTTGAACATGACACTCATTTTCATTTCATGTCGGATTTGGGATATCCTCACTTAGTCACTTACTTTCCTGGGTTTGGGAAATCTATTTTCCTCTCATTTGATCGTTACCTATCATCATCATGACCATTGATCCCATTTTGAGTCAAATGCTACCAAACTCCAGAGTCATGCCACCGATATGTTCAAGAGAAGTTCCATCTGCAAATTCAAACCTCTTATACCCCATTTGACCTTCTTTGCTACAATCCTGAATCACTCTCACAAAATTTACAAAGTCCTTTGTATCATGTCGATGATGTGGGAAACATTATGGCCCTTCTTCGAAGAAACACTTCCTGTCGACTCTAGCTCATTATCTGGGAAAATGATCTAGAAACTCCCTTTCAGTACCTTGGAGCTTGCATGCCTCAATGACAGGTTCTTCGTATTCGACGACCTGTTCACATCATTTTCCTTTGATCAGATGATTCTATGAGTGTTCGACTTCAACTTCCTTATTCACACTCGTGGATTGTCCTGTTGTATCTTGAGAGCCATTGTCACTATTGGTGGTTTCTATCGTACATAATAACAATTTACATCATTGATCGGTAATCAGGTGGTTTCTACCATGTTCAACTTCGAGACGTTTATTCAGATGGTTAGATTCATACTTTGGTTGGATTGGGATAGAGATGAAGACCCTGGATTCATCTAATAAATCCAGGTTGCGTGGAGTTATTTAGTATTCATGATTGTATAGATGATCCTTTCTAGTCAGATGGCTGCATCCATGCTGTGAATCTATACATATGATCCTTTCTAGTTGGATGCCTACATCCATGTCGTGGATCCATACACATGATCCTTTCTAGTCATATGGATGGGCCCATGCTGTGGATCCATACACATGATCCTTTCTAGTCAAATGGATGGGCCCATACCGTGGATTCATGTATTGTTAAATTCCTATTTAGGGATGTAATATATGTTGTATTCTGTTTGATTTGCAGGTCTCCTGATGGTATTTCTCCAAATTCCTTGCCTTGACTTGTAAATCACTCCATCCATCACTTCATGTTCTGACTTCATGCTTTAGGGGGCATCTGTTATACAGTAATTTGTCGCACTCCCTCTTGCATACCTTGAGCCACTGAACTTTGCCCAAAATTTCGCAAAGTGACAAAAGCTATCAATGAATTCACCACGAAAAATATTGATTAGAGCATCCCTGAAAGAAAGAAGAAGAAATGCCTTGAGGTAATTCTGGAAGAGCTTGTCAAAAAACCCTTTTTTCAAGCCCAACGCTACTTATAGAAGGAAAACCCGTGCTGGCACCTTTGGTATAACTAGTGACTAGAGTTGTCAGTGTGACTTTGGATAGGAAACCTGCGTTGATCCTCTTTAGGCAGTTTCTCCAAAAATGGACCAGAAGCTTCTCTTACTAGAAGCCTCAAGAATGACGAGCTGGTTATTGTTGAATAAGGGCATGGTCGAGTTCTCCCATTTTGAGTCCTTACCTTTAGGGATCTTCCCCTTAAGATGTGAACCTTCTTCCCCATTTTGTGGATCCTTAACTCCCTTTCCTTCCATATAAATTCATTCCCTTATGCCCTCAAATGGGTGGTTAGACTATATTGGTCATGCTGCAGTAAAAAAATGCCTAATTTCTACCAATTTGTGAAGGAGAAAGGCAAGCTTGAGAAGTCTTGGCTTGGACTTGGGAGCCCATCTCGAAGGAGGCTTCCAACATCAAGGCAGTGGTTGTATGCCTCGCTCTTGTGTTTATTATTAATACAATGCATGTTTACTTTCCATAGGGGTGTAAATGACTACTTTCTTAGTATGATGCTCCTTGAACTGTCATATGGTTTACATTAGAATGCATATGCTATGTTTTTCCTTTGTTGTCTTTGTTTGATCTCTCTTAGAGGTATTCGTTCACAACATAATAGTGAGTATTGAGCTCGGAAGTGAGGATATCGAGACTGACATCGAAAAGAGATCACATAGGAGTGAGGTAGGCCATATTTCCTCTCTCATGTCATTTTGATTTAAACGAGGAGAGTTTTGTATGTATTTGTTTTAGTCGTTACTAGATCCACTCATTGGACTAGAGGGACTGCTTCTATCTGTAGAAGGGATTGCTAGTTAACAACAGGTGAAGGCAAACATGAGTCATAAATATTCATAGAATAATATTACAAATAATCACAATCTATGCATGAAAACGTGCCGACCATCAGGCTTCAAGTATTAAGTAAAAGTCCCAAGATACATGAATACAATGAACATCACTATCTCCAATAGTGGAGCATTTGAGCCATGACTTACTCCCCAAAAGTTCTAACTCTATCTCTCTGATGCCTTATGGGAGAAGCCAAGGTGAAAATTCCTTTGCTTGTGCCATGAGGGTGTATATATAAAAAATGGGGCAATACTTCACCTCCCTTATGACTCTTGGGATACCCTCATGTCTGTTCAACTTCTCTATGACCTTTTGATTTCTTTTATGACTTTTCACATTACATGAATGAATCTTGGACTTCCACTTTACATTATATTTCTCTGATATTGAATTACATATTCCACAAAATGATGTGGCACATAATGACTCATGACATGACATGACATGACACTGATGACATGGACTGCATGATGACATGACAATGTCTGGCCATTCATTGCTACTACTTGCTTTGTTTCTTCTGAAATATGGATCATGTTCTTGTTCTTCCTCCTCCTTATGACTTGAATATAAGGAATATTCAATGTGGTCTTGATCTTCCATATTCTATTATAGTCTGATGTTATTTCGTCTTCTTTCCTGATGATCATCTTATCTCCTCAACTCCTTAGGTGTCTTCTAACATGTATTCCTCCTCCATCTCCTTCTTCATCATCTTTCCATAGCATGATAGAGTACTTACATATGAAATCCACTCATGACAATATGAAACCAGTCCGATAAACCCCTAGTCTAAGATGTTGCATGACGATCCACTAACTGATCCATAATCGAGTGCTAGACTGAGGGAGAGGCTCACTGATTTCACAATTGCACAACTCAGGCAGTCACGGGTGAAGCTTGAGCCTTGATACTATGCACTGCACAGTTCAAGTTGGATTGGGCAGGTAGATTGTGAAATTTTGAGACTCAGTGAGATGGGATGAGGGGTTTTTCACCGTTTCAATCAATTGTATAGTTTTGGGATGTAGAGAATTCCTGGTGATTTCATAATTGTGAAACTCAAGAGCTCAAGGACTGGGCTTGAGCTCAGATACTGCATAATGCATAGTTGGGGCCAGGATGGATGGGTGGATTGCACAACTTTGGGGATTAAGGTTTCAGCTCGGGTACTGAGACTACATACTGCGTAGTCCTGGGAGGCAGGAATTTCAAATTACGTAGTGTAAAGAGGAAGGGTTGTAGCTTGCGGGATGGAACTGCGCAATGCGCAGTTGAGGAGGGCCATATGAGGCTAAGTTGATGGGAAATTTTTGGAATTTGGCTAAGTGTGGGATCAATGAAACTAATGGGAACATTGATATGACTTGAATGTGATCACACACTTAGAAAAATTAATGACACAACAAAATAGATCATCTAGGACACATGAACAACATACTTCCCTCAGTGTGACAACTTTCCGACGACTTAAGACAAATGTGACACTAAAGATACACTTTGCGATGACCATGACGACACTTGTGCGATAATGCTTAAAACTTTGGGAATGAGTTGAACGAATGTTTACATGGTTAGATAAAATAATTTACACAAATATAACCCCTTGAAACCACCAAAACAAGCTTATACACAATTTTGCAACAACTAACATGCGAAAATACGACATTTACTATATGAAGTGAAAAGGGGGAACGACACTTGCCATACGCGAACGACAATGAAAGCGACACATGCCATAATGAAGATAACATGAAAAATACAGTAATTAAAGTGAGATCAAGAAAAACAGATGGTCAAAAACATGAAAACTATACTGACAAAGGTGAAGGTGCGCAAAAGCAATAGTTTGGAAAAATCACCAAAATGGAAGTACAAACGTGGCCAAAAGTGAGGAACTGTCAATAACATTGTGCACTGACTGATGGCATGGGTTGAATATTGCATAAACACTATCTTGATGGACTGTGCTATGATTTTTCAAGCTTGCATAGAAGAATGCGTTCATGGACTCGTTGCAAATTGAGCATGTGTGAGAAAGTGACTTCGATTAATCAAGAACCGACCACAGAATGACTGATCGCAAGATCCACAGTAGGATCCGAAATTCAAGTGTAGGTAAAATTTTGGAGGGTGTTTGTCACAACGAAAAAACATATGAAACTTTGTTAGTATTCCCACTAACATGTTTTAGAACAAAATTAAAGCTTTGCATGAACTCAACCCACTTGGCATGCTTATGATTTAATGTTATGCAACCAACTCACAAAACATAAGAAAAGATAGATCAACGACTTAAAAATTATCCTCTTTGAGGGGGAAACCTCCTTTACATTACATAAATGAAACATTATTGGATGATACAAATGAAGAGACCTCCTTTGTATATATAGGAGTCTAATGGGTCACAATATAATTAGAACCGACATAACAATAACAATGTAAGGGCACATCAATAACAATAATGGGCTTCTATGGGTCACAACAATAATAATATGGGGGCTACATGGGCACAACAATAAAAATAAGGGGGATACACTAAAAATAAAAATAAGGGGGCTACACTATTATTATAGGGATGTAAAATTCCCATGTCCTTCAAAAAAGTGTTGTCCTTAACGCTTGAGTAGTTTTGGATGCTTCTGTATAAAATTCTCATCCTCCCATGTGGAATCTTCAATAGGTAAGTTCTTGCACTTAATGAGATACTTTGAAATAGATCGATTCTGTAGCTGTTGGGTTCTTGTTTCGTGGCTGATTCGGGCTCCAATATGATTTTTCCTTCCTCGTCAAGTTCTGGAAAAATTATTTGAACTGGAAGCTTGTCACAAATAACCTTCTTTAAGCATGAAACATGGAAAACTGGGTGTACTCGGGAAGATGTAGGAGGATCCAATCTGTATGCCATAATAATAATATTTTGCAATGCCTTGTAAGGACCATAGTACTTGGGTGATAATTTTATATTGTATGAGGGACATTTATTTGTATGGTTGTATCCGTAAAAATACCCAATCGCCTACATGGAAACTTCTTTCATTGCAATGCCGATATTCTTGTTGTTTGATTCGATTATGTGCCCAAGTGAGGTTATCCTTTAAGAGATGGAGAACTTGTTGTTGATGCTCGATGTGATATTCCACTTCTTGAAGCTTATAATTTTGTCTTAAACATGATGTGATGGATGGTGGATGATATCCATATAATGCCATAAATGGGGTCATTTTTGCTACAGCATGGAAGGAAGTGTTATACCACCATTCATCCAAAGGTAACCACTTGACCCATTGTGTTTTTTGATCATATGCAAAGAAACGAAGATATCCTTCTAAGAATTTGTTCACTATCTGAGTTTTCCCGTGAAATGGAGGACGATTAGATGAGCTATGAGCTAATTGAGTACCAAGACAAGAAAATAATTATGTCCAAAATTTTCCAGTGAAAATGGGATCTCTATCACTTACAATAATATTTGGGTTCCCATGTAGCTTTTGAATTGTTTCCATAAATTCAGTAGCGACTATACTAGCTTTAAAATGATGAAATAATGCACAAAAGTGCGCATATTTGGTAAATTTATCAACTACCACCATGATGAAACTATTTCCTTTAGACTTGGGTAAACCTATGATAAAATCCATTGATACCTCCTCCCAACACTGACTAGGAAAGGCTAAAGTTTGTGACAAACCCAGGGTCTTAATTGTCTCAACTTTATTTTGTTGGCAGACCAAACAATTTTGCCACAAACTTCTAAATATAATATTTAAGGCCATCCCAAAAAAATTCCTTCTTGACCCTGTGGTAAATTTTTAAGAACCTTGAAATCCTTCCTAAGGGGGAGGTGTGTAATTCCAAAAGAATATTTTGTTTGAGTTGGAAATTCTTAGAGAGATATAAGCGATTTTTGTACCATAATGAATCATTTTTCCAGATAAATGTATTAGATGCATTTGGATCTTGCTGCAACTTTTGAATGATTTTCCACAACGTTTTATTATTATTCCTTTCATCCCTTGATTTAGTTATCCAATCAGGTTGGATAATAGAAATGGAACAGATCAATGCTTCTACATCCTCATGCTTCATTGAGAGTGCATCTGCAACACCATTTTGCTTCCCTATTTTGTATATGATTTGAAAATCATAATCCAACATCTTTGTGACCCATTTTTTCTGCTCTTCTAAAGATAATCTTTGTTCCAAAAGGTATTTAAAACTATCATGATCTATTTTTACCTTGAAGTGTCTTCCCATTAGGTGAGGTCACCATTGCTTTAGTGCATGTAGTATTACCAACATTTCCTTCTCATAAATAGGTTTTAGTAAATACTTTCCCTTGATTGGATGACTTTCAAAAGCAATGGGTCTTCCTTATTACATTAAAACAACACCAATTCCATTTCCTGAGGCATCACATTCCACAATAAAGGTTTTTGTGAAGTCTGGTGTAGTTAAGGCCGATGCTTGGAACATTGCCTATTTAAGATTTTTGAAGGCCTTAGTTGCTCCTGAAGTCCAAGAAAATGCATATTTCTTCAGTAATGTTGTTAGAGGAACAACTATTCTCCCATAATTATTAACAAAATTACGGTAATACCCTGTCAACATGAGAAATTCTCGAAGATGATTTAGGGTTGTGGGGATTTTCCATTCCTTAATGGCATTAATTTTGTTAGGGTATACCTTAAGACCCTCATGAGATACAATATGACCCAAATATTCCACCTCCTGTACTCCAAATAAACATTTAGAGTTTTTTTCATATAATTTTTTCTCCTCCAATAGGTCCAATAGGTGACCTAGGGAGAATCGTCATAACTTTATTGCCAAGCATTGGATTTGAATTTCATAAAAAGTAACTACAAGTTCACAAACTATAGTCTTTCTTGTACGATTCTCCTCTGCCTCTATCTCTTGAGAAGAGTATTCTTCCCCTCATTTCTCCTCCTCTAGGAGATTGACTGCTAGAGCTTCTCACTTATTCTCTTGGAGTATGGAATCTTCATCTATGGGAAGGTCCTTTTCCTTTGTCTAGACTCCTTCCTCTACCCCTTTCAATTTTTTTTTCTAACCAAATTTTCTTCTGCTCTTAATGATGTTTGGTAGGAATCCTCCACTGTCTCTAGGGGGAAGAGGCTAATTTCATCTTGAATATCATACCTTATTCCATTTATATATCTAGACACCTTCTCAACATCTTCATCTATGTGTCCTAATATGATGTTCATCTTGTATAATTATTCGGTGTACTCCTTCACCATCATAACTTTTGGCCTTAGGTTTTGCATCTATTTGAAAAAATTCAACTGATAATTCTTGGGCATGAATTTGGTTTTAAACTTAGACACCATTCAGTCCCATCCCTTGATATTTTCCTTTCCCTCCTTTCTTCGATCTTCCTGTAATTCATCCCACCATATTGTTTCATGTCCCCCTAGTCTGGTCATTGTATATTTGACCTTCTGGTCTTCCTCCACATCTTCATAATCTAAGTACTTATCTAATGTGATGACCCAATCAAGTAACTATTTTACATTTAAGTTTCCATCATACATTGGCACCTCTTTCTTTGAATTGTACCCTACTTTAGTAACCATATTTATTAACTATTATTTGGTTGGCTCTCTTCCTAGAAGCCCTTCCATCTCCTCTTCTGAGCTCGTACCTTCGCTCTCATTGACGTTTCCCACATCAGGCTCTCTTCTCTGGGATGTTCGATGGCTTCCATTCTTGATTAAATACATCTCAAATCCAATGTTGGTTCCTCATTTATCTTATTCCTCTCTCAACCTCCTCTTCTTGGAAAAATATTTGTAGCAATAGCTCGATGATTCTTCTCAAAATTTTTATTTAGCCCTAGGCTCTACAAAGATTCCCCATGCTAATACTAATTAATGCAATGTAAATGTGTAGTGGGACCTTTATTTTTATCCTTATAGTTCATAACTATCTCTGTAGCCTACGGTTCTCTTGGTCTACCCATAGGACCAAAATATTGGTGCTTAAAGCCTTATTAATGCTCTAAAGCTACTTGGCATCACAACTCAAAACTCTTTGTTGAGGGCTCAACCCAATGCCCGTTCAAAACTTTTGGTGACTAGGCACTACTTTTTATGTGGGTCCCAGTATTTATGGCCATGATCACCAACATATATTGACAGTGTATATCAATTGTGTGTGTGTGGGGGGGGTACCCCTTATGTTAGCAGAGGGGATGGGGTTTGCAATCACATTTCTGTCCTCAAGATTTTGACTTCATCCGCCAAATCACAGTTCATAGTTCCACATCACTATTGGACTTGGAGGGTGAACTCATTGTGGCTATCAAACTACTGGTATCCCCGTGCTCCAAGTCTACACTGTTAGTCCTGGTTCCTTGGGCCACTGGGCTCTCTGTACAATTTATGAAATGTGGATTTCAATCAACACCTTCCTCCACCTGTAAATGTAACACAAAACTATTATATCACAAACTCATAACACAAAAGGTTTTAATGTTTCATATGACATAAAATCACATAAATAAAGTGACAATACACTTGTTACATAATTTGGTTTCAATTTTCGCCTTCCATTTCAGCAGTTGACAGTAAATTGACACATACTATAACTAAAATTTGTATTACTAATAAGTACATGTGCTAGGCGAAAATTTTTAGACTCATACTTTTTAGTATCAAGGATCTATTGTCTTTATATCTCTCAAACTTACAAAATATCTCCATGAAACAAAATGGAGATGTAACCAATGACTCTTGGAGATTCGTATAGGTGTCCCTATTGTAGAAGATTGGAAGCCACCTCATTAAGCATAATAGGTGAATATGTCCCATGAGTACAACTTAGTGCAACAACCTAACAACATATATTTTTTTCCTTACATCTTAACTACAAAGTTACAAGGAAAAGAGAAATTAGACACGAGATAATGGGGTTTGTTTGTCATGATGCTCTTGCATCATTTGGGAGTGTATCTTCGAAAGTATGTTTGATCAATGACAAAAAATCCATATTGGGCTTGCTTAAGTGGTTGAATTCTAATGGAAGGTGGGGGTGGGGCAGAGGGGGCAGTGGGGGTCCGAATTCACGCCTAATCTATTTACCGCCAGGGCACATGTTAGCCAAAGAGTCATGTTTCCCACCCCCTTGGGTTTCTAAATTAGCTATTTCACCCTCCTGTACCACTTATATGAAGTGAATTTTGGGACCCTAAGTATACAATAAGGCATTACATCAACTAATGGCGTAGGCGTGGTGTTGTGTAAGTGTTACAACAAGTGCTCCAACTGACATACACATGGCACAAAAGTAGTGGTCCATGTGTCAAAAATAAAAGAATGGTGTATGCATAGTAAAGAAGTATGAGTTTGTCATATTTTTCAAAAAGAAAAATTAATGTTCGATAAAATTATGCTACATGCCTCAATAATAGGGCTAACCATTAAAAGGGAAAAAGGATTTCTTTTTCCTCATTATCCTTGATGCACTGTGTAGTTTGTCTACAAAAAAATGTTGATAGCTTACATAGCTCACAGAGGCGATTGCAACTATTTGCTGGGTAATATTTAAAGTATTATCTTACTTCTTCTTCAGTAAAAATGAAGGTTAAAGTGACAAAGCCCCAAACTCCAAACTCTCCCCTCCCTATTGATTTTGAATATTTACTGTTAATAGATAGGGAAGCAGATTCACATGAAACCTGCTGTGAATTCAAATTTTATGAACTCAAGGAGTGGTATTTCTAGTGTTTTAAAAATAAACAAGAGATTACCTTTACTTGGGAATCTTATTTGGCACAATTTATCATTCCTCAGACATACCCTTACCTAGAATTCATTTCTTGGAATGTTGAAAATTACATTCCCAACAAATAAGCTATCATGTCAAAGAATGGAGCTATCTTGTTTCACATTAATCCTACAACTATTCAAGAGATTCTTAAGGTAGTGATTCAAATTCAAACCCAACCTATGAATAAAAGATTCTTATAATTAGGTAACCCCTAAAAATAAAGCTACTGTCCTAGAGTCTTTCTTGTCTCAGACTTCTCAATTGCCAGAAAATGGTTCCCCTTACCCCTCAAGTATATTCCATGAAATGTTAAGGAAAATTATATCAATGGTTTGCTATGTATTAGGATATGATTATGACCAGACTGTATATGAAACTATCTAAGGGTTCTTAACTTCCCTTCTTTCCACTACCCAAAAAGTTTTTTTTGTTATGTTTCACTTCAGTTGGTACTTGGAAAATGTCATCGATGTTCAATTAACACATTATAGTCTCACTAAGTATTTTAGGTACTAGTCAATTCTTGTATAACTTTTTCTATATTTTTATATGGATGAATTCAAAATATTCATTTGTATACTCAATATTAGAATGGTGTTGTGGTGGCTACAATAGCCCCCAAAATTTTCAACACTCTAAAATTTGGATCTCCCCTTGAAATCCTCAAAATATGAAATACAATGGTTATCCTAGGCCTATCTATCCCTAAGATACTCCTAACTCTCCTTACTCTTCTAAAATTTCAACTCAAAATATCCTTGTCGCAAAATTTAGCAATGAAGCACATTGCCAATTTTCATTGTAGATATGAGATATGAAAAATCCCTCCTTGTATATCACTGTCACAGATAACAATAGAACCCCAATTGACTCTTGATGATGCGATTTGAGACTGAGTGATGCCTCACCACAAAAAAACTTGTGGCACCGCAAAACTAATTTGTGACCATGCAACTATCAACCCAGTCTGAAGTAACTGAAATCCACTGATTTTATCGCAATGCCTCTCATGCTACCACATATTTTTTCATGAATATGCAATTAATGCACACACCACTCATGTGTGACCATAAAATTTATATGAAGGGGCCACCCCCATTTCATTTTCATATGGGATTTTGCTCTGAGACTGCGAGTACATAGTGAAAAGAGGCTCCTCAGGTAGTTGTCTACATCTGCAACCTAGGATTGCGACTAGAGCTAGGACCCAAGTACCATTGATCTTGATTCTTTTAGTATTCTTATACCAGTGAAATGGCTCCAACAAAAAGAAAGAGGCCTGGAAAGGATTTACCAAAAAATAATATCAAGGGAATTGTGGAAATCCCCCTTAGCAAAGTACTTTTATATACAGACACCGCATGCTACATAAACAACACAACGAATATAACCTGGGAAAATATATATCAATTGTTTTATGAGAAAAGAAGTGCCAAAGTATGAAGAAGATCATAAATTGTACATCAATGTTAAGAAATCATGGTTCCATAAGGTCGCAACATACCCAACTATTTTTCCGTGTGTGGAGACAATTGAATTGGTTCTCTGGCATATAGATGAAAATGACACAGTAGTCAGGATCGATCCTGGTGAACCAAAAAAAACTTACACCACATCTGATGTAACTGAATATTACAGGCTTCCCAAACATAATGAAATCCTTATTACAAAATGGTTTGCTAGCTTCACTAAACAAACAAAGGATATTTTGAAATATTGGTGGAAGGAGCCAAGAAAATTCAGGTAGAATATTGATGGAATTTACAAGAGTAAATCACTCAAGAAAGTATACCAAATGCTGGCAGCCATGTGTTGCAGAATGTATGGTAAACCAGATGAAAATCTTTTTGAGGAAAGTTGGGTTCCCATGATCTATGCATGTGCCATGGATGGAACCATTTCCAATTGGGCAGATATCTTAGCTTCGTCTATTCAAATGAATATTAAAATGGAAAATAATTCCTTGGAGAAAGAGAAATCATAATTTCACATGGTATCATACTTGTTGGATGCCTTGTGTGCTAGATGTGAGTTCGAGGGGTTGTGATGGAGACATATTTTTGATCAGGAGATTCCACCTGTACATATATATTGCAGAAATTAAAGGTACATAAGATACATAGGGATGTATGATCGAATCACTAGACACTTCATCTAAAAAAAATATCAAATAATTTTCGACACGGGACCTCCTTGTATGTTGGATAGCGCCAGGGAATCCTTGTAGGATATTGTAGATTGGTTCACTCCTAGAGATACATTGGTTAATACAAGCCCTCTCATCAATTACCTACATTAGCCACTGATAAAATGGTAGTGCAAGAAGTGTAATAAAAACTTACTACAAGGTTGACGAGTGTGAAAATTCAGAAAACCGGAGTTCTATTGCATGTTGTAGCGACTAGAAATTATTATCCTAATTGTTAATTTAATTTAACAATTTATTTACTGTCTGCTACAACAAATACTGAATAAATCACAATGAAACCTACACAAATAAAACCGTGCAAGAATACACGTTGGAAGAAATGCAGCACACACACACAAAATAACACAATTATTTTTGTACTAATGTCCCTGGAAAACCCAACTTGGGAAAACCGGTGCAACATTTGAGGGTTTTATTATTAAGAAGCAGTGAAATAATTTGAGTAGAACCGGATGACGAAACTGGAAATCCTATAGAGAAATACTGGAAAAAATATAGTGAGGAAATTTTCTTACTCCACAGGCAAATCTGGGCTCTGACCTAAGCTCCAAGTGATCCATGCAAACTGGCTTTGCGTAGCTATTGTGTTACACTAACACATTCACTGTTGAGAATGCAACAAGATGATGGAGTTTAGTGGAAAGGAGTCACCTTCACTAAGTGGGCCCACAGGAAAATTATGGCGCAAAGTCTATTTTAGCCTATGTCTATTTTTAGACATATGGATCATGGTCTATGAGTTGCAGGATGCTGTTTATGGATGATTGGTCATGTTGGGAAAAATAGATGGACTTCTATTTCTGGTTCATAGCAGAGTGATCAAAGTCTATTTTTATACTGCCAGGCTAAAAATAGAAAAGTCAAATATTATTGTCTCATAATAATATTTAGACTATAAACATTATCTTATCCTCTTGGAGCACTTCAGTTTGAGCTATAGATGTGGCACATGCAGCTGTCAGAAGGAAATATGCTTTTCTTGTGGGTCAGTTGAGCTATTGCATGCAGGACTTCAGTTAGAACTCATGTGGTTGAGTTTGGTGGAGTTGGATGTGGAGTTGATGGAGTTGTGTTCAGTTTGACTTGGTTAAACTAGTTGTAATTAGTCTAACTGCAAATAAACTAGTGATGAGTGATGTGAATTAATTGATTTAATTAATTCACTAATTATTAACTCATAATGCAACTGAATAATACATCAGTTAACTCAGTGCATGTACAGTTCAGTGGAGACAGGTGTTAGAGGTTGAGATTGCTATCAATTGTGACTATAGTTGTGCATGAGATCTTGCAAAATCAATGGATTGAGTATGCCAATGAGGATTGCGTAGTATATGCCTAGTGATATAGCCTGTGCTCACGTGATTATTAGTGTGGGTGATTTTCACTTGGTATTGTGCAATAGAGGCAGGCAAAGAAGTGGAGAAGATTTGAACTTGTGACTTGTTCGGATCTGAGCTAGTTTTGTGTGTAACAGGTGGAGATAGTGCTGGATACTTTAGAGGAGTATTGTACTATGTATTGTTACATGTTCTCAATCATTAATATACAGATAGTGTGGGGTTTTCAGCTGTAAGCTTTCCCCGAGTTACATACTGTGTTAATGTGTGCATGCGATTGATGTTTCATTGTTTTTGATGCTGCTAAATTGATGATCAACGTAGAGTAGATTATGTATTGTGCATGTATTCCGCAATAGTGTATAATCGGGATAATCTCTGTGAATAAGTGTTTATTATTCAAAATTTCTACATGGTATCAGAGCTGTTGATCATCATATCTGTTATTCAGAAACTGTTTACATCTTATTTCTTCAGGCAGAGTCTGTAATCGGGCTAGGTAGCCTTTGGATTCATCCTTCCTTTGGAAGGTGAGATATCCAGTAAAATCCCATACAGTCAATCTCTGTACGAGAAATACCTTGTTCTCACGAATTTTAGATCAGAGGCGGTCGAGTTTGGAGATGGTGGACTTCAAATTTGCAACAGTGTTTTCTTGGTGTCAACGTTGCAATGTCTTTCAACGGATTGCGATTGGAGTATGCTCTTGAGGGAAGCTCTAACTATATTTCATGGAAGGACAGGATGGAGGTAGTGTTGAATGATAATGGGCTGGAGGATTTCATAGAGGCTGATGTCCCAAAGCCTACTGATGCTACTCAAGTTGATGCTTGGCAAAAGAAGACAACAAAGTGTCGAAGGATTCTGTTGGAGGGCGTGAAGGATCACATTGTGTCCAACCTGCATGGTAAGGCTTCTCCATACTTGATGTGGAAAGCGTTGACAGATCTATTCCAAAGCAAGAGCGATCAGAGGAAGCTGGCGCTCAAGGATAAACTTAGAAACATCAAATGTGAGAAGGGAGACAGTATGCCCAAGTATCTCATGAAGTTCACTCAGTGTAGGGATGAGCTGGGAAGTGTGGGGGTGACTGTCGATGATGAGGACTTGGTGAGTTTGGCTCTCCTTGGTCTTCCAAAGAGTTGGCATTCCTATCAGGACTCTATCAATGGTCGGGAGAAATTTCCAGGATGGGAGAGACTTTGGTCAGATCTTGTGCAGGAGGAGATCAGGCGGAATACCAGGGACGGATCTTCATGAAAGGTATCTGATGAAGAAAATTGCACTTTGGTTGCCAAAGCAAAGAAAGGGAAGAGCAAGAAAGATTCTCAGTCTAGTGCGAAAGGCAAGAAGCAGGACATGTCCAAGGTGAAGTGTTTTCACTGTCACCAGCACGGACACTATGCCACTAATTGTCCGTAGAAGAAGAAGAACAAGCAAGATGCTGGATCTGCAGTAGGAGAGGCTCTAGCCTCGTAGTTTGAGCTTTATTTTTCATTGATCGCATGATTGGTTTCAAGTGTGATGGGATCGGTGTGGTTCTTGGACAATGGTGCGTCTTTTCACATGACAGAAGATCGATATTTGTTTTCTGATCTGGAGGACAAAGATCTTGGAGTGCACATCGAGATGGGAGATGATGGTAGATACAGTGCGACCAGTATCGGTACCATTTCCTTTGAGAGGGAGTCTGGTAAACCCTTCGTATTGAAGGAAGTGATGCATGTTACAGGATTGAAGAAGAATCTTATCTCTGTGGAG
Organism: Pinus tabuliformis; assembly: GCA_031772625.1. Taxonomy (NCBI): domain Eukaryota; kingdom Viridiplantae; phylum Streptophyta; class Pinopsida; order Pinales; family Pinaceae; genus Pinus; species Pinus tabuliformis. The sequence goes on along the minus strand of CM062820.1, from coordinate 878,183,196 downwards.
ATGTTAGAAGACAAGGGATATGATGTTGTTTTCAGCGAGGGAAAGGCTTTCTTGCGCAGCAAGACAATTGGAGAAGCCCGGAAGATAGGGGTTCGAGTGAGGAACCTTTATCAGTTGCATGTAGATGGATGCGCAACAATGGCATGCAAGGCAGAAGGCTTGGTGAGCCGGGATGATGGTGAGTTGTGGCACAGGAGATTGGGTCACCTTCACCATGGAGCCTTGAAGATACTGCAGCAGATTACTATAGGGCTTCCTAAAGGCACTCTTGCGCAGTCAGATTAGTGCAAGGGGTGTACTTTGGGAAAGTTTGTGAAAGCCACCTTTCACGAGAAGGATAGCCGCGCCACGATGATCCTTGAGAGAATTCACACAGACGTGTGTGGACCTTTCTCAGTAGCTTCGACAACAAAACACAGGTATTATGTGATTTTTGTTGATGATTTCTCTCGTAAGTGCTGGATCTTCTTCATGCAGAAGAAGAACGAGACATACTCAAAGTTCTGTGAGTTCAAAGCATTGGTCGAGAAGGAGTCGGGGAAGAAGGTGAAGGCTCTTAGGAGCGATAATGGTGGTGAATAAATCTCTGGCGAGTTCAAGGACTTTTTCAGTGCAGAAGGGATTCAAAGAGAGATCATAGCTCCCCATAACCCGCAACAGAACGAGGTTGCTGAGCGAAAGAACAGAACGATCGTGGGTGCTGCACGAGCGATGTTACATGATCAGGGCCTACCCCTTCACTTGTTGGCAGAATCATGCAATACAACAGTTTATGTGCAAAACCGTTGTCCTCACAGGATACTTGGCATGAGTACACCCGAGGAGGCTTATTCTGGTAAGAAGCCTGATCTTTCTTATTTGAGGATTTTTGGTGCTAACATTTACATGCATGTGACGAAGGATGCAAGGAAGAAGTTGGAGCCGACCGCAGAGGTTGGGATATTTGTGGGGTACACTGATACGCCCCACAACTATCGTGTGTATTTGCCAGACAGTGGTAAGACTGTTGTGCGACAGGATATAAAATTTCAGGAGGAGAAAGCCATGAAGTGTTCGCTTGAGAGGGAGCCACACTTGCATGCAGATGAGGAGCTACTAGTTCCTAAAGATGAGCTTCAGGACGTGGATCAGCCACAGGACGAAGTTCATGGAGTGGAAGAGACCACTCATGCAGCGCCAACCATCAGAGGGCAAAAGCGCTTGACAGAAGTTGAGCGACTGGCTCAAGATGCAGAGAAAGTTGTAGGACCACTTACAGCCCAACGCAGGCAGAGACAGTCACCTGATCGGTACACTGGATACATGGCTCTTATGAGCAAATGTGTTGTGACTGAGCCATCCTCTTTTGAGGAAGCTGTGGAGGATCCCACATGGGTAGATGCCATGGTGGAAGAGTATGATTCGATTGTCAGAAACAGTGCATGGGAGATTGTTCCTAGACCGGAAGGGAAATCAGTGGTGGGTTCGAGATGGATCTACAAAGTTAAGCAGGAAGCTAACGGGAGTGTGGAGAAGTACAAGGCAAGATTTGTTTCTCAAGGCTTTTCACAGATAGAGGGGATCGATTATGAGGAGACCTTTGCACCTGTCGCAAGGTATTCTTCCATACGGACGATTCTTGCTCTCTTAGCGCAGATGGGATGGCACATTCATCAGATGGATGTGTACATTGAGCAGCCCGAAGGTTTTGAGGTCTTCAACAGCGAGTCACATGTGTGTAGGCTCAAGAGAGTGCTGTATGGGTTGAAACAAGCACCACGTGCTTGGTACACACGGATAGACAGCTATTTCACCTGACTTGGATTCTCCAAGAGTGAGGCGGATCCTAACCTATACCAGATTGTGGTGGAGGGTAAGTTGCTTATCATTGTACTTTATGTAGATGATTTGATTCTAATGGGTGATGAGCTGTTGATACTTTCATGCAAGGATGATCTTGCTAAGAAGTTTGAGATGAAGGATTTGGGCCTCCTCCATTATTTCCTGGGATTGGAAATTTGGCAGCGCAGTGATGGACTATTTGTTTCTCAGGGTAAGTATGCTCGGGAGATACTAGAGAAGTTCAACATGCATGGCTACAAGCCTGTTGATACTCCTCTTCCTGGAGGTTGGAGGAAGGAGGATGCCACTTCGGCAGAAGAAGTGGATGCCACTGTTTATCGACAGTTGGTGGGGTCGCTTATGTATCTGGTCAATACACGACCCGATATATGCTATGCTGTTAACCAACTTTCACAAGCTATGGTTAAGCCAACCAAGCTCTTCTGGAAGGTGGGTGATCCAGGTGGATATTGGTGGCCACCTGCCAAGTCCACCTGGACCCCCACCATTGTTTCTCTCAGCATTTTCAGTTTCCTTAATTGTAGCACAACTTACTATTTTTAGCAGTTTTTCGGGTCCTGAACTTCCGAAGCCGTTTTAAGGCCCTAAACGACGTTTTTTGGGAAATCTAGGGTAACATGGGTCCATGGATCGATGTTGCCTCCCAAAGTGGTAGGGCTCGGATAGATCTTTCCAACGAGCTATTGTACGCGTCAAACGAAGATCGTATGCCAAAGTTACGACCCCGGGAAGTTGGTGTACCAATTTACCCAAACGGGGCCCACAGTTTGGCGTTTCATCTTCTAGGGTTAGGTTTTGGAATGTTAAGGGTTTTCCATTGTTTCTCAACAATAAATAGGCCTTTGAGCCTCATTGTAACACAGTTCAGAGGCATGTAGCCACCACATCTCTTCTCAGAGATAAGCTACCATCGCCCTAGCCGGTTTATTTCCATTTCTGGTTGTAAGCATATTTCAGTATTTTCCATTAATGAAATGAAGTATTATTTCCGCTGCATCTTTGTGTATATGGTTATCTCTGTAATTTGTTGCGTTCCTGTTTAAATCTGGATCAGTGGTATCAGAGAGGTCTGCTTTTTCTCTGTTTTTCTTTGCATGTCCCCAACAAGGTCGGGATATAAGGAGTTAGGGCTTGAACTGGTCGAACCTTTGCAAGACCAGCCTCGCAAATCCCGACGGCCTCCCATGGCGGATGAGAAGAAAGACGAGGGGGCAGGAGATCCCATCAAAATCTTGCTCGAAGAAGCCCTCGAGCGACAACGGAACGCGATGATGGACAGCTTTGCCCAGATCCTTCAGCGGCTACCCAGAAGCGACGCATCGGCTTCCAGCAGCTACTCTGGAAACACCACGCCCTTTAAGGCACAAGTTAATTTTGAAATCCCCATATTCGAGGGTCAGATAGATGCAGATGCTGTAGATAAATGGTTAAATCTGCTAGAGGGTTATTTTTCTGTTCATGAATTTTCAAGTCGGGAAAAGATTGTTTTCGCTCTTCTCAAAGCAGCCCCCCACGTCAAGGACTGGTGGGAAACATACTGCGAGTAGAAGGATGAAAGTACTGGCTCACTATTTTCAGCCACACCCACCTGGAATTCATTCCGGGATGCCATCAAGGAGCAGTACTACCCTGTCGGAAGCTATGAGGATGAATACATAAAGTGGACCACGCTGCGGCAGGGAAGGGACCAAGACGTGCCGGAGTTCACCAATCTTTTCCATACCCTTCGCACAAAGTTGGGTATCAAGGATTCGGAGCAACAATTGATACTCAAATACCGTGGCTACCTGCACAAGTACATCCAGGAAGAAATACAATTCCTGAACATCTCCTCGCTTGGCACAGCATACCGATATGCCGTCAAGGTCGAGCAGAAGTTTAAACAAAAGAAGCGAGACTTTGGATCTGCAAATCCAAAGCAGGGGAAAGGTGCCCCTAAACCACAGAACAAAGGACAAAGCCAAGGCGGGACAGCCCAAGACAACCCGCTGAAGCTGCAAGCAAAGAACAGCGCCACGAAGCCGAAAAAAGACACGGGAAAATGGTGTGAGTTCCATAAGAGCTCCACTCACAACACAAGTGAGTGTCGGGCCAAGCAGTCACTAGTGGCTGAGCTAAAGGTTTCAGAATCAGATGCATGTTCCGACTCTAAGTCAAAACCCGATAAGGGGAATGACAAAGGGAAGCAGATCATTGATGCGGATCCCAATGCCACTGTTGCTACCGCCAAGATCCAGAAAAATGAACCCGAAGATCCAGAGGAGGAGGAGCGTCTCTTCCACTCCCAGATGTGGGTAAAGGGCTCCCCGATACAGTTCATTGTTGATAGCGGGAGTCAAAAGAACCTCATTTCGGCAGAGGTCGTGAAGTGGTTGGGCTTACCGACCACACATCCACAACCATACACCATTGGGTGGCTTCACCAAGGACGAGATCTTCGCGTGAGCCAGCAGTGTCGCCTTCCATACAACATCAAGCCCTTCACGGATGAGGTATTGTGTGACATTGCTCCCCTTGAAGTTTGTGATGTATTATTAGGACAACCATACTTGTGGAAGCGACATGCTGTGTATGAATCAAGGCCTCGTGCTGTTATTATTACATTGGGAAATAAGTTGTACAGGATACCAGAGGTAGCACCACCTACCGCCATCTCTTTGATTACTGCAAAACAATGCAGTAAGATCATTTCCAAAACCAGGAAATTTGTTTTCCTGATGATACGCCCTCAAGGAAAGAAGAAGACGGTGGCCGCGGCCTCCAGACGGGGTCCCTCTGCACGACAACTACAGATGGACAAGGTTGTGGAGGAGTACGAGGACATCTTCACCTCCCCTGCAGGGGTTCCTCTGCACTGTCAGGTCAAGCACTCCATCGATCTGACCCCAGGTGCGCCGCTACCCAATGGACCAATTTATCGGCGCTCCGTTCTAGAGAACAATGAAATCAAGAGGCAGATTCAGGAGCTCCTGCAGAAAGGTCACATCCATCCGAGTTCATCGCCTTGTGGGAGCCCGATCGTGTTGGTACAGAAGAAGGATGGGACGTGGAGACTCTGTATTGACTATCGGGCGTTGAACAAGATCACTGTCCATAATAGGTACCCGATCCCATGGATTGATGACCTCCTAGACCAACTAAAGGGGGCGAAATATTTCAGCAAGATCGATCTGAAGTCAGGATATCACCAGGTACTAATCGAACCCTCTGATGTGTGGAAGACTGCCTTCAAATCCAAGGAGGGCCTTTTCGAATGGTTGGTTATGCCTTTCGGATTGACGAATGCTCCTGCAACCTTCATGAGGCTAATGGATGACATCTTGCGGCCATTCACCAACTCCTTTGTAGTAGTATACTTGGATGACATTCTGATCTTCAGCCAGAGTTCGGAAGAGCACCTCCACCACATCCGACAGGTTCTCCAAACACTGCGGCAACACAAGCTATGTGCCAATTTGGAGAAATGCACTTTTGGCATGACCCAGGTTCAGTATCTGGGATACATCATTGATGAACAGGGGGTGCATGTCGATCCAGCCAAGATCCAAGTCATTCGGGATTGGCCATCTCCAACCACTCTAACAGAGCTCCGCAGCTTTTTAGGTCTTGCCAACTTCTACCGCAGGTTTGTGTTGGGGTTTTCTCATATTACTTGGCCCTTGAGTCAAGTCACCAAGGGAGGGGCGAAAGCAAAATTCTTTTGGTCAGAATCTCAACTGGAGGCATTCATGGAGTTGAAGGATCGCCTCTACATGGCACCAGTGCTCGCGTTACCAGATTTACAACAACCATTTGAGGTCGAGACAGATGCCTCTGACTATGCTATTGGGGCAGTCCTTACTCAACATGGACATCCAGTGGCATATCACAGTGAAACACTTTCAGACACAGTCCGGAAGTACCCCACTTATGATAAAGAGATGTATTCCATTGTACAGGCCTGCCGACAATGGAAGAATTACATTTTGGGGAAGGAAACGGTCATCCACATAGACCACCGACCCCTGCAGTTCATACAGACCCAAGGGAAATTGCAGAATGATCGCCATCAGAAGTGGTCTACATACCTGCAACAGTTCCACTTGAATATCAAGTATAAGAAGGGCAGCACCAATAATGTTGTAGATTGCCTCAGTCGACCACCGATCATGGCGTTAACCACCGTGCTCAACTCTTGTGGGAACGAGACTTCTGATTGGCGACTTCTCTACAAAAGTGACCCAGAATTCGGCCACACATACCAGACACTCTTGGAGGGTCGGCATGTTCCAGATTTTCACCTCCAGGATGCCCTGTTATGCCACCTGGGTCACCTTTGTGTTCCTTCAAGCGAGCGTGCCAAGATGATTTGGGAAGCACACTACAGTCGGGCTGCTGGGCATTTCGGGGTCGAGAAAACAGTGGCAGTACTGCAAAATTATTTCTATTGGCCGAATCTTCGACAGGATGTTGGGAAGTACATTAGATCATGTACTGCCTGTGCCATTACCAAACCGACCATTAAGAAGCACGGCCTCTATACCCTGTTGCCTACCCCTAGTTGACCTTGGGAATCCATCTCCATGGATTACATGTCAGGCCTTCCTTCCACTAAGCATGGAAATGACTGTGTTTTTGTGGTCGTCGACAGGTTCTCGAAGATGGCCATTATGGCAGCCTGCAAGAAGAATATCACAGCAGAAGCCACTGCTAAACTCTTCTTTGAACGAGTGTGGGTGCACTTTGGGATCCCACAGTCTATCATCTCAGATCGGGACAGTCGGTTTCTCAGCACATTTTGGTCCAGTCTCTGGTCAATGTTGGACACCAAACTCACGAAGTCCACAGCCTTCCATCCTCAAACTGATGGCCAGACAGAGGTTGTCAATAGGATGATTGTGCACATTCTGCGCATGTATAACTCAAAGCATCCACTCACATGGGACGAGAGCCTCCCCTATTTTCAGCACAGCTACAACCGAGCTCTTCACAGCTCCACTGGCCATAGCCCTTTTCAGGTGGGTTTGGGATTCCAGCCACTATGCCCCATTGATGTGGCCATGCCACTTGCAGCGACTTACATAAATTCAGCTCATGTCCAGTCCAAAATAGATAAGGCCACCAGCTTCATTGAGCGCATCCAACATATTCGCCAGTAGGTCCATGACATTCTGGAGAAATCAAATACCAAGTACAAGCAGCGACATGATCAACATCGGGTGCCACACAAGTTTCAGGTGGGCGACAAAGTTTGGTTGCATTTGCAAAAGGAACGCCTTACTGGAGCCTATCGGAAACTGAGACCACTCCGGTATGGTCCTTACACCATTACTAAGGCTATGGGAGACAATGCATTTGAGCTCAGCATTCCCCCATTCCTTGGCCTGCACCCAGTGTTCAATGTGGACTGCCTTCGGCCATACTTTCCACCATTGCTCGACACATCCGACATTGTAGAATAGCTCACACCCACAGAATTAAATCCAGATTGCATGGAACAAGCTGCAACTGATCGGATCATGGACACATAGATCAAAAACACTCGCCAACAGAATATCCAATTGTATCGAGTTGTCAAAGCAGGCCAACTCCTTTAGCAAGGCAAGTGGCTCACCAGGGAACAAGTTCAGCAAAAGTTTCCTCATCTCATGGAGGAACTCAACGCAATGGGGACTATTGCTTCCTAAGGGGGGAGGAATGATCCAGGTGGATATTGGTGGCCACCTGCCAAGTCCACCTGGACCCCCACCATTGTTTCTCTCAGCATTTTCAGTTTCCTTAATTGTAGCACAACTTACTATTTTTAGCAGTTTTTCGGGTCCTAAACTTCCGGAGCCGTTTTAAGGCCCTAAACGACGTTTTTTGGGAAATCTAGGGCAACATGGGTCCATGGACCGATGTTGCCTCCCAAAGTGGCAGGGCTCGGATAGATCTTTCCAATGAGCTATTGTACGCGTCAAACGGAGATCGTATGCCAAAGTTACGACCCCGGGAAGTTGGTGTACCAATTTACCCAAACGGGGCCCACAGTTTGGCGTTTCATCTTCTAGGGTTAGGTTTTGGAATGTTAAGGGTTTTCCATTGTTTCTCAACAATAAATAGGCCTTCGAGCCTCATTGTAACACAGTTTAGAGGCATGTAGCCACCACATCTCTTCTCAGAGATAAGCTACCATCGCCCTAGCTGGTTTATTTCCATTTCTGGTTGTAAGCATATTTCAGTATTTTCCATTAATGAAATGAAGTATTATTTCCGCTGCATATTTGTGTATATGGTTATCTCTGTAATTTGTTGCGTTCCTGTTTAAATCCGGATCAGCGGGCAAGCATGTATTGCGTTATTTGAGAGGCACATCGGGATATGGTTTGTGGTACAGACAGGAGGATGAGGTGAAGCTATGTGGCTTCACGGATGCAGATTGGGTAGGGAGCCCAACGGACAGAAAGAGCACATCAGGAGGGGTCTTCAGTATCGGGTCGACAACAGTTTCTTGGTACAGCAAGAAGCAGAGATCCATGGCACTCTGTTTAGCGGAGGCCGAGTATATGGCAACAAGTTTGGTTGCATGGGAGGCTATAAGGATGAGGAAGATTCTGGTCGGTTTGTTCGGTTCTTACTTGGAGTCTACTGTGATTTACTGTGATAACCATAGTTGCATTAAACTCTCGACTAATCCTGTATTTCATGATAGATCTAAGCACATTGACATCAGGTACCATCATATCAGAGATTGTGTGCAGTGGAGAATCATGTTACTTTCATACATTCCAACGGAGGATCAGGATGCTGATATCTTGACGAAGGTGCTCACCAGGAGCAAATTCAAATACCACCGAGGCAGGATAAGGGTTGCTGATAATCCATATCTTTTTGAGAGGGAGTGTTGAAAATGCAACAAGATGATGGAGCTTAGTGGAAAGGAGTCGCCTTCACTAAGTGGGCCCGCAGGCAAATTATGGCGCAAAGTCTATTTTTAGACATATGGATCATGGTCTATGAGTTGCAAGATGCTGTTTATGGATGATTGGTCATGTTGGGAAAAATAGATGGACTTCTATTTCTGGTTCACAGCGGAGTGATCAAAGTCTATTTTTAGACTGCCAGGCTAAAAATAGAAAAGTCAAATATTATTGTCTCATAATAATATTTAGACTATAAACATTATCTTATCCTCTTGGAGCACTTCAGTTTGAGCTACAGATGTGGCACATGCAGCTGTCAGAAGGAAATACACTTTTCTTGTGGGTCAGTTGAGCTATTGCATGCAGGGCTTCAGTTAAAACTCATGTGGTTGAGTTTGGTGGAGTTGATGGAGTTGTGTTCAGTTTGACTTGGTTAAACTAGTTTTAATTAGTCTAACTGCAAATAGACTAATGAAGAGTGATGTGAATTAATTGATTTAATTAATTCACTAATTATTAACTCATAATGCAACTGAAGAATACATTAGTTAACTCAGTGCATGTACAGTTCAGTGGAGACAGGTGTTAGAGGTTGAGATTAGTATCAGTTGTGACTATAGTTGTGCATGAGATCTTGCACAATCAATGGATTGAGTATGCCAATGAGGATTCCGCAGTATATGCCCAATGATATAGCTTGTACTCACGTGATTTTCAGTGTGGGTGATTTTCACTTGGTATTGTGCAATAGAGGCAGGCAAAGCAGTGGAGAAGATTTGAACCTGTGACTTGTTCGGATCTGAGCTAGTTTTGTGTGTAACAGGTGGAGATAGTGCTGGATACTTGAGAGGAGTATTGTACTATGTATTTTTACATGTTCTCAATCATTAATATACAGATAGTGTGGGGTTTTCAGCTGTAAGCTTTCCCCGGGTTACATACTGTGTTAATGTGTGCATGCGATTGATGTTTCATTGTTTTTGATGCTGCTAAATTGATGATCAACGTAGAGGAGATTATGTATTGTGAATGTATTCCACAATAGTGTATAATCGGGATAATCTTTGTGAATAAGTGTTTATTATTCAAAATTTCTACATTCACTGTGTCACACTAGTGTAGTCCCTTCTGCACTTAGTTCGAACCAACTTCTCCTCAATCCATATGATCTACTATTGTCTAGGAAAATGTCTCTCCTGGCCTCTAGAACCTCTGTCCAGCTTCTGGCACTGAAACTCGTCTTTCCCCATCAGAATCCAAGCTTCCTCTAGAGGCTACTACACTGCCCCAATGCTAGCCTCTTTGTGGCTCTTCTACCTCTCTGCAAATGCACTCACCAAATCTGGAAATATTCCTCTAACTTCACTATCTCTTCCCCTCTCTCACTACTTCTGTCTCACTAGATTTCTCTCCGACAACTGACTTCTACTCCACAGGAAATCGATTTTCTCATGAAATCAAACTTCTCAAGCGTATTCTCCAAGTTCCCATTGACTTCTTCTTATAATCCTCTGTTGGGACTCCAATGGCCAAGATTAAATATTAATCGATGGCTAGGATCATCTTGAATTCGATCCGTGTGAATTTCTAGATGATTCTCACCTTGACTTAATTAATTTTAATTAATTAATCATATTCCCTAGGTTTAGACTTAGGAACTATTTTAAAACTGGTTAATAATCTAATTAATTCGTTTCTAGGTGGAATTTCCAAAAACAATTTCTGGGTTTTGGAGATCTCATGTATTCCAGCCTTTCCACAAAATTTCAAGGCTAGAACACATTTGATTCTACAAAAACTAACAACGATCTTGTTGGTGAAATACAAGAAAGCTCCATGGCCTACGTTTCCTTTGTATATTAGGGCCTATTTTATTAAACATTTCAAGGATGCAGAGGGAGAAGCCTAAGATTTGGAATACTTCAGGTTTAGTGAACTAATTTTTCACATATATGATCCAAAATTTATTTCCGCCAAACATTGAAAAAAGGTCAATTATAGTTGGGCATATTCTTCACTTGTTGATGAATATGAGGAGAACATAAAGAACTTCTTCAATGCTACCAACGCCTTGGAATCATTTAGGGGTATTGGTACTTATCAACCTTTAAACAACCCTGAACACTCATATGGAGACTCACAAGAGAGCATGAATCTATAGGAGAAGAGAGATGCATTAAAAAGAAAATAGGATTAGGAGGCCAAGAAATAAAGATTGATGAAACAAAGGGCCGAGTAGGAAGCCAAGATACAAGCCGAAGAAGAAGCACGGATAAAACAAGAGGAAGAAGAGATGAAAAAAAGAGAGGAAGAGGAAAGAAAAAATAAAGAATCATCGAGGAATAAAAGGAAAGAAGTGACAAAAAAGAGGAAAGAAAAATAAGCCACGAAGAAAAGGGAGGAGGAAGAGGAAAGGAGAAGAAAAGAAGAAGAAGAACTGAAAAGGAGAGAATAAGATTTGGCCAAGAATCTAGAGGAGGAACTCATTTCCAAAGAAATAACTGACAAATAAGAAGAAGAGAACTAGTCGAACAACTTGTAGATAAAAGAGATTATACCCTTTATGGATGTCCAACCTACCACACCTATCATTGAAGGACACCTTTCAATTGATGAAATGGGTGGTACATTTAAAGAAGAAGATCGGGTATTGGATATCTCACACTTTAGATTTGATCAATTAAAGAAAACGATATATAAATAGAGGTGAAATCACTTAGCAAGAGATCCAAAGAAGCGCACATTAGTTACCACTGAGAGGGTCATAGTGGTCGTAACTACGACCAATCTAGTTTCCATAGCTTTTGTAGGATCCACATTCTCTGTTGCCACTGTACATAGTGTTGAATGAATGGTAGATGAAGTGAGGGAGCTAAAAGAGAATTTGGCAAAGGCTCAACAAGAAAATTATAGGTTGCATACCAAAAACCACACTATTTCAAACTCAATTTCACACAAAGAAGATTTCAAGGCAACAATCTTGGATGAAATACAAGTATTAGAAGAAGTCACCAAACCAATTTATGAAGGGATGATCACCCTTCATAAAGAAATATCTCCATTATCAGAATTGCAAGGTGATCTGAAATGAAGAGGAGCATTGATAAATCATGCCATCTCACCTATAGATTACCTCTTTGAATGGAGTGAAGAATAACCAGATGTGCCAATAGGGCTTCCAAGGTGTTAGGTGGACAAATCACTTCATGCGAACAAGAATGATCTCCCTATATTTCCAACAAAACCTAGTAACAAACATCAAAATAATTGCTACCTTTCCTTAGCCTATAACTAAAACATGAAACATGTAGTACACAGAGAATCACTTACCTATTAGAAATGTTCTTATAGAATTCATTTCAGTGCTTTCCACAACCAACTTTTCCTCAATGCCTTAGAGGCTTTCCCAATGCTTTCCAAAACTTTTCCATGATGCTCCAAAAGAGATCTGCATAGAAAAAACATTCAAAGGGATCAAAGCATCTCACATATAAAATCAAAGGTAAATTAAATCCCTAACTTAACATACATCATACATTTGAATCAATAATCAGTTATAAACCATGCGAGTGATCAAGGAATCTCACAAATAACATCAAAATAGGCGTAATTAGGAAAGAAAAAATACTTTGTATTAAATTCAAAGGAGAACAAGATTATAAGATGGTTGCTGTTGGGTGTGGTTTTTCCCTATTTTCTGCACATTCTTTCCCCAGTTTTGACCCTTCTATCCTCCAGGCCTATGACTTTACATGATCAATTTCCCTATTTTCTCACCTTTATATACCTATTCTATTTTCATGTTACTTTTATGTATTTTACTGAATAATACGATGCTTTATTCCTTTTTATGGCTAGTTGGGAGAGTATTGAAGAAGTATTTTGGGAAGCTCTTCTTCTTTTCAGGTGATGGCTCGTGAGAAAAAGCTGTGAAGCAGACATGCAATGCTTATTAACTACAGAGAAGGGTAAAACAATTCGATGTTACACCCTGGATGCTGTCACAAGTTGTTGTTACATATTGGATGCTGTTACAGTCTGCTATTACACATTGGATGCTATTGCAGGATGTTGTTACACTATGTGCTGATACAAGAGTCCGTTGTTACATCGAAAGTGCTGTCGTCAGCGATGCCCTGACATCCCGAACCACTATTCACTCGATGTTGTTGCGCTAAAGCTGGAAAATGTGGGTACTATTCCACATAGCAGTTGTCTGCAGTAGGGATTGTTTATTTTGGAAGCGACAAACCCAAGCGGTTGCAATCCTAACTACTGTATATTTGTAGTTAGAAATAGGTCGTAACTACTTTTATTTTCGATCAACATGAGAATTGTGAGAGTCTCATGACTGATCTGTTTCTAATTTCGGGTTGTAATAACTATAAAGGAACTTGGTTTTTCATGTACAAGGACATGACATATAGAAAAGTACTGTTACTCTGCTTCTGTAATTATGAGATTATCTTTAATATTAATCAACACAGTGATGCTGTTATGACTCTTTAGCTGTTTCGTTAATTACTTTTGTGTTACTCCTACACCCTGCTCAGGAGGAAGGGCCCTCCTCTTTAGCAGGGATTGCAGTTGATTTATGGTTTCTCACTGTTGTTGTATAAATCATGGATTACGTTCACTGCTGTTTCCATTTATATTATGTTGTTACACTGAGTTAATCAACAGAATGGTAGTAACCAACTGGAGTAGATATTAGTTCCTGTATGGCACGCCTTTACTTTGATAGTTGCGATGTGTGATTAATTATGTATAGTGTTTTTTATGTCTACATGAATGGTTTGATTAAGCAATTTGGTTCAACGACATCTTTTACTGTTTCTACATTTTCTTATTCTTGGCTCTAGTGTATCAGCACAGATAGTGCAAACTCCATTGAAACAACAAGACCTACCCTGGGTTGACAATTAAATGTTGCAGCCTTGGTCAATTAGGATTGATTAAAACAACACTACAATTGCCTTGATGTCAAAAGCCTCTTCTAATGGTATCCGTTCCTTCCCTTTATGACAAGCTCTCCAAACCCAAAATCAACAACACAAGTTTACAAATATAAGTCTACCTCATCCTCTAGTCTTGTGCTCAATTTATAGTCAAGAGGTGGAGGTTTCTAGTTCCTCTTGTCAAGGGATATGATGCTTAAGAGGAGGAGATTAGTTCCATGAACCAAGGGATGAGGCAAAGGTATGTAGTAGTTCAAGGTTTATAATTTGGATAAAATTTCTCCATCAAAGCTTCTAGAATTTTCTTTTTTATTTTTATTTGCGTGAACACAATTGCGCAGTTTATAGTGGAAGACAATGCATAGAATTTCACAGGCCACAATGGTAAAAACTGCACATGCATAGGTAATGGTTAGGAAAACTGTGTAGATACTCAAAAATGGTTTTTAAGCAGTGCAACCCAAACTTCCTTTTGTCCTTGCTATTTTTTTACTTCAAGCTTCATAGGGGATTAACTTGAGACACTCATCAGATGGCGAGAGATCCGAATTGAAAATCATGGTGAATTTTTTTATTATAACAGATTTCCCCCTAAAGTGTAAAGCCATAAAAGATGTTTGATGACTGGAGCACTTTATCATGTCAAAGGTTCAAATCACAGACCAATTGGTTGAAGACATAAAACAAACAATTAAGGATTACCATGCCATGCTTTCATATAAACACCATTGAGGTAGGAATTCCCATACTCAGAGTACAAGTATCTCAAAAAATTAGTATGGAAATACATCTGAAGATCCATGTCAACAAAATACACAGTTTAGACGAAACCATAAATGGATCTATGTTTACAATCATGAATATTTAATAACTCCACACAACCTGGATGGATAAAACTAGATCCAGGGTCTTGATCTCTATCTCTCGTTGTATGAATCTAACCATGTGAGTAAATGTCTTGAAGTCGAACATGGTAGAAACCACCTGATTATCATTTAATGATGTAAACCATTAATAGGTGAGAGAGAAACCACTAGTAATGAAAATGGCTCTCAAGTTACTCTAGTAAAATATATGAAGTGTGAGTAAATGTTTTGAAGTCAAACACTCATAGAATCATTCTATTGAAGGTCAATGATGAAAACCTGTCATCAAAAGCAAGAAACCTGTCATTGATGCATGCATACTTGTTACACAACAGTTTTTCACTGTACCTATGCTCCCCATTCCACGATCCTGGAGGACCTCTACAGTGAACCCTACATGCTTTCCCATCATGAAGAAACTCCCATTATGTCCCTCTTCATGAGCAGAATGATTCCCTTTTGCATAATTTCCCAAGAATCTTCCTTTTACCCCAGTTTACAAGACCGACGCTACTAACCAGTTTCCTCCTCATGCCGATTTGTAGAGATTAAAACCAGGACTAGCGCCATACGACACTACTGAGCCTTTTCTCAGTCCCACCGATCCTCTTTTGGAAAGTTTTTTAAATATGGAGTCGAAGCTTCCACGTCTAGAAGCGTCGTAACAGAAGTCTGGTAAATGGTTGGGCTAGATTGAGCCGAGGAAGTCAGTTTGGGCTCCTTTTCCCTATTAGGATGGAACCAACCCAAGAGACAAGGCCTCTCACATGATAAGAGCAACCATCTCCCCTCCATCAAAGCTATATAATCCCCTCCTTTCCCAAGATGAACTAGTTTTTGGATGTATTTTTTTAGTATTGGTATTTTTGGAGCTTGAACAATCAACAAGACATTTGTAGCTTGTAGCTCTGTAGTTTATGTTTGAGGGAGAATAGTGTGTTTGGTTTGGTTTGAGACTAACGGGAAGAGGACTTCAAACTTCCATTGTTGGGGCTATCCATGAGATGCTAGTAGAAGTGTGGGAACCCGGATATGTTGGAGGAGACCAGCAATGCCAAGGCATTGGTTGTAATCTCTTTCTGAACTTATATGAATACAAATATTGATTGATTTCCTACATTGAAGTGTTAACTTACATTTGATGGCTTAATGTTCCTTGACCTGTTAAGTAGGCTGAATGCAATTTGTATGCTATCACGTTTGTTGTTGTTGTTTGTTTGCTTGTTTCAGGTATTCGAAGGAAGGAAACAAAAAGTAGTTGGAGTGAGGAAGCAGGATCATCACCAAGCGGAATAGAATTCTAATAGGTAGGCCCTCTTATTTGATTCTAGCTTAAGGAAGTTTTCCATAGATTGTTTGTTTGTGGTTAGACCAGCTCTCTCGGGCTAGAGGAATTGTTTGTGTCTGCACTGAGAATTTACCTGCACCACAAATTGGCGACTCCACTGGGGACCAATCCTTCTATTTGATTGATTATCATTTTATGGTTTTGTGTGAACTTTTATAGTATCACCATTTCCCTTTAATGTTCTCTGCTTTGCTTTGTTTACTGCTATGAGTCTGGAATTTATAGTGGCAAGTCTGGTTTTAGCCTTTGATTTTTTTTTTCCTTGAATCCTCGGTCAGCGTGTTTATTTTTCTAATAGTCGCACCGATCAACACGAGTTTCCCTAAAACAGTCACACCGACTCCCTTCTAGCGCTTATTGTCAGTTAGGCAATTGTGCCGATTCCTGTAGGTGAAGATCAGGGGTCCCCCTAGATCATAACTAGTGTGGCTTTCCCTTCTGATTTTTGTTTCTTAGCTTGTTCTCACTGTGTTCTCCTTGACTGGAAAGATCCATTAGCTTGGTTTTTATGCTTGTTTGGTTTGCCTTTTCTTCACTTGGTTTCTTGAGTCCTTGGATGGTTTGTGGCCCTGGGGAATCTAGGTCATCATCCGTTCAGCTGTTTGTCTGCTCAACAAGTCAAGTTGTTAGTTAAGTTTCTCCTTGCATTTCGTTTTTTAGTCCCTTTGTTGCTTTGATTTCCATTTAACAAGTTTGAAAAGTTTCGTTTGTTGATCAAGCGTCTCTTTTTGGGCATAGATCACATTTCTCATCTTGTTTTTGGTTGAGTCTTTTCATCTTTAGTTTGGAAGGAATTATCTTTTGTGCTTTGCATTTGCTTGAGGTTGATTGTATTGAAAATTTTTCATTGAAGTGTTTGTGAGAGATTCATGTTATCATTCCATTGAAAAATACATAATTCTAGTTTGCTGAATCAATATGTTACATTAGCTAGCATCATTGAAGACTAGAGTCACATCATCTTTTGTATTCAAAAAGAAATGAATTATCTTTACTGTTAAAAGGACTAGTTGAAGTGCATTCAATAGGAAGATTCAATGCATTTTGGAGATTTATTAGTGAAATATTTTATTCTTTGATTGTTGCATTGATTGCGTGTTCTCTATCTCTCAATTAGTGTTAACTTTCATCGAAGACAAATATTTACTTTCTCATATAGCTACATGTAGGAGTTTATTCAGTTGACAATGGTAGGGCCTTGTAATTGAAACTTGATTCAAGATCAACCGTTAAAACCATTGAATTAACCTAAGGAAGCATTGAAAGGTAATGCTTATATTTAGAGGTCTAGGCTAGAGATGTGTTTCAGTGTCTTTAAACCTAGCAGATATCATTCGATTCGGCATTAGACAACACTAGTATGGACTTGTGCTCCCCGTACCGTCATGTATATAAAGGGAGACCCCACTAGGTTTGCAATCCTTTATCCGTAGGAAGCCGAGTCTGTTGCCTTGTAAACGTGATACACTAAACACAACATTTGGGGAGATTGCCTGCCTGTACTTCTCGGTTCTCTGGGGGGTATTTTACGGTTCACGGTTACCTGGTAATCCTTTTGCATATATTATCCTGAGCAGTCATTTTGGTATTTTTGACTCTTTAAATTTAAAATTTCACCGAGCTCTTGTCCTTTCAAGCTCGTTTTAAATCTGAAAGCGACTAGAATCACCTTTCGTCCTTTTCTCGACTCTTAAAATATGAAAAGGAAAATTTTTGTTTCAGTGTCTTAAAATTAACTACCTATGAAATATTCCTGGTTAAAGTTATCTTCCTTTCAGTGTCTTAAAATTAACTACCCACGAAATAATACTGGTTAAAGTTATCTTCCTTAGTGATTCTTTAGGGTCGTTTCCAGTGGAAACATTTCCAGAGTCTACCTGTCAAGGATTCCCCTAAGATGGGAATACTGGCCCTTTTCCTTCTTTTGGAAATGCTGGTGTTCCTTATATGGAAATGTTGTCCCTCCTTGGTTAACCATTGGTTTACCTATTTGGTTATTTTTGACCTCGTTGGTCTCGAGTGTCCCAACTCCAGTCTAGCCATCTCCTTCATCTGAACCAGATCACGTTGATTCTAAGGTTGACCTCTCACCTTCTTCCCATGTTTCTTCATATTCCCCTTCTACTTCGCTTGGTGAAAGTTTGAAATCCAGTAACTAGGAGGCTAAGAAGAAGAAGAAGACGACAAAGAAGAAGAATTCAGGTAAGTAAGAGGGCAACCGTGCGGATGTTACTCCAAATGCACCTTCTGTAGACAAACCTTCCAATCCTCCATGGAAGGTCAAATTCCATTGAAAGCTATGTAAGGGTGACCATCTCCTCTGAGACTGTCTTGGCATTCCCAGAGTCTTAGAGGTATGGTCTCAAAATCTGGATCGACCATCCCCATTGACCTCTGGAGATCATGTCAATGCTACACCCTTGGATAGAGATGGTAAGAAGAAAGGGAAAATTAGGTTCCCCTGTAGGTTATGTCAAGAAGAGCACATTCTTCACCTTTGTCCTCTTATGGATAAAGTGTCCAAAGCTTTGGAAAACCTTACAGCTCATCAGGCCCAACTCCCTTTTGGTTATCAGAGGCTTTCTTCTGATCCTCTCTCGGCTGGTAGAGAGATTGACTTGGATTCATATCTTTCCCATCATGCTCTTCCTGAGCATGACTCTCTTGTGTCTGCTTTCGACCAACCTTTGGTTGAAAAAAGTGTCGACTTGGCTCTACCTTCATTTGTTCACTATGTTCCCAAAGAGAGTAGTGATCATACTACTCATGTTCTTCTCGTCTCCTCAGATTCTCATGAATCAAAGAGTGACCCTCCCATCCCAGTTGTTCAGGAGAGTCTTTCTTCTATTCCTGCAGAGCATGGGGGAAATCATATGATACCCCCACCAAGTAGTTCTGTCGTCTCTTTTGATTGGAGTCAATTGACTGCTTTCCGCCTCCCATCTTATGTGCCTTTCCAGATCACAGTACAAGCCTATAATATGGTAGTACATGGCACTATATTAGATGAAGGCGCATTTGTTAGCATCATGTATTCTACTACTTGGCAAGCTTTGGGCTCCCCACAGCTTGTGCCTATCACTCAGAATCTATTGGCTTTCAACAGAGGAACTAGTCAACCCTTGGGGGTCCTTCTGAAGTTCCCTATTACTTTGGGAGGAAAGACCATCTATATAGACGTGATGGTACTGCAAGCTCCCTTAGATTTCAATCTTCTCCTTGGACATGACTATGTTCATGTTATGGGATCTCTTGTTTCTTCAATTTTTCGTGTGGTTTGTTTTCCGCACGAAGGGAGAATTGTGACCATTGATCAACTATTGTTCAATGGTCACCAAGTGCCTCCTTTGCAACCATCGTCTCCTATAGGCTCTTGTTTGCAAGCAGTGCCTTCCTTGCCACAGGTCGATTATGTGGCTACCCGTTCTGTCTCCGCATCTGCTGATGATCACAAAAATGGTATTGTACATTATGTATTGGGGGCGTTGGAACCCGTTATGTCTTTAGTACCAAATGACATGTATTCCTCCTAGAGCGTGGTTCTTCTGTCTAGTGAAGACCTCTTGGGAGCCATGTTCTCTTATGGGTCATGAACAGACGTCGTGAGGATAGTTCTTGGTCTTGTGTCAACCTCGTTAAAAAATGAAACAAGGAGTCATGAGGATGGTTCCTTGTCTTGTGACAACCTCGTTAAAAAATGAATCAAGGAGTGCGAACATAGTTCCTTGTCTTGTGTCAAGCTCGTTAAAAAATGAAACAAGGGTCTCGAGGATAGTTCTTTTACTGTGTCAACCTCATTAAAAAATGAAGCACCTCCCTTTTCCAAATCGAGTCTTTGATTAAGATCTCGTAAAATCCCAGTCGAGTCTTTCCTGGATCTCAAAAGTGAACCTTCATTCCATTCACCTAGTTGAATGAAATGAAGCTTGGGGGGCATGTACCTTGAATTGAGTCATTATGTTTGGGGCATGCAAAATTATCTCAAGAATAGTTTTTCATTTCAAGCTTGTGTAAACATGAAACTAAATCCAAGCAAAGTTCTCCATGGTTCAAGCTTGTGTAAAAATGAACCCATGCCCGATTTACATCTCGTGATTACCGTTTTAATCAGTTGATTTCTACTAGATGAGCCTTGGTTGTTTTATTCCATCGCCACCATCTCTTTGGCTGATCATATGCTTTCACTTGGTTGTTTTTTCCTTTCCTAAGGAACTGCAACAATGAGTGGTTTTATTAGCTAGCCTCTTGACCATTACATGTTTTGAGCAGTTCCTCTATTGCCGGAACTAGTTGCTACCCTTTATACCACTCATTCCTCCAGGAAGAGTCACCTTTAAGCTCTTTTCTGAATCATAAAAGATGAAAATATTGTCAAGTATTTTTTCCCTTTTTTGACTTGTTAAAGAGAATAAAAATGGGGGGTCTACTTTCAGCTCTTTTCCGACTCTTAAAACACGAAAAGATTGCCGAGCTCTTGTCGTTTTTGAACTCGTTAAAGGCTGCGAAATGTTGTTTACCCAGTATAATTTTACCACTTTTTTGAGCTGGGATAAACTATTTACGAAAAAGGTACTCCTTGACTGAAATCGTCAAGTGGTTTTCTCAATTATTATTTTCTACCTTTTCAGGCTCGAGAGACAAAATGTACGAAAAGGGACCATGCAGAGTTTTCTTTTCCGTGTCTTTTTCAAACTCTCTAAACATTAAACGACATCAGATTTGTCACCGTGACGAACATGAGATTCTCCTTCCTAAGGCTCATTAATCTTACTAGGTCGGATTCATCCGAAGGATGGAGTTATATTACAAGCATATGTTATCCCCGTCAAGCTTGTGTAAAAATAATTGGGGTACTCCCTAGAATTGGTGAGGGAACATTGGAAGTATTTCATAAGTTGTATTCACTTGAGGCAGCCCGTCGCTCTTGAACATTGACACTCATCTACTATTCGTGTTAGATTTTGGGACATCCACACTCTGTCACTTGCCTCCTTGGGTTTTGGGTTGTCCATTTTAAACTTGTCATATGATCTCTGCCATGTCACCATTACCTTTGATCCTATGATGTCAAATGCTGCCAAACTCAAGAGTCGTGTCATCCATATGTTCAAGAGAAGTCTTCCTACCTGTACATTGTCTGATCATCTTGGATTACTCTCATTCATTGTGTTCTTGTTTCGTGTCGATGAGGAAGGATTCATTATGACCTTCCTTTAGCGGATCGCTTCCTGTCGGCTTCAGCTCATTATCAAGGAATTTGATCTAGAAACTCCTTTCCAGTACCTTAGAGCTTGCATGCATCAATTGCAAGTTCTTCTCACTCGACGTCAGTTTCTCATCATTGGCCTTAAATCGATTGATTTCACAGGTGTTCGACTTCAGTTCCTTATTCACACCCCATGAATTGTGCTGCTGGTACCTTGAGAGACATTGTCATTATTGGTGGTTTCTCTTGTGCTTATTAACGGTTCACATCATTAACCAGTAATCAAGCGACTTTTTAACATGTTTGACTTCAACACATCTATTCACATGTTAGAATTTGTACTTTGATTGGGTCGTGTTGGAGCGCAAGACCCTGGGCTTAGATTACAAAAGTCTAGGTTATGAGGAGTAACGAGTAATTCATGATTATATACATGAATCTTTAGTCCGATGGCTGTGTGCATGCTGAGAATCCATGCACATGATCATTTTCTTGATGGATAGCTGCACATATACCATGGATTCATGTATTGTTATATGCCTCTCATGTTTATCAGGAATGACAATCAAATTTCAGATATATACATGTATGCTTGCTTACAGGTTTTCCGACGACGGACTCTGGTTCCCCACATCTACTTGTAAATAATTTCACCCCTCACTCTAGTTCAGCCTTCATGCTTTAGGGGGCATCTATTACACAACATTTTGTCACTATCCCTGCACTCCTTGTTCCACGATCCTGGAGGACCTCTACAGTGAACCCTACATGCTTTCCCATTATGAAGAAACTCCCATTATGCCCCTGTTCATGAGCATAATGATTCCCTTTTGCATCATTTCCCAAGAATCTTCTTTTTACGCTAGTTTACAAGAACGACGCTACTAACCAGTTTCCTCCTCACGCCTATTTGCAGAGATTAAAACTAGGACTAGCGCCATACGATGCTACTAAGCCTTTTCTCAGTCATGCCGATCCTCTTTTTGTTGTTGGGAAAAGTATCCAATACGGAATGACCCTATCCCACTCTAAGGGTGATAGTACCTCAGCAACAACTGAATACAAAGCTATTCAAGATTACTTCTTTATGAGATGTAAGAGAGAGGAGAAAGGGTTCCACTAACAGTTGTCTTCCGCTAATGGTTGATCCAATCTTCCCTCTTTGTTGCTTGCTCCCAGCTCCTTGCTCTTTCACTGGCCCAGCTACACAAAGATCCTGCAAAAGCACAAGAAAGGGAAACTACAAGAAGCATACATCCATAATTGATTCAAGGATTAGAATAAATCAAATATACAAGCATCAATACACCATTAAGATACATGCATATAGAAGAACCTCAAATGCTTTATTAATGGAAGAAGTAAAGTTCTGAGAGTGTTACAACCATAAGAGGCCCAATCCAGCAACACCTCCCAGCAGAAAGAAATCTCCTCTTCACCTCCTTCAAAGCAATCACCCAATAGTTCTATGCACAAACCAACAACACTTCCTTACATTCACAAAATTCCCGCCCCCCTAGACCTCATGAGAGAGCTCTATATATAGGAGTTTTGGAGAAAGGATGAGTCAGCTTGAGGTTGGCATGAAGCTGACTAGTGTCCTCTCCCACTTCAGTTATACTTCAGTTCTTGAGTCCACTTGGAGTTTCTTGCTTCCACTTGGAGATCTAGATCCTCTTACTCATCACAAGGCGAATTCCCTAATCCAAGTGTCATTTTGGAAGCTTCCTGGGCATTTGACACCTTGCAGAATGACTGTGCCACTTGGCCAATCTCACCCAGCGCAGGTAGCCTTCATTGCTTTTGACATTCAACGCAGGTACAGAGTGGAGCAGTTGACATTCAGCGCAAATGCTCAGTGGAGCAGCTGACATGATCCAGAAATAGCTTGTTTTTGAGTGTTTTCAGGTGGAGAACTGATTTTCAGTGCTGTGGTTTGCTGACCTTGTTCCTCTAGGGGTAGGAACAACATGTTTAGGGACTTTGGATCCCCTAGATTATTGACATTTCATGCTTCATGCTGTTAGGTACAAAAATGTCTATAACAGTTGCCCCCTAAAGTATGAGGTCGTTTATCGGGTGAAATGCTTTATCAGGAGGATCCGAAGTTCATTCAATCGCTGAGAGGTGCCCTGTAATAAAATACAATACAATACATTATTTTTCATTCTGCTTTCATGATCTAGCTGAGGCGGGCATTCCCATGCTCAGCTTTATAAATTCATTTTGGTACATAGAACAGACGATCGTCTGATGGTAGACTGATAATTCTCTGCTGAAATTATCATCCTTTGAGTAGGATGATCATCTGCTGCAATGATGTACATAACAAATGTCTTTATATCCTGAATATATATATCACAGCCCGGATGGATGAAACTAGATCCGGGGTCTTCAAACTCGTTCGATCTTCACTCTAAGTACAAGTCGATCCATGTGAGAATTGCGCTGAAGTTGAACATGGAAAGACATCGCTTGATTACCGGTCAATAATGTAAACCGTTAACAAGCGCGAGAGGAATCACCAATAATGACAATGACCCTCAAGGTACTGCAGTACAATTCACGTGGTGTGAATAAAGGACTTGGCGTCGAACACCACGCAAAATCTTCTGGTCGAAGGTCATTGATGTATACCTGTCGCCGGAAGTGAGAAACTTGCCATTGAGGCATGCAAGCTTCAAAGTACTGGGGGGGTTGTTCCTAGATCAACTTCTTGGATAATGAGCTGAAGTCGACAAGAAGCGATCCGTCAAAGGAGGGCCTTAATGAATCCCACATCAATGAAACGGAACGGAGCTAATGATTTTAGTGGAGGTGAAAACAATCTGTGAAATATGATTCAGGGTGGCGATCATGGGTGGATGAAGGATAATGTAAGGCAGTGGATGGGACACGGTTGACTCTTTCTGAACAACATCTCTTGAACATATAACGACACTGATGTGATGGATCGGTAGCATTACCCCGAATGTGGATGGTTTGGCGAGGACCATGGTGATGAGACCGGTGAATGAAACAACCCAACCCGATGTGATACGGAGGACAAAGTGTCATGTTCAAGAGCGACTTGCTACCATTAAAGCTTTGAGGTTCTCCCAATTTTTCCCCAGTCATTTCTGACCAGTACCTCTTTATTTTTGTCAAGCTTGAGGAGGATAACATATGCTTGTTCTATAACCTGCCCTTCGGGCAAGCCCATCGCTATGTTTTAACGAGCCTAGCGATAGGGAAACTCGTTCTCGTCTAAAGACAAGTTTGTCGCTATTTAATCATTTTAACGAGTCTAACGACAAGGAAAACTCGGTCCTTTTCAATTTTAGAGAGTCTGAAAAGGTACAGAAAGTTAACTCCAAAATTCCTTTTTCGTCATCTAATCCCTTAAGTCCGAAAAAGTATAAAACAATACAGAAGGGATGAGTTTTCGATTACTTTAACGAGCCGAATAAAACAAGCGCTCGACCTTTTTGTGCAATAATCCCTCAGGTCCAAAAAGATTAAAATCTAGAGGAGGGATAGCTCTTCCGGTCACTTTAACGAGCTGGAAGGCCAAAACTCGGCAAAATTTTCATATTTTACGAGTCAGATGAAAAGAGCTCAAAGAAGACTCGTCTTTTGAGGAACGAGTGATAAATAGGGATAGCAGCAGATTCTAGGTACAGGTTGGAATTTTCCAATCACGGCAGTGTCACAAGGATGGCTAAGTGAAATCACTCTTCGCAGCTGTTCCTCAAAATGGGTAAACAATCATATGGAGGTGAACGACTGGCCAAATGAAATGGAGGTGACGGGTGTAAACACGACCAAGGCTTTTATGGCTAATAAATTTACGATCACAGTGGTTATTTACCGGAATAGGTTCATTTTTTAATGAGCTTGAACTCTGGAGGAAACTCTTGCTCAAAAGCTTATGTTTATTTTTTAACGAGCATGAACTATGACGCTAAAACTGCTCGGATCTCGCTTTTCTATTTTTTAACGAGCATAAATTCCGCGGTAAAACTGCTCGATTGTATGGTCAAATTTTGATTTTTTACCATTACTAGCTTTTCTCTTTTCAAATATAGTACTGCTTTTCAATTGCTGCAACAAACTTTGTTAGAAATGAATAATATTTGCATGAAAATGAGATTATAACCCTAATATTTCACTTTAAACTGTGTAAAAAGCCATTAAAAGGTGATTTTACCTCTCATTTACCATTTCATTTGCATTTGGTTTGTTGGAGCTCTGGAGGTGCCTCTTCCCCCTTGATTTTCACCAGTTGATTCCGGGAGATTCTGCGGACGATTTTCGGTGCCGTCTGGACCAGGTAGGAGCTAAACCCTAGCTCTTTCTTTTCATGGTTTCCTTTTCCTGTTTTTTGCCTGTTTTCCGGTCTTTCTGAGCCCCTGGGGTTTTTCCAGGGCGCCCTAGGATCAGCGCAGGTTTCCCTTTCGAAACCTGCGCTGAAGGTCAAGCTGCCTTAAGGCAGCCTGACCCTCAGCGCAAGTGGGAGACTTCCTGCCTGCGCTGGGCTCAAAAAGACTGAGTTTTAAGGTTATTTTTGATGATTTTTTCGCCAGTTTTTCATCAAATCAGGAATTCACTCTTTCTCTTGTTTGCTTTGCAGGGAACCTTGAACAAAATGTCCCTTGCATGGTGAGAACGAGAACATGAAGAGGAGGACATGATTGCCCTCCATGACCCGGTCACGGTGAACGCGCTGCGGAACTGTGGCCTGCTGAAGTTCTTCCGTATCTCTAGCATGAGAGCACAGATTTCTTTACTGCAGTATATGCTTGATGCTTGGGATCCTGTTAACCAAGTGTTCCAGATTAGGGGGAAGACCATCCCCTTGACCATAGAGGACATGTACTTCTTGACTGGACTGTCAAGACGAGGTGCCCCCATTTCCTTATCAGGTACGGCCCGGGGGACTGATTCCACCAGAGATTATGTCCGCCAGTATTGCAGGGAAGGTTCTCAGCCGAGCAGAGACGGCAAGATTGTTATCCGTGAGATTACTGATCGGGCTCTCAGGTCCATTCTGTTCACTATTGGTAGGATGGCCGGCAGCGCAGCTCTACATGTTGCCAACAGGTCTTATATGCAGCACGCCTTGGAGTGTCTCCAACCGAAAGTATTCAACTGGTGTGATGCAGTACTTGTTCAGATGAAAAGTCAATTGACCAAGGTAAAGGACGGGAAGCTGAAGAACTTTGGATTTGGTTCTATTCTGACTGCCTTCTCCTTGGAGAAAATCCCACTGATGCAGCCTCAGTACATCATACTTGACTTGCCTTCTCCGACCGAGCCACGCATGCAGAGGTGGGTTGACCACATGTCTAAGCATGCAGGTCAACCTCAGATTACTTTTACTGAGGCCTTCTTTAGGTGGTTCGAGCACCAGGAGATGACGTTTTCTGAGTATCCATATGTGGGTATGGATTTCCGAGGTGATCCGGATTTGGTGCTACCGGATGGCGAGCAATGGGGTGCCATCGGTAAACTCTTTGACCATATTACTGTTTATTGTTCTTACTCATAATGTTTCTGTGCTTTATTCTATCAAGACTTTTAATTGTACTCTTGGGTGCATGCAGATATTGGTCCTTTTCGTCCAGCAGTTCGTCCGAGATCGCCAGTTGCTGCCCCGGCAGGGGAGCCTGTTAGGAGAGTTGTTATTCGCGATCTTGACGACACCGAGACCCTTACAGCTGTGCAGGAGCAGGTTGAGAGCCTTACTCGTGGCCTTCCGGATGTACAGATTGATGAGTTACCTTTACAGATGCAGTGGCATACCATTGGTGTGCCTAGACGATGGACTCGTCTCTTGCGCATGATTGCACAGGCCGTGACGTACTATCATGAGCACCACTAGGCTAGGGTGCCCCCTAGCATCTTTTTGAGTTTCTAGGTCATATGACCAATTTTGTCTTGGTTACAGAACATTATGTATGAACTTATATAAACAGCTTATATATTTTGATTTTCGGGTTTTATTCTGTTTGAGTTATATGATCCATATGTACAATCATTAATGATGTGTCCTTTTTTATAAATTTTGCAAATGTCTATCTAACACATAGTTTGCTAATGAGTCGGTTAATGTGTTTAAGTTTCTTGAAATATGTTGATATTGAATTGAATCAAATCGTCTTTCCAAGATCTTAACCCTTAGGAACATGCGATAAATAGATGGATTGCGAACAAAATATATACCATTGAGTTGTAATATTACGAGCTGTGAGTCTAGCCTGACAATTAGTCGGCGTATGCCGCATGTGATGGCATCAGAGAGTAGTTCTATCAACGCGCTATACTCAGCGATGTTATTCGTTGATTGCCCAATACATACACCTCTGAAACTTACTAACTCGCCGCTTGGATAAAAAATGGCCCAGGCTGCGGAGGACAGGTTCCGCGAACTACGACTCGCTCCGTCAGCATATCCAACACATGTCTCCAGAAGGTTCGACATCTGCAACAGATGAAAAGGTGGATCACTCGACCAGAACAAACACTTTAGCGAAAACAAAATACAACAAAAGCATGCAGGTTACTATTTAAGCATAGTAACGCTTGAGGTACAACCCGTTGTGGGGCTGCGCCAGTGGAATTCCATCGTAATCCATTAACTCGTAGGCTCCTTTTGCTAACACCCTTTTAACAATGTAGGGGCCCATCCATAAGGACTTGAATTTTCCTGCTCCCAATTTATCGGATTCTTGGTCATAAAGCAGGACCAAATCACCTTCTGAGAAGACACGGGGTTTGACATTTTTGTCGAACTGAGCCTTGACTCGTTCTTATGAGCTTCGTTAGCCAAAGCGGCGTCACGACAGGTTTCATCCAATTGGATTAGTTCCAAGAAACGAGCCTCTTCTTCTGAAGTTCTGGGGAGAAGATCGATTGCGAGTTTAAGCGACGAAATTTTGCACTGGATTGGTAAGACTGCTTCCAGGCCATACACCAGTTGAAAAGGTGTGAACCCGGTTGCGTTCTTTACCGACGTTCGGTAAGCCCACAAGGCTGAGTACAGGATTAGGTGCCACCTTCTTTTATGAACCCCAATCATCCTTTGCAACATACGCTTCAGGACCTTGTTGATTGCCTCAACTTGTCCATTGGCTTGCGGATAATATGGAGTAGAGCTTTCGTGAGATAGCCCTAGCTTGGCAGCTAATTCAACCATCATGTGATTGCGAAAATGCGACCCATGATCTGTAACTATAGCCTGTGGTACGCCGAACCTGGCGACTACATGATTGAAAAAGAAAAGGGCAGCTGTTTCACCAGTGTTATCCAATGTAGGCATCGCCTCGGCCCATTTGGTAAAATAGTCAACAGCGACTATAATATACCCATGCCCCCCGGTCGAGGTGGGGTTACATTGCATGAAATCGATGCCCCACTTGGCGAAGGGCCCAACAACAACTATCGGCTGTAAAGGTGCGGGTGGTCGTCTGGTTTTGCTATCAAAGATTTGACAAGCATGGCAACTTCTGACTGCGGTTATGCAATCTTTGAATATGGTTGGCCAGAAGTATCCTGCTCGTAAGATTCTTTGTGCTGTTGCATATCCAGACTGATGCCCCCCACACGCGCCTGAATGACAATCATTCAGGGCTTTTTCGGCCTCCTCATGGGTAAGACACCTCCTCAGAACTGTATCGACACCACGACGGTAAAGTGTATCACCGACGATCATGTAGTCTTTTGCTTGGTATCGTATACGTTTTTGTTCGGAGCGAGAGGTGTTAGGCCTGAACTTTTGGGTCCGGAGATAAACTATGATATCTCCATACCACTCATCGCTTACAGATATCAGAAACAAACTTTCATCCACGATTGACTCTTCCGATGTTTCATCGTTGGACGATGATGGGAGATCGCACAATAATTCTGCGAAAACTAGGGCCTTCTTTGATTTGGATTTTACAAATTCCAGATCAAACTCTTGAAGGATCGCTATCCATTTTGAATATTTTCCCCCCAACAACTGTCGCGACAGTATATAAGTCATGGGGTTGCAATCTGACAAGATGGTAGTTTTCCGAAAGAGGACATAATGTCGAAACCTTTGAATCGCTTGAACAGCTGCAAGCGCTAGTTTTTCTACATAGGAATATTTACTTTCTGTATCATTTAAGTTTTTACTTAAATAATATATAGGATGTTCAATTCCATCGACTTCTTGAACTAAAACCATTGCAATGGTCGTATCTGCTGCAGCCAGATACAGGTTAAAATCTCTTTGATAGTCCGGGGCGTACATTAATGATGCTTTTACTAGACAATCTTTCAGAGCATCAAAGGAAGCTTGCGCCACCTGGTCCCAGACAAAAGGTACATCCTTTTTCAAAAGACGAGTATAACCCTTAGCAAGTTCTGCGTAATTTGGAATGAACCTCCTCAGAAAGTTTGCTTTCCCTTGGAGTTTCTGAATCTGAAGCAAATTCGAAGGTGGAGGCAAATTAATGATTGCCTGAACCTTACAAGGGTCGAGACGAATCCCATCCTTAGAGACTACAAAGCCAAGTAAACGACCAGAACCGACGCAAAACACACATTTGTGCGGATTGAGTCTTATCTTGTAGTGTCGGCAACGTAGAAATATCGCTCTTAAATGCTGCGGATGATCAGTCCGCTTTCGCGAATGAGCCGAAAGATCGTCGAGATAAGGTTGAACAATGTTCTTGATGTCATGGAAGGCATAATTCATCGCCCTCTGAAACGTCGCCCCTGCGTTCTTTAAACCAAAGGGTAATTTTCGATAAGCGAATGTGCCCCACGGACAAATAAATGCAGTCTTTGACTGGTCCTGTGGGCGGATATTTATTTGATTATACCCGGAAAATCCATCCATAAATGAAAAGATTTCACATCCGGCGCATTCATCAATTATCTGGTCGATGAAGGGTGTAGGGTAGTTGTCCTTTGGACAAGCTTGGTTTACATCCCTATAATCAACACACACTCTAATCGTCCCTTGTTTTTTCATAACAGGGACAATATTCGATACCCAATCGGTTAGAGGAACCGGGTAGATGAATCCAGCATGGAGGAGTTTTTCAACTTCCGCCTTAATGGCAGTGGCTTTCTTCGGGTGCACCTGCCGAAGCCGTTGCCTTACTGGTTTGACATCAGGATACATTTTAATTTCATGTTCAACGATACTCGAGTCAATGCCTGGAATTTCATCATATGACCACGCAAAGACATCTCTAAATTCGCGAAAAAGAGCGTTATATATTTCCAGTTTTGAAGGGGAACAACCTTTGCCGACATAAATATTCTCTACAACATCTGTTTTGGTCGAGATATTTATGGCTATAGTCTCTTCAATATTGGATAGGTTTCGCTCGGAATCCACCGTGTTTACAGTATTTGTTAGGAATTCAAAAACTGAAGGGTGATAAAGGTCACTTTGAGTATCTTCTTCATATTCCGGGAGAAGGGAACGATGGTGGTGATCATTCCATGGTGCCCCCTCAATCATCATTGATTGTAAGATTCCTTCGTCAGTCCCATGTACTTTTGACCAAGGATCTAATGGGGTTCCATATTATTTAGACCTATCTACCCAAACGCTTGACGAGCGTTGATTTGGGCTCGCCTCCCATGCTTGAAACATTGATTGCTACAATATTTCTAAAGGGCTTGGGGGCAAAACCATTGAATGATCCATGTTGACTTTCGTGGAAGATATCATGTTGCAGGTTGCTACAAACGGTACATTTCCTGTATAAACAGGAGGTGGTAGCGCGAAAGTTCCCATCAATGTGGGGTCTTTCAATAATCCTACTCCGATATCTTGAATTGAATGGTTGCTCTCATGGATCATGGGAATGCTTCCTGTAACTTGCGAACCATTAGGGAGGAAATTCTGTTGGTCGACGATCGTAATCCCTCCTTCAAACGGGAATGCGATCTTCCTAAAATAAGTCGACACGACAGCTGCCATGGCATAAATCCATGGTCTACCTAGTAGGATGTTATAGTCAAGATTTCCATCAATGACTTCTACATCAATTTCTACTGTCTTTCCTCCTAGTTCAACTTTCAAGTTATTAAGGATACCGTAAGGGGTATAAGTCCTTCCGTCGAAAGCTTTTAATGTCGTCGAAGATCGCGACAAGGTTGGAGATCCTAAAGTTTTCCAGCAACTCATTGACATAATACATGTCGAGGCTCCCTCATCAATTATCGTTCTGTGAACAGTTTTGTTGAGTGCTTTCACTTGAATAAGGAAAGCTAGCTGAGCTGGTAACTGAGGATCATATCCCTTGTGATCAAAGGATACAAGATTGGAATCCTTAGTATCAACCCCACCAATTGCCGATAACAATGCCTGCCTTTGGGTTGGACAATTTTGTAGCACTTCAAGAGTCGACATAGCGGATGGCGATTGGGCCAAATCTTCCACTATATTATAATGCTGCGCCGCTCTGGCGCGAGGATTAAATGTCGACTTGTGTACTACACCCTTCGGCAGTTTTATTATTAATTCAGGGATGGTGGGTGTTACAACTTCTGTCGAAGTTGTTGTCGAACTACTTGGTTGATCTTTACCTTTGTCGTTCGACAGCTGAGGATTACCATAATCTTTGTTCCTTGTCGAAATCAAAGCATCATTCTGCTGTTTCGAAACCGACAACATAAGTACTTGCGACGGGGAAGCATTTCCACTGTCAACCAGATTTTGACCTGGGTTGGGAAATGGATCAGTTAACACAACTGATGTTTGGGAACTTTTAAAGAACCTCTTTAACTCAGCTTTGAATGGGCAATTCTTTGTGTTATGATCCTTATCATCACATATTAGACATGGATAATTTTGTTTCCCTTTGCCAGGAGGGTTTGAAGAATTTTTTCCAGGGGATGACTCACCCTGTTTCTTCTTCTTCCCTTTGTTTTGTTTCTTCTTGCTTCCTGGTTGATTGGTTTCTTTGCCTTTATCTTCTGATATGGCATTTACTTCCGAAGCAAGAATTTCTTCTTTTGCATTTTGATCCGAATTCTTACGGGCTTTCTTTGACGAAGCCTTTATTGATTTCGCGTTTGCTGTGCCAATCACGCCGTCACCGGCATGAGAGTCACTATTTGATTTAGGAGGGGGAGGAATTGAAAATTCTGGTCTAGGGGCGTCAGGTATTTTGTCATAGAGTGTGCCGGACTGAGTATAAACTAAGTCCAAATATTGTGCACGAGCAATCACTTGCTCCTCTGTTACGACTCCCCCCTTGGCCACATCTTCCGTAATAGCCGGAAGTAACGACTTTATAAACCATTCAGCTAATAGCTGATCGGGAACATATGTTTTCACCATCCTACGACGATGACGCCACTCATGTATATGATTAGATATATGGGTAGCAGTTGTCTGTTTGAAGTTGGTCAATATTTCTGTTCCCGTTTCATACCTTATCGGTAATTGAAAATGGGTCAAGAAAGTCGTGGCTAGGGAAATAAAGTTGTCGAAAGAGGCTCTTGGCAATTCAATATACCATTTAGCCGCTGGACCTGTCAATGTCCTCTGAAAAAGGTGAAGCCTTATCGAATCGTCATTAAGGGTGTTTGACGAACACCACAGATGAAAAGTCATCACGTGATTCGACGAGTCTTCACCTGGATTTCCATTGAATTTAGGAATGTCAGATGGAAGTTTATGAGGAATCGCTGGCCACCAAGGGGCATAAGCAATCGGATCGTTGGTTAAACGGTGTAAATCGGGTAACTCTAAAGTTGCCACGAATGGTAACTGTTGATTCAGGTTAGGCGAAGCGTAACCAGGGTACGATGGAATCGCTTGAGCAGTTGGCCTTTGCATACCAGCATAATGTAATTGATGTTGGTATGACTGATACGGTTGGTGGACTTGACCACTGTAAAGTGGTTGGTTTTGACCGTTTTGGATATACGGTTGTCCACTATTCGCAAAGATCTGCTGCTCAGAACCTTGGTACACTTGCTGGAACTGCGGTTGTTGGTATTGTACAAGCCATGGTTGTGACGCCATGTTCTGTTGCGCCATGCTAACCATTGGACCAAGGTGTGGGGTAATTGTACCCGTTTTCACTTGTGTCGTCCCACCAGTTGGCGATTGTGGTTGTGACCCATGGTCAAGCGACTGTTGCATTACAACCTGAGAAATCTGAGGTTGACATGTAACAGGCATCGCTTGAACTTGCGACACAGTTACAATAGCCGGTGTGGTTGGGATGTTCGTCACAGGTACACACTGTTGCATAGAATATACAATCCTTGGTTGTTGAGGTAGCATAGGTACCCAACTACTTGATGCAATTCCAGTATAACCTGAATACTGTTGAGAACTGCCATATGGATATCCTCTCGGAGGAGGTAATGAAAGGGCATACTGCCCCCCATATGGTAGCGATCCGGAACTCAGAGGGATTGTTAGTCCTTGAGGACTAGATGGCCCAAATTGACCTCCATGAGGATCAATCTGTCTAGTTTCAACATAAAAATTACCGGGTATTACTCCGGATGAACAAACTGGAACAGACCATACTGTCGAAATAGTCCCTTGGTGGACTCCTTCTAGCTGTTGAGAGCTAGTTGGGACAGCTGGTATGCCGGCAAACATCGTTGGAATGACGGCAGGGGCTTCTGTTGTCGTTGTGTCATTTGACACAGTCCTAGATGATGACGGTTGTTCAGACATTTTAAGTCTATCCAATAGATTGCCTAGCGATTCTATAGGGACTTCCACTTGTGGTGGATTAACTTCTGATGAAGGAAATAGAGTGACCCCGACTCCAAAATGAGTTGGAGTACTTGCTTGCGGATCCTCTGCAATTTCCTCTATCGCAATCAAACCCGGTGGAAGAGGAAGACCGTCAGGTCTGTAAAATATTTCTGGTGCCGAAGAAGTGGTTGCTTCGACAACAACAGTTGTTTGGGGAACAAAACTTTCTGGACCGGTTACAGATGGAACTGGTTCAGTTACACAAGTATTTGCCCCCAGACTAGGATCAGTATTACTGTCCTTCTGTGGCTGTTGAACTTCTTCTATAGAGGCAGGGTTTCTAGAAATGTTAGGAGTAACCGGAACTTCAGATGCAGTCGGAACACTTGTTCTAACTTTCAAAGGAGATTTTGAACCGGTTAAACGAGTTCGCTTTGCCTGTACTGTTTTCGATTCCGGGGACAAAGACGGTTGACTCGTAAGCCTCTGCGAACGACGGGGTTTCAATTGACTTTCTTCCACGATTGTGGATTACTCGATCAACTAAAATATTAAAAGGGGAAATTTGTGTTTCCGAATTGAATGAATTTTATTAGACGCTTTTAGACACAACTTGCTTTTTCACTTTTTAAGAGTCGAGAAAAAGCTAAAGATGACTCTAGTCTCCTTCGATGTATTAACGAGCCCGAAGTGACAAATGCTCGGTTGGAATTTTTCAGTTATAGAGTTTGAAAAAGGCCAAAAGAAACTGCTCTGGAGATCTAGGCAGAGGGTGTGCCAAACCTTTCGCAAAACCACAGAATACGTTTTACGGTACGAGTGGTCGATCTTCGTGAATGCTGTGTTCACTGCATTGCGATCAGTAGGGCGGCCGACACGGTTTCCTATGGATAAAGGCTTTATTCCTATAGGGGTATCCCAATATATACGCGACGGTACGTGGGAGCACAAGTCCGTATTAGTGCCACCGACTCTCAGGAGGAATCACCCACCTTCGTCGAGATCGACAGTCACTACGTTTAATGACGCCAGAACACGTCTCTAGCTTAGACCTCTAGATGTTTGCGTTATGTTTCAAAGCGTTGTTAGGTTCATTCAATATATTTTAAGTTGATCTTTTTTAAAGTTTTCCTTTCAAGGTTCACCACGATATGTATTGATACAAATTCCTAAATGCAGTCTAAGATGAGAAGCAATCTTTTTCAATCTTTTCGACTTATGAAAATCTTAACTACTGAGGGAAAAGAGAGACAAAATCTTTTCACACAGATCAAAGAGCACTCGCTAATGCACTTTCTCCCTAAATCAACATACAAACTTATATGCAAAATGCAAAAAATGCAGGTATTTCTTTTCTCTTTCTTAATGTTTGTGTGACACAAAAAGAAAGCTGTTGTATAATTTTGAATTCAATTTCAAGTGAAAGCAAACAAGCTTGTCCAAAATCAAAAGACACCTTAAGATTTACTTGTTTTGACACTAGAAATATATAAACTCAAACCAAATGACGAAAGCAAAAGCTCAATCAGCTATGAACAGCAAACAAACTAACTCTTAAGATCAAAACGACACTTTATCACAGGTCTAGATCTAAGAGGCCACAGCAAGACTAGTTCACTTTCGTTATGGGAAACTGTAAATGATACAAGAAATACACAAAGAACAAACACAATTTATTTATACAACCGAGGTGGAATAGTGACAAGGAAAGTTGGTTTCAGATAGGCCCACTGACTGGTAACAAACAGCAAAAACAAGGGTGAAAACAGGGCAAGAAACAGCAGGAAACCCTAGTAGCACAAGGCAAGACTGGTCCAGCGCAGGTGGGACACTGTCTGTTTGACCTTCAGCGCAGGTAGCCCCTTCGGGAACTGCGCTGAAATGCAGACAACCTTTGTACAGCCTGCACTGAAGAACGAAACTTTCGTTTCTCTTGGTTTCCGGGTCACAGATTGCTCAAAAATTCACAGTTTTTGCTCAAATCAGAAGCTATCAGTCAAGGACACACTAAGGGATGACAAGGAGGATGAAAAGCTATCACTAAGAGCTTATTAGAGTCCTTGTGGATCAGCTCTTCAAATCATAAACTTGCCCAGAAACTGAGCTAGAGTAGCTGCCCTCTACTTTGTATTTGAAAGATCCAAATACAGTTCGATTCGGTACTCCCTTTGTTTATGAAATGAATAGCAAAAAACACAAACAACCAACAAGATACGATCCCCAGTGGAGTCGCCAATTTGTTGTTGGGAAAAGTATCCAATACGGAATGACCCTATCCCACTCTAAGGCTGATAGTACCTCAGCAACAACTGAATACAAAGCTATTCAAGATTACTTCTTTATGAGATGTAAGAGAGAGGAGAAAGGGATCCACTAACCGTTGTCTTCCGCTAATGGTTGATCCAATCTTCCCTCTTTGCTGCTTGCTCCCATCTCCTTGCTCTTTCACTGGCCCAGCTACACAAAGATCCTGCAAAAGCACAAGAAAGGGAAACTACAAGAAGCATACATCCATAATTTATTCAAGGATTAGAATAAATCAAATATACAAGCATCAATACACCATTAAGATACATGCATATAGAAGAACCTCAAATGCTTTATTAATGGAAGAAGTAAAGTTCTGAGAGTGTTACAACCATAAGAGGCCCAATCCAGCAACACCTCCCAGCAGAAAGAAATCTCCTCTTCACCTCCTTCAAAGCAATCACCCAATAGTTCTATGCACAAACCAACAGCACTTCCTTACATTCACAAAATTCCCGCCCCCCTAGACCTCATGAGAGAGCTCTATATATAGGAGTTTTGGAGAAAGGATGAGTCAGCTTGAGGTTGGCATGAAGCTGACTAGTGTCCTCTCCCACTTCAGTTATACTTCAGTTCTTGAGTCCACTTGGAGTTTCTTGCTTCCACTTGGAGATCTAGATCCTCTTACTCATCACAAGGCGAATTCCCTGATCCAAGTGTCATTTTGGAAGCTTCCTGGGCATTTGACACCTTGCAGAATGACTGTGCCACTTGGCCAATCTCGCCCAGCGCAGGTAGCCTTCATTGCTTTTGACATTCAGCGCAGGTACAGAGTGGAGCAGTTGACATTCAGCGCAGATGCTCAGTGGAGCAGCTGACATGATCCAGAAATAGCTTGTTTTTGAGTGTTTTCAGGTGGAGAACTGATTTTCAGTGCTGTGGTTTGCTGACCTTGTTCCTCTAGGGGTAGGAACAACATGTTTAGGGACTTTGGATCCCCTAGATTATTGACATTTCATGCTTCATGCTGTTAGGCACAAAAATGTCTATAACACTTTTGGAAAGTTTTTTAAATATGGAGTCAAAGCTTCCAGGTCTAGAAGCTTCGTAACAGAAGTCTGGTAAATGGTTGGGATGGATGGATTCGAGGAAGTTAGTTTGGGCTCCTTTCCCCTATTAGGATGGAACCAAACCAAGAGATAAGGCCTCTCCCATGATAAGAGGAACCATCTCCCCTCCATCAAAGCTATATAAGCCCCTCCTTTCCCAAGATGAACTAGTTTTTGGATGTAGTTTTTCAGTATTGGTATTTTTGGAGATTGAATAATCAGCAAGACATATATAGCTTGTAGCTCTCTAGTTTATGTTTGACAGAGAATAGTGTGTTTGGTTTGGTTTGAGACTAAAGGGAAGAGGCCTTAAAACTTCCATTTTGGGGCTATCCATGAGATGCTAGAAGAAGTGTGGGAACCCGGATATGTCGGAGGAGACCAACAATGTCAAGGCATTGGTTGTAATATCTTTTTGAACTTATATGAATACAAATATTGATTGATTTCCTACATTGAAGTGTTATCTTATATTTGATGGCTTAATGTTCCTTGACCTGTTAAGTAGGCTGAATGCACTTTGTATGCTATCATGTTTGTTGTGGTTGTTTTTTTTCTTGTTTCAGGTATTCAAAGGAAGGAAACGAAAAGTAGTTGGAGTGAGGACATAGGATCATCACCAAGAAAAATAGCATTCTAAGAGGTAGGCCTGTTGATATTGCAACAAGATGATGGAGCTTAGTGAAAAGAGTCGCCTTCACTAAGTGGGCCCGCAGGCAAATTATGGCACAAGTTCTATTTTTGATCACAGTGTGGATGATCATAGTGTGGGTGATCACAATGTGGGTGACCAAAGTGTGGGTGATCAAAGTCTATTTTTAGACTGGCTGTCAAAAATAGAAAAGTCAAATATTATTGTCTCATAATAATATTTGGACTATAAACTTGATCTTATTCTCTTGGAGCACTTCAGTTTGAGCTACAGATGTGGCCCATGCAGCTGCCGAAGGAAGTACGCTTTTCTTATGAGTCAGTTGAGTTGTTGCATGCATGACTTCAGTTAGAACTCAATCAGTTGAGTTTGGTGGAATTGATTGTGGAGTTGATGGAGTTGTGTTCAGTTTGACTTGGTTAAACTAGTTGTAGTTAGTCTAACTGCAAATAGACTAATGATGAGTTGTTAAACTAATTATTAACTCATAATACAACTATATAATACATCAATTAACTCAGTTGCATGTCAGTGCATGTTCATTTCAGCAGGGACAGGTGTTAGAGAATCAGATTGCTATCAGTTGTGACTATAGTTGTGCATCAGATCTTGCACAATCAAGGGATTGGGTATGCCAATGAGTTTGCTCATGTATTTGCCCAGTTTGTAGCTTCTGCTCACGTCTTACACATTGTGAGTGATTCTTTGGAGGTGAAATATGAGTTTGGTAGACCATTCTCATTCATTCTTGAGCAGGTATTGAGCAGTGGAGGCAGGCAAGCAGTGGAATAGATTTGGAGATCAGATCTTAGCTGTATTGTGTGTAACAGGTGGAGTTGGTACTGGATTGCTTGTGATAAGCATTGTACTTTGTAATGTTACATGGTCTCAATCATTAATATACAGATAGTGTGGGGTTTTTAGCTAGATGCTTTCCCCGGGTTACATACTGTGTTAATGTGTGAATGCTCTTGATGTTTTATTGTTATTGATGCTGCTATATTGATGATCAACATAGAGGAGCTTATGTATTGTGTATGTATTCCGCAATAGTACATGATCAGGATAATCTCTGTGAATATGTGTCATATTATTCAAAATTTCTACATGGTATCAGAGCTGCTTGATTTGTAGAAGATATTTTTACAGGATATCAAGCGAGGATTGATCATCAGATCTACTATTCAGGAAGTGTTTACATTCTATTTCTTCAGGCAGAGTCTGTAATCGGGCCAGGTAGCCTTTGGATTCATCCTTCCTTTGGAAGGTGAGATATCCGGTGAATGCCCATACAGTCAATCTTTGTACGAGAAATATTGTGTTCTCACGAATTTTAGATCGGAGGCGGTTGGGTTTGGAGCTGGTGGAAAATCGAATTTGCAGCAGTGTTGTTGACATGTCTTTCAACGGATTGCAAATGTTATTCCAAAGCAAGAGCGACCTGGCGCTCAAGGATAAACTCAGAAACAATAAAGGTGAGAATGGATCTTCATCAAAGGTATCTGATGAAGAGAATTGCGCTTTGGCTGCCAAAGCAAAGAAGGGGAAGAACAAGAAAGCTTCTCATTTCGGTGCGAAAGGCAAGAAGCAGGACATGTCCAAGGTGAAGTGTTTTCACTGTCACGAGCACGGACACTAT
The DNA here is from genome assembly GCA_031772625.1 of Pinus tabuliformis. Lineage (NCBI taxonomy): Eukaryota > Viridiplantae > Streptophyta > Pinopsida > Pinales > Pinaceae > Pinus > Pinus tabuliformis. The sequence continues at coordinate 878,143,751 of CM062820.1, read as the reverse complement.
GCCACTAATTGTCCGCAGAAGAAGAAGAAGAACAAGCAGGCTGCTGGATCTTCAGCAGGAGAGGCTCTAGCCTCACAGTTTGAGCTTGATTTTTCATTGATCGCATGCTTGGTTTCAAGTGTGATGGGATCAGTGTGGTTCTTGGACAGTGGTGCGTCTTTTCACATGACGGGAGATAGAGATTTGTTCTCTGATCTGGAGGACAAAGATCTTGGAGTGCACATCGAGATGGGCGATGATGGTAGATATAGAGCAACCGGTATCGGTACCATTTCCTTTGAGAGGGAGTCTGGTAAACCCTTCATATTGAAGGAAGTCATGCATGTTCCAGGATTGACGAAGAATCTCATCTCAGTGGAGATGTTAGAAGACAAGGGGTATGATGTTGTTTTCAGCGAGGGAAAGGCTTTCCTGCGCAACAAAACAACTGGTGAGACCCGGAAGATAGGGGTTTGAGTTAGGAACCTTTATCAGTTGCATGTAGATGGATGCGCAACAATGGCGGGCAAGGTAGAAGGATTGGTGAGCTGGGATGATGGCGAGTTGTGGCACAGGAGATTGGGTCACCTTCGCCATGGAGCCTTGAAGATACTGCAGCAGATCACTACAGGGCTTCCTAAAGGCACACTTGCGCAGTCAGATCAGTGCAAGGGGTGTATTTTGGGGAAGTTTGTGAAAGCCACCTTTCACGAGAAGGATAGTCGCGCCACGATGATCCTTGAGAGAATTCACACAGACGTGTGTGGACCTTTCTCAGTTGCTTCGACAGCAAAACACAGGTATTATGTGATTTTTGTTGATGATTTCTCTCGTAAGTGCTGGATCTTCTTCATGCAGAAGAAGAGCAAGACATATTCAAAGTTCTGTGAATTCAAAGCACTGGTTGAGAAGGAGTCAGGGAAGAAGGTGAAGGCTCTTAGGAGCGATAATGGTGGTGAATACATCTCGGACGAGTTCAAGGATTTCTGCAAGGCAGAAGGGATTCGTAGAGAGCTCATAGCTCCCCATAACCCACAACAGAACGGGGTAGCTGAGCAGAAGAACAGAACGATTGTGGGTGCTGCATGGGCAATGTTGCATGATCAGGGCCTACCCCTTCACTTGTGGGTGGAAGCATGCAATACAACAGTTTATGTGAAGAACCGTTGTCCTCATAGGATACTTGGCATGAGTACACCTGAGGATTCTGGTAAGAAGCCTGATATTTCTCATTTGAGGATTTTTGGTGCTAACATTTACATGCATGTGACGAAGGATGCCAGGAAGAAGTTGGAGCCGACCGCAGAGGTTGGGATATTTTTGGGGTACACTGATACGCCCCACAACTATCGTGTGTATTTGCCAGACAGTGGTAAAACTGTTGTGCGACGGGATGTAAAATTTCAGGAGGAGAAAGCCATGAAGTGTTCGCTTGAGAGGGAGCTACACTTGCATGCAGATGAGGAGCTATTAGTTCCTAAGGATGAGCTTCAGGACATGGATCAGCCATAGGACGAGGTTCATGGAGTGGAAGAGACCACTCATGCAGCGCCAACCATCAGAGGGCGAAAGCGCTTGACAGAAGCTGAGCGACTGGCTCAAGATGCAGAGAAAGTTGTAGGACCACCTACAGCTCAACGCAGGCAGAGACAGTCACCTGATCGGTACACTGGATACATGGCTCTGATGAGCAAGTGTGTTGTGACTGAGCCATCCTCTTTCGAGGAAGCTGTGGAGGATCCCGCATGGGTAGACGCCATGGTGGAAGAGTATGATTCTATTGTCAGAAACAGTGCATGGGAGATTGTTCGTAGACCAGAAGGGAAATCAGTGGTGGGTTCAAGATGGATCTACAAGGTCAAGCAGGTAGCTGACGGGAGTGTGGAGAAGTACAAGGCAAGATTTGTTGCCCGAGGCTTTTCACAGATAGAGGGGATCGATTATGAGGAGACCTTTGCACCTGTCGCAAGGTATTCTTCCATACGGACGATTCTTGCACTCTCAGTGCAGATGGGATGGCACATTCATCAGATGGATGTGAAGACTGCATTCCTCAATGGAGTCATTGAGGAGGAGGTGTACATTGAGCAGCCTGAAGGCTTTGAGGTCTTCAGCAGCGAGTCGCATGTGTGCAGGCTCAAGAGAGCACTGTATGGGTTGAAGCAAGCACCACGTGCTTGGTACACACGGATAGACAGCTATTTCATAGGACTTGGATTCTCCAAGAGCGAGGCGGATCCTAACCTATACCAGATTGTGGTGGAGGGTAAGTTGCTTATCATTGTACTGTATGTTGATGATTTGATTCTAACGGGTGATGAGCTGTTGATACTGTCATGCAAGAAGGATCTTGCTACAGAGTTTGAGATGAAGGAATTGGGCCTCCTTCACTATTTCCTAGGATTGGAAATATGGCAGCGCAGTGGTGGACTGTTTGTTTCTCAGGGCAAGTATGCTCGGGAGATACTGGAGAAGTTCAACATGCATGGCTGCAAGCCTGTTGATACTCCTCTTCCTGGAGGTTGGAGGAAGGAGGATGCCACTTCGGGAGAAGAAGTGGATGCCACTATTTATAGACAATTGGTGGGGTCGCTAATGTATTTGGTCAATACACGACCTGATATATGCTATGCAGTTAACCAGCTTTCACAAGCTATGGTTAAGCCTACCAAGCTCTTCTGGAAGGCGGGCAAGCATGTATTGCGCTACTTGAGAGGCACATCGGGATATGGTTTGTGGTACAGATAGGAGGATGAGGTGAAGCTATGTGGCTTCACGGATGCAGATTGGGCAAGGAGCCCAACGGACAGAAAGAGCACATCAGGAGGGGTCTTCAGTATTGGATCGACAGCAGTTTCTTGGTACAACATGAAGTAGAGATCCGTGGCACTCAGTTCAGCGGAGGCCGAGTATATGGCATCAAGTTTGGCTGCATGCGAGGCTATATGGATGAGGAAGATCCTGGATGGTTTGTTCGGTTCTCATTTGGATCCTACTGTGATTTACTGTGACAACCAGAGTTGCATTAAACTCTCGGCTAATCCTGTATTTCATGATAGATCTAAGCATATTGACATCAGGTACCATCATATCAGAGATTGTGTGCAGCGGAGGATCATGTTGCTTCCATACATTCCAACGGAGGATCAGGATACTGATATTCTGACGAAGGCTCTCACCAGGAGCAAATTCGAGTACCACCGAGGCAGGATAGGGGTTGCTGATAATCCATATCTTGTCGAGAGGGAGTGTTGAGATTGCAACAAGATGATGGAGCTTAGTGAAAAGAGTCGCCTTCACTAAGTGGGCCCGCAATCAAATTATGGCGCAAGTTCTATTTTTGATCACAATGTGGATGATCACAGTGTGGGTGATCACAATGTGGGTGACCAAAGTGTGGGTGACCACAGTGTGGGTGATCAAAGTCTATTTTTAGACTGGCTGTCAAAAATAGAAAAGTCAAATATTATTGTCTCATAATAATATTTGGACTATAAACTTGATCTTATTCTCTTGTAGCACTTCAGTTTGAGCTACAGATGTGGCCCATGCAGCTGTCAGAAGGAAGTACACTTTTCTTATGAGTCAGTTGAGTTGTTGCATGCATGACTTCAGTTAGAACTCAATCAATTGAGTTTGGTGGAATTGATTGTGGAGTTGATGGAGTTGTGTTCAGTTTGACTTGGTTAAACTAGTTGTAGTTAGTCTAACTGCAAATAGACTAACGATGAGTTGTTAAACTAATTATTAACTCATAATAAAAGTATAGAATACATCAGTTAACTCAGTTGCATGTCAGTGCATGTTCAGTTCAGCAGGGACAGGTGTTAGAGAATCAGATTGCTATCAGTTGTGACTATAGTTGTGCATCAGATCTTGCACAATCAAGGGATTGAGTATGCCAATGAGTTTGCTCATGTATTTGCCCAGTTTGTAGCTTCTGCTCACGTCTTACACATTGTGAGTGATTCTTTGGAGGTGAAATATGAGTTTGGTAGACCATTTTCATTCATTCTTGAGCAGGTATTGAGCAGTGGAGGCAGGCAAGCAGTGGAATAGATTTGGAGATCAGATCTTAGCTGTATTGTGTGTAATAGGTGGAGTTGGTACTGGATTGCTTGTGATAAGCATTGTACTTTGTAATGTTACATGGTCTCAATCATTAATATACAGATAGTGTGGGGTTTTTAGCGAGATGCTTTCCCGGGGTTACATACTGTGTTAATGTGTGAATGCCCTTGATGTTTTATTGTTATTGATGCTGCTATATTGATGATCAACGTAGAGGAGCTTATGTATTGTGTATGTATTCCGCAATAGTACATGATCAGGATAATCTTTGTGAATATGTGTCATATTATTCAAAATTTCTACAAGGCCCTCTTATTTGATTCTAGCTTAAGGAAGTTTTCCATGGATTGTTTTTTTGTAGCTAGACCCGCTCTCTCGGGCTAGACGAATTGTTTGTGTCCGCACTGATAATTTACCTACACCACAGTACTCCATGGTACCAAAAGGGGGTTTCTAAGTCAACTTCCTGGATAATGAGATGGCATCGATACGAAGTGAGCCATCGCAGGAGGACCTTGATGTATCCCCCATCAACAACACGAAATGAGTATTAAGTTTTGAAGAAAAAAATGGAGTGATTCACGACTGACTCAGGGATGACCAACACGATTGAAGGTTATGATTTGCAAGGTAATTTTGAATGAGGTTGGAATTCTCTTGAACATATCGGTGACACGACATTTTGACTTGGCAACATTTGACTCAAAAATAGGACCAAAAACTAGTTTTAATACTTTTAATGAGGTATGACCAATTCATAGGAAAATGGATTTCCAAACCCAGACACAAAGGTGACAGAGTGTCATGTTCAAGAGTGACATACTGCCTTCTTACAATACAAAAACAAATGTTTTTTCCCAATTCCCCCCCACCATTACTAGAAAGTACCTCTTTATTTTTACACAAGCTTGAGGAGGATAACTTATGCTTGTCCTGTAAGCTCATCCTTAAGATGAGTCCTTCAAGAGTATTTTTAACAAACCCTAGGAAGGAGTAGTTCAACCTCATCATGATTGACGAGTACTACACTGTTTATGTTTAATGAGTCCAACGAAGGGGTAACTCGATGTCATTTTCATATTTAAAGAGTTTGAAAAGACACAAAAAGGAAACTCATTAAACTATTTCAACATAAAGTTTAATGATCCCGGAGAAAGTAAAGCTCGATGTTTTTTCATATTTAGGGAGTTAGGAGAAAAACATAAATAAACTCTGAGATCTCCTTTTTCGTAAATTTAGTCTCTCAAGTCCAGAAAAGGGTAAAATGATGCAGGAGAGAACTATTTTGACCATGATTAGTCAAAGTATACATTTTTCATAAATAGTCTACATGATCCGTAAAAGGGGTAAACTTATATCAAGTAGACGTTTTTTCATTTTCTTTAACAAGTTCGTAGCAAGCAAGCATACTCGACAATCTTTTCATATTTAGAGAGACATAAAAGAGCTTAAAGGTAACTCTAGGGTTTCTCTTTTTCGTAAGTTTTAATGAGTCTGAAAAAGTGATAAAAATTACTCATTATCACCGAATTTTAATTTAATTAAAGAGCAGGAAAATACAAAAATAAATCAACATTTTCATGTACGTTTTATGAGCATGAAAAAGTAGTAAAAGACACTTGAGATTTTCATGAGTTTAACGACTCTTGAAAATAATAACCAAAATGGACTCATAAATAGTTTTCGTTTTTATAGTAGCTTGAAACATAGAAAAAATATGCTTGAGAGTGGTTTCATTTTTACAGAAGCTTGAAACAAAGAGGAAAATGTGCTTGAGAATGGTTTCATTTTTACACAAGCTTGAAATAGAGAAAAACTATGCTTGAGAGAGGTTTCATTTTTACACAAGTTTGAAACAGAAAAAAAAAACTACGCTTGAGATAAGTTTTAATGCCCCCCAAGCTTCATTTGATCTTCTTGAGTAGACTACTAGTTACTAATAGGCAGATGAAATGAAAGTTCATTTATGAGATTAGGTGAAAGACTTGATTTAATTAGGGAGGATTTGTTTCATTTTTTAATGAGGTTGACACAGTAAAATAATTATCCTTATAGAAATTTGTTTCATTTTTTAATGATCTTGATACAAGAAAAGGAAATTTTCTCATGGGGACGCATTTCATTTTTTAACGATGTTGAAACAGTAAAAGAACCATCCTCATGAGGACCTATTTTATTTTTTAACGAGGTTGACACAATAAAAGAACCATCCTCATGGGGATTTGTTTCATTTTTTAACGAGGTTGACGCAGTAAAAGAACCATCCTCATAAGGCCTGTTTCATTTTTTAACGAGGTTGACACAGTAAAATAACCATCCTCATAAATCCTTGTTTCATTTTTTAACGAGGTTGACACAGTAAAAGAACCATCCTCATAAAGCCTTGTTTCATTTTTTAATGAGGTTGACACAGTAAATGAACCATCCTCATGGGGATCTGTTTCATTTTTTAACAAGGTTGACATAGTAAAAGAACCATCCTCATCAGGCCTTTTGATCATGGATTCCATTTGGAAGAAACACATGCCAAGGGACACTTCCCGATCATGGCTTTCAAGAGGTATTCATCAAAAGGAAGAATAGTTCTCTGGAAGGAACACATGTTAAGGGAATCAATGGGGATAATAGAATCAGGTTCAAATGTCCCCATTGAAGGGTTCACCATGTCACCTACCAGATCTAAGTCAAAAGAAGTTGAGAAAGTAGTGAGAAGCTCACTTGCATCAGTAACCAGAAACATGGGATAAGTTTTCATATACTTAACTTCTGGTGGGGTAGGTACCACTTCTATATAAGGAAAATTCAGGGATGTCAGATGACTGGTATTTGAATCAATACCAATGAATGAAAGTTGGTCAATAGTCACAATGTTTTCATTGTGAGGGAAAGACATCATGTGAAAGAATTTCATTAGGACAACTTTCATGGCATAGACATAGTCTTGTCTAAGGAGCAAATTGAAATCCAAGGGGCCTTGGACTACCATAAGATAAACACATAAATTTTTACCTTCAAGAGTAATAGGTAACTTAGTAAGGACCCCTAAAGGCTCACTAATGGTTATATTAAAAGCCAACATAGTATGTGCAATAGGCACAAGATGAGGGGAACCCAAATCTTGCCAAGCGGTTCAGGATAAAATACTGACGAAAGCACCTTTGTCAACATTTATGAGACTCACATTCTTACCATATGATTTCACAATGATTTTCAAAGGGGTAGAAGAAGGAAGATGAGGTCCTATTAGTCTACTCCAATCAAAGGAAATAGCCTCATTAATTGGAGGGGGTTCAATAGAAACATTTGAAATGACTCCATGTGTAGAAGAATCTGAAGTAACAAGAAGAACTTGAGCGGTATGAATTTCATTCTCTACAAAGAGAGAGGGATCAAATGCATATGGTATTGAGTAGATCACTTGATCGACCAAAGGTTCATCAACTCTCTTGATATGCCTTTCAATCTCTAATGGAAGAGTGGGATTAATTGTACTTGGAATTAGATCAATCACTTCGTCAACTGGCGGTAGGTTGGGACAAAGTTTTCAATAACTAGTTGAAAGTTGTTGATGTGAAATAGTAAGTTTTTCCAATAATTTTGATGCTTCATCCATATGAGGGAAAAGGTGACTATGATGAATCCCTTTGCATAACCTACAAGGAAACCTAACTTTACCCTTTTTCCATGGAACCTGACAATCATTGGTTGATGGATCAACAATAAGTTGATAAGAATTTTCTGACCATACTTCCAAGACCTTAGGAATACCAAGACAATTTATAAGGAAGTGGTCATCCTTACAAAGCTTGCAAGGGTATTTGGGCCTATGATGCATGTTGGAAGTTTCCTCAACATTACCAATACTTATAGCCATGGTTGGTTGGTTGAATTCTTTCTTATCTTGCTTCTTCTTATTCTTCCCTTTCTTCTTCTTCTTAGTCAATTGGTTACTAGCATCAAGGCTTTTACCAAGCGAAGAAGAAGAAAGGGAGGAGAACACGTTGGGTGAAGAAGGTAAAGGGTCAACATGAGGTTTATGATGTTGAGATGGTGATATTGGTTGAGGTGGAACAATTTGGGTATTTGGGCTTAAATATTTTGAAAACAATCACACCGATAAACCTATCGTGAATTCGGTATAAGGAGGACTGACATTTGCAAAGTTAGGAAAAGGACTAGGATTCTTGTTAACTGGGATCCCTTGATTAGTAACTTCCAAAATTGTTTCCATTATATTGATCTCAAATAAGTTTTATTAAGAATTTAAATAATATTCACAATCCACACTTAAGGTTTGTAAAAAGTAAAAACAAGAAAATAACACACGCTAGTAAATCTAAGGAGTCAAACCATGCAAACAAACTTTTCATAGCGAAATCACTAGTTGGTGATGAAATCCAACGTCGCAGAGATAAATGTGAAAAGTGAATAAAGATAGAGCACGTGGAACTAGTTACATTGAAAACCTGCTCAATGAACATAATATGGTGCAAGTAACTTCACTTATACCATTTCGAGTGGAGAATACCCTCCAAAAAGGCCTGAGTAAGTCTAGCCAATGTCTATTCCAAGTACAACAGAGACTTCCCCTCACTCGTCACCTTGGGCAATAACCATAATATTATGGTCTCTAAGGTTATGAATTACAATAATTTAACTTGGGGGGAAAGTCGTAGATCATACATACATGCAAGGGAAGAGTAACAAAGCTCAATCCCCTTGAAAGTTCCTCAACATGGTTAATCTGAGTTTCACCTTCAAGTGACTCCCAAGCACCTTTTGAAACTATTTGTAATATGTGTAAATCACTCTACCATAATCAATGAAGTGGGAACAATCACTCCACTAGGTATGATATGATCTCATACTTAACTTCGTTGTTAGAAGAGCTTCCTAGATCCAAATTGTAATAAATGGATTTACTCCTTATCACAAGATTCTAGTGTTTGCTTGCAGCTTTGGAAAGTTAACTCACTTCCAAATAGTAACAACCTGATCTAAGGTAGGTGGAAAGAGCCCTAAAATAATAAAAATTCTAATTGATTTTATTAGCGTTGTTTTATTAAAGTTGTTACTTACTTAATGGGTAAATGGATATGAAACTGATGGTGTTATGAACTGACTCAAAACTTTAGTGCAATCAAACATGATATTGCGATATTTTCATTTCGATGCATTCTAAATCAAGTAAGGAGAGAGGTTCTTCTTTAAAATATTAATTCCAGAATGCACCACTTCTAATTTTCCAATGCAATTCAAAGCCCTAAGTGCCAAAACCATGCAATGTAATCTATGCATAATTTTCTTGAAAACTATGCAAATTTAATCTATGCACAATTTCTGTTCATGTTATGAAAATGAGAATTATAACTATGCAAATGTAATCTATGCAAGAGAATTCTTCAAAACAAACACAAAATGATTCCAAATCAACGAAAGAACATTAATATTATTTTCCTTCACCTATGTAACTAAAGAACTAATCAAGTGTAAGTAATGGAAATTGGGTGAAAATTCAAAAGATCAAAAGTTATGATACTCAAAGGTGATTAACACCCACACATAATTCATATCCACCCCCCCGACGATTGAGGGGGATTTTTCTTTTGCAAAAGTGAAAGAAAATACAAGAAAAAATTGTTAAGAAACTAAGACAAACCTCTAAGTAATGACCAAAGGAAATAAAATTAATAATTTATCAAAAGTAAGATTCATAACACCCAATCAAATTGAAAGAGACTCTATAAGATTGTAAGCAAGCTTAAGAAATCATAAAAGCAAAAAATTTGGACATGAATTAGAGAAACCCTAGTTTTTTCAAAAAAATTATAGGGTTGCGCAGGTCATGAGTTTGATTCAGTGCGCATATGCACTGGTGCTAAGGACTAAGTGCACAAATACGCGCTATGTTACTAAAGGAAAACTGCGTATACCTAAGAACTTAAGAAAAAAAGCAAAGGTCTCAAACCAGAAATTTCAATTCTTATAAGAGTGCAAAGGTGTCAAGGGTCACAAAAGGACACAATTGATCCAAATTTAAACAGGAACACAAAAAATTATAGATATAACCATAAATATAGATATGAAACAGAAAGAACACTTCATTTCATTAATATAAAATACTGAAATATTCTTACAAACAAAATGGAAACAAGACTAGCTCAGGCGATGGTAGCTTATCTCTGAGAAGAGTTGTGGCAGCTACATGCCTCTGAACTCAGTTACAATGAGGCTCAAGGGCCAATTTATTATTGAAAAACATGAGAAAACCCTAAACAACCAAAACCCTAACCCTAGGAGATGTAACACCAAGAGTTTGTGGGCCCTGTTGGGGTTAGTTGGGCACCCAACTTCTCGGGGCCATAACTTGGTCATATTATCTCCGTTTGGCGCGTACGATACCTTGTTGGAAGGGTCTCTCCAAGTACTAAAATATTTTCCACAAGCCCCTTACTAAGGCTACGTGCCTACATCAGACCTGGAAAAATGCCGTTTAGGTGGTCAAAATTGCTTCCGAAGTTCAGGACCCGAAAAACTGCTAAAAATAGTAAATGTTGGAATAAACAAGTAAACAAATGAAACTGAATGGAGGTCTAAGTGGAATAGGTGGGTGGAGACCAATATCTACCTGGATCAACAATGGAGAACTATCGTTCCCCAATATGGTTGCCAATTTGTTAGACTGACAAATCACTTCTTGCAGACAAGAAGGATCTCCCTAGATTTCCAACAAAACCTAGTAACAAATATCAAAAGAATTGCTACCTTTCCTTAACCTATAACTGAAACATGAAACATGTAGAACATGAAGAATCACTTGCCTATTAGTGAAGTTCTTGTATAATTCCTTTCAGTGCTTTCCACAACCAACTTTTCCTCAATTCCTCAGAGGCTTGCCCAATGCTTTCCACAACTTCTCCATGATGCTCCAAAAGAGATCTACATAGAAAAAAACATTCAAAGGAATCAAAGCATCTCACATATAAAATCAAAGGTAAATGAAATCCATAACTTAACATACAACATAAATTTGAATCAATAATCCGTTATAAACCATGCGAGTGATCAAGGAATCTCTCAAAGAACACCAAAATAGACGCAATTAGGAAAGAAAAACTATTTTGTATTAAATTCAAAGGATAACAAGATTACTGTTATCACTCAGGATGTTCCCTGCCTCCTGAAGGGAATACGGCCGAGGTAACCACTAACCAATCTTTTAGCTGCAGGTCCTAGCCTACCTGCAACCAGAGAGGGCTCTCTCTTTGTAATTTAGCTTTGTTTTTGGAGTATTTTAGGCTAGCTGTTATGCACAAGTTTTTATTTTGAGTTTGTTGGAAGGTAATTTCAGGTGGAATAGGGATGCAAGTAGAAGACAGTTTCTTCCATTGGGTAGATGGAGTCAGAGTGAGTGAACTGGTGAAGTGTTGAAGTGTTCCTTTGGTAAAAGGAGTTTGCTACAAAGCAGGGTAGTCAATTTGGGAGCAATTTTGATATCTGAAATGGTGGAATGAAGTCAGTGAATGAAAGGCAATCAAGAATCTTTCATTATGCTGGCAGAGGGAAAGTGCATAAAGATTACTAAGGAGCAATGAAGGATTCCTAAGCAACATTCAGAGTGAAAGAACTAGTGCAAATAGGAGCAATTAAGAATTCCTATTTATGACTAATTCTGAAGAAAACATATACAATAGCTGAGACTAAACACATAGTACCTTTAGGCAAATTCTGTGCTATTCTTCTTCTCTGCTACCAAGATTATGGAACATACATGAAATTGCATACATAAAAAACATAAAAACACAGAGAAGAGAAGACTTATTGATCCTTAAACGACGCAAGAATTCTGTAGCATTTCCCAGGGCTTCAATTCCACATTCAGATGGTTTAGCACAGTGAAATTCCAATAGCCTTTGTATTATATAGCCTCAATAGCTTACAGTGCAGTTCATAAATGAAATTACCAACCCCAAATACATTCTATGGGGAGGTATATATACAAAAATAAAATAGAAAATATCTTATGGATGAGTCTTCATGCAATAAGTTCCCTCACCAACTCTTTAAAGAAGTAAATGAAAGAAATAAATGCTGCAGTAATTGTTGGTGCACTAGCTGTCCACTTTGTCAGAGAATTTTGACTTTTTGGACCAACAAAGTCGGCTGTGGCTGCGTCTTTAATATGCGGTTGCTGGGTTTTGCTGTCCTGCTGTCTTTGCTGTGTCACCACTTTGCTGTCCTGCTTTTGGCATGCATACTTGGCCTTTTTATAAAATTGTTGTAGTCATATTTAGACTCCTTTTGCTTGCTGTCTTCATGCTTTAACCGGTGGTCTATGTACCCAATTTCACTGACCTGTAGTTGACCAAAATCTGAAGCTGATCAAAAGAGAGAAAGGACCGAGATTACTTTGGCAAAATCTCCAGCATTGCTTGCCACCAATCTTCTTTAGGCAGTTGATGTCTTTGTATCTTTATTAATGTCTCATCTGCCTCGGTATATCTGTAAAAATTGGGCGGGACCTCAAACAAGTGATTGATCTCATGCTCAATGTAAAATAAGTTTTCCAGCTTGTCATAAAGGCTCTGTCCAGATGGAGGTCCTGTTTCCTCTGAGGTACTTGTGGATGCTGTAATCTGATTTGAAATATAATTATTCATCCTGGTAGCATACTGTTCATGGGTCAGCAGTCTTCCAGCGCTGGTCAATAGGCTGGGTAATCCTCTGCTCTGCAATGCTGCAAGCTTTAGCTTGAAATCATCTACTTCTGCCTGCATTTCCTGACACTTTCTTTCTAGACTTTGCACAAAATTTCTTAGGGTCAGCACCTTTTTTGCTGTCAGAATAGTATCTGTCCTGTTACTGATGTCTAATGCTGCCAACTCCTCTTTAGTATGAGTGTTCAGGAAATGAATCATTTTACTAGCCTGCTCAGGCATATTTCCCAATGCTGCCCTAGCCCTTTGATTCTCAAATTGAGCTAGGCCTATTAATTCTATCTGTTCATGCATGGTTTGGATCGATTTCCATTGGTGAGTGATTGATTGGCCAATTTTGGCCCACAAAATCTTCTTTATTTCAGCTAGAGTCTTGTCCAAAGTCAGCTCCTTCTCCAAGGCTTTTATTTTGTCATTCAAGGCCTTAATTTCCCTTGTTTTTTCAGCTACTGTCATCTTAGACTTATCATAGCTTACTTCTAGTTTGGCCAACTTTTCCTTGGCCTCTTTCACCTCTGTTACCTGACCTTCTAGCTCTTTGACAACTTTCATCATTTCATCCATGCTCATGCTAGATTCAGGTGCTGTTGTTGTTGCTGCTGCTGTAGCATCTGTAGTGGATGAAGCTGTTGTGGATGCTGGGATAATAGGAGGGATTGCTGGTGCTTGTGTAGGAGGAACAGTAGCAACAGTTGGAGTTGTTTGAGGTGGCTGGGAGGTCGACTCTCCCTGCTTGCCTTGCAATGCTCTCTCCAACTCTCCCTCCATTTGAATTATTCTTTGGTTCATTTGCATCAGCAGATCCATTGTATCCTCAGCTTCTTTCTCTTGCACAAGTTCTGCTGTTTGTGGGTGCATAGTTGAGGACAGCCTCAATTGTTTTTTGAGTGCAACAATATCATCCTCTTTCTTCCTTATGAGGGCTTGAATGGCTTTGGCATCCTTCTTAGGATCATGCCCTAGATCAACAATGATTTCTTCCAAAGTCTTTATTCTGTTATCTTTGGCAGAGGAAGACATTCTTTCCAAATCCAACTGAGTGTTTGTGTTTTTCAATGATTCCTTCAGTTGATGAGCCAGTGTGGCCTTGTCTGCTAGGGTGGCATAGACCATCTCACCCGTTTGCTTGTGCAGCTCTATTTGATCCATCGGGTGTATGTCCTTGGAGAGGACCTCTAAGCTTGTCTTGACGTAATCTGCAGCTGTCTGGGGCTGTGGTATCTTGGGCTTAAAATGACTCAGAATCATCTTTTCCCCCTTGAGGTCATAAGCTGCCATTAATCTCTGCTGTTTGGAGGGTGTTTCCTTAAGAAACTGATCATATAAATGTACTCTTAATAGTTCATTCTGAGCTTTGATTTCCATGAAAGATGATTTGATGCTAGGTGGTTGTTTGGTTTGCTGCCTTGAAGAAGAGACCTCCATACCGTGCTGCCTCTCTTGTTCTTGCTGAAATGAGCTGGTAGCTGTTTGCTGGCTTATTTCTCTTCTTAGGCTTTCTATTACCTCTTCAGTAATTACTTCCTCAACTTGAGGATCAATCCTTTGTCTTTTGGCCTCTGGTTGTTGTGTTGAGCCACTAGCTAGTGTAGTTTCTTCCCTATCTCACTTCTTGCCTCTTTCCTCATTGGTAGGAGTTTGCAATGCTGGAATTTGTGGAGGATCAGTCTGTTGTGGAGGGGCTTGCCCTTGACTCTGCTCCTTTGAGGTAGCAGGCTGTTCTGTCACTGTTTCTGGTTCTGCATCCATTGGCTCCTTGCCTTTAGCTGTACCTGTTGCTGGTGTAGACCGTTGTTGGGCAGCTTGTGAAGCTGCAGCTGTAGATGGGCCTTCTCCGACTTGTTGTGGCAGTTTGAAAGTTACCTGGTCAAAAGAATCCAAGTCAAGAGTTTTTTCTAAATCTTTGACATTTTGCTCCATAATTTCTTCTTGGGTAAACTCCTCAACTAGTGTCCCTGCCACCCACTCATCTTGGTTGGCATATTGTTCAATTTGTGGGATTTTACAATGCTCATAGGCTGTCAGCCTATATTTTACTTTTCTGGCACTGATAAAGCCATCTGGGTCATAAGGAACCCACCAGAAACTCCTTTTCAACTTGAGCTTCTGCCCCAATATTTGGTCAGCATCTTGCCAACCTTCTTTCTTGTTCATGAGAAAGGGGCCTAGTTGATCTCTGAATTTGAGGCGAGCCTTCTTCTTGGCACTATGAAAATGAGTTAAGTCTGAGTTGATGAGTTGCCTATAATACTCCAAGGCAAAGAGTCTCATTGGTACATATCTTGGGAGCCTGTAGGGACAGAGCTCACAGCCATAGATCCTAATGACAGTGTGATTCTGGTAAAAGTACCAGTCACCTATTTTATAGTTCTTGGACAGCTGCAATATTTTCTGCATGTCATAGGATAGCCTAGGAGGAGGAGTTCTCATTAGGAGACAAGAGACTGGATAAACAAATTGGTCAATGAACTCACAGTAGGAATATGGAGAGTTTTGAACCTCATGGAAGACTGATGACCAAAAGATAACAGACCTTCTTTCACCCTTTGAATCCAACTTTTTGATGGGGCATTGGAAGCAGTCTGGCTGATAATACATGAACAAATGATATATATAGGATGAATATTTAAAGACTCCCTCCCTATCCAGTTTCACTAGCTGGTCATGTATTTTGTTGGAGATGAATTTGGCATAATTATATTTGACAGCAGGGGGCTATCCTGGACTATATGCAGACAATAAGACCAGAAGGGTTTAACTTGTTTTGAAACCTAGAACATAGGAAATCATATCTACAAGCAGCTTGCCCACTTCATTGAAATTGACATATAAGAAAGGAGGTGGCTCTGTAGGCTGGCGATCTGCTCTCATGAATGTCTTGGAAATTCTGGCAATCTCGGAGGTAAAGAGTTTGGGACCTTCATCAAGCAGATATTTCATTGAAAGAGGCATTAGAAGCTGAGTTTGCTTGAAGTTAAGCATTTGGTTGATTGAATCAGGAGTTATTTGGAATAGAATGCTCCCAGATGGAGACTTGACTGCTCTTTGATTTGGCTCGTAGTTTTCACAGCAGAGGCGAATAATTTCAGGGAAAATGTTTACAGAAGGGAGGAAGTAAATGGGCAAATTAGACTCCCATATCCCATACATATCACAGTTGTTCAGGTGACTATTTCTTAGCTGACAGAAGGTCTGCAAGTGGTTTCTGTCCCCAACCAAATCTTGAATAAGATGGTCCTTATCAGCCAGGGGCAATGCCTCAAGTTCTTTGTGAGGTGCATTCAGAGGAGCAATGCTCAATGCTGCTGGAGTAGACATATTGTATGCTCTGTGTCTGTATTTTTGAAATTTGGATTGATGCAGCAATAGACTGGTGGAGAATGCTTGTGAGGCTATGTGGAATGAGCTGAGATATAGAGCTAACCTTCACTGTGTGTAGTTTTAGGTGAAACAGGAAATTTGTAGAACTCAGACAAGTTTTGGAAAGGATTGACTGAATTTACAGACTGTGAGTATACTGCAGATGAAGTGGGAATGATTTTTTTAACCAAATGAGTACAATTTAGCAGAGGATTTTGATAGAGGGAGTGAATGAATGCGTAACTTGCAAGGTTTTGCCGGCGAAAACGACCTTGAGATGTATTTTGATGGCGGAATTTGCAACTGAGGGCAAGTTTTGCGTTGCACTTGGACAGAGGGTGATTTAATGGATTTGCAGGTGAAATTTCAGAGGTTAAGGTGCAATTCAGTACATGTTTTGCAGATTTTCATTCATTCACACGGAGAAAACTGCGAAAAATAGGGTTCGGAGGAAAACTGCGGGTAAATACATGGTTTATGGCGTAGAAGGCACTTTTGCAAGTACAAGTCGAGTTGCAGAGTCGAGTTATGGAGTCAATTTCATGGGTTGGTGGACTATGGACATTTGATGGCGGATTCTTCACAAATAGCATGCACGTTCTTCAATAGTTAACCAACGAAAATAAAACGAAACGGTCGTTTTCACGACTTTTTTTATAAAATTTGAGCTTTTGGCGCTTTTTGGCAATGACGTCAGCATGACGTCATTTGGCAGGTAGCGGGTACGGTATGGTGACGTGGATGCTGACTCGGATGATGACGTGGCAGGGGACAGGTTGGCGGGGCGGTGACGCGGACATGACGTCAGTGGTGACGTGGTGCTGACGTTAGGGGGCGGAGGGTGGTTTATGGTTTTCTCCCGCACCACCTTTAGCCCTGGGCGGTATTGGGGAGGGGGGCTCCGATCACGCTGGGAGAACGACACATGGCAGGGGTACGATAGTAAAACTGCCCATCCCCCGGACGCGAATCTCCGGTGGATCGGGATTTCAAAAACGACCGCCCACCCTTGGATCTGTGGAGCGGGATATCGAACGGCGGACGGGGCGATAGGAGTGACGTGCAACTCTGGAGCGGGACCCGTTTTAATATTTAATGTTTAATGGCAAGCGAGAGGGTTGAAACTTTGGGATATGTGGGTTAATGGGTTATGCGCCGGCGGAGAGTTTAATGTTTAATTAAACATTTAAACGAAAAACTTCAAAAATGAGCGCGGAAGGTAGAATAGTAAAGTTTATGAGCGAGGGGGTGGACAATGGTTATTAATTTAACCAAAGGTTAAATTAACTCCAGGGGTTAGGACGCGGAAGGGTTGATATTAGTCCCAAATGGACTGATATTTCCCGAAACTTGGTTATATAGCTATAGTGCTAAAGGGTAGGATATTTAATATTTTTTGGGGTTTTTATATGATCTTTTGTAGAAATAGGGGTAGGAAAGTAACTTAGGGAGCTATACAATAAGTCAGAGTGTTAATATGACTTTGTGGAGTGAAAGTGTAGGGGCAGATGCTAAGTTTATAAAATGAAACTTAGACATAGGAAATGAATGGAGTGTGAAGTGAGGATTTTTACACAAGAAATGTGGCTTCTTTTCATTAAGGAAAGTCAAAACTTGACTTAGTATTTCTCAAAAATGAAGTGAAAGCAGGACTTATTGGCAGATCCCAAGGTCCTTGAGGGGATGTTAGTAAAAGATTTGTGGGGAATGAAGGGGAAATTAGACATGCTTCCATTGTTCCACAGTCCAACAACTGCCTTAGTGCTTATGTCACTGATGATATGTGTCTTTCTTGTCAAGACAAAAATGAGCGCCCACCTGCTTCTGCAACCTCAAACTACCTACCCAGCCTAATACACCTAACATTTTTTCTTCCATTTCATTGGGTGCTCTTAGACTAGCAAACCCTGATTGTCCTCTTTTCTTTTGACTGTCCTCCTATCTAAATCTACCCTTATTTCTTCCAAGGGCCCAGATTAAGCAGTTGGGTTCCTTAATTTCTCTGCCTATCTACTCATCTGCCAAGCTTAAACTGTTTGGACAGATATTCTTTCTCTATTCTACAACAAGCAATTCAAACATGGCATGGTCCAGATTGAACTGTTGGGCCATCCATCAAGTGTGATAAGCAGCAATATCTATACATTGTGAACCTGCAAATCAGCTAGCAGTGGCATTTTGGCTGGCCACTTTCCTGGTCTTTGGTTTGGGGTTCATTTTTATTATTTTTCCTGACCAATTTACTCTTTTTTCCCTTTGATTATTCTTTTAGGGCATACCCTCTTTACATTTTTTAACTTACTTTTTCTGTTCACAAAATATGGAACCTTTGCAGCATGCAAGGATGAACATATTTGGCACTTCCACTGTCAATCATGAAAAATGAAACCTATTAGTATAGGAACCTAACAATTACAACCTGATTGCCTTGATGTCACAAACCTCTTCCAATGGTTTCTATTCCTTCCCTTGATGAAAATATCTTCAGACCCAAAATCAATAGCATAAGTTTACAAATCTAATTTTCCCTCATCCTCTAGGCTTGTGCCCAATTTATAGGCAAGAGGAGGAGGTTTCTCGTCCCTCTTCTTAAGGGATATGATGTTTAAGAGGAGGAGATTAGTTCCATGAACCAAGGGATGAGGCGTAGGTATGTAGTTGTTCGACATTTCTAATTTGGATAAGTTTCCTTCATCAAAGATACTATCATTTTTTTTTTTTACTTGCACCAAGGGATGAGGCGTAGGTATGTAGTTGTTCAACGTTTCTATTTTGGATAAGTTTCCTTCATCAAAGATACTATAATTTTTTTTTTTTTAAATTTTTTAATTTTTTTTTTTTTTTATACTTGCGTCATTGCGTAGTTTATAGTGGAAGACAATGCACAAAATTGTGTAAGCCACAATGGTAAAAAATGCACACGTACAAGTAATGGCTGAAAAAAATGTGCAGATAATCAAAAATGGTTTTTAAGTAGTACAACCCAAAATTCCTTTTGTCTCTGGTATTGTTTTACTTCAAGCTTCATATTGTTGGCATTATGATGCATGTTTTGTACTTGATGGCAACCCACTCATAGAAGAACTACAGAAGAGATATCAGATGGGCCATAATACATGGGATGTAAAGCAGATTCATCAAGAAATCCAAGCCATAATCAAAGAGGCGCAAATGGAGCAAGAGGAGCCAAGAGGAGCCAAGAGGAGACAAGAGGAGCCATATATATGTATATGTCACATATATATGCCAAAGAAGAGGAGCATAAACAGCTATCGGGAGCCTATCAGAGTAAGAAAGGCACTCTCATATGCAAGGAGGTATTTGGAAGACACTACCAAGCCAGAAGAGCATATCGGGAGCTTATCGGGAGCCATCGGGAGCAACAGACAGAATTATCAAGAGCGCAGACAGAGCCATCGGGAGAACAGAAGCAGTTATCGGGAGCCATTGAGCCATTGGGAGCTTATCGGAGCAATAGAGGCACATTCTCATATATAAAGAGCTTATCGGGAGGAATCAGGCTTATATAACCCTTGGATGCATGCTTAATCATTATCGGGAGTCATCAGGCCATATATGCATGTTTTAACTCTATCGGGAGTTGTTCGGGCGATCAAAACCCATATATATATATATGTATTATATAATAAACAATAGCATGTATGCATTTCCCCCTTATGGCGGATAAACACAGTTATATGTGTTAATACATATATTTCGGCATATATGCGCATCGGGGGTTCGGGTATGTAACACCATTGAAACCTCTGATTGCAATGGACTTGATGGCATATCGTTTTTGGTTTATAATAATATCGCATCCGCAGTATATTGCAATGCATAAAGGGTCGCCCACCCCAATCCTCCGATTGCGATAAGAGGTGGCGGACCCGATGGAGGGATTAAAGGCATCATATATTAATATCGCATCCGTGGTAATCGCCCATTTTTCAAAGGCTTCCCACATCTAATCGCCGATAGCGATGAAAGGAGCGGACCCGATATATTTATAAAGCAAGGTTAATTGCCGTATCGCATCCGATCCATCGGATCGGCCATCAGCAATAGACGATGTTATATAGCGATAAGGAGCGGACCCGACATATATATAAAGCATGGTTAATGGCCATGTCGCATCCGATCCATCGGATCGGCCATCGGCAATAGACGATGTTATATAGCGATAAGGAGCAGACCCGACATATATATAAAGAATGGTTAATGGCCATGTCGCATCCGATCCATCGGATCAGCCATCGGCAATAGACGATGTAATACAGCGATAAGGAGCGGACCCGATATATTATTGTTATGGGTGCATTAATGTTATAGCTCTGATACCACTTGTTATAGATCTAATCCAAAAGATATTATGAGAGTAGAAATAACCCAAGAATAACAAGATTGAAATAGATAGAAATGATTCTCTTTATTGATCAAACCCTTAAGGTAGGGCAACACCATACATTCACTCCTTAAGGAAGGAGAAGACTCCACAAGCCATATGCCTGTTCATACAATAATCCTTCACTATATTCCTTGACATGGAGTCTCTAGCCTCTATATAGGCCTCATACATACAATACCATGGGTCATTACCATGGTTACCTCATACCATCAACTAATACCATGGGCCCATTACATTATTATTAACTACTTGTGGTCCCTTACATGATATGGGTTAACCACCTTATTTATTACTATGGCCCATCCCATTATTACATTATTACCTTGGGTACCTCCCTTGGTACACCATATTATCCCCCCTAGGTATATAACAATTAAGTTTAGAGTCCGCCTTTTGTTGTTTGGACCGTTTTCATCATTTTCCCGCTATTTTTATCACTTAAATCATTCCTTAAGAGATCGGTCAAAGCAAGCGAGCCCCAAGATTTCGGATCCTCTAGTTTTGACTCATGGTTTTATCAAAAGTGTGACTATATAAGAAGAAAAGAGATCCTTTGGCAATGCATCGAAAAAGGATTGAAGATCTTAAGGAGGTATAGATCGGATTTCTTGAGTGGAGCGATTGCAGAATCTAAATCGAGGAGAAAGCGCGCAGATTAGAGATCAGAGCGAAGGATCGCAGGCTTGAAATGGGCAACCCATAGCAGTAAGTGCAGATATTCTCCGAGAAGGAAACTGTGCAGCCGCAGACACGCATAAGACAGAAGTTTCCTTTAACAAAGCTGCATTCATTTCTTAACTATGCTCTAGCCGCCTCTGCTGTTTACTAAAGGGTTCTAGGTGCGCAATATTAAGTGTTTCCTGTGTAGTAATAATGTTTAGCCTCCGTGTGCGCAGCAGTAAGTAAATCCTCCGTTTGGGTCTTGATATCAGCCTCTGTTGACTAGATCAGGTGATATCTGTCATGTATATTGGTCTGATGCTTGGGTAATTCTATACTTGATTTGCCAAGAAGAAGTTTGTGCAACTGCGGACACTTGCAGCATTCTAAGAAGTGATTGATTTGGTTATGTTCATAATGGCTTATCCTTATATGATCTGATGGACTAGATCTGGTTGCTAACATACATACTATCCTTGTAAAGTGTATTGATCTGGTGATTCAAAATATTGATTGATTATGTGCTTCAATGATATTAAAGGGTCCAGTACGAAAATTGGATGAAACGTGGCCTTTCAGATTATGTATTGTGCTTCAGGTGTATCCAGTCTGAAAATGTATGAAACGTGGTACCCGGAGGAAAGAAGATTATAGGCTGGCGCCTACGTACTAGTATCTTAGCTAGTACAAGAGAATTGTAGCAGGTAGCAGCCTGCGTACTAGTAAATGGATCGGCTAGTACAAAATCTATGGGAGTTCTAGCTCTCTGCAGGTCGAAGCCTGCGTACTGGTATAAGACTGCACCAGTACAGAAATATTGTAAAAGGAATTTCTTATTAAGAAGAAGATTGAGATGACTTGCAGCAGGTGGTTTTCTCCCACATTGGGTTTCCACCTTATATCATGGTGTTCATGTGTGTGGCTTATGTGTGATGATCTGTTGTATTTTACTGCACCTGTTTACTGTTAATATGGTTGATAATGTTCTAATGCACTCATTAAGGATCAACTAACTGAATCATAAGAAGTTGTGGAAGTAGCATATATGAATCTGAATATGGAAATGAAAAAGTTTTATTGATGTGATAATACTGATTCACCCCCCCTCTCAGTATTATTTCCAACAATTGGTATCAGAGCAGGTCCTTTGGTAGAAGCTTGATCGTTTGAAGGAGATCCGTGGAACTATGGGAAAGAAGCTTAAGAAGAAAGAACCTAAGAAGAAGAAGACATCTCAGAAGAACTATGACAGTGGGAGAATCGATTGGGGATTAGGTGTAATAAGCTCTTCAGATTCAGAATCATTTCAGAATGAAGATGAACTATCAGGTATGAATTTGCTATCCTCTGATGCTCCAACTATCTATCCATTTGGAAAAGATGAAAGTGATAGCGAAACAACTGAATTTGCTCTTATGGGTGAACAAGAAAGATATCAAATAGAGGCATAATTTAAAAGGCTTTCAGATAAAATCAGAGATCAACAAGATCTATTGAACAAAAGGGAATGTGACTTCAAAGAAGAAGCTACCAAACTAAAAGCCCAACTAGAGGAAGGAAACAAGGTAAGGAAGTTATTCAAGGACAAATATCAAAAGTTGCAGGATGAAGTAACATCTCTAAGAGATGAAGTCAATGAAAGAAGCACAACCATCAAGAAACTCAGAGATAGATCCAGTTACTATGAAAGTCTTGAAGCCACGATCCAATCACTAGAGGAAGATCTTGAAGAATCAAAGAAGCAGAATAAAGATATACTCCAAGCTATTGAAAAACAGGTAAACGAAGTTATCAGCTTAAAATCTCAGCTGGAATGTGCCTTCAGAATTCGTCAAATGCAGCAGGATCTGAATGAAGAACAAGAAAAGGAGATTCTCAAACTAAGGCATCAGTTGGAAGAAGGAAGGAAAGCTGAAGAAGACATGAAGAAGCAATGTCTAGAAAAGGAAGAACAACTTCAAGTTGAGGTAAATATCTTGAAAGGTAAATTAGAAGAAAAGGATAAACTGTTACGATTTCAAGATAGTACTAAAGCCTTGGATGATATTCTTAGTTGTCAAAGGTCTCCTGCTATCAAGACTGGTCTTGGTTTTCATGAATCTGTTGAAGGTGAATCTAGTTCACAAGGTGAGGCAAGGAACTCTAAAGAGAAATCTAAAATGATTAACAAGGAGATAAGAGAGATGAGAGGTCAATCCCATCAACAATCAAGGAAAGAGATTCTTCAAAGAAAATCTTTTACTCCTAATTATGGAAGTAATAGTTGGCCATTTACTCAGATGAATAATATTGAATGTTATGAATGTCATAATCTTGGACATGTTGCAGCTAGATGTAGAAGAAGAATGGTTCAAGATCATCACACAGAAAGATCATCACATTCCAGGTACTTTAATGGATATTGTTTTTCCTGCAATATGATTGGTCACAAAGCTGCTGATTGCTACAGGAGGAATATGAAACATGTAAGATGTTATGCATGTAACAAGCTTGGACATATAGCAAAGGAATGAAGGAACAAAGGATGGACATCACACCAAAAGGAGAAAACATCATCACACTTGAAGATATGGAAGAAGAAGGAAGTACAGTTAGAAAGATGTGGCACAACACAATGTACTGAGACACAACACAGCACAGACATAACAGACTCAGGGGGAGCTGAAAGTGTAAAACTTCAGTGTCCTAAATCTCATATGCAAGTTTCTTAAAGGGAAGTCGCGTATATATGCGAATTAGACACCGCAAAGTCGCGTATATGTCAGTCTGAGGAAAAGCAGTGGGGACAGGCTCAGAAAAAGGATCTGATATGATTCAGTCCATTATTTGCTCTACTGGATTAATAATTATAGTCTGCCGAGGATGTGTGGAAATAGTTTTGATTCTTGTAAGATGTTTAGAGGTGTTTTGATCCTAACTTGATGATGATGATGTCTTGATGCTTATTGCTGATTTATGCATGATCAGATCTAACAGTAAACAGATGAGGGGGAGCATATGCCTTTAATAATGCATTGTTGGCATTATGGTTAATAGTCCTTGGTGATGATGCTTATATATATATATATTGCTATGAGTTGTCCATCTCATATGAGTCTTGGGGTTACATAGTAGATGTTCAGATCAGATTTATGGTTGATTCTTTGATGATGCATATATGGTGCTTCCATGGTGATCTTCATCAGGATAAGGAGAAGTACAAAGCTTGAATACAGAATTTCATTACTTGATGATGAGTCTCTCATATGCTGCTGTCGTCATATGCATAAAGATCATGATGCAAGGATCATGTAGATCTTGATGTTGATAAAATGGCTATGGTGGCTTCACAAATGATATAATGGGAATGACTCTGTATGACATATGCAGAATTCTGTTCAAAGGGATGAATTGATGCAGACATACCTTGTTATAGTTTGATGAATTATACTTTACAGGATGTTTACAGGTTGCTGATCTGAAAATGGGTGTACGCGAGTTGCCTGAGGAAGGATCCGTGTACATATGCCGGTTTTTGCAGAGACAGTCACGTATATGTTGGTTTGAATAAAATCAGTGGGCCAGACTCTGGGTGAGAAGAGTCTGATATGGGTCTGACAGAGACCATTTGGCATAGGTTCAGGGGGAGCAGATTAACTTCTAATAATGAATTGTTGGCATTACCTTAGAAGCTCTTGGTTCGTGTACACAAGCTGTTTTGGTTAAAACAGGTGCAGAAGGAGAACAGAAGGAGATCATGGTTGCTGATCTGAAAAGTGTTTGACAGATGCTGCTGCTATCAGTTATTTGTGACTTTCATAAGTCTTGTTCTAGATATTTCGTCTCTATGTCATGTATCTCTTTTGTGGTATCTCTTTTATGGTGTCAAGGTCATGTAACGGCCTATCTTGGTTTCCCCACTATGCTTGGGATAAACATGTAATGAACTTGGTTGTCATATGTAATTTTCTAATGATCCCCACTTGGTTGGGAGATAGATGTATGGATGAATCCTTGGTGATAGAAAGGTCATTCATGATAGAGTCATGTTCTTCTTATAAGAAAATCTTTTTGCAGACCTTGCCTACAGTCAGAGGGAGCATGAACAAACATATTCAGCAAAGCAGAGATTTCAGCATGTTCTCAGAAAGAGCATGGTCAGATTGGTACACCCTGGCACATACAAAGGGGGAGCTCATTCAGAGACTTCACCAGATACTCAGGGGGAGTATGGACAACCGAATGTATATCAAGGAAAGAGTATGTCTTGATCTGCCCTTTGCCCTTGATGTCAAAGGGGGAGAGTGATTTTGGTGTTGTTGCCATCAAGTCCAAAGGGGGAGATTGTTGGCATTATGATGCATGTGTTGTACTTGATGGCAACCCACTCATAGAAGAACTACAGAAGAGATATCAGATGGGCCATAATACATGGGATGTAGAGCAGATTCATCAGGAAAGCCAAGCCATAAGCAAAGAGGCGCAGATGGAGCAAGAGGAGCCAAGAGGAGCCAAGAGGAGACAAGAGGAGCCATATATATGTATATGTCACATATATATGCCAAAGAAGAGGAGCATGCATAGCTATCGGGAGCCTATCAGAGTAAGAAAGGCACTCTCATATGCAAGGAGGTCTTTGGAAGACACTACCAAGCCAGAAGAGCATATCGGGAGCTTATCGGGAGCCATCGGGAGCAACAGACAGAATTATCGGGAGCGCAGACAGAGCCATCGGGAGAACAGAAGCAGTTATCGGGAGCCATTGAGCCATTGGGAGCTTATCAGAGCAATAGAGGCACATTCTCATATATAAAGAGCTTATCGGGAGGAATCAGGCTTATATAACCCTTGGATGCATGCTTAATCATTATCGGGACTCATCAGGCCATATATGCATGTTTTAACTCTATCAGGAGTTGTTCGGGCGATCAAAACCCATATATATATGTATTATATAATAAACAATAGCATGTATGCATTTCCCCCTTTCGGCGGATAAACACAGTTATATGTGTTAATACATATATTTCGGCATATATGCGCATCGGGGGTTCGGGTATGTAACACCATTGAAACCTCCGATTGCAATGGACCCGATGGCATATCGTTTTTGGTTTATAATAATATCGCATCCGCAGTATATCGCAATGCATAAAGGGTCGCCCATCCCAATACTCCGATTGCGATAACATATGGACCCGATGGCATATCAAATGTGGTTTATAATAATATCACGTACGCAGTATATCGCAATGCATAAAGGGTCACCCACCCCAATCCTCCGATTGCGATAAGAGGTGGCAGACCCGATGGAGGGATTAAAGGCATCATATATTAATATCGCATCCACGGTAATCGCCCATTTTTCAAAGGCTTCCCACATCTAATCGCCGATAGCGATGAAAGGAGCGGACCCGATATATTTATAAATCAAG
Organism: Pinus tabuliformis; assembly: GCA_031772625.1. Taxonomy (NCBI): domain Eukaryota; kingdom Viridiplantae; phylum Streptophyta; class Pinopsida; order Pinales; family Pinaceae; genus Pinus; species Pinus tabuliformis. Next base: position 878,117,142 of record CM062820.1, on the reverse strand, counting down.
GTTAATTGCCATATCGCATCTGATCCATCGGATCAGCCATCGACAATAGACGATGTTATATAGCGATAAGGAGCGGACCCGACATATATATAAAGCATGGTTAATGGCCATGTCGCATCCGATCCATCGGATCAGCCGTCGGCAATAGACGATGTTATATAGCGATAAGGAGCGGACCCGACATATATATAAAGCATGGTTAATGGCCATGTCGCATCTGATCCATCGGATCGGCCATCGGCAATAGACGATGTTATACAACGATAAGGAGCGGACCCGATATATTATTGTTATGGGTGCATTAAGTTTAAAGTCCGCCTTTTTTTGTTTGGACTGTTTTCATCGTTTTCCCGCTATTTTTATCACTTAAATCATTCCTTAAGAGATCGGTCAAAGCAAGCGAGCCCTAGGATTTCGGATCCTCTGGTTTCGACTCATGGTTTTATCAAAAGCGTGACTATATAAGAAGAAAAGAGATCCTTTGGCAATGCATCGAAAAAGGATTGAAGATCTTAAGGAGGTATAGATCAGATTTCTTGAGTGGAGCGATTGCAAAATCTAAATCGAGGAGAAAGCGCGCAGATTAGAGATCAGAGTGAAGGATCGCAGGCTTGAAATGGGCAACCCGTAGCAGTAAGTGCAGATATTCTCCAAGAAGGAAACTGTGCAGCCGCAGACACGCATAAGACATAAGTTTCCTTTAACAAAGCTACATTCATTTCTTAATTATGCTCTAGCCGCCTCTGCTGTTTACTAAAGGGTTCTGGGTGCACAATATTAAGTGTTTCCTGTGTAGTAATACTGTTTAGCCTCCGTGTGTGCAACAGTAAGTAAATCCTCTGTTTGGGTCTTGATATCAGCCTCTGTTGACTAGATCGGGTGATAACTGTCATGTATATTGATATGATGCTTGGGTGATTCTATACTTGATTTTCCAAGAAGAAGTTTGTGCAGCTGCGGACACTTGCAACATTCTAAGAAGTGATTGATTTGGTTATGTTCATAATGGCTTATCCTTATATGATCTGATGGACTAGATCTGATTGCTAACATACATACTATCCTTGTAAAGTGTATTGATCTGGTGATTGGGTGATTTAAAAGATTGATTGATTATGTGCTTCAATGATATTAAAGGGTCCAGTATGAAAATTGGATGAAACGTGGCCTTTCAAATTATGTATTGTGCTTCAGGTGTATCCAGTCTGAAAATGTATGAAACGTGGTACCCGGAGGAAAGAAGATTGTAGGCTGGCGCCTACGTACTAGTATCTTAGCTAGTACAAGAGCATTGTAGCAGGTAGCAGCCTGCGTACTAGTAAATGGATCGGCTAGTACAAGATCTATGGGAGTTCTAGCTCTCTGCAGGTAGAAGCCTGCGTACTGGTATAAGACTGCACTAGTACAGAAATATTGTAAAAGGATTTTCTTATTAAGAAGAAGATTGAGATGACTTGCAATAGGTGGTTTTCTCCCACATTGGGTTTCCACCTTATATCATGGTGTTCATGTGTGTGGCTTATGTGTGATGATCTGTTGTATTTTACTGCACCTGTTTACTGTTAATATGGTTGATAATGTTCTAATGCACTCATTAAGGATCAACTAACTGAATCATAAGAAGTTGTGGAAGTAGCATATATGAATCTGAATATGGAAATGAAAAAGTTTTATTGATGTGATGATACTGATTCACCCCCCCCCCCCACCCCCCCCCATACTGATTCACCCCCCCCCCCTTTCAGTATTATTTCCAACACATATGGGATTCACTTGAGACACTCATCGGATGGTGAGAGATCTGAATTGACAGTCATGGTGACAAAATTTAGTGTAACACAAGGAAAGATAGAATGAGCATTGACGTGGACAAGGAAAGAATTAGGATGTTAATAAAATCACATGAAAAATTGACTAAATATATCACTATAACAATAAATGCGTATCAAGCACAATACAAATAATTTGAGGCTCTCATTGAGGAATACAAAATACCTTCTATTGGTGCAATAGGAGTAATAAGACTTGAAAGGGAATTTGATAGGAGGTCCATGATAGATTAGATGTGATGAAACAAGCGGATGCTAAAGACAACTTTGAACCTACAAAGGAATCATTTACATAGCATATTATAGGACCAAAAAAATTGCACACTAAACTCTCTCGGCTTTCATATTGGATATAGCTAGACATGAGGATTCTATTGTCAGATGTTATAGAGTGAAAGATGAGATATGGAAGTAGATTGTCAAAGAAGGTAAAATCCATCACTTATGAATACAAGGCTTGGTACACATACTTGATGCAAGATATCCACTTTGAGGCCCTTGATATGGATATCATGTGTTTGGTTCCATGAAGGAAAATTTTCTTTTGAAATTCCTTGTAATTTGTAAATAAAGTTAATTTGTAAATTAAAGTTGTAATATAATTTAGAAATAAAGGTCATTTAGGAATAAAAGGTCATCGAGAAGGTGAAGAGTCATGAGAGAAGTTGAAAGGTCAAGGGAGGTGAAAGGTCACCTAATTTTGTATAAATATACCCTCATGGCTAGTTAGAAAGGACCTTTAGTTTTGGACTCCATTTTGAGCACCTTGTTTAGGAAAGCTTGTACATCCTTTTGAGAAATCAAATTATAACTTAGTACTTCCACTATTGGATTTCATGGATGCTTCTTGTAATGGTGCATTGGACATTTTAGCATAATATTGAGAAGCTCATTGAGCCAAGGAAACAATTTCATGCATATATTGTTGATCATTGTGGGACTTATCTCTTGGTGATTCAATGGTATGTGTTTGTATTTCCATGTGTTAAGGTTAATGAACTCTTTCTTGGGTTTATAACCCACATCTTTTTTGAAGTTGTATGTTTTTAATGATTTTATCATTGTTGTTGGTTTATAATTAATTCACAATTGATAAATGATTTCTCTATTCCATCTATGCATATAAATTGAAGTATGCTTACATACTTCCTTTAAAGATTCATGTTATTTACTTTTGTTTCTGTTATGTCTTTTGTATCCTACTTTCATAGTATTTCATAGAGCTATTCTAACTTGTGTTTGTCAGAAGTTATATTATTTTTCTCATGAATTTCTCATTCCATCCAAAACAAACTTCAAAACAACATGGTGGAGAATGATCCCACATACCGGATGGGACTCCTATCCCAAACAATGTGAGGTCTAATTGGGAATTTTCATTGGGTAGATCTTCTTATTGTTGGCGAAACATTTTGGCTCATCGAGTTTTTTTGGTGAAGGAAGGAGGGCTTCCATTGCATGGCTGGAAGATTCCCACATTCTCTTCGTGAACCATCTGAGTAAGCTAGTAATTTTTTGGGAACCCACCCCCACCAAACCATCATGTGTGGAAATGTCCTAAAATTGAGGAACCCTTCCACACAAACCTGAGCGAATATATGAAGTAATTGATGATCAGTTAAGAGTTCTTTAAAATTTTACTCATGAATATGATAGAAATCTTGGAATCCTTCTTGTCTAACCTATTTATCCCCAAAAATGTTCAAGTAGAGCTCAAACAACCCATCAAGGAGTGTTAGTTGATACTATGAAATATTTGGTTAATGCTTCTTTGGATGACCTGGAAAACTCTGTAGAAAGAAATTCCAATGAAAGATAATGAAGGACCATCAACTACGGAAAATTTGGAAGGTGAAACTTGGAAGCATTGGTAAATGGTCAGAACATGGAAAAGTTGGTGAATGGTGAGAATATTGAGAATGAGAATGAAAGTTTGAACTCTAATAGTGATGACAAAAATTTGAATAACAATATGGATATCAACTAACAACAGGCATGGATAGTCGAAGGGGCACTAAATCTTATAGATACTCTACCCTCGCCATCTAGAGAAGATTATTATGAAGTTCGATCGAGACAATCCACCACTGCAGAAGAGAATGTTAACAACTTATACTTGTCATTGATATTGTTAGATGTGCAGTACGATGATGTGGCTTGTAGTGTTTTCTCTTATACACTCAAAAATAAATCCATAACTTGGTATCATAGTCTTTCGACAAGATAAATTAATGATTGGGAAGACCTTAAGAAGGATTTCTTGGATAAGTTAATTGATGATAAAATGCCAACAATGTTGTTGAAAGAGCTAATTATCTTGAAGACAATAAATAATGAAAAGGTAAAATACTTCAATCAATGCTTTACTACTATTTTGAATAAGTTTTGTACTGACGTACCGCCCCATGATTCAATAACACCCAATTATTATACCAAAACCATACCATCTCAAATTGATTTGTTTGTAAATAGGGCTAACAGAGCTACATTAGTGCAAAACATCGCTGAAGTTTTAGTAGTTGAGAAAAATATGGTGACTGTTGGAGTACACAATATGTAAGACAATTCAAAGCCCATTGATAAGAAACCCCAAGCATAAACGGGTAAGTCTTTCGAAAAATAAACTCCCGATCTTGAGAGTATTGTTAAATCACTTACGAAGTTGACAAATGAATATCATATTTGAAGACGAGTACGAGTGAAACTTCCCTAAGAAATAAACCCTTCAATCCATTTTTCAGGAATAACAACAATCCCCTAGCCAAGTCCTCTTAGATCTTAAATGTCAATTTGAATGTAGAGGAGTTGGGAATGGAAAACTAATGCAATTTTCATCAAGGAAGACATTCTGAAAAGACATGCCCACAATGGGTGAATTCAACGGCCTTAGTGATCAATAAACTACTGATGATTAGGATACTCAGGACCAACCCGAGCAATTAAACGAAGGAGAAGAGGCTACCCCAGTAGAGGATGATACTAATAATAGTGTTCCCATCTTGATGTTGGAGGTGGTCAGAGGCAGTGAGACTCAGTCAGTTGGTGAAGTGTCATTTGGAGAATCTAAACCTACCAACCCTCATAATTCTTATAATTTGATAAGAAAAGGACCCATCACCGAGCCTAGTCTTGGGGAGAAGACAATGATCTTTTTGAGAAGAATACTCCCTCCAAAGACTACTACTAAATTCCAACCTCTTAGCCTATGAGTGGTAAAACTTTGAAAGACACTTCAGGAACTACTAAAGGAAATTCCAAGACACTCGATGTACCCAATAAGCCTTTTCAGTCAACATCTTTGACCCATTCAACTAAAGACAAGAGTATGCATGTTAATATGGAATACAATTTAGTCAAAGATATGAAAAAAATGAGAAAAAATAACACTCTTTGACTTATCTTAGTTACCTGAGAAAAGGGAGTTGATTATTAAGACTTTCTCACCAACAACTTCAATGAGTAACACTACTTCTTATTGTAATATGTTCCTTTCTTCTTAGCCCCAAGCTACTGCAAATTATGAAACTATTGTAAATGTAGCAAATGTGGGAGTTAATTCACGATCACAATTTTCCCCATTTTTGTTCATTTTTGAGATTTTCAACTACAATGTCTGTAATTTCTTCGTTGATTCTAGTGCATCAACGAATGCAATGCCTTTATCTATTTGCAGAAAGAATAATTCTATCCAAAAAAATTCATGCGAAGATTATTCAACTAGATAGATCTTAAGTGCAAGTAGTCGATGAACTTAAAAATGTGCTAATTTGTTTGTCCTCTGATTCACGAGTGCACTAATTCATTGATATTGTCATTATGGAAATCCTTGAGGCTCATGGACTTCTTTTGAGCAAAGATTGATCGAACAAGCTACAAGGTTATTTCAATTCAGATTGGTCTCATTTGTGGCTCCCTTGAAAGGGTAAGAACAATTAGATAAGGGTTAATAGTGAGCCACATATGAAACACACAAATCATTGAGCTGGAGGGTAATAACGGGCCAATCAATGTTGCTTAAGAAATATTGGGGAATTTCTCTCTGGAATATGATATTGGTTGTTATCAAGCACAACCATCCCAAGTTTTACTAGATACACAGTCAAAACCGCTTCCTTGTAAACTTCAGATGAAATGAAACTTGTATTATAGGTGAATAATATTATCTTAGTCAATAATTTTGTAAATAATAATGTTTGGACTCTCTAACATGATGGTTAAAAAACATAGGATGGAGTTGTTGCAGGCTGCATCCTTATGAGCCAAAGAAGAACAAGATCATGATATCATGTAGCTTGGAATTCCAATGTACAAACAACACCATTGAATATGAAGAATTATTTTTTGGTTTGAAGAAGGCCATAAAATTGAAGGTAGAGTGCTTGAAGGTTATTGGTGATTCCAAAATCATCACGGGGAAGGCATAAAACACTATTCATTGTCTTTCACCTCATCTTAAAATATACCAACAAGAGGTATGCCATTTAATTTCTTGTTTTAAGGCTTTCAATATTCTATTATTTCCTAGAATCAATAATGTTGCTGCAGAGACCTTAATTAATGCATCAACGAGGTTTACCCCTCTGAGAGATGGTTTTTATATAGGGATAGTTTATAAACTTTTTGTTCATAGCAATATAACTAATTTCTATGTCTTTAATGATGATCAATGGATTCTTAACTTTATTACCAACACAAACATTTTCAAGGATGCGGCTATAGATGAAGACAAACTTGTTAAATCTCCAGAAGAAAGAGCCAACATAAGTGAGGGTAATCCTACACCCAAAGGTGTTGTATCTTTGGAATATTTATTTGATCTACAAAGTCATTTTATAGGACCACCCAACACAAATACACGATGTTACACATTATTGCAAGAGGAAATAAAATTGGGAACAAAAACAAATCAAAAGTTTGTGATGCTCGGTAATTGTCGCACCCCTTAAGAATGAAGATCGTTTATTAATTCAAAGTAGTACTAGGATGTTTTTGTATGGATGTATGATGACCTCAAAACATATGATACGAGAATTATTTAGCATGTAATTCCTATAAAGGAAGGGGTAAAACCATTTTAGAAATAACTATGAAAGGTACATCCAACTATGGAACCCTTTATACAAAAGGAACTAAATAAATTGTTGGATGAAAGAATTATTTTTAAAGTTAGACACCCCACTTGGCTCTCTAACCTAGTTCTCGTGAGGAAAAACTCTGGAGAAATTAACTTGTGTATATAATTTCAGAATCTAAATCATCTATAGGATAAGGATAATTATCTTATCCCCTAAATGGAGCAGATACTGTAAATCATCTCTAGTTTTGATATGTTTTCATTACTCAATGGATTCTATGGCTATAATAAAGTCCTAGTGGTTGAGCCAGGCAGACTCAAAACAACATTCAAAACAAAGTGGGGAACCTTTCCATTCAAGTGGATGCTCTTTGGCCTCATCAATGCTAGGGCCACTTTTCAGAGATCTATGAACATTGTTTTTATAAGACTATAGGTCAAAGTGTGGTTGTTTATCTCAATGACATCAAATAATTTTTTAAAAGAAGATCATATCACTTGCGTCATTTGAGACAAATTTTCAAGTATTGTAGAAAATATGGAATATCACTCAATCCAAAAAAGAACATTTTTTCTATGTTCAAAGGGAACCCCTTGGGACATATCATAGCCAAGAGAAGTATAACTATTGATCTGGAGTGTGTAAAAGAAATCACGTAAATTCCATTTCCAAAATCAATTTCGTTCGTAAATTCATCTCAGATTTTTACTAGATTGTAAATCCTTGACAGGACATGATAAAAAGCATGCCATTTTCAAATGGAATCATAAATAAAAGGATGCATTTTCCAAGATAAAAGAAGCTATTTCTGAGGCTCTTTCTCTTTTTAGTCCAAATTTTGATAAGGAGTTCATGCTCTACACATTTTCTTCAGATTCTTCGTTGGTGGCTATTCTTACACATAAAGATGGTCAAGGGAACAAACAACCCTTTTCATTTATGAGCACCTAAATGAAAGGGTCTGAATTGAATTATATAGACATGGAAAATCAAGCCTATGTAGTTTATAAGGTGGTCAAGCACTTCAGGTTGTACATCTTGAAGCATGATGTTAAGGTAATTGTTCCCCATCCCACAATCAGATTTTTATTTGTATAGAAAGAATTAGTGGAAAAAACAGAAAATTGAATGACGTCTCTATAGGAGTACGACCTTCACTGTCAAGCCTTCTCACAAAATTAACGACCACGATTTATGCAAGCCTTTCGCTAAATATGCCGATCATCCAAGTATGATATTATTAGCTGACACTATTTAAATATGCTCATGCATACACGAGGAAATGCCCAATATGTTAGAAGTGTGTTGGGAAAGAAAGAATAACAACTTCCCCATTACAGCCTATTGTAGTAGAAGAACCATTTAAACAATGGGTACTATAAATTATTGGTGAAAATACTCCTCCCTCATCAAAGAAACACAGATATATACTCAATTCGACAAACTCTCTTACAAGATGGGTTGAATCCATTGCACTAAAACAAGTGAATGATCAAGCAATGATACAATTTATCTAGCAAAATATTATCCCCAGGTTCGATGTTCCAACTACACTTGTTTTCGAATATGCTACATATCTTTAATCTTTGAGATTATATGATTTTCCCTTGGAAAAAGGAATTGTGCTTGAACACTCTGCTAATTATTATCCCCAAGGTAATGGAATGCCTGAATCTAGTAACAAAGTTTTGATTCACATTATAAAGAAAATTGTGCTAACCTAATAGAGAAGTTGGCACAGTTCCTTACTTAACACTCTCTAGGTTGATGGAGTCCAGGCTATGCCTTCCCTTGGCACTTCATTGTACTTCTTCATTTATGGGAAGGAAGTTATATTTCCTCTAAACCTCTACTTACCTACGTTCAAAATTTCCCAGGAATCTCATGGTAAATCATGCCACATAATGAAAAGAAAGATTGACACCCTGTTGAAGCTAGAAGAGGAAAGGAAAAAATCCTGTGATAATTTTTCCTCTCACTAGAAACAGATTAAACGATGGTTTGATAAGAAATCTATAGGCGATAAGGAATTCAGTGTGGGTGACCTTGTTTTGAAATGGGACAAATCCCATGAAGAGAAGGGAAAACATAGTAAGTTCTAGTATATGTGGTTTGTTTCATAACAAATTCATGAGAAACTTGGCCTTGACACTTACATATTACAAACCCTAAATGTGAATATTGAGTCCCTTCTCGTAAATGTCCAAGATTTGAAACTTTGCTTTCATTAGCGAATATTCCGACTATTATTTTGAACTATATATATTGCTTTCATGTTGTATTTTTTCTTCCTTTATCACATTTCATTTTTCAATGCATTTCCCTTTCAATTCTGCTACTAGGTCCTTGTATATAAATAAGATAACTTGTATATAACTAAAATTGTTTTGAATAAATGGTGATAAGTCAAATGTTTTAAAAGAGGTTGTAGTTGCTTCCCAACTATTGCCTAACATTAGATCTCCCTCTATTGTATTAGCCATAAATACCTTAACAAGCCAATGAAATATAAATAGAAAATATGACTTAGATCATAAGGAGAACTCTAGTCAATTACATTATCCTGTATCCTTAATAGGACAATTTTTGCTCAAATTGGTCTTGAAATGTTGAACTATGAAATAAATGTGTTAGCCTAATTATTAGAGAAGGGAAAGGGAGAAAAAACCAAAATTATCAAAACCTATTTCAAAAAATCTTAAAGTCTTTAAAACAAAAGGAACAACCTATATGGACGTAAAATAGGTGGGGATCCCTCATTAGCCCTAGCGTAATGAACACTTAAATAATGCAAAGTGCATAAAAGAAAAAATAATAATAAGGGTAAAGGATTGATAAAGGAATACTACATAGAGAGGTGATGCAAGAAACTTAATTAGGGCTTTAGATGCTCACTAGAAGTGGAGCATAACCTGTGATTTACTGAGTGACTCTGACGAGGCTATGGATGCTCGCTGGTAGCGGAGGAAAAACAAATATTGATATAAAAAAATATGAAAATTTTAAGCTTGTATATATACTATCCCTATGCCTTATCTAAACTATTGGTGTATGGCTAGGATATTGTGATATGTTCTGAACCAGGCCAATGAAGGTGAAAATTTTTAGAAAATGTAAAGCGGTAACTATTATATCTTATTTTCCTTAACCTTGATAATGATTTTTGGTTATCTTCTTTAGCTTCTTTATTTAGATATCTCATCAAACAATATCAAGAACAATAACAATAACAAAAAAGAGGACATAAATATAGGCTCTTAACCAGGTAAAAACCCCTCCAAGGGGAAAAGCTGGAAACTCTCTTCTTCTTAGAATATAATTCAAACGAGATACAAAGAACCAATCCCTAGACCAAGTCCTTCTCCTAGTACCAAGTCGATGCTTTCTCAATTCCTTCCTTTATTATGAACCAAATTGCCATGCACTGCAACTTTGACCTTGCCAACTACAACACTACTACTTGACCTGTAACTTTGACCCTACAATTTCATCATTGTAGCTCTTGAATAAACCCTAACTCAACCTCCTTCTGGGACCTTCCAAGGGCAATGATTTTTTTTTCTAAGTTTAATGAGGTATAGGTGGAGTTTCATTCCCTCAGATACAAGATGCTGCACTTCATCCTACTGCAACTTGGTTTTTCAACTTCCGCCTCTTCCTGCAACCTAGAATCCCTATAATTTCACACATGTGAGAGAGATAGAGCCCATAAAAAATAGATTTCATCCTTCTAGATTCTCCTTAACTTTCACTCTTCTTCTTCTTACTTCCTAGCTACAGATAAAACTCTTTCTTGTAGATCGAACTTGTGTCTATGTGTTCTCCAAATGAGGTTGAACTGCTCCTTTATATAGCCTTATCAAGGGGTTGAATTCCCTCCTTTAGGCCAACTTGATAATCCCAGGGCCGACTTGTACTCTTGGATATTCCAAGGCTTTCTAGACTAAAAAATAATTCTTTTTACAAAGAAAAATTTCCCAGAAGGGTCTTATAAATATGATGTTTTACTCCATTGAATCACACGGTAATAAATCCTAAGATGTAACAAACCCTAGAAGCAAGAGGAACTTGATTTTACCTAGAAAACCATCAATAATGAGCATGAAACCCATGCTTTAATAATAATAATTTTTATTTCTTGTTTTCTTGTTTGTTACATAGGATACATATTATGAGTACAACAATTATGAAGACTAAAACTAGTTACATTTCTCAACACTCCCTCTTAACTAGGGAGGTATTCATAATTGTAGAACTAGTACAACATCATATCTCGAATTGAAGAGTTCTCACAAGAAGAGTTGAATTGATAAGCCATACTATAAGCATCATCATCATGACCATCACTGTCTTTGAGACCTAACTAGACACACTCTTCTTTAATCAAGAGCATTCTGCTGGGAGGATTTATGTGTGAACCACACTACCTCTCCAAGGCACATATGCCATTTGAATGTCTACAAGGTATTCCCTTTTCAGGAATATTCTTGTCTTGGATATTCAATCCCAAGTCCTCAAAGAATATCATTCCTCTTGAATTACTCTTCTCTTGGATTCCTATCCCATCCTCAAAGAGGGTCGATACCTTTCCTTTCTTGGATGTTATATCCTCAAGGAAACTGCAGATGCTTATCCAATGCTTCACCATTATTTCTTTACAAATTGAAGAAGAGAATGTACATGTGATGTTCAACATCACTCCCTATAAATTAGGGAGGATATCCCTATTCTCCCTTAATATTGAGAATAGAAACTTCCTCCTATACAAGGAGACTCCTTTTACTCCCTCTCAAAATCAAACAAGATCTAGAATTCCTTTATATTTTGGAAGTCACCATTACAAGCCTTACAACTTGACTTCATAAGAGTATCAACTACCAATTCTTCATAGATTCCTGGCTCCCTCTTTCCTTCGCATCTCTTGCATCAAGCTTACTTTCTTCTAAGGTACCATGGAGCCATTCTCCACTATTCATTCTTGTGACAAGATATGGGTCATATTTCTTTCTCATCACTTTCACATTCAACATGAAGAAATTACTTAGAACCTTCTAAAACTTCAGGCTGATCATAGATTCCTCATGAAAGTGATCTCCTTTGACATTCATGTTATCTTCTTGCATTGCTACCTTCTACTTCCAAGATGAACTTGTCTTGACTTCATAGTTTATAGGTATCAAGTATTCAATACTTTCCATCCATACATTTGATCTTTCCTCAACTTTCATCATGAATTCTTGCAACATCTTTTCTAGTTAGAAAAATAATATGTTTACCAGATAACCAAATCATAAATAAAATAGAATTATCTCACCATGATGACCTTCCCATACCATCAACATACACATAGATCATCTCCACTTGAAACTTTCTTCATGCATCTGAGTGCCCAAGGATCAAACTTGATTACCAAGTTACAACTTTTACTCCAAAAATAATTACTATACATATATTCTAGAGAAATTCTTAAATTATTTGTATATACTTAAGTAAAATCCTATTCTTTTTAAGCATTATATATCCATATACTTAAGCATATTTTATGACCAAGTTTATTTCCACAAGATTCTATATGAATGTTATCCAAAGTTTTATATCCAACATGCATTCCTATGCTTTCATCCAATCATCTAGTTATTCAGATGTATCACAAAGAGCCTACATCCTAACCTGTTGCACTCCTTCATCCCTTTACCAGTATTAATTCCACATTACATGGAATGTCTACTAACCTTGTCATCATTTCTTTTTCCAAAAGACCTTCCAAAATGATGGTCTTTCCTGAATCATGATGATTCAACTAAGAAGGATGACAAGCTCTAATATAATGTTAAACAATATTTAGATGATCAATATGAAAAATGGTCTATTTATCTATCTATCTACATGATCTCTACAAAGAAACTTAATCATGTAAATTCTAGACATGCTACTATCATATGATTCTTTCTATGATGCTATGAAAAACATACTATCTAAAAGAAAGATTAAACTTCATATGGAACCTGAAGATTAGTGAACCTTATTTATTAGTAAATATCCTTCACTTATTCCTTATTTTCCTTATTCTCATGTTCTCCCACTGCCTCGGCTACATGAGCTTCACTCCTTTCCTTTCTCTTATTGTTATGCTTGTTTGGATAATCCCTCTTAAAGTGTCCAAATTCATTTCATCCAAAACTTTACACTTTGGACATGTCTTTCTTGTTGGACTTACCAAACTCCCCCTTCTTCTGCTTCTTGACTTGGGCTAGGAACACTTGAGATTGATCATTTGATTCAATGTCATATTTGAACTTGATCCTTGATTCTTCCAATATGAAATGCACCCAAAACTCTTCAAAGGGAGTTGAATCCTTCTTGGAGTAAATGCTTGTTGCAAATATGCTCCATTATGGTGGCAATGAATTTAGTGCGCATATGGTTACTTCAAAATCAGTGATAGGTCCCCGAAGTCCCTGCATGTGGTATCTTAGTTGAGAGAATCTCATGAGGAAGGATGCCACATCCTCATCCTTTGACTTGTTCATTCTATACAACTTGTTCCTCAATGAAATATTTTGTCTTGTTGCACTTACAAAGTACAAATTCACTAACTTGTCATACATAGCATTGGAAGTATTCAAGTTGGAAACAAATGGAACAAGAGAATCCTTAATTGGTTCAACTATGATCCTTTGAGACCTTATTTCCCCTTTCTTGTATTTTTCTGGTTCTTTTGTCTTATCTTTCTTAGGTTCAATAATTTCTCCAGTAATATATACCATTACTTCTTGTTATGTGAATATCAAGTCAATTATTTTTTTCCATGCTAGATAGTTCTAAGCCCCAACAAGCTTATTTCTCTCCTTGCCGAAAGAACCCATATGAATTGAAGATTTAGAAATAGTGTAATAATATGTTATTTACTTGTGATGATGTCTCTAACCTTCTTGATTCTTTCAAGAACTTTGGAGAGTCCTTGATGATGTCCTTAAAAGATGTTCCCTTGGACAAATTCCAAGCTTGAAGGCTTGCAATTAAAGTTCCTTTTTGCAAGATCAACACCCTCCTTCCGAGATTGATGCAATATTGATCTTCTTTAAGGTAGAAACCATAGATTAGAATGTCTTCTACCAACGAGTCTTTAACTAGATCCCTTCAAGAGACAATTTTCCTTGTAGTTTTTTTTTTAGACCTTGAAAGATCCCAATGTTTTGATCAATAATTATTTTTAGTGTCCTTCTAGCTACCTTCCTTGTTCACCTTATCTCTGATACCATGTTAGAAAATGTAAAGCGACAATTATTATATCTTATTTTCCTTAACCTTGATAGTGCTTGTGAATCTTTATTTATCTTCTTTAGTTAGATCTTTCATCAAACAATATAAAGAACAATAACAGAAACAAAAAAGAGGATACAAATATAGGCTCTCATCTAGGGAAAAACCCCTCCAAGGTGAAAATCCAGAAACTCTTCTCTTCTTAGAATATGTTTCAAATGAGATACAAAGACCCAATCCATAGACCAAGTCCTTCTCCCAGTACCAAGTCGACCCTTTCTCATGTTCTTCCTTTATTCTACACCAAAATGCTACGTGCTACAACTTCGAACTTGCTAGCTACAACACTGCTACTCGACTTGTAACTTCGACTCTGCGATTTCATACTTATAGATCCTGAAGAAACCCTAACTCGACCTCCTTCTGGGACCTTCCAAGAGAAATAAAAATCATCCTAAGGCCCACGAGGTATAAACAAAGTTTCCTTCCCCCAGCTACAAGATGCTTCACTTCGTCCTACTGTAACTTGGTTCTGCAACTTTGGCCTCTTCCTCCAGCCCATAAACCCTATAATTTTGCACGTGTGAGTGAGATAGAGCCCCAAAACAATAGATTTCATCCTTCCAGTTTCACCTTGACTTTCTCTCTTCTTTTTCTTGCTTCCTAGCTACATATTGAACTCTTTCTTGTATATCAAACTTGTGTGTGTGTGTGTTCCACAAATGAGGTCAATCATGCTCCTTTATATAGCCTTGTCAAGGGGTCGAATTCCCTCCTTCAAGCTGACTTGATAATCCCAGGGCTAACTTGTACTCTTAGAGATTCTAGGACTTTCTAGATTAAAAAATAATTCCTTTTACAATTCCAAATTTCCCAGAAGGGTCTTATAAACATGATCATTAGAGGAAATTATAGCTTAAAAGTGGCCTCCTAAGGAAAACTAATAAAATAATAGTTAAAATAACAAAATAAGAGTTATGAATTTTGGAGGGAAAAGAAGAAGATTAATTTTTTTAATTATATTTTTGACTTATCTCCTTATAGGTTTACTCACATTTCAAGTGCAGACACTAATTGGATACAATATTAAATTCCACACCCAACAGGTACCCATTATACATAATTTTGTTGGGAAAAATACTTAGAGTGGGGGGGGGGGGGGGGGGGGGGATTGAATTGGTATTTTAAAAACTCACTTATACTTTTCTTTTCTTATTCATATTTCTGTACGCAACTATAATGAAGTAAACTTGTGCATGTACACAACTGTTATGCAAACAACTAATGTATATCTAGTTAACTAGTTTTTCAGTTAATTCATCATTTGTTTAATTTTAACAATCATATCAGTATTTTATTAGGCATTAATTAAATAGTAACCATGTGTAGTAAGAACAAAATAAACCATCACACATAAGAAACACATCAACACACAAGAACACCAATATTTTTAGGTCAAAACCCAATGTGGGACAAAACCACCAATATTTTTGTCTCTTTCTTCATCTTTTATTAATGAAAAATTCTTACAATATTGTACTAGTGTAGACTCATACCAACACGCAGGCAACCACATGTAGAAGGCTGCAACCGTCTCTCATTCTCTGGGACCCACTGGAAGGGAGATCCAACCCCCTGATCTCATTTATTGGCACCAACTGGAATGGAGCTCCTATGCCTTGATATTATTTACCAGCTACCATTGGAAGGAAGCTTCAATTCCCTTACTGAAGACTCCAACCCTCAGCACTTACGTGGACCATGTTTCATAATTTTCATACTAGATCCACCTGAACCAAAAAATCAAATATGTAGGCAATGTTTCATCAAATTTGCAGACTGGACCCACTACCATAATTTAAGATCAATATCAAATAATAAAAATAAAACCAATCAACATATAAAATCACTTAATACTATACCAGATGAGACCCAAACCAATCTCAAACAACCAAAGCAGTTAGATCGTTGTAAGTCCATTAACCAAAATACCAATTGACACATTGTGTTCGGTTGTGTTATTCTCTTTCCACGACTAGCGTACATAGTTAATTGGGGGTTTAGAGGGGGGGAAGAGCCCCCCCTTTGTTGTGCCAATTGCGTAGCAGGGGGGTCAGAGGGGGTTTGAGGGGGGTGGGTAGCCCCCCTCTATGGGGTTCGGGGCAGCGCCTCGGGGAAATTTTTTTTGGACCCTATATTAGGTTGGGTAAACCTACCTATGGTTTTGGACGCGATGGTTTTCGGTCCATGGTTTTGGATGCGATGGTTTTCGATCCATGGCATTGGATGCTTCAACATGTATAAATATGTATTGTAACATTGAAAGGAATAGAATTAAAAATCAAGTTGGTAGTCCCGGTTTTGGGATCTAGGGGAAAATCTCTTTGTATATGTGTTTTATGTGTTATGCTCTCACATTATTTATTTTATGTTCTTAGAATTCGTATGCAGGTAATTTCTGTACGGGGTTAAAACCTACATTTGGTATCAGAGCTATTTTGGCTT
This sequence comes from Pinus tabuliformis, assembly GCA_031772625.1. NCBI lineage: Eukaryota > Viridiplantae > Streptophyta > Pinopsida > Pinales > Pinaceae > Pinus > Pinus tabuliformis. Next base: position 878,100,470 of record CM062820.1, on the reverse strand, counting down.
CAAGGGGACGCCATTGTCACTGAGGGGTTTCTCTCGGGCCTATGGTAGACCTTGTTCAGTGGGAGATTTGCGGGATCGATTCTAGTGGTGAAGGAAGATGGCGAGTAGTGGAAAGATAGAGATCGAGAAATTTAATTTTCAGAGTTTTGAGTTGTGGAAACTCAAGATGGAGGATTTGTTGGTGGATAAAGACCAATTGATCGTGGTAGATTCAGGTAATAAACCAATGGGAGTTTTCGATGAAGAATGGAAGAAGTTGGATTGGAAGGAAAAGAGTACAATACGATTGTGTGTCTCAGATTCAATATTGTTGAATATATTAGGGGAAGCTACGATGAAGGCTTTGTGGGACAAGTTAGGTACTTTGTAGCAATCTAAGTCTCTGGTGAATAAACTGTTCCTACAGAAAAACTGTATAACCTGAGGATGAAAGATGGAGACTTGGTGACAGATCATCTGAATGCATTTAATAATGTGGTAAGTCAGTTATCGATTTTATCGATCATATATTAAAACTTAAGCAGAAGTTATTAGCGCCGATTAGTGAATTGAATGAAACCAAAGGTGTGTTAAGCGAGAAGACATAATAAATGAAGAAGGATATGCGATAGAACTTAAATCATTAGATGCATAAGAAATGAAGCAATAGACTATAAAAACACAGTTATACTAGACAATGAGATTGATGATGGAGTTCGTCCCTGATGGACTACGTCTTTGGGTCCGCTTTCAAGATGGGTGACCATTTTTATTAGGAATGAAAAGAAGGAGTTGATTACACAGTGATTCTGTTAGACTAAACTTGCACACAGGAAATTTTAACCTCTGTAACTAGGAATTTCTTTGAACCAGCTTTCCAACGTTGATTACGTATTCCAAATCCGACTCCAGATGCCTAAGATCTGATCAAAACATCGACCACCTCTCTGTCTCAGCCTCTGAATGACAAGCTCCAAAACACTAAAAAACGCTCTCTAACTCTTCACAAGTCTTCAAATTCTCATTTATACAGTGGTTAGATGCATCATAACCACTTTTGCTCAGTTTGGGATGCATCAGCTGACTTGAAGGTATAATTTATGGTTTTAGGATGAGTCTTAGGTGTGTCACATAGTGACTTGACAAGTTTTTTTTTAAAAATATCGAATAAAACCCAAAATAAACATTAGAACAACCATAAATTGTTGGCGGTCAGCTTAACCGGGTGGAGGCGAAACGACTTCCATGTGATCACCGATGGTCTAACCACCAGATGCCACCTAGCGGTCTTCTCCGGTGGTTCCGGCGATGGGTTCGTTGACTGCTCGTATGTGACAACTTTCTAGTAGCTAACCTCTAACACGGTTGGGGTTACGAGACCCCAACGGTCAACCATACACCTGGTAACATATTTCTGATGAAGTTATAGTTGTCGGTTCAGGTTGTGGCTAACTCTGACTATTTACAACCAGACGGTTAACAACATCGTTCACATGCAAACATCTTTGATGTGGTTTCCCATTCCGCTGTGGCCAAGGCCTGACTGTTGGCTAAACTTCGACGATTTACAATGCCAGACGCGGTTAGGTTCCCCGCGCGGTCAACTGGCTGTGTAAGGGTTTATTTGTAATTTTTTGTATTGTTAACATAGGCCGAGGGTATTTTGATGTTAGGTTTATGTTGTGTAATGGTTAGAACTATTTCGAGGGTTAATACCAAGGTTAGGTCATAGAACTTTAGGTAATAGGATTTAAGATAGATATAGGTTTATTTTCTCTTTAGCTTAGGTTTTTAGCATGTTAAAGCTAAGGTCCATTTTTAATAACCTTATACACATTCTTTTACCACCATTCAACCATATACAACCATAACTGAACCTTTACCAACTTTGACGACCACATCTGATACTGACGATGATGCTGGAACCAAATTGATCAATGTGTAACTGAATCAATGGAATCCTCTTGGATCATTCCTCTCCACTTGAAAGCTTTTGGACCGCAAAAGTTGGATTCTAAGTAGAGACTAGGTGAGGGTAGAGCTCCCTCACTCTCCCGATCTCTATCCACTTTTCCTTGCTTGGATTTGTGCCTTTGAGTCCCACTCGAAGGTACTCGACATCGCCACTCTTTGAAGAGCGAGTTCTTCTATCTAAGATAGTATCTTCCCGCAATTGTATCATATGTTTAGGTGCTAGATCATCAATAGTCGGAATCTAAGTATCCTCCTCTGGATCCATGATCATCAGAGGTTCATACAACTTCAGATTTTCCACATTAACAACTGAGTAAATACACATATAAGAAGGTAAATCTAGTCGAAAAGCATTATTACTAATCTTCTCAATAATCCTGAAAGACCCATACCTAATGGGTTTCAGTTTTTTACCTTCTCCTTTCAATCTTTCCTTGCTGATATACAACCATACCTGATCTTCGATCTGAAAATGATGATCGACTCGATGCTTGTCATGGCGATGTTTGTACTTGGCCTGACTCTTCTCTAATTGTTCTCGAACTGCTTCATGTATTTGTTGTATCCGTTCAATGAACTTGAGCACCCTGTTGGCTTCTCTATGTCCATCTACTTCCTCATCTTCACCGAACATGAAATCCATCGGTGATTTAGGTAGATACCCAAAACATGTCTCAAATGGTGACTTATTAGTCGAAGAATGCAAGGCTCTATTATAAGCATGTTGCACATAAGACAATGATTCATCCCACAACTTGGGATGTTTGCTACAATAACCTCGAAGGATCTGTATCACGGTTTTGTTAACCACTTCTGTTTGTCCATCTGTCTGTGGATGAAAAGTTGTGCTCTTCTTCAGTTTTGTGTCCATGAGTCCCCACAAAGTAGACCAAAATTCTCCTACAAAACGAGTATCTTGGTCAGAAATAATAGAAGTAGGTAACCCAAAATGAACCCATACCTGTTCAAAGAACTTCTGTGCAACCTATTCAACAGTGACTTGCTTTTTGCATGGAATGAGAATGCACATTTTGCTGAATTGATCCACCACAACATACATATAATCATGTCCTCTCTTGGACATTTGTAATCCTCCTACGAAATCCATGGAAATACTGTCCCATGGTCGTAAAGGAACCGGAAGTGGCATATACAATCCAATATTTCGATTGCTTGGCTTTCTTGTGGAACAGATTATACATCCCTTGATGTATTTAACAACCGTTTCATATGTTCGGGGTTAGTAACAATACCTCTATATTTGGGCCATTGTCTTAATTACGCCAAAATGTCCTGATATACGAGAAGAATGAGCTTCCCACATGACATGCGCCCTTTCTGTTTGTGGTATGCACAACTTACCCGGATGATATAACAACCTGTCATGAACATGATAATTGATTTCTTCAATCCGAGTAACCTGAGTCAGTTATTCATAAACATCTTTGAAATCAATATCTGTAGCATATTGTTCTATATAACTTTCATGCTTTAAAGAACTATTTTGAAGTACTACTAAAGCATTCAAAGATGGTCTTGATAACATATAATCTACTTTATTCATTGTTCCCTTCTTGTACTTGATGACTAAATGAAACTGCTGAAGAAATCCAATCCACCTATAATGGCGATATTTTTGCAATTTAGTCTATGACTGAAGGTACTGAAGTGGCTGATGGTCTTGTTGGGCATGGAATTCCCCCACAGCATGTTTTGGGGCTCAAAGCCCAAGTTTTGGTCAAATGTATTGTAAGACTCCGCTAATTGCGGGCGTGGAGCGCGAAGTATAGGTTGAGTCATAGGGTTGTCTGCCCTAAGTATTGTAAAGTAATGTAATGTCATGTCAGCCTACCCATGGTCCACGGACCATGGGATTGTATAAGTAGAGCGAGGCTCTAAGTTGTAAAAGCAGCTAAGCAGCTGAGTAGTGAAGGAGTGAAGATAGAGCATAGAGTAAGAGTCTAAGTGTATTGAGTCATAGTAGTAGGAAGAGGCTCTGTAGTTGAGTGCGCAAAGGCCTAGTAGAGTCCACAGTTGAGTGCGCAGACCCTTGCAGTTGAGTGCGTAGGGTGGTGTCGAGTCTGTAATATTGAACAAATAATAATAAAGAGAAGTTAATTCCAATTTCTGTGCATCTGCTTATGTATTGCCTTCTTTACTTTTATACTGTTTTGCTTATCGCGTGCACTTACATGATTACTGGATATACTGTTAATTATCACTAGTCTTACACAATTAAGTTAAGTAATTGGGTAATAACAGGTTAAATAGTAAGGAACTTGGGTATAATACGGATCACGCCCCGGGTAGGGCTGTGCGAAGGCAGCATCACAGGTTGCAAGAGACTAATAGGTGCGCGTAGCGACGTGCGCATAAGGTCAAACCTCAGACCACCAGAAGCTCATCAGACATCCCTAGGGTGCAGAAACTTGGTTCTAGCACCCTCCCATACTACTTCAGGTGAGACCTCAGTCCGCGCTCCGTGAACCGTTGCCGAAAGGGCTAGTAGTACCGGTATTTTCTTGGCTAAATCACCTCTGAACCAAGGTTAGGCCCATACAAGCCAACAGGTTTATATGAATCACAATTTCTTTTCCTGTTAAGTAATGTTTCCATTTTTTAACACTTTCTACCAATGCAAACAATTCTTTGTCATAAGTTGGATAATTTATCACTGCTTTGGAAAAAGTCTCTGAATGAAAACAAATAGGTTTTCCTTTCTGTAATAAAACTGCACCCATGGCATAACCACTAGCATCGGTCTCTATCTCAAATGGCTGTTGTAAATCAGGCAAAGCTAAGATTGGAGCTGTGACTAGCTTTTGCTTAAGATTATCAAAACCTTTTTGTTGCTTTCCTCCCCACTGAAAAGTAACTTTAGACCCTATTAAAGCATGTAGTGGTGCTGCAATTAAAGAAAATTGAGAAATTTTTTTTCTCCAATACTGAACTGCACCTAAGAAACTTCAAACTTCAGTTACATTTTATGGTCTTGGCCACTTAACAATTGCTTCAATTTTAGCTAGATCTACTTTTAGATTGCCTCCTCCAACTATGTAACCAAGATAATTTAGTGAAGTCCTTCCAAACTCACATTTTGCAAGTTTTAGATACAACTGTTCCTTCTATAACACTTCTAATACCTGCTTTACATGTCTAACACGTTATTCTTTGCTTTTAATGAATATGAGAATGCCATCTAAGTAGATTATAACAAATTTATCAAGATATGGACATAACACATCATTCATTACCTGCATAAAAGTTTATGGTGCATTAATCAAACCAAAAGGCATTACCAACCATTCGAATAATCCTTGTCTAGTTTTAAATGCAATCTTCTAGATATCATTCTTTGCAAAACGGATTTGATGATATCCACTTCTTGGATCTAACTTAGTGAAATAAACAACATGTTTTAGTTGATAGAGCAAATCATCTATTCTTGGAAGAGGATACCTGTTCTCGATGGTAATTTTGTTTAAGGCTCTAAAATTGATAGACATTCTCCATGTACTATCTTTCTTTGGCACTAAGATTATGGGTGAACCACATGGAGAAGAACTTGGCTGGATAAAACCTTTTTCTAACAAGTCTTGGATTTGCTTCTTGATTTCCTCATTTTCTATGACTGACATACGATACATTCCAACATTTGGAAGGGTAGCATCTAACAATAACTGAATGTCATGTTGTATTTCTCTCTTAGGAGGAAGATGTTTGGGATCTTCAAAAATACTTGAAAAAGATTCTACTATTTCAACCAAACTATCTTTAAATGGAATTTGACAACTTGAAAAGGCATCTTTAAAATCCTTAGGTTGTTCTTTGATCATTAAGAGAACATATTGGTTACTGGAACTAATCAACCGCTTCATTTGACTTGGAGAACTAAATCCAGATGAGTTTTAGGTTTATGTTCTCTAATAATTAATTCAATTCCATCCTTCTTTAAGATATACTTCTGCTCTTTTCTGTAAAATACTACATCACGATCATAAAGGTAAGGACTCCCTAGCACAACCCCACATATATTAGCCAGAATCACATCTAGATCTACTTCATCAATAAAATGATTTGCAATGGCAAATTTTAAGTGACACTGCTTAGTTACTTTTAGCTATGTATCCTTAGTAAGCCATCCGAATGGGCATGGTGTTGGATGATCATAAGTTTCCAAACCCATTTTCTTTACTAGATCTGTAGTTATTAGATTAGCTTGTGACCCGCTATCAAATAACGTGTCTATTTTTTTATGCTTAGAGATAATACTTATATGGAAGAGTTCAACTCTTTTATCCTCATTTGGAGGACTTATGTTTGAAGAGGTAGAAGTAGCATTAGAACTAGAGGCTAAATCAGAAATTTTACTTGCTGACACCATGGTAGTTACTTTTGAATCATCTCCTGAATACGAACCAAGATCATTTTGGACAACTGTAATAACCTTTTTCTCACCCTTCTTCTTCTGAAACTTCTAAGGTCTGAGTTCCAGATGAAGCTTCCAACATCTAGCTTGGTCATGGCCAACTCTCTGACAATGTGTGCATGTAGGTCGATCACTGTCTTTCTGAACTATTGCCGATTTATTTCCTTTGTTAAAACCCTTCCTCTTACTATCCTTTGAATCTTTATCTTCCAATTGCTTGGAAGTTTTTGGTGTAAACTTGAAATTTCTACCTCCTGATTCAACATGAATAGCCTGTACACAAACTTGATCAAAGTCATCGGGATTAAACATTAACAACGTATGTTGTAAATAAGAATGCAGACTACCGATATACTTTAACAAAGTTTCTCTTGACTTCATTGAGATTCCAAGTGTAAGTGCTTTCTTTCGGAATTCCTGAGTGAAATCTTGAACACTTTGTCCTTTCCCTTGTCGCAAGTGCTGCCAATCAATTACAGTTTGCTGCATATACCCTAAAGGATAAAATTGCTTTCTAAGGGCTTTTAGAAACTTGGTCCATGAAGAAATTACTTTACCCTTATGCTTTAAATCTGATTGGGTTTGATTCTCCCACCAAATTAGGGCTGTATCTCCCATCCTAAGGGTAGTTACTTGGATCTTAGTTTTATGATCAATAATATTTTGAAGTCGAAAATAAACTTCTATTTGCTTTATCCAATTATCCAATTTCTCAGGACTCATTTCTCCATTATAAACATGCAACTCAAACTTTATGTCAAGCTTTAAAAGAGAAGTTTTATGAGGCTTCTTTTCTTCACCTGATTCTGAAATGGAAGAAGAAGATGAAGAAGATGATGGAGGTGAAGGAGGTTTATCAGCCTTACCTTTACCTTTGTCATTATTCATTGTCTTTGAAGAAGAAGCTACATCTCTCACCTTCTTGTCTTCGTACAATTCTCCCAACATCTGCTGCATAGTCAAGAATGCCTGCTGAAACTGTTCTTCACTCATCTTAGTTTCAGTGTTTTCACCTGCATCAGGTCCTGACATGGTTGATTTATGAACGGTCCTTCGCTTTCCAACTTTGGGATCGCCTTCTTCAACTGTTCCTTCTCCACGTCGCGACCTCGATCTGGTTAACATTCACTGGCTAACTCTGCTATCGTAACCTACTCTGATACCAAATTATATGATCTGATTGATCATATATTAAAACTTAAGCAGAAGTTATTAGCATCGATTAGTGAATTGAATGAAACCAAAGGTGCGTTAAGCGAGAAGACATAAGCAATGAAGAAGGATATGTGACGGAACTTAAATCATTAGATGCATAAGAAATGAAGAAATATACTATAAAAACATATTTATACTAGACAATGAGATTGATGACAGAGTTCGTCCCTGATGGACTACTTCTCCGAGTCCGCTTTCAAGATGGGAACGTTTTTATTAGGAATGAAAAGAAGGGGTCGATTACACAGTGATTCTGTCAGACTAAACTTACAAATTGACAATTCTGACCTCTATAACTAGGAAGCTCTCTGAACTAGCTTTCCAACACTACTTACAGATTCCAAATCCAACTCTGGATGCCCAAGATATGATCAAAACACCGATCGCCTCTCTGTCTCAGCCTCTGAATGACAAGCTCCAAAACACTAAAAAACGCTCACTAACTCTTCACAAGTCTACAAATGCTCTTTTATATAGTGGTTATATGCATCATAACCACTTTTTCTTAGTTTGGGATGCATCAATTGACTTGAAGGTATAATTTAGGGTTTTAGGATGAGTCTTAGGTGTGTCACATAGTGACTTTACAAGTTTGTTTTAACAAATATCGAATAAAACCCAAAATAAACATTAGAACAACCATAAACTGTTGGCGGTCAGCTTAACCGGGTAGAGGCGAAATAGCTTCCATGTGATTGCCAATGGTCTAACCACCATATTCCACCTAGCAGTCTTCTTCGATGGTTCTGGCGACGGGTTCGTTGACTGCTCGTATGTGACAACTGTCCAACGGTTAACCTTCGATGCGGTTGCGGTTCTGAGACCCCAACGGTCAACCATACACTTGGTCACATATTTCCGATGCGGTTACAGTTGTCAGTTTAGGTTGCGGCTAACTCCGACTGTTTACAACCCGACGGTTAACAACATCGTTCACATGCCAACATCTTTGATGCGGTTTCCCATTCCACTGCAGCCAAGGCTTGAGTGTTGGCTAAACTCCGATGGTTTACAATGCCCAGTCACATGTTTCCGACGCGGTTAGGCTGCCCACGCGGTCAACTGGATGTGTAATGGTTTATTTGTAATGTTTTGTATTGTTAACATAGGCCGAGGGTATTTTTATGTTAGGTTTATGTTGTGTAATGGTTAGAACTATTCCAAGGGTTAATACCAAGGTTAGGTCATAGAACTTTAGGTAATAGGACTTAGGATAGATATAGGTTTATTTTCTCTTTAGCTCAGGTTTTTAGCATGTTAAAGCTAAGGTCCATTTTTAATAACCTTATAACATTATTTTTATACCATTCAACCATATAAAACCATAACTAAACCTTTACCAAATTTGACGACCACATCTGATACTGACGATGATGCTAGAAACAAATTGATCAATATGTAACTAAATCAACGAAACCCTCCTGGATCAGTTATTATCTGTTGATATTAAAATTTTAGATGAAGATAAGTGCATCAGTTTGTTGTGTTCTCTACCAGATTCGTGGGATAGTCTGGTTATTGCAATAGGTAGCAATGCAACTGCCTTGCAGTTTGATGAAATAGTCTCATCCTTGTTGACGGAGGAGATGAGATAGAAAAATATGGAGAGCTAGAATGGTGATGCCTTGTCTATACGAGGATGGTCCCAGAATAGAAATAAAAATAAGTCATCGAGTGGGAGATCTAAATCTAGAGGGAGATCTAAATCTCCAGGAAAACCCGTAAAGGTAGTTTGCTGGAAATGTAGAAAGGAAGGGTACTACAAAAGGGACTGTAAATATAAAGCTCCTAATAAAGGAAAGGGATCTGATGATGCTCCTTCTGCAGAGGTAAAAACCACCTCAGATGAAGGTGGGGATGTGTACTTGGCTTCTTCAAGTACACATGTAGATCATGAGACATGGTTGATTGACTCAGGTGCATCCTTTCACTTCACTCCCCTAGAGAGTGGTTCTGCGAGTATGAGAAATAAGATGGTGGTGATGTCTTCTTAGGGGATGATAGGAAGGCTAGAATCATTGGTTGTGGAAAGGTAAAGTTGAAATTTCAAGGTGGAAGGGTTAGAACACTTCCAGGTGTTCTGTATATTCCTGCATTGGTCAGAAATCTGATTTTTGTAAGCAAGCTGGATGATGCAAGTGTAAAAACAGTGTTCGATAAAGATACCTGCAAGATGGTTTGGGGAGCATTGGTATTGATGTGGGGAGTTCAGATTGGAACTCTGTACAAGCTGCAAGGTAGCATTATTGTTGATGGATGTAACAGTTCCGTGGTTCCTGAAAGTGGAGTAGAAAATCTAGGTGTCTTTGGAGAGAAGACCATGCTGTGGCATCAAAGGCTTGGATATATAGGAGAGAAGGGCCTTCGAATACTTCATGGTAAAGGTAGGCTAGAAGGTATGACTAATAGCTCTCTGGATTTTGATTTCTGTGAAAATTGTGTATATGGGAAGCAAAATCAGGTGAGTTTCCCCTCTAGTGGGAAGAGGGTGAAACAGATATTAGAGCTTGTGCATAGTGATGTGTTTGGACCTGTGAAGGTTCCATCACTGGGTAAGTCTATGTACTATGTATCATTTATAAATGAATTCTCAAGGAATACATGGATATATTTCCTCAAGAAGAAATATGAAGTCTTTGATAGGTTTAAATAATTTAAGGCTCTGGTGGAAAACTAGACAGAGAAGAAGATAAAGGTGCTGAGGACAGATAACGGTGGAGAGTTTTGTAGCAAGGAATTTGAAGAATTCTGTAATAAGTGTGGTATAGAATGACAAAAGACTACTCCATACACACTTGAGAAAAATGGAGTTGCAGAAATAATGAACAAGACATTGATGGAAAGGGCAAGAAGTATGCTTAGTGGTGCTGGGTTAGGACAATAATTCTGGGCAGAGGCAGTGGAGATAGCGTGTTACTTGGTCAACAGATCACCTTCATCAACATTCGAGGATAAGACTCCACAAGAGGTATGGACTGGTAAGAAAATATATCTTTCATATCTAAGGGTATTTGGATGTGATGCATATGTAGATGTTCGAAAGGAGAAAAGAACCAAGTTGGATAGTAAATCTGAAAAGTGCATCCTTATTGAGTATAAGGATGGTTTAAAGGGTTATAAGCTTTGGAACCTAGTAACAAGGAAGGTTGTGTACAAACGAGATGTGGTGTTCAGAGAGGTGAAAGATGTTATTAAACATGAATTCCAACCAAAGGAACCTGAGAAGATAGAGTTTGAGCTTAAGGAGGAAGATTCAAACTCTACAACAGAGGAGGAATCAGAAGATGAAGAGCCACAAACTCCGGGTGTGAGAAGATCAGTTTGAGAAAGAAGGAAGCCAAAAAGGTATAGTCCATTTTCTTTTTATTCAAATTTTTCTTTATCTGTTACTGATGATGATCCCAGAACTATGAAGGAAGAAGTAGATTTAGAGGATGGAAAACTCTGGAAAGAGGCCATGGTTGATGAAATGGCATCTTTGCACAAAAATGAGGCTTGGGATCTGGTGGAGTTTTCGGCTGGAAGGAAACCCATTGGCAGCAAATGGGTGTTCAAGAAGAAGAAAAATGCATAAGGAAAGGTGGAGAAATACAAAGCTTGATTGTTAGCAAAAGGTTATTCCCAGGTGTCAGGAATTGATTTTGGTGATGTTTTTTCTCTTGTTGCCAAGGTAGCTTCTATTAGATTACTTTTATCTATTGCCGCTACTTTTTATTTTGAGGTAGAACAGATGGATGTGAAGACAACATTTCTTCATGGGGATCTGGAAGAGGATATCTACATGAAGCAACCTAAAGGCTTTGCGGTGAAGGGTAAGAAAGAACTGGTATGCAAGTGAAAGAAATCTTTGTATGGGTTAAAACAATCACCAACGATGTGGTATCAGAAATTTGATACATTTATAAGGGGACTTGGCTTCACTAGAAGCAAAGAAGATCACTGTGTGTATTTTAAATTAATTGGTGACCATGTTATTTATTTGTTCTTGTATGTGGATGATATGTTGTTGATTGGAAATGACAAAGAAATTATCGAGGATTTGAAGACCTAATTTTCCTCAAAATTTGACATGAAAGATCTTGGTGCTTCAAACTATATTTTGGGCAAGGAAATTAAAAGAGATCGGGCAAAGAGGAAGCTCTTGTTAAACCAAAGGAAGTATGTCGAGACAATACTGCAGAGGTTTAATATGCAAGATAGTAAACTGATGAAGGTTCCTATTCCTATAGGTGTAAATTTATCTGATGAACAGTGTCCCAAGACACAAGAAGAGGAATAAGACATGTCCCATGTTCCATATGCAAGTGCAGTTGGTAGCCTGATGTATGCAATGGTCTGTACTAGACCAGACATTGCACATGCAGTGGGAGTATTGAGCAGGTTTATGTCAAAACCAGGGAAGGAGCACTGGACAACAGTGAAGTGGGTTTTCAGTTATTTGTGTGGCACTAGTGATTATGGTTTGTGTTACCAAGGAAGACCAGGATTGGAAAGAGATTTGGATATCTATGGCTTTGTTGATGCAGACTGGGCTGGAGATCTGGATCAGAGGAGATCTACAAGTGGGTATGTGTTTAACCTATTTGGAGGTGCAGTCAGCTGGATGAGTAAGAAACAATCTGTAGTGGCATTATCAACTACAGAGGCAAAATACATGGCCACCACTCATGCAAGCAAGGAAGTAGTTTGGTTGCAGAGATTTTGTTCAAGTATGGGGTTAGTACAGGGAGCTATAAGGATATACTGTGACAACCAAAGTGCAATTTTCTTGGCAAAGAATCCTGCTTATCATTCAAAGACAAAGCATATTTATGTTCAGTATCACTTTGTGAGGGATATGATAGAGGACAAAAAGGTGTTGCTGGTAAAGGTGGACACTTTGAAGAATAATGCAGATGCATTGACAAAATCTATGAGCTCTGAGAAGTTATCTTGGTGTAGGGAAACAATGGGCATTTCAGGTCTGGATAAATGACTAAGCTCTCTTGTGGCCCCCTGTGGAAAGAAAACAACAAGTGGGATAATTTTGGGTTGTGTTATATTATTTCCATGACTAGCCTACGTAGTTAACCGGGGGGTCAGAGGGGGGGTGGAGCCCCCCCTTAGTTGCGCATTGGGGGGGTCACAGGGGGTTTGAGGGGGGCAGGTAACCCCCCTCTATGGGGTATGGGACAACTCCCCGAGGGAATTTTTTTTGGACCCTATATTAGGTTGGGCGGACCTACCTATGGTTTTGGACATGATGGTTTTCGGTCCATGGTTTTGGACGCGATGGTTTCCGGTCCATGGTATTGGATGCTTCGGCATGTATAAATATGTATTGTAACATTGAAAGGAATAGAATGAAAAATCAAGTTGGTAGTCCCGGTTTTGGGATCCAGGGAAAAATCTCTGTGTATATGTGTTTTATGTGTTATGCTCTCGCATTGTTTATTTTATGTTCTTAGAATTCGTATGTAGGTAATTTCTATACGGGGTTAAAACCTACACATTGTTCATCACAGAAACCAAACTCTGTCACTGCAAATCCTGATCAACCATATCTCAAAATATATATGCTACTATTCTTAAGAATATCCGCGTATATACACACTTTCCATGAAGCATACCTGCGTACAGATCTCAAAACAATGAACCTTGAAAATGAATCACTGTCATATTGAAATATTCATTGAATCACTTACAGAACCAATGACAGATCATTGGACCACATACATATAACAACATCATTAATATTCAACAAATCATTCCACAAGTCATTCAACCTCAACCATCACTGTTAAACCCAAATCATCATGAAATACTTCATTAATAAACAACAACAAACACAACAAGATTGATCAAGCTGATCATACATCATATTCAACAAAACCATAGCATATATGCATGACCCTTACAAAAAACTTCCGTATATGTATGCGCCTTTCATATTTGATACCCACGTACAAATCTGTCCATACTGTAGAATCAATATGCTACTACTCAGAATCTGATTTGCGTATGTACACACTTTTTTTGAAACAAACCTACATATAGATATGTAATTATTGACTCTTACCTTCGTTGCAAAAAATAAATTTAGTCAAACCCATACACAGTAACAAATACACGTCAAGACATTATCATCATAGATTAAACCAACCCATAAGAAAATTATTCAATTTATAGTAATTTCAAATCTACTGGATTTGATCCATCGTCATACTCCCTAGTGCATACTTATTTCATATCAAACTATTCACTGATAACCCATAACTTGCACACTAAACACTTTGATCTCCATCTCCTTATATTGCTTAGGCCTTAGTCAATACCTTAGGTCAATTTCGTATTTATGCCTATGGTATTCTTTGACGGGATCAAATGTCTATTGTCACGCTCATTACTCTGGGCCAATACTGTGGTAAATACCCTTGGTATCTAGAATACCATGGTGTGGAAACCGTACATGATTTTTTTTCACAAAACATGCTGTTACAAAAAAATATTGTCACCATGATTATTTGCAGTCAGTATGGGTCTATCATCACTTGTACTGTCCTCCTAAGCAAGTCTCAGACCTCAGCTCTTCAAGTCAAGCTTTTAAAATGGGAGAAAGACATTAAAAATCAATGAAACTCTGGTTCCGCACTTTCTCTCACTGTCATCTGCGGTCCCGCACCTTCTGTTTACAAAAACTGCGGACCTGCCCGCTCTGTCCCTAAAGGTGGTTCATGCATCCCAAAAGAGAAGGAGCTAATCCCTTGATGAGAGGAGCTATCCCTTTGAAGGAGGGCTTTATCCCTTTAAAGGAGGACCTAGTAACCTCCCTCCATTGCACTATAAATTCAGGCATTGGGCTGGTTGCTGGAAAGGTTAGAAGCTAAACATTTTTGAGGGTAAATGCTGGTGAAATTAAGACTTCCTAGTTGAGCTTAAGAGGAGAGATCACATACCTTTTTGGCTTCATTGGGGAGTGAGTGAAACTTGTCAAAGTAGAGGAGACTTCTTGCTGGACCCTGGGAGGAGCTTGTACAGCGTCAAGGCACAGGTTGTAAAGTTCTTCTTCTTTTGAATTAATACAATCAAACTCATTTTTCTCAACAAGTATCTCATGTTATTTGTTTCATGAACTCCTTGACTTTCATGTTAAATATGTTTTATGATATTGGCTTTTCAGGTGCTATTTAATTTGTTTGCTTGTTTGTGTTTGCAGATTCGCGACAAAGGAGATCATTTGGATCGAAGGAGCGAGGGCATCCACAAACTTGCATTGGACCTAAGGTAGGCCCTAAAAACACTTGTTTGCCTTTGTTTATTAAAGCATATTTAGAGAAAGATAGTGTCTGGTTGGTTTGCTTGTCATTAGGTCTTCTTTAGATTCTAGGAAGGTCTATCTTGTCCGCAAGATCGTCTTATTTCGTGTGACAAAATGGCGACTCTGCTGGGGACTTGATTGTTTTCCTTGTTTTTACTTTGACCTGAGAAACTGTGTTTTTGTTTCTGTTTTTGGCTTTTTGTGTGTAAAATTGGGTAGAGTTTGTAGATCTAGGGTTATTTTTCGTTTTTCATAGCTTTGGGAGAGGACCGCACCCTAGCCTTTTGACACAGTGCATACCTATCCGCACCTTTGCTTTTAGCACAGAGCGGGACCGCACCTGTGTTAACTGTGGGCATGCGGACCCTGTCAAAATTTTGAAAAACCTAAGATTTCCTCTGTTAGTCAGCTTAGTTTTTGTTTAGAAATTGTTATCCACTGCCCAGACCTGCATATAACTTGTCAGAAGCTTTCCTTAGGTTGATTTCATTAGTGTTAGGGTTTTAGGTGAAATTCCTAGGAGTTTTGCTTGTTGGGCTTGTTTTTCATTTTGGTTGTGTAGTGGCTCTGAGCTTAGAAGCTGTAGGGACTTCAGATCACCTTGGTGTCTACCAGCCTTCTTATGAGTCTGACCATTTATGAAATCTCCCCTTGTTGAGGAATCCGCTTTGAGTTTTCTCTTTACAAAACTTCGAAAAGCTTGTGTTTAAAAGTTTGGATTTTCATTTTCAAAAAGAAAACAAAATTGGTTGTTCTTGACTGATTTGTGATTCTGCATAAATTGGTCCTTAGCTTACATCTAGCTAAGTAAAACATCCTTAAAAAAGACATCTTGTAGGCTTTGACTTCAAATAGGTTTTTATAGTTTATAGATCTCAAAGTTAGTCATTTCCATAGTTTTGAGTGAAAAATCTCTTTTGAAAAAAGTTTGTTTTTGTAGTGGTTGAGTGCTTTGAAATGAAAAAGGGAAATTTTTGTGAAATAACTAGTTGTCTCGTTTTGAGTGCATTGGAAAGGACAAAAGCTCTTCTTTTAATTTGTTTCTTAAGAAGGATTTGTGATTACAAAATATTTGCATTCTCAAACTCTTTCTTAGTTTAGAAGTTCATCGAAGAGAAAAAGATTGTTTAAATCATCTTAGGTGCATTTTTAGTGATTTTGAGTCGAGTCTTCATACCACGAGTTTCATCTCCGCACCTTTTGACTTAAACAAAAACCAATAAAAATAAACGCTTAAAGTAAAATTTTTCTAGTAACATTTTTATTTCTAGGGCTCTGATACACCAACTTAGCTTAGGCTAGTGTCTTGGAGTAGGAGAGTAATTAACTCTCCAAGACAGTAAAAACAAACAAGTAGTTGTATCTTGTGGTAGGGAAGAAATCCAATTGTTGAATTTATGCTCTGGGAAAGCTCCTCTTAAAGGAGAAGCACGAGATCATGTCCGAACCAGTGTGGGAATCAATCCTTCCTCATTGGGAACGACGCCAGATATTCACATATTAAAAACGGTAAACCTCGGATTAAACATTGTCGAGGAGCCTGGGGTCACTTGTTGGTAAACCTTGGATTATGTCAAGGAGCCTTCAAGGGGATTGAGCTTGCTACTCTACCCTTGCATGCATATCGGATCGTAGACTGTTCCCCCAGGTATATCTGTTTCAGTTGGTAACCTTAGTGGCCATATTCTTTAGGATTATTCCTGAGGTGACAGTGGTGGGAAGATCCCACTGTACCTGGAGCAGACGTCAGCTAGACTCACTTGGATTTTCTGGGTGGTTCTCTTCACTCGAGACGGTTAAGTGGAGGAACTTGTGCCAGTCTATTCATTAAGCAGGTTGCCGGGGTAACTGTTCCAACCGCCATTTCTGTATTGAACTCTGCGACGTTGGATTTCATCACCAACTAGTGTTTTCAGTACGGAAAGTTACTGTTTGTGTGTGTTTGATCTCCTAGATTCTAGGCGTGTGATTCAAACTTGTTTGGTTCTTTAGAGACTTTAGGTGGCTTTCATTGAGATTTTACTTTGTTTGCGTGTGAAGTAGTTAAAAGTTTTTAACCGTGGCTGAATTACCGAGGAAGTCCCGTAGACTTCGGGGCCAACCTCCTGAGTTTTCACCGAGCCAGCTTGAAGGCTTGAAAGCCCTCGTAACTCCTAGAGACAGTAGAGTTGGGTCACCTGAAGAAGGAGAATCTTCTTTGATAGTACATCCTGATTTTCAAGCGTTAGTAGCAGATTATAATCCACAGTCAGTGTCTATTTCCGAAGTTACTGGTAGCTTTTCATCTACTAGTGATATAGGTGAGGAACCTGAAATATCCGAGCCTGAAAGTGAATTTGCTGCTACTCCGACATCGGGGTTTGCTTCTCCAGCTTCTAGTGGTCCTGGTTCACCTAGGGTACAAAGAGTAATCACCCAAGATCTTCCTTCTGGACTTATTGCCATTGAAGAACTTGCTACTCCGGAAGAAGAAGTAGGCATCCCTATCCCTGAAAATCAACCTGTTATTGAACTAAGGGAGCGTAAATCAATTTTTTACAGTCCAACTAGGAGCAGTACTTGGTATCTTTCTTTGACTAATTTCTTAGAAAACCCAGGGTTAAGTTTTTCACCACCTCACGTTCCTTATCACCCAACACCTAGAGGTTATTATCCTCCGTTAAATATGTCAAGGTAGTCATCCATGTTTACTCAATCACCCGAATCCTTATTGTACGGCGGTCCTTATGTTCCCTCTGGGTATCAGTCACTTTCTGGTACTTTTTCGGGAGCATCTCCTTAACCCATTGAGCAAGGGTTATTAACTGGAAGCAATGGTACTAAGCCGTTGAGCGTAGAAGACATTCTCATGATGTCAGGTTCTATTCCCAATCCTCAACCTCAAGGTGGCCAGTTACCGCCTGGGGGGCAGCCTCAATTATCGCCTGGGGGGAAACCTCAAGGTACCCAATTTGCATCTGGGGGGCAACCTCAAGGACAGTACATACCTACAGGACAGTACGTTCCTCAAGGTCAACCCCAGACTCAATATGTACCCCAAGGTCAACCCCAGTATCAATTTATACCTCAAGGTCAACCCCAGTATCAGTACGTGCCTCAAGGGTATCAACCCCAAGGTCAGTACTCGAACCAAGGTTTCCAACCACCCTCCGGTCAAACGTATGTTCAAGGAACGGGAAATGTACCTTTAAATTATCAATCCTACCCTCAACCCGGTTATGGTCCTCAATATTCTCAACCTGTTATGGGTCAGTACCCCGGAATGAATATAGTGTGGGATCCATCGCAAACTCAACAGGTGTTGCAGCCAAATGTACAGTTGTCATCTCAAACTGGACAATCCTTAGTTTCTGGTACACCCCAGCAACCAGTCCAGTCTAACATTCAAACTTCTGTACCTTTGGTAGTTTCTCAGCCTGGGCCTAGTACACCTCGTACTCTGCCTCAAATGACTGCTACAACTGCCGCAACATCTGTTCAATCTACCCCACCTACTCTGGAGTATCGATAGCTCTGGTTTCTACTGTTCCTGTATCTGCTCCTTAGACATCTTTACCACCGTCTGGATCTACGATTCAAACTTCGATTCAGATGCCTGTAGGACAACCTGGTTCAAGTATGGTTGTCACAAGTCAACCTCAATTTACTTATCAACCGTACCAGGGATAGTACCAATTCGGTCCTGCTGTGCAGCAGCCAGTCTATCAGTATCAATCGTACCCTGGGTACACTTATCAACAACCTCAACAACCCCAGTACGGTCCGGTTAATCCTGGTTTTCCGGGAGGATACAATATCCCAAATGCAATTCCTATTCCTAGTTATCCTAGATATCCTCCTCCTGGGGCTGGTCTCATGACCCAGAGTTTTAGGGACCCTAATCGTTAGTTACCGTTTATCGCAACTTTTGACTTACCTGACTTGTCGCGCTTAATGAACGATCCCATTAATTATCTTCCGTTTTGGCCGCCAATGCTGAATAAGTTGCCCAGTGACATTCCTAAGTTCGAAGGTAAATCAGGAGAGGACCCGTCGAACCATGTGATGACTTACCACCTCTGGTGTGCGTCTAACTCCATTTCAGATGATTCAATCCGTCTTAGACTTTTCCAGCGCACTCTAATTGGTCTCGCGGCCAAGTGGTATATTGAGTTACCGCGAGGCACTTTTTATAATTTTAGTCAGTTAGCTACCTCGTTTTTAACTCATTTTCAGTTGCTAGTCCGATATGACAATGGCACGGAATTGTTAACTTCGTTAAAACAATCGACATCCACTTACATTTCAGATCATATTCATGAGTGGAGACGTCGACGACGTTTAGTGAAGGTGTTTATTCCGGATCAGATCTTGGCCGAGTGGTTTGTAAAATCTTTATTACCAAAGATCACTGAAGATGTAGCTAAAGTCGAAGTTGTTACTGAGGAGCAAGTAATTGCTCAAGCACAGTACCTTGACTTGGTCTATACTCAGTCAGGTACATTACACGAGAAAATCCCCGATCTTCCCAAGCAAAATCAAATCGCTGCAGCTCCTTCGGGATCTCATGCCGCCGATGGTATGATTGGTACGGTTAACACTAAAAGTAAGAAGAAATCTTCCAAGAATTCTTCTCCTATCATAACCTTTCCTGATTCCCCAACATGAGATTCTTCTACAGATATTTCCGCTGATATTCACGTTGTAGAGTCATCTACAGCCAAATCAAAATCCGGTGGGAAGAAGAAAGGAAAGAAGAAGAATAAAATGGACAAAAATTCAAAGGAGAAACCTGAAAAATCGGAATCCAATGATGAAAAGCACAAACCTCGTTATCCTTGTCTCATTTGTGACGATGAACATTTTACAAGAGACTTCCCTCATCGTGCAGAGGTTGCAAAGATTGTCAAAGGTTCCCAAACTCCTGCTGTTTTGAAGGATCCTTTTCCAGCTCAAGACAGTAAGATGATAGGTTCGTCCTCGAGCGCCAATGAATAACCCATACTAATGATGTCCCATGTTCGGATTGTGACTCAATCACAAGATTATGGTAGTAAAAGTCCTATTGATGGTAAAGAAGCAAAATCTTCTCATTCTAATCCATCAACCTCAGCTCTCGGTTCCGATCCACTACAGATCAAGAAACCTAATCCAGACTTGGTAATCAAACCGCCCGCAAAGGGTATACTTCGAAAGTCAGCTTTCAATCCACATGCGAGAGCAGCTCAGAACTATAACATTGCTGAGGATTTAGCTGTTTCACCCTCAACAATGTCGGCTTTGGAAGTGCTGCAATCATGTCCAGCACAACGTAAATTACTTTTGTCGGCTATAGGAGCTGTTGATGTTCATGACTCGAACCTAATAATTTTCGATCTAGAAAATAGTACACCGTGTTTGCCTCATCAAATGGCTTTCTAGATCCCAGTGATAGTAAAAAACAGGTCTATTCATCGGACTGTGATTGATGAGGGAGCCTCAACATGTATTATGTCGATATAGTGTTGGAGATCGCTTGGTTCTCCTTCGCTAAACCAATCCCCGATGATTCTAAAGGCCTTTGATGGCCGTGGGTTTCATCCTTTTGGCATTCTACAGGATTTGCCTATAGGGGTTGAAGGAAAAACCGTTAATCTAGATGTGGAGGTGGTTGATGCTCCTCTAGATTACAACCTTCTCTTGGGTCGAAGTTGGTCTTACGCTATGATAGCGTCCGTTTCATCGGTCTTTCAGGTTATAAAGTTTCCTCATAATGGAAAGATCGTAACAATAGACCAACTGGCTTACTTTTCATCCGATCCAGCCTCTTCGGAAAGTATTCAGCATGTCGGTAAAACGACCATCCCGTATAAGGATGTTGGAGTAGGACTAGTTAAAGATGCCGGTTTACTGGGAACTTTTCCTTTTCCTTCGATCAACGCATCGGCTTCATTTGCAACCATTCATATGATTACATCAAACCCCATTATTTATGATGATCCTTGGATCATTCCTTCTGAATCTGAGATAGACTCATTTGGTGATGTCATGCCTCTGAGTCCATATGAAATTGCGTATGAGGCCGTGCAATCATTTACCGACCCATTTTCAACTGAAAATGACTTCATGAATGTGGTCTGTGAGAACATTCATATAGGTGCCTCGTGTACAGATGACGAAATTAAGATATATAAGGCCTTATTTCAAGAATTCCGCGACGTGTTTGCCTGGTCCTATGAGGAAATGCCAGGAATTGATCCCGCGATTGTTGTTCATGAGATCAAGACTTACCCGGACGCTAAACCCGTCCGGCAACGTTTGCGTCAGATTCACCCAAGAAAAGCTGCTGAAATTAAAGCAAAAGTTGAAAAATTACTCAAAAGCAGGTTTCATTTATCCGATCCCGTTAACGGATTGGGTATCAAATATTGTTCCGGTTAACAAAAAGCAAGGAACAATAAGAATATGCATCGATTATAGGGACATTAATCGAGCCTGTCCAAAGGACAATTACCAACTCCCTATATCGATCAAATTATTGATGATTGTGCCGACAGTGAAATATTCTCCTTCATGGATGGTTTTTCCGGATACAATCAAATCAATATTCTACCTGCCGATCAACCAAAAACGGCTTTCATTTGTCCATGGGGGACATTTGCTTATTGCAAGTTATCTTTTGGGCTCAAGAATGCCGAAGCAACTTTTCAAAGGGCCATGTCTTATGCGTTTCATGACATCAAGCACATTATGCAACCGTATCTCGATGACTTGCCTGCTCATTCATTACATCGAGTTGATCACCTCGTCCATTTACGAGCAATCTTTATGAGGTGTAGGCATTATCGGATTCGGTTGAACCCACACAAATGTGTCTTCTGTATAGAAACAGGTCGATTGCTGGGATTTGTAGTTTCGAAATCTGGCATTCGCGTCGATCCATCGAAGGTCGAAGCTATCATCAAATTGCCTCCTCCTTTGAGTCTTCGCCAACTCCAAAGTTTGCAAGGGAAAGCAAAATTTTTACGACGATTCATTCCTAACTATGCCGAGGTTACAAAGGGTTTAACCCGGTTGTTGAAACAGAATACTCCATTCTATTGGGACGAGATAGCTCAGAAATCCTTTGATGCACTCAAACACGCGTTGACCCATGCACCGTTATTGCATCCTCCCAACTACAATCAGGATTATTTCTTGTATCTCGCCGCCTCTTATTCTACCATTGGAATGGTCTTAGTTCAGGAAGATGAATTCGGAAATGAACATGTGATATATTACCTTAGTCGAACTTTAAATCCAACTGAGCTAAAATACTCACATGTGGAGAAATTGGCATTGGCAGCTGTTCAAGCTGTCCAACGTTTTCATCACTACATTTTACTACGTAAAACTATAGTAATTTCGGATTGCAACCCTATGATCTACATTTTGACCAAGCAATTTCTAGGGGGAAAGTACTCTAAATGGATTGTTATCCTACAAGAGTTCGACTTGGAATTTGAGAAATCTAAGTCTAAGAAATCTTTAGTCTTTGCAGAGTTAATGTGTGATTTCCCGCGTACTGATACGGAAACTGTGGCGGAGGAGCCCATTGCAAACGAATCCTTGTTTCTTATCAGTACTTTAGATCCGTGGTATGGGGATATCATCGTTTATCTCCAGACCCAATCCTTTCGGCCAGAAATTTCAAGATCAGAGCGTCGGAAAATTCGATTCCAGTCCCAACAATATAGAATTATTGGAGATACTCTTTATCGCCGTGGGGCAGACTCTATTTTTCGACGTTGCATAACTCACGAAGAAGCTGAAAGGGTTCTAAATGACTGTCACTTTGGAGCATGTGGTGGTCATATGTCTGGGTATGCCACAACCCAAAAGATATTGCGCGTTGGCTACTTCTGGCCGTCTTTATTTAAAGATTGTATTACGGCGGTCCGAAAATGCCACAACTGCCAAATTTTTGATCGTAAGATGCGCGTTCCACCTGCTCATCTCCACCCTATAATTGCCATTGGTCCTTTTGCCAAATGGGGTATCGATTTTATTACATGTAACCCTCACTCGGCCGGGGGGCATGCTTATATCATCCTTGCGGTAGATTATTTTACCAAGTGGGCCGAGGCGATGCCTACATTTGAGGCAGATGGCAAGACAGCTGCAATTTTCGTGTTCAATCATATAATTGCTAGGTTTTGTGTCCCGCAAGCGATAATCACTGATCATGGGCGTCATTTTCGAAACGTTATGATGACCGAACTTACAGGCCAGCTTGGTTTACGTCACAATAGTTCAACTCCTTATTATCTACAAGCTAATGGTTTGGTTGAATCCATCAACAAAGTTTTAGTCGTCATGATCCAACGAATCATTGGGATTCATCGGTCGAATTGGCATAACATGCTATTTTCAGCTCTTTGGGCGTACCGAACTTCAGTAAAAACATCAACAGGGTTCACTCCTTTCCAACTAGTCTATGGTTTGGAAGCTGTGTTACCCATTGAATGCGAAATCCCGTCACTGCAAATGGCCATCGAGTGACTTCCAGCCACTTCCGAAGAGGAAAAGCGTTTGTTATACTTGGCTCAATTAGATGAGAATCGACGTGATGCTGCATTGGCGATCGAGACTCACGCAAAACGCATGAAAGCTCAGTATGATCGAAATGTGACCCCTCGAAATTTTTTGGAAGGAGATCTAGTCTTAGTTTACGATCAAGCTAATGATAAATTAGGCGCTGGAAAATTCGTTCCTATGTGGCATGGTCCCTATGTTGTCAAGCGAAAGCTAGCAAAAGGGGCCTATGAATTGGTAGACTTTGACGGGGACTCTTTGGGTAAACCCAGAAATGGTCTTTACTTGAAGAAGTATTATGCTTAAAGAATGGGTATGGAGATTTTTAGTTAGGATAGTTTTTCTTTCTAGCTGGTGTGTTTTAGTTTAAACAGTGTGCTTAGCTTAGAGAGTGTTTTTTTCATCATTATTCCTGCTTATCTTGGTTTTACTCTTGATATTGCAGATGTCGATGCCTCTCCAAACATACATTGGTTTCGCTGATGGTGCTTGTCGTAATACACGGAACATTTCTTCTGCAGCTTGGGTTATCTATTCGCCCTCTGACAAGTTAGTATCTATGCATGGGGTAAGCCTCGGTCAAACAACGAACAACATTGCCGAGTATAGTGCAGTGATTGAGTTATTATCTGAATCTATTTCATTTGGGATTCAGAGTTTGATAGTGAGGTTAGATTCTAAACTCGTTGTATTACAACTTAATAGAGTGTATGCCATTAGAAATCCAGTGTTATTAAGATTATTTTTGAGAGTGCGTCTCTTGGAACGTGAATTTGATTATATTGAATATCAGCATATTCCAAGATCTTTAAATACATTAGCAGATGCAATTGCTTCTCGAATGTTAAATAGACATTTGCAATAATCATACATGTAAATTTAAAACCATTCCATAACATGATTTACAAGGTAAGCAGGTAATAGTGATATATATATATATATATATATATATATATATATATATATATATATATATATATATATAGATATATATAGGAGTGTGTCAAAAAATACATCGTCCTCGATCATAGGTTGAAAAACACCTTATGATCGGCAAAAATGATAAGTACAAAAACAAAAATGTCATATGTGCCCACAATAGGCGATTATCCTATCACTTGTGATGATCTCGATAAGAAACCACTGCACGGGCCACCTTGCAAAGGAACCTCCTAAAAGGTCCCGGGCCCCAATCACATACCGCTGAAGTCGACGAGGAATGTCATCTATAGTGGTCTCCGGAATATCTCCTGTCAAGCGCTCGAGATGACCCTCCAATTCGGCCAAAACCTCTGCTGATTCGTCCTGTGGGGCTGGCGCGGCTGCAACTAGTTGTTTCCTGTGGACCCACATCTACATTTGAAACTTTTGCTATCAGTTTTGAGACGATGGAAAAATAATAAAAAAATTAAAATAGGAAAAATGTTGAAAATGATTTTACCTGATTCATCCCACTGCTCTCCTGGTGGAAGAGCCATGTCTGGGTCGCCATGAAAATCTACCCCAGCGTAAGGGAAGTCCTGAATAGAAAAGACCTGGTTTTCCAACCATTGGAAATACTCAGGTTTGAATCGAGCAACCTCTGTCCTCTCGTTCGGGTGACGGGCCATAACTGTGACCCATCGCATCAGTTTGGGCTCTCGAGGAAGCCCAGCTCCAACAGTAAGGTGCTGCGGGATCAACATGGGAACCCTCTCCAGGCCAAAACTCACAACCAAAGCCCCATAAGCAAAGGTCTTTAGTTGTCCGTTTTTGGCCCTGGTCAGTTGGCCTTTTAGATTGGCCAACACAGCATCGCACCAGTTGAAGATGGTGCCTCGAAAGCAATCAACTACCATACGCATTTGGGATCCGGTGGCAATATGTAATGCAGCAGCCCCGCAAAGTTTGGTGACAGTAAATGCCATCACCATGAGTTCAAGACGGGATATGGTCTTTATGTCTATCCCTTTGTCTCTAGCCTGGCTGTTGCAGAACTCTAGCCGGAGGCTATCGACAGACTGGCCACCTGGCCTAGCCCCAAACAGAGTCAAGTCTTCGCCTCTCTTAGGCAAACCAGTCAAGAAATATATGTCCGCCGGCTCAATTTCAAGCTGGTGGCCACCAATGAAGAAGCACTGGTCCTGTATGCTCCATCTGTCAACCAGCCACTATAAGAAATCCACCTGAGCCCTCATGCCAGGAATGGCCCAGAATTTGTACAAGCCGCATGCCCTCAAAGCATCAAGTGAAGGCTGATGATTCCATGCGGCAGCATCCACGTCCTCATGCTCTCGTTCATGCCAATCTATCATGATGTACTCTCTGCATCAAGTAAAAAGATAAATTAAAATGCTAGAAATTATTTTGTTTGGTCCAATTTTGAGAATTTTTGGGTTAAAAACCCTTGCGACGGGGACCGCACCCTCCGGGTTAGACACAGTGCATGGGACCGCACCTTGTCTACATGGAAGGTGCCGACCCCTGACTTTTTCCCAATGGAGAAAAAGTCGGAGTCCACAGGCTAGCAGTGGAAAACTTGCGGGCCCCCGTGCGTGGGTTTTAAGCCTAAAAACCCTCCCAAAAAATGAAATGAATGACTAAAACAAAAATTGAAACGGTTAAAAATGAAGAGTAAGATGATGCGGATTACCTGGAGAAGGCGGCGTTCGATTCCGACGGTTGGATTTTCCGCAATCTTCACGGGAAGATTTCTGAAGAAAAGCACTATTTTCTCACCCAAAACTCAAACGGTAAAAATGAATTGATGAAGGCCCTTTTTATAAGTTTTTTGAGTAAATAAATTGAAAATTTGTTTATGTTTCACTTTGGAAAGGTATTTTTGCGATATTTTTATCCATTTCAAACAGGTATGAGTAATGTTTGCATTTTTGTTCAGGATAACGGATTATTCAGGCGAAATCTATCGTTTTCGACGGAAAAACATTTAGAGTCACCTTTAAGCTCTTTTCTGATTCCTAAAACATGAAAAGATTGCCGAGTTTTTCTTTTAAACTCGTTAAAACGTAATTAAAAGACGGTCCACTTACAGCTCTTTTCCGACCGTAAAAACATGAAAATATTGCTGGATTTTTGTCATTTCAAATTCATTATTGGTTATAAAACGACGTGTCGTTGATCGCTTTTTTACTTTTTCGGATCAAGGGCACTAATGACGAAAAGTACTCCTTGGTCGTAAAAGATCAACTGGTCCTCTCAAGTATTATTTTATACTTTTTCAGGCTTGGGAGACACAAATTTACGAAAAAGGTCAATCCTGGAGTTTTCTTAAGTTTTTTCAGACTCTCTAAAATTGAAAAACGCCGAGTTTCTCCTATACTGGACTCGTTAAAATTTCACAGTAAAGGACCTGTTCAATTACAAACAGGAACGAACCAATCCTTCTTAGGGTTCGAATTTAAACTAAGTTGGACTCATCCGAAGGATGAACTTATAATCAAGCAAATGTTATCCTCGTCAAGCTTGTCAAAAATAAAGAGGTACTTGCCAGAAATGGTGGGGGAAAAGAGAGAAAAATGAGCCTGTTTGTCATACTTTGTAACCGCTCTTGAACATGACACTTTTATTCACCTGGGTTGGGAAATCCTTTGCCTAACAGTTGATCAAACCACATTGAAAGTCTTCAGCCAGTTTCTGGGTATTAAATTTGGGTCAATTGTCACCAAGCCATCTGTCGTGTCGTTATGTGTTCAAGAGGTCACTGCCAATAAGCCATTCATCTGCAAAATATCTGTCATCCATCTTGACCATCCCTGAGTCAGTCCTTGCAACTAAATTTCTTCGACTTGATCTATGATTTCGTGTTGTGGGCTTGCCTACGACGGATTGCTTTCTATCGACTTCAACTCATTATCTAGAAATCATCAGTACCTTGGGATCTGCATGCCTCAATGGCATGTTTCTTGCCTTTGACGACAGGTTGCATCATTGACCTTCGATCTAAGGATTCCGTGACATGTTCGACATCAACACATTTATTCGCATCTCATGGATTGTACTGGGTACTTTGAGAGCCATTGACAGCACTGGTGGTTTCTCTCACACTTGTTAACAATTTACATCATTGACTGGTAATCAAGTGGTTTCTACCATGTTCGACATCAACACATTCATTCGCATGGATAGAATCGTACTGTTTCAGGAAGTAGAAATGAAGACCCTGGATCTAGTTTCCATAATCCAGGCTGTGAGGAATTTTGTATTCATTATATAATGGACTATTCATAAACAGATGGCTGCGTCCATATTGTGTCCACATGAGTCTATACTTGTGATGTTTTACAAGATCATTCCTGTATCAGAGCAGTAGTTAGTTTTTTAAGTTAGTTTTGATCTGAGTATGGGAATGCCTACCTCAGCGATGATATGATCTCATATATATATCTTGCATTGAATGTTTTTACAGGTTCCAACCAGGCTCTCCACAAGATGATCCTTGAATGATAAAGTACTTCACTCTTCCTAAATGATAAATGAAATCCTCATCTACTACAGACTTCGCACTTTAGGGGGCAATCTGTTACACAAAAATATCGTCACCATGATTATTTGCAGTCAATATGGGTCTATCATCACTTGTAATTTCCTCCTAAGCAAGTCTCAGACCTCAGCTCTTCAAGTCAAGCTTTGAAAATGGGAGAAAGACATTAAAAATCAATGAAACTCTGGTTCAGCACTTTCTATCACTGTCACTTGCGGTCTCGCACCTTCTGTTTACAAAAACTGCAGACCTGCCCGCTCTATCCCTAAAGGTGGTTCATGCATCCCAAAAGATAAGGAGCTAATCCCTTGATGAGAGGAGCTATCCCTTTGAAGGAGGGCTTTATCCCTTTGAAGGAGGACCTAGTAACCTCCCTCCATTGCACTATAAATTCAGGCATTGGGCTGGTTGCTGAAGAGGTTAGAAGCTGAACATTTTTGAGGGTAAATGCTAGTGAAATTAAGACTTCCTAGTTGAGCTTAAGAGGAGAGATCACATACCTTTTTGGCTTCATTGGGGAGTGAGTGAAACTTGTCAAAGTAGAGGAGACTTCTTGCTGGACCCTGGGAGGAGCTTGTAAAGCATCAAGGCACAGGTTGTAAAGTTCTTCTTCTTTTGAATTAATACAATCAAACTCATTTTTCTCAACAAGTATCTCATGTTATTTGTTTCATGAACTCCTTGACTTTCATGTTAAATATGTTTTATGATATTGGCTTTTCAGGTGCTATTTAATTTGTTTGCTTGTTTGTGTTTGCAGATTCGCGACAAAGGAGCTCATTTGGATCGAAGGAGCGAGGGCATCCACAAACTTGCGTTGGACCTAAGGTAGGCCCTAAAAACACTTGTTTGCCTTTGTTTATTAAAGCATATTTAGAGAAAGATAGTGTCTGGTTGGTTTGCTTGTCATTAGGTCTTCTTTAGATTCTAGGAAGGTCTATCTTGTCCACAAGATCGACTTATTCCATGTGACACATGCGTATACACGAAGTTTCTTCACAAAACCTGTGTATGTACGTGATTTTGCTTCATAGAACCTGAGTATACTTCTTCAAACTTTATCTTTACCATTCCTCTATATCTGAACTAATATTCCTTTGTCTAATCTTTCTATCACATCTGTACTAACCTGAATACTCATCCTGCTACCATCATGTTGGTATCTTTATTAAGTAGGTTTCCATCAAGAATAACACATTTTTCATAATGCCACAATGTTCCCCTTTGGACTTGATGGAAATCACTTTTGTGTTTGGTCACCATCACTTGTAGATATCTGTAAACACATCTGTAGATATAGTAAGTTTCTCTCCCAAGACACCAAGCATTCCCTAAACATCAAGATTCCCTCTCCCTTTGATATCAAGGGAAAAGGGATGACCAATGCTAAATGAAGGATTCTCTCCCTTTGTTGACATGAGCATTGTAGATCTGATCTGCTAAGAACTTTGAATATTGACCATGTTCCTCCTGATCACATGCTGAATTTTCTAAAGATATACAAAGAGGTACACGAATCCATGACTCAACCAGACATGACCATTCCTATCACCAATGACTCATGCTTATATAGATAACCCAACATAGTGGGGTTACATATTTGACTCAAAATTACATCAAAAGCCCAAAATGATGGGTTTACATGACTTGACCACAATAGTCCACACATGACTAAATTTTATAATTATTTATAACATAAGTATTTACATGAACTTTACATCAAGAGACAAATACGGAATTTATAACAAAGTCCAAAGACCTCAATAAGACCATGTTAGTCATCAACAATCATCATACGCCATATAGGATCTGCACCATAAGCATCTGTCAACAACAACATGAACAACAATATGCACATCAATTTGCAAGGTAAGACAATGTAGCTTTATGTTTAGTCAATTTAGTTTCCTAAATTTCTTACATGAATTATCAACCGAGGTTTGTAGACTAATGAAGTGTGATGCACTATATGTTCTTAGTTAAATTTTCTCTTACTTCGTTATTTGTATTTTTATGTTTGTTTTGGGGGTTTCTGTTCTTTGATGTCTAAGAATATACAATCTATGAGATATTTAAATGGATTTAATGAATTTTAAAGGAAAGGAAAGGTTCCTAAGTTAGTCTAATATCCTAAAAATGGACCAATAATTGTTTAACTAGTCAGAACCTAATAAGAAAACATAGCATCTATCTTATCCTATCATTAATCCTAATCCATGGATCTAGTTATTAAACCAGAAGTGATATTGATGCAGAAGGTAACTCAGTAATTGCATTCATTTAAACATTCAACCATTAAATTTTGGAATATGATGGAATCAATCTCCTTGAAATGATTTTTCGGAATTTCAAGTGATGCAACTATGTAAGGAACTGAAAAACAGAAAAGGTAAAAGCATGTAAAACTAACAATGTACTAAGCAAATTTGATCACTGCATGACTTAGATATTTAACCATTAGAATCATCATCATTTTGAAATGGATTTTGAGAACATCTATTAATATAGCTAATTGACAGTTCTATGCTAAGAAAATGAGTAAAAAAACAGTAAGAAAACTAAGCAACTGTATATTCTTATTACTTCAATCTTCATTCAATAATTTTTTCCATAAAATATCTCAAAAGAACAAGGCTGCACAGTTGTGATTTTATCCTTACACTATTGGTTACAAACTAAAATGAAACATCATTCTAAATTAGAGAAAATGGACTTATGGAGAACAGAGTAATAGAAATTAAACTGAAAACAACAAGTGAAAAACCTCCTTCAGTGTAGGGGCCCTTTGCAACTGATGTCGCTGGAATGTTAGCTAGTTAAAGATGCACTTTAAACCACCATTGACAATACGAAGTTTGTATTATGAACAAAACGAAGTTTGAATATAGAGTATCAGCAAACAACCTGTAATTCCTTCTAGATTCTAACTACTTCTCGGTTTCATGCAACCGATATTTATAGGAAAATAACATAACTATTTTAAGAGAAAAACTTTCTATAGGTGGCTAATTCAAATTAACTCTAACATGACTATTTATGAGAAAAACTTGCTACAAGTGGCTTAATTCGAATTGTAATAGGATTGTTTAACTTCTGATCAGCTACAGGTGGCTTAATTCGAATTAACTCTTCAACAGAACTGTTAGACTCTTGATTAGCTACGAAAGAGAAAATCAAGAGTCCTACTGCTTCTAGATAATGTATTTGACTCCATCTTTGACCATGACTTTAGGCACGATTTTCTGTCGATTTGGACCGAGTGAATAGGATAGAATCCATGTGGAGATGATTATGGAAATGCCCATGTGGCCCAGTTCTTCATTTGACATCTGTAACTTGGCAAACCATGAGAGTAGCTATGAAACCCACACTTAGATGCATAATAGGCTGCGTTTTAGAGCTAATTTGCAAAAATCTATTAAAATAGCAAGAACATGAAAATATAATATGGTGATCATTTTAATGCTTTCCTAAGACAAAACCTAGCATTTATCATTGATTGGATCTGTAGTCTTATGAGAAAATGAGAGAGAAAGGTGAGAAAAATGTCAAGTAGAAGGTAATTCTGAGGTTCAACATACCCCCACTGCAAAATCATTGCATGTCCTCATGCAATTTTCCAAAAATTTGAGTTCTTCTTCTCTAATGCATTTGCTCAAACACCTCTGGTAGTACATCCAATTTTCTTCTTTTGCTCTTTTTTGAAGTGACTATCATTCTGGGTTTTCTCATAAGAAGCTTATACTCGAGGTTAATGATTGTTCTGTTCAGAATCTTATCCTTTCTTTTCAACTTGATGTTTTTTTAATACCATAGTCCTAGATGCAGAATGGTATTATCATGAATTTCCTTGTCCAATTTATTTTGTTCCTTCAAGGTTTCATTCTCCTGTTTGATATGTCTATTCAATATCTCTAATTCATGAATTTCCTATTTGAGGGAGCCAATTAGAGGTTCTTGTGGATTGACAGAAGGTTTTGGATTCATTGAGACACTTCTCTTCTCCATTGATTCTATATAATCATATATTTGTTGCTGCACTAGGTCTATGCCTAGAGATCTTCTGCTAGGGATAACTTCAAAATGATGTTCAGGAGAATTTTGAGGACTGTGTGCAGAAGGGATGTTAACAGGAGATGTTTATGGGGTTTCCTCATCTAAGTTTATAAACTTTGACCCTTTTGACGATGTTCTCTTTACCAAACCTCAGAGTCTAGAGCTTCTTCTAGGCTGTGCATGACTTACATTCTCCTCCTCTGTGACCTTTTTCTCTTTTCTTATTTTTCCTCTTGCCCTAATTTTCTTCCTGATTTCTATTAGTTCTTCAGAGATTAATTTTTCATCATCTTTTTGTAATGAAGACTCAGGTCTGTCTTTAATAGTTATACTGATCTTCTTTCTTCCGCTTATTCTAACATTATCTTCTTTAGGTGACTCTGGTGCTTCTTGGAAATGGTTTCAAATGAGGACATTATCC
The DNA here is from genome assembly GCA_031772625.1 of Pinus tabuliformis. Classification (NCBI taxonomy): domain Eukaryota; kingdom Viridiplantae; phylum Streptophyta; class Pinopsida; order Pinales; family Pinaceae; genus Pinus; species Pinus tabuliformis. The sequence continues at coordinate 878,068,087 of CM062820.1, read as the reverse complement.
CAAGTATCTCCTATGCCTTTTAAATGAAACTCAATCAGTACCTTTATCAACCCATGATGATACATGGTTGTATCTATGAATTCTATTTTATTTTTCACATTTGAGGCCATCCTTCTTAAACTATTTAGTAGGAAGAAAGGAAGATTGATTTCTCCATTTTCTAGGAAATTCATCAGTAAACAGATATGGTAGACATACATGCAACCGAATCTCCCTTCACAGGTGATAAATTTCTGTAATATCAAAAGCATGTTCCTCCACTTACTTTTAAGAGCTGAAATGGGAATTCCTTTTCTAAAAACAGAGACATCCATACCTGGGTTTCTGAGTATTACTTTCCATGATTCATTGTGGAATTCCTTGTTTTTGAACCATATTTCACCATGCCTTGGAAGTTCTGTAGCCTTGGTTATGAATGACTCAGTTACTGCAAACTTAATATCTCCAATTTCTACCTCTGTGCCATCAAAAGATCTAGCAAAGGATTTTGTAATCTCCTTATGAAAACCATCAAATTTCTCGATGAATTTGAGCCATCCAGCCTTCTGCAACATTTCCTTGAGCTGTGGGTATCCTTCCATATACTTTGCTCCTACTGGTTCTGATTTGACAATGAGCCCCATGCCTTCTACTATGTAGAGTTCCTCAACCTCTAGAATTACCCTTCGTAGTTTATGAAATGGACTGACTGCGAATATGGTGAAAGGAACTGCGGGTTTGTATGAAATAAGTAGATGGTAGGGGTTTTGGAGAAACATGGACAAGTATGTCACGTCATAGTCATGACCATTAAAAATAATGAGGGAGTTAATTATGGACCATTATGTGACAAAATATGGAGGATGTGGCGGATATGTAGTACGATGGAGATTGCAATCAAATCAAATGATGATTCGTCAAGGAAACATATGAATGCCCATATTATACATGCTTTATGTTCTAACCTTGCTATTTAAAATAAATTTTTGCACTTTACCTCTTAGAACTTAACCTTTTCGTTTGTTGTTTTCTTTGATGTTGATCCGCAGATACTCTTTTTAGCATATCAATCTTCAAAAACAAGATTCTTCAATTCCTTGCAATCATCATTTGTTTGGAACAGAGCTGCGGAATGAGATATGGCTACAGAATCAAATTAGTTGCGGAATGGAATTAGCTACAGAACATGATAAAGATGAAGTATGGCTATGGAACATGAATGTGAAATGAAATGGAAATGGAATATAACAGTGAAAGGGAATGAAAGTGAAGTGAGATGAAATGAATTTGCAGATTAGGAACTGCAAATGAATGTAGCTTTATATCACTACTTATTACAAAAAGAAAAATAGGAAATATAGTATGTTAGAAATGTCTGATTTTCACCCTGTATTTCCTATGTAAGTATGCCAATGAACAATTGGTTTTCATACTTATACATTTTATTTATATATATATTTTTTATGTTATCTATATATATATATATATAGATATATATATATATATATATATAGATATGTATGTATGTATGTATGTATGTATATATACAGGGAAAACTAAGTTAGTGGAGCAGAATAATTCTTCTTCACCAACTTCATTTTAGTGTTATCTTGGAAAATTCTGACAAAATCCTCTCTTGAAATTGGCTTATGATATATCTTTAACCAATGACCATTCACAAGAAGAGGTACCTGTCCTTCATCTATTGTCCTTATTCTCACTGCTCCATTATTAAAGACTTCTTCAATCTCATATGGCCCAAGCCAATGAGTCTGAAACTTCCCTTGAAAATATTTGAATTTTGAGTCGAACAAAAGTGCCCAATTCCCTGCTTGAAACTTCTTCTCCTTGATATAATTATCATGCCATTTAGCCCTTTGATGTTGGACTAAACTGGTTCTTTGTGTTAGAGTCGGTCTAGTAGCCCTCCATCAGTGATCAAAGCTCTTTGCATTTGCATAAGTAGGTGTCTCATCAGTGTCATCTCATTGCATTCCATTAGGCATGCCATAACCCTGATGGAGGAGCTGGTGTCTTTATTCCCCTCTTGGCACTGCTGGATCAAATTGTTTCAGTCAATAAACTATTTCAAAGTTGCTTGTCTTGTCTTGAGGTCAAAAGTCTTAGGTCTAGGGTTTAGGTCTAGTTTGTTTTCAAGGTCATGTCTCTAAAGGTCAATAAATGCCCAGCAGGCCAGAGGGATGATTATCAAAGTGTTTCTTTAAAAGATTTCATCTTGTACAGCTAATTTTTTTACCTTGGATTTAAAAACCCTGTTTTTAAAGCCAAGGTCATTTCTCAAAATTTTGTAAAAATTGTAAAAATTCAAATATTTCAAAAGACAGCAGGCAGCCCTGGTCCCCTTTGCCAAGACTCCTCAGAAGCTATCCCTGCAAAAAATTATCAAGGAAAAACATCAATTCAACCAATTTCAGGACAAAAGGAAACCAAAAAGTCAGCAACATTTAAAGTTTTAAAAAGTGTCATGAAAAACATTAGAAAGAGGGTTTTGACATGAAATTAATTCAAAACAAGGCTATAAAGTCATTTTCTCCCTCCATTAAGCTTCATTGTGCCTTCAAGCAATAGAGCAATCGTTTTCAAGAGCATTTGGGCGAATTTGGTGAAGTGTGAAGGCGCGCGACCCGTCGAGACTGGTGCGCGACCCGTTGAAGGCGCGCGACCCGTCAGGGCACCTCCAGCAGTGTAAACTTTACACGGGCGCGACCCGTTGAAGGCACGCGACCTGTTGGGTAATGCACGCGACCCATCAGGGTTTCCTCCACAAAAAATTACCAGCAAGCTGCCAAGTGACCACAAATTGTTCAAGCTTGTCAGGTAGGCCTTCAATCATATAAATTATGGTTTGCTAAAGCTTGAGAAGATCATGATAATATTTATTAAAAGCCTTCATTTGCAAGTAAAGACTCCATGTGCCTTTGCTTGAAAATATCAAAGTTGCTAGGGTTTGTTTTACTGTTTTAAGGTATTCCTTTTCATTCCTATTGTTCCTACATTTTCCCACCTCCCATTTCTTACTCCCTTATCACTGTTATTTAATTTCCTTACCAAAAATATTAAGAAATCAAAAATCAAACCCTAAACCCTACCTCCCATAACATCCTTGCAAATGAAATTGTATGATGATGTTGATGTCATGATTCCTCTCTTTAACCCCTGTTTCATATATTTTTCCCAATTTCCCTTCCAAGTCTCCCTTCCCTAACATTTCCCTTGTGCTACTTGTCCCCTTGAAACAGCATTTCAAAACAGTTAAAACAACAGATTTCAAAGCAGAAGCAGCAGTACATTTCAGCCACTTTGCTCCTGAAACCATGTCAGAAACCGAAACCGATTATGAGCAAAGTGATGACCATGAGTTAGCTTCAGAGTTTGAGGTACATAGGAGGCTTCACAGGGGTGGTAAGAGCGGTCATCATAAGAGAGAGGAGCCCACCTCTCTGACCGATTTGCTGGCTTGTCCAATGGCAGTTACATGTTTTCGTTACCTGTCATGTTATGAGTTTTGCGAGAGGATCTCTCAGATTCAGCATCACAGGGAGTTGGCTCGCTTGTTTGTTTTGCATTTGCATGATGGGCATGTGAACCTTGCAGGGGTGGATTTTACATTGACACCTGAGATGATTGCTCAAGCAACAGGGATACCAAATGTTGGAGAGGTGTGGAATAAGCGCAAAATATTGGACAGTTTTCAGTTCGAGCCTTACATTAAACCTGCATTTATGAGGCTCGTGACGGGTGTATTTCCTTTCAGATTTTTGAGGAATGAGTATGCTCCTTTGATGAGGCTTATCATGCGCTATTTCACCTGTGAGGGCAGATTTTCACGTGTGTATTCATACCATATTCGCTTGTTGATGCATTTCACACGGGTCCGGATGATGAACATCCCTGTTTTCTTCTGCCAGAATATTGAGAGGATGGTGCCCTTGATGCAGAGGAAGAGCCCAGCACAACAATATAGGAGCCTTTGTCATTATGGCTTGATCCAGCTTCTGGTCATACATCAGTTGGCTCAGCATGTCATCCCATGGGAGGAGTTTATCTCTCATGAGTTTTTCACAACACCACCACCACATCCTGAGATTGTTCATGAGGAGGGAGGACCATCACAGCAGCATGATATCCCTGAGACTAGACATGTCAGCTCTCCTCCATTGGTCACTTATCAGAGAGGCCACAGGGCCTTATTTGCAGCAGCTCGACGAGTATTTTCTCCACATCAGGTGGAAGGGGTCTCGCCATCTTCATCAGCTCAGCGAGTGTTATCTCCACACCAGGTGGAAGGGGCCTCGCCTTCTTCAGCAGCACAGGTACCAGAGAGAGGCAAACAACCCAAGATTGATGAGGGGCCATCAGGTATTCCAGGCATAGAGGTGGTTGATCTTGACATTATTTCTCCTAGCCTAGAGTCAAAGGAGATCATTCAACACCTTAGAGCTGAAAATGACTCATTGCAGCAAAGATTGGACATGGAAAATTGGACCATCACCTACTTGGAGCAGCGCAACAAGCAACTTGAGGAGGAGCACACTCTAGATGAGTTGCGGAGGATCCATGAGGACCGCAACTTGGCTCGAAAGAGACCCGGCGATTTGGTACCCGTTGAGCGAGAGGCCATGCTTCTTCGGGTCAATGCTCATTTGGAGAGGTTGCTGGCTAAGGCCAACCAAGATAAGAACTTGCTCAGGAACATGAAAAATCATTATTGGGCGCGGATGCACGTATGCAAGGCAAGAATGAAAGTGCTCCAAAGACGGTTGGTCAAAGCACAAAAACAAAGGAAAAGGTCCGACCCCCTCCATATCTTGGCTGAGGCTTCTTTGAAGGAGCATGATACTAAATAACTCAACTCCAGCACAAATTTCAAAAAATTTTGAGCATTTTGGGTCATTTTTGATTTTTCTGGCAAAAAACAGGTTTTCTTCACCGATGGGTCGCGTGCCGCGCGCGACCCTTTCGTTTAGCAACTCCATTTTGGGAAAACTCAGAATTTTTGGATTTTTCATGAAAATTTACACTTTCTCAGCCATTACCAAGAAATTTCACCAAGTTTTGGGCCTCCAGAAAGTCAAAAAACAAGCAAAAAATGACTTTCTGCCACATTTTTGACACACAGGAAGCAGTCTTTGAAGATTGCAATTTTGGAGTGGCAAATGACAACCAAATTCAGAAATTCCACTTGGGTTGGAAAGTAGACATCCATACCTTTCCAACCAGCCCACTTTTTCCTCATTTGGACACCTGGAAGTGCCTCAAAAGTGCCTCCAAAGGCGCGCGACCCGTCCAGGAATTGCGCGCGACCCATCAGGCAGTTTGCACAGGAAATCAACCTACAGCTCAGCAAAACGCAGTTTTGACTGGATTTGACTTTTTGGGAGTTGATTTTCATCCTCCTTGTTGTAAATGATGTAATTTTATGATGTTTAGGCACTTATTTATCTCTTCTAGAAGATTCATTCATCAGATAGGTAAAATGTAATGAATGAATTGGTTTCCTAACTTATAGAGGCAAGTTGTTTTGATTGCCTAGTTTTCAGTGCTTAGTTTAGAATTGGTTGAAACAGCTCCTAGGATAGTGAGCTCGACCCCTAGAGGCAGGGAAAGATGTTATATGGCCTATATTATGTACTTTCTTTCTCATTTTCATGGTTGGACTCTTGAGGGAGAAGCTCTTATTGTATTACTCACTGTATCTCTGCAATTTTTGGCAAAGGAAGACCAGGGTTTTGCAGTCCTTTTTGGGATTCTTGTGGTCACATGTATTGATGGTGTGTTTCTCTTTGTACTTGTAAGTGTTTTAAGTGAATCATTTCCTTACTTTTCTTTCTGCAAATTAGGCAAATGAAGTGTTAAAGTAGAATTCATGACTGTCATGCTCTGCTTTTAAGTTTGCTTAATATCAATGTTTTCAAGTTTAAGGGGAATTCAAGGTTATTGCTTGCTCTCCTTAACTCCTCACCGGTCATTCTCATCCATCCACCTCTATCAAAGGCATGAATACTGTCTCCTACCTCGCCCCAAAGAACTGTTATAGACATTTTTGTGCCTAACAGCATGAAGCATGAAATGTCAATAATCTGAGGGATCCAAAGTCCCTAAACATGTTGTTCCTACCCCTAGAGGAACAAGGTCAGCAAACCACAGCACTAAAAATCAGTTCTCCGCCTGAAAACACTAAAAAACAAGCTAATTCTGGATCATGTCAGCTGCTCCACTGAGCATCTGCACTGAATGTCAACTGCTCCACTCTGTACCTGTGCTGAATGTCAAATCTAATGAAGGCTACCTGCGCTGGGCGAGATTGGCCAAGTGGCACAGTCATTCTGCAAGGTGTCAAATGCCCAGGAAGCTTCCAAAATGACACTTGGATCAGGGAATTCGCCTTGTGATGAGTAAGAGGATCTAGATCTCCAAGTGGAAGCAAGAAACTCCAAGTGGACTCAAGAACTGAAGTATAACTGAAGTGGGAGAGGACACTAGTCAGCTTCATGCCAAACTCAAGCTGACTCATCCTTTCTCCAAAACTCCTATATATAGAGCTCTCTCATGAGGTCTAGGGAGGAGGGAATCTGGTGAATGTAAGGAAGTGCTGTTGGTTTGAGTATAGAACTATTGGGTGATTGCTTTGAAGGAGGTGAAGAGGAGATTTCTTTTTGCTGGGAGGTGTTGCTGGACTGGGCCTCTTATGATTGTAACACTCTTAGAACTTTACTTCTTCCATTAATAAAGCATTTGAGGTTCTTCTATATGCATGTGTCTTTGTGGCGTATTGATGCTTGTATATTTGATTTATTCTAATCCTTGAATCAATTATGAATGTATGCTTCTTGTAGTTTCCATTTCTTGTGCTTTTGCAGGATCTTTGTGTAGCTAGGCCAGTGAAAGAGCAAGGAGCTGGGAGCAAGCAGCAAGGAGAGAAGATTGGATCAATCATTAGCGGAAGACAACGGTTAGTGGATCTCTTTCTCCCCTCTCTTACATCTCATAAAGAAGTAATCTTGAATAGCTTTGCATTCGGTTGTTGCTGAGGTACTATCACCCTTAGAGTGGGATAGGGTCATTCCGTATTGGATAATTTTCCCAACAACAAATTGGCGACTCCGCTGGGGATCGTATCTTGTTGATTGTTTGTGTTTTTTTCTATTCATTTCATAAACAAAGGGAGTACCGAATCGAACTGCATTTGGATCTTTCAAATGCAAAGTAGAAGGCAGCTACTCTAGCTCAGTTTCTGGGCAAGTTTATGATTTGAAGAGCTGATCCAAAAGGACTCTAAATAGCTCTTAGTGATAGCTTTTCATCCTCCTTTTCATCCCTTAGTGTGTACTTGACTGATAGCTTCTGATTTGGCCAAAAACTGTGAATTTTTGAGCAATCTGTGACCCGGAAACCAAGAGAAACGAAAGTTTCGTTCTTCAGTGCAGGCTGTGTGAAGGCTATCTGCATTTCAGCGCAGTTCCCGAAGGGGCTACCTGCGCTGAATGTCAAAGTGACAGTGTACCACCTGCGCTGAACCAGTCTTGCCTTGTGCTACTGGGGTTTCCTGCTGTTTCTTGCCCTGTTTTCACCCTTGTTTTTGCAGCCTGTTACCAGTCAATGTACCTATCTGAAACCAACTTTCCTTGCCACTATTCCGCCTCGGTTGTATAAAGAAACTGTATTTGTTCTTTGTGTATTTCTTGTATCATTTACAGTTTCCCATAACGAAAGTGAACTAGTCTTGCTGTGACCTCTTAGATCTAGACCTGTGATAAAGTGTCGTTTTGATCTTAAGAGTTAGTTTGTTTGCTGTTCATAGCTGATTGAACTTTTACTTTCGTCATTTGGTTTGAATTTATATATTTCTAGTGTCGAAACAAGTAAATCTTAAGGTGTCTTTCGATTTTGGACAAGCTTGTTTGCTTTCACTTGAAATTGAATTCAAAGTTATACAACAGCTTTCTTTTTGTGTCGCACAAACATTAAGGAAGAGAAAAGAAATACTTGCATTGTGCATGTGCATTATGACAGCTTGCATGTTGATTTAGGAAAAAGTGCATTAGTGTGTGCTCTATGATCTGTGTGAAAAGATGTTATCTTTCTTTTCCCTCAGTAGTTAAGATTTTCAAAGTTGAAAGATTGAAAAGCTTGCTTATCATCTTAGACTGCATTTAGGAGTGTTATCATACATCTCGTGGTGATCCATAAAGGCAAACTGCTAAACAAGATCAACCTTAAAATAAATTGAATTTACATAACAACGCATTGAAACATAACGCAAACACATAGAGGTCTAAGCTAGAGACGTGTTCCGGCGTCGTTAAACGTGATATCTTAGCGTTGAGTGGTTGGGTGATTCCTCCACGGTGAAGCGATAAGTATCAATACGGACTTGTGCTCCCACGTACCGTCGCGTATATATTGGGAGACCCCTATAGGAACAAAGCCTTTATCCATAGGAAACCATGTCGGCCGCCCTACTGATCGCAATGCAGTGAACACATCATTCACGAAGATCGACCACTCGTACCGTAAAACGTATTCTGTGGTTTTGCGAAAAGTTTGGCACACCCTCTGCCTAGAACTCCAGAGTAGTTTCTTTTGGCCTTTTTCAAACTCTATAACTGAAAAAGTCCATCCGAGCATTTGTCACTTCGGGCTCGTTAAAACATCGAAGGAGACTAGAGTCATCTTTAGCTTTTTCTCGACTCTTAAAAAGTGAAAAAGCAAGTTGTGTCTAAAGCATCGTTATAAAATTTATTTTAAACGGAACATAATCACCTCCTATTCCCGCGTTGATCTGTAGGTTGAGAACATGGAACGCCCCAACCAAGGAATTCCACAGGATGGAAATCCTAGTCCTTTCTCCTCTTGGGGAGAAGTTGGTGCGCCCCACATGGCCACATTGTCGCTTCCAGGACTGACAATTGGCCTGCCAATCTGGCTATTCTCAACCAATGTAGTTCAGAACACCATGGTTCCTGAACAGTCGAGTCAACAGTTAGATCAGTCTAGAGCTGCCCACCAGCCTTCTACTTCCTATAACTCTTCCTCTAATCCTTCATCTTCGCAAGGTAGAGCCGGCAAAAGCCAAGCTCCCATGGAGAAGAAGGAGAAGAAGAAGAAAGAGAACAAGAAGAAGGAGCCTAAGGCGACTGGGGGCAAGCAAAAGACATCTGACAAAAATCCACACACAGCACAGACCGGGCCTAAATCGCCATGTGTCATATGTAGAGGAGACCACTTCCATAGAGATTGTCCCTGTATTCCCCGGATACTAAGGGACTGGTCCCCTCGTTTGCACAATTTGGGGGCATCAACCTCTGATAGCCATGTTGATTGCTTACCGTCAACCAACGAAAGTGAAGGTTCAAGACAAAGAGGGGGAGCAAGATCCCCCTGCAGACTGTGTGAAGGCGATCACGCCATCCACCGTTGTCCCTTCTTAGACAAAGCGAAGAGAGTTTTGGAAGATCGTCCGGTTTCACCGGTAATGCTTCCTCCTGGATACAAAAAACTCGTGCCAATTCCTTCGTTGGTTGAAAATACAGCTGCCCCGCTCAAGTGGTCAGCTGAAGTGTCAGTCATTGAAAATGAACCTACTGAATCCAGACCAGACGAAAGTCTAAAGGTAGATACGGCAGTTGACCCGGTTCCGCCTTCAGAGGTTTCATCTTCAAATGACACCGTCAATGAGGATTCATCTTCAAATGACACCCTCACTGAAGAGAATAAGGATGACACCATCCAGATTCTTTTCATCAACACCGACTCTGATGAGCATCAGGGCAATGCGCCCATTCCTTTATCGCAGGAAGGAACATCATCAGGGTCATATCCGGCCGTGTATTCGGTCCCACCACCAAGCAACCTGGTTGTGTCCTTTGATTGGAACCAACTAGGCAGACCCCGGTTGCCAGCCAGTATACCATTCAGAATCATCGTCCAAATTTACAGGATGGTAATGGCTGGAACTATCATTGATGAAGGGGCATCTGTGAGTATCCTTTCCTCTATTGCTTGGAAAGCACTGGGTTCCCCGGAGCTTTTGCCTGAGATAAGAAATCTCTCGGGTTTTGATAAAGGAACCAGTCGACCATTAGGGATCCTCCCCAATGTACCTGTTACGTTGAAAGGGAAGACCGTTCAGATGAACGTGATGGTTGTTCAAGGACCCTTGGATTATAACCTACTCCTTGGACGAGACTATATATATTGCATGGGAGCTATAGTCTCCTCACTCTTTAGAGTAATGTGTTTTCCACACGAAGGAAGAATGGTCAAGCTCGTAGACCAACTTTCATTTCCGGGATCACGCATCGCAAATAGTCACATACCAACCCTCAATGGTCTATTCACCCAAGAAATGTCTCCACCCCCAGTCCTCCTTCCCGATGAGTGCGAGTGATTCGGAAAGATGGGACTGGAACCCAGGGGGCATGCATCCTGGTCTGCTTTGGGCAGAGAAAACCTTGGGTATAGAGTAGATTTCCGCGGGAGAATATGACTAGTCCGTACCCCGTCCGTCTAGGAAGAGGGGTTGTTCTGGAATAAGATTCTTTTGTCAAAGTTATGTGAGTGAAATAATCTGCTTTTCACCCACCTTTGTCTATTTCGGTAGACATCGCTGAAGAAGTGTTCAGTTTGAAAGATTAACAAAACAATCTTTGGGTAACCTGAAAGAGGTAAGCCTCACCCTTTAAAACAAATGTTTTATCGGATAAGTAGGGGCAGCCTTGAAATTGTATTTTATACCTGGGGGCATGCAAACCTTTTGGAGTGCAAGCAAAGAGCGGTTATTTATCTGTTTTTTGGATTAGTCGTTTCCTAACTTGCATAAAGAAAGGATGTGGGGCAAAGGTCAAAATTTGCCAAATTAGGAGCATAGCTTCGTGAGATAAAGCTCCATAAAAAATAGCTATCTCACAGGAGACATTCTTATCTTACGACTGGTATAATCAAGCAGTTTTACCGCGGAATTTATGCTCGTTAAAAAATAGAAAAGCGAGATCCGAGCAGTTTTAGCGTCATAGTTCATGCTCGTTAAAAAATAAACATAAGCTTTTGAGCAAGTTTAAGCTCGTTAAAAAATGAACTTCCCGGTAAATGACCATTAAGAATGTACCCTGATCAACCGTAAAAAGACCTTGGTCGTGTTTTGCTGCAGCCATCACCTCCACTGTTCATTCGGCCGATCGTTCACCTCCATATGATTGTTTACCTATTTTGAGGAACAGCTGCGAAGAGTGATTTCAATTAGCCATCCTTGTGACACTGCCGTGATTGGAAAATTCCAACCTGTATCTGGAATCTGCTGCTATCCCTGTTTATCACTTGTTCCTCAAAAGACGAGTCTTCTTTGAGCTCTTTTCTCCTGACTCGTAAAATATGAAAAGTTTGCCGAGTTTTGGCCTTCCAGCTCGTTAAAGTGACCGGGAGAGCTATCCCTCCTCTAGATTTTAATCTTTTTGGACCTGAGGGATTATTACACAAAAAGGTCGAGCGCTTGTTTTATTCGGCTCGTTAAAATTATCGAAAACTCATCCCTTTTGTATTGTTTTATACTTTTTCGGACTTAAGGGATTAGATGACGAAAAAGGAATTTTGGAGTTAACTTTCTGTACCTTTTCAGACTCTCTAAAAATGAAAAGGACCGAGTTTTCCTTGTCGTTAGACTCGTTAAAATGATTAAATAGCGACAAACTTGTCTTTAGACGAGAACGAGTTTCCCTATCGCTAGGCTCGTTAAAACATAGCGATGGGCTTGCCCGAAGGGCAGGTTATAGAACAAGCATATGTTATCCTCCTCAAGCTTGACAAAAATAAAGAGGTACTGGTCAGAAATGACTGGGGAAAAATTGGGAGAACCTCAAAGCTTTAATGGTAGCAAGTCACTCTTGAACATGACACTTTGTCCTCCGTATCACATCGGGTTGGGTTGTTTCATTCACCGGTCTCATCACCATGGTCCTCGCCAAACCATCCGCATTTGGGGTAATGCTACCGATCCATCACATCAGTGTCATTATATGTTCAAGAGATGTTTTTCAGAAAGAGTCAACCGTGTCCCATCCACTGCCATACATTATCCTTCATCCACCCATGATCGCCACCCTGAATCATATTTCACAGATTGTTTTCATCTCCACTAAAATCATTAGCTCCGTTCCGTGTCACTGATGTGGGATTCATTAAGGCCCTCCTTTGACGGATCGCTTCTTGTCGACTTCAGCTCATTATCCAAGAAGTTGATCTAGGAACAACCCCCTCAGTACTTTGAAGCTTGCATGCCTCAATGGCAAGTTTCTCACTTCCGGCGACAGGTATACATCAATGACCTTCGACCAGAAGATTTTGCGTGGTGTTCGACGCCAAGTCCTTTATTCACACCACGTGAATTGTACTGCAGTACCTTGAGGGTCATTGTCATTATTGGTGATTCCTCTCGCGCTTGTTAATGGTTTACATTATTGACCGGTAATCAAGCGATGTCTTTCCATGTTCGACTTCAGCGCAATTCTCACATGGATCGACTTGTACTTAGAGTGAAGATCGAACGAGTTTGAAGACCCTGGATCTAGTTTCATCCATCCGGGCTGCGATATATATTCAGGAAATATAAAGACATTTGATATGTACATCATTGCAGCAGATGATCATCCTACTCAAGGGATGATAATTTCAGCAGAGAATTATCAGTCTACCATCAGACGATCGTCTGTTCTATGTACCAAAATGAATTTATAAAGCTGAGCATGGGAATGCCCGCCTCAGCTAGATCATGAAAGCAGAATGAAAAATAATGTATTGTATTGTATTTTATTACAGGGCACCTCTCAGCGATTGAATGAACTTCGGATCCTCTTGATAAAGCATTTCACCCGATAAACGACCTCATACTTTAGGGGGCAACTGTTATAGACATTTTTGTGCCTAACAGCATGAAGCATGAAATGTCAATAATCTGAGGGATCCAAAGTCCCTAAACATGTTGTTCCTACCCCTAGAGGAACAAGGTCAGCAAACCACAGCACTAAAAATCAGTTCTCCACCTGAAAACACTCAAAAACAAGCTAATTCTGGATCATGTCAGCTGCTCCACTGAGCATCTGCACTGAATGTCAACTGCTCCACTCTGTACCTGCACTGAATGTCAAATCTAATGAAGGCTACCTGCGCCGAGCGAGATTGGCCAAGTGGCACAGTCATTCTGCAAGGTGTCAAATGCCCAGGAAGCTTCCAAAATGACACTTGGATCAGGGAATTCGCCTTGTGATGAGTAAGAGGATCTAGATCTCCAAGTGGAAGCAAGAAACTCCAAGTGGACTCAAGAACTGAAGTATAACTGAAGTGGGAGAGGACACTAGTCAGCTTCATGCCAAACTCAAGCTGACTCATCCTTTCTCCAAAACTCCTATATATAGAGCTCTCTCATGAGGTCTAGGGAGGAGGGAATCTGGTGAATGTAAGGAAGTGCTGTTGGTTTGAGTATAGAACTATTGGGTGATTGCTTTGAAGGAGGTGAAGAGGAGATTTCTTTCTGCTGGGAGGTGTTGTTGGATTGGGCCTCTTATGGTTGTAACACTCTTAGAACTTTACTTCTTCCATTAATAAAGCATTTGAGGTTCTTCTATATGCATGTGTCTTTGTGGCGTATTGATGCTTGTATATTTGATTTATTCTAATCCTTGAATCAATTATGAATGTATGCTTCTTGTAGTTTCCCTTTCTTGTGCTTTTGAAGGATCTTTGTGTAGCTAGGCCAGTGAAAGAGCAAGGAGCTGGGAGCAAGCAACAAGGAGAGAAGATTGGATCAATCATTAGCGGAAGACAACGGTTAGTGGATCTCTTTCTCCCCTCTCTTACATCTCATAAAGAAGTAATCTTGAATAGCTTTGCATTCGGTTGTTGCTGAGGTACTATCACCCTTAGAGTGGGATAGGGTCATTCCGTATTGGATACTTTTCCCAACAACAAGAACCCCCTGCAAAAGCTGTGTCTATCCCCGCACCTGAAATTGTCATTCCCCAATTTTCCACCAAAACATTAAAAATCCCAAATTAAACCTCTTGATTAGTTTACTAGCCTAAAATCAGTGTTTCCCTATTGGTCATCTCGCCCATTGAAGATCTTTACTGAGATAGACCGGAGAGAGCCCTCTCCTGCCCCGTAGGGCTAGCTACGAGGCTAAGTGGTTTGATGTTGCCTTGGAGTTTACCTTTCTCAGCGTGAGGTGAAATTTCAAGCGCTAACATATTGGCGACCATACTGGGGAGAACAAACTTGTCTGTTGATTGATGTGTTTGCTTCATAAGTCTTAGACGGAGCCTGAAGTTACGCCAGGTAGCCTTCAAAACGCTTTTGCTTTGCATAAGCAGAAGTAGATAAACGCTGCTTCAGTCAATCTCCGTGAGCTTGTGAGTACAACACTTCATTTGAATTTTACCCCAGTTCATTTGTAAAACTCTGAACTTTTGGATGATTAGTTAAGAGTTTTCACAGGCTGATTGGTTATTTGTTCCTTGATTTCCAAACTGGCTTCCAATTCTGGTCGTATATTCAAATCTCATTCATGTCCAGCTATTTTTGAGTATCTTGAAGACCTTGATTTTGACGAGAGTTTTGAGTTGTCTTTGTTCAAAACCAAATCTGAAAGTACACTTGATTCTCTAGTTCCTAACCCTGATTTCGCAGCTGCTCTTGAAATTGAGAGACACAATAGATTGGTTGACAATTTCATCCTAAGATCTCTTCAGTCAAATATTCACGCTACAAATCTTGCTGAGTTCGTTGAAACTATATCTGGTCATATTGGATCTACTATCACGGCGCATGAGCAGTCTAATCCTCCTTTTATTTCTGTTTCTCCCATAATCACTTATCCCGCATCTACAGTTGGTTCACCTTCTACATCCCATACCACTTCTCCTCCCCATACTCCTCATACTACAGCTACACCTACTCCACCCACTACTCCTAGACCCAATCTACCTAAAGCAATGGCTGCCCGGTTTGCCCCACTTGCTCTTCCCCAAAATCTGCATGATATGCCAGCCGATTATCAAAGTAAAATTCCCATGTTTGATGGCACTCCACAGAGTATTTCTGCTCAGCAACATATAGATAAAATGACGACTTTCTTTGATCTATATGAGATAGATGAAGAGGATGTAACTATGCGTTTGTTTGTACAAACGTTTGATGGCGAAGTAAGAAAGTGGTTCAGAGGTTTGACAGCCCGGAGCATTGCTACATTAGAGGCACTTCAGAACCAGTTTCTAGATCGATGGGAAATCAGAAAGGATCCGCTTCAGATCAATGCTGAGTACAACAACCTCAAGCGTAATCATGGTGAGTCAGTCCAAGACTACATTATCAGATTTAATACAGTTTACAATGCTATTCCAGATGATTTGAGGCCATCTAGAAAATCAGCACTTCTCAAGTTCCCGGATGGTTTTGATCCGGAGATGGCTTATTCATTGCGAGATAGAGATCCGCCTACCTTGGAGGATATGCAGAAAATTGCTGTTAGTGTTGAAGTGAATTTGAATGATAAAAGGTCAAGAATGAAGGCGGAAAGGCGAGTCACAATCAAAGAGGAAGCATCCACATCAGATCAGCTTCTTCGTGAAGTTGAAAAGATTAAAAGGGCACTTGAAAATGTTTGTATTGATAAGCCGGAGCCTCAGATTCGTAATCCTAATTTCCGGGGTGCACAACAACCACAATATAGAATCAAGCAGCGTGAAACAAAGGCACAAGAGGCAACAGTTCAGCAGCAAATTAAACCTCCCTTTCAGCAGAATTTTGTTAGCCAAGAATCAGAGGATGAAGGTGATACGGTGGGAGAGGAAAATCACTTTTTCACTCCTGATGATCTGCCCACTTATGTTACAGAAGAAGAAGAATTGGTAAGTCACTCCATCATCCCTTAGGATGAACATTATATCTTGACAAATGATGCAGCACTTGAAGAAGAATCAGAAGAGTATCAAAGAGGGTACCTAAATGCTTTATCCGCTCAACAGAGACAATTAAGAAACTGAGCTGTTCCCATAAATCCCATTCAGAAAAGGAAAGATACTTCAGCAAAGAATGATTCGGCTTCCCCACACACAAAAGGAACAGACATAATTGATCCTTCAACAAGTCAATCATCATCAGCATGCAAAACAGATCAGCCATCAAACACACCAAGAGATAAAGTTGAAAAAAGAGACAATCCGGCTAAAGAAGGTGAGAAGGTTTCAGTTTTCAGTTTGGAGAATGAAATTTCAAAGTTGAAAGTGTCCATTCCTTTGACGGAAATCATGAAGAACAACACTTACCGAGGCCAAATTTCCAAGATGCTGAATTTTGATCCAATGCTCGACACGGTGAATGTAGAAGATGATCAGCCGGAGCTGATTTTTGGGCCTGCTTTAAATGGTGAGTCTCCCGAAAGTGATGTTCCTCCATTCTATATCAGTTTGCGATTGCATGAGTATGTGTTGCACAATGCCATGTTTGACTCGGGAGCTTCACATAATTTGATGCCGAAAACAATTATGGAGAAGCTGGGACTTGACATCACAAGGAAATATCATGATTTGTATTCGTTTGATTCCAGCCGGGTGAAATGTATTGGTTTGATCAAGGACTTGGTGGTGAGCCTAGATCAAATTCCAGCGAAGAATGTTTTGATGGATGTGGTAGTGGCAGATATTCCTCCACGATTCGGCATGTTGCTTTCTAGATCTTGGGGAGCCAAGCTCAAAGGTACACTTCAGCTCGATTTTTCCTATGCTACAATTCCGGTCTTTGGTCAGATGAGGAAGTTATATCGGGAGCAAAAGATGAAATACATGATCACTAGTAAGGAAAAGCCAATCAATCATCCTGTAAATTATGTACATACAGATTTAGAGTCATTTGTTTTGTTTGCGGAGAATTTTAATGAGATAGATAGTCAGTTAGTTCAAGCAGAAGATATACCAGACATTTCAAAAAATTTCAGAGAAATTTTAAGAAAGGAAAGGGAAGAAAGGTCCGCTGTCATGAAGCCAACAGCTGAGATCAATGGGCAGCAAACAGAAAATGCAGAGACATCACATTTTCAGCACTTAGAGGATGATGAGGATGGTCTTTGGACCATGGATTTTGATGGCGCTGTGGGCAGTGATGGTGCTGGTATAGGTGTGTGGATTCGAAGCCCATTTTCAGTCCAAAACCAAGTGCCCAGCAAGGTACGAGTATGTTCATACAAATTGGCATTTGATTGTTCAAATAATGAGGCGGAATATGAGGCTCTCATTGCTGGTCTGAAAATCCTTCGGAAGTTGAAGGCAAAGAAGATAGCGGTATATGGCGACTCCGAGTTGGTTATAAAGCAAGTGAAAGGTGAATTTCAGGCTAAACATCCTCGTATGCGAGCATATCGAAATGCTGTCCTAGATATTTTAAAATTGTTTTCTGAACATACTTTGACATGTGTGCCCCGTATTCAAAATGGTGTTGCGGATGCATTGGCTAAGGCAGCAAGTAATCTGAAGATACCTATGAATTCCAGCAATAAGTTTGAAATTTATGTGAAGCACCGTCCTACAGTTCCAGACATTCAAAGGTGTTGGCAAGTTTTCCAAGATGATGAGGAAATCAAGGATTTTCTGCAAGTTGAGGGTGATTTCAAAGACATCTCCATAGACATGGAAGCTGAAGGAGTAAATCAGATGGATGTGTTGCAGCTTAAGGGCAATTTCATTCCTAAAGGCTTAATTCCTTTGGAAGAGTTGTTCGATCAAGATGATGTGGCCTGCAAACCCACCTTAAGGCCCACAGAAGGAGGTGTTGAAGAAGTGAATCTCGGGACAGCTGAGAATCCAAAGATGGTGAAGCTATCGAAAGCATTGTCGCCTAAGGTAAAGAAGGAATATATCAGATTGTTGTCTTCGTTTTCTAATGTTTTTGCATGGGACTATTCAGATTTGAAAACTTATGACACAAGTATCATTCAGCACACCATTCCCATAAAGCCAAATCAAAAGCCTTTCCGACAAAAGTTGAGAAGAATTAATCCTAAGCTGCTGCCATTGATCGAGAAGGAAGTCAACAGGTTGTATAAGTCTGGAATCATAGTGCCAATCAGATTTTCCGACTGGATTTCCAACTTGGTGCCCGTGAGAAAGAAGACCGGCGAGATTCGCTTGTGTATAGACTTCAGAAATCTCAATAAGGTGTCGCTAAAGGACAATTATCCGCTGCCCAAGATGGATCATATATTGCAGCGGGTAGTTGGCGCATCAAGGATGTCTCTACTTGATGGTTATTCCGGGTACAATCAGATTTTGGTGCATGAGGATGACCGCGACAAAACTGCATTCACAACTCCATGGGGGACATTTCATTATGCCAAGATGCCATTTGGATTGAAAAACGCAGGTGCTACCTTTCAGCGGGCGATGGACATGGCCTTTGCTAATGAGAAGGATGTCTTTTTGGTCATTTATCTTGATGATTTAACTGTGTTTTCTAAATCTGATGAAGAGCATTTGTATCATTTAACAATGGTGTTTCAAAAATGCAGAAAATATGGTATCTCATTGAATCCGAAGAAGAGCCTTTTTGCTATGAGCGAAGGCAAGATGTTGGGCCATATCATTTCTAAAGATGGCATTCGTATAGATCCTGCACGTGTGGAAGCAATTCAGCAGTTAGAGCAGCCCCGAAACAAGAAGGAGATTCAATCCTTTAATGGCAAGTTGAATTTTCTGCGTCGCTTTATTCCCAATCTTGCCGAACATCTCAGAGAAATAACCAACATGCTCAAAAAGGACAGCCAACTCAAATGGACCGAAGAGGCGGTAAAGTCTTTCAATTTGGTAAAGTTAATTTTATCTTCAGCCCCAACTCTAATCAGCCCGGATTATACACAAGATTTTATTTTATTTTCATTTGCTTCAGAGCATACATTGGCAGCTGTGCTGATGCAAAAAAGAGATGGAGTTGAGATGCCCATAGCTTTTTTCAGTCGTATCATAAGGGATGGAGCGCTGAAATATAATATCATTGAAAAACAAGCATTGGCACTGGTAAAAGCACTGAAAGATTTCCGGGTGTACATACTGAATTCTCATATTTTGGCATATGTTCCCAACGCAGCTGTTAAGGATGTTTTGGTACAAGCGGAACCGGAAGGAAGAAGGGGAAAGTGGATCGCTGCACTATTAGAATATGATGTGGAAATTAAGCCTACCAAGTTGATCAAGGGTCAAGGTCTTGCTAAGATGATGGCTGAAACAAATCTCCATGTCCTAGACATCAATTTGATTGCTGCCTTATCCGATGAAGATGAAGAAAATTCAGCTCTACAGGTATCCGATATCTTTGTTTCCTCTCCTTGGTATGCTGATATTGTATATGTGCTTCAAAATTTATCTTCACCCCCTGGGATGCCTCGAAACAAAGCCAGGACATTGAAATTAAAAGCTGCCAAATTTTGTATCATCAAATCTGCACTTTATTGGAAAGACCCCGGTGGCATATTGCTGAATTGTTTAGTCGAGGAAGAAGCTAAGAGAGCTGTAGAGGATTTTCATAAAGGTGACTGTGGGGGTCACTTGTTTTGGAAGACCACGGCTAATAAAATCCTAAGGGCAGGTTTCTATTGGCCTTCATTGTTTTCTGATGTCTATAAAGCAGTTAAGAGTTGTCATGAATGTCAAATTTTTCAAGGAAAGCAGAAATTACAGCCGTTACCTCTCAAGCCCATTGAAATCAGTGCACCATTTCAGCAGTGGGGATTGGATTTTATTGGCGAAATCCACCCAGCATCTTCCGGGCAGCATCGATGGATATTGACCGCCACTGATTACTTCACGAAGTGGATTGAAGCCATTCCCACCCGGCAGGCCACAGACTCGGTAATTATTTCTTTCCTTGAGAATAACATATTGTCACGTTTCGGCTGTCCACATAAGTTGATTACAGATAATGCAACAGCGTTTAAATCAAAGAAGATGGTTGATTTTTGTTACAAATATAACATCAGCTTGGGGCATTCGACCGCCTACCATCCACAAGGAAATGGTCTGGCCGAATCTTCGAATAAATCTCTAGTCAACATTATAAAGAAATTGCTGGAAATAAATAAGAAGAGCTGGCACAAAAAGTTAGTAAATGCATTATGGGCTGATCGGGTAAGTCAAAAGAAGTCAATTGGTATGTCACCCTTTGAACTGGTTTACGGAACAGATGCAGTGTTTCCTACTTCACTTAGTATTCCGGTTGCAAAGTTGCTCCAAGAAGCTGATGGTGAGGAGGATCCTATGCAACGGCGGATTAGTCAAATGATTCATTTACAGCAGACATGAGAGGAAGTTCTTCAAAATTCCCTTAAGTTGCAAGAGCGCATAAAGAAAATCTATGACAGAAAAGCTAAACCGGATGATTTTAAGATAGATGATGTTGTTTTGAGATGGGATGCTCGAAATGAAGACAAAGGGAAACATGGAAAATTCGACAACTTGTGGAAAGGTCCTTACAAAATTGCAGCATACCGTGGTCCAAATGCCTTTCTTCTTAAAGAAATGAACGGTGATGATTGTCTCGGTGGGTCGGTAAATGGCCGGCTACTCAAAAGGTATCATGTTTGAGCATTTTCTGCTCTAGTCACTACCATTGTAATTACCATTTTACTTTCATTCTGCAGCAAGTGTGAACTGATCTTTCATCTTTAGTCTGGGGCCCACGGTGAAGGCTATAATTCTGAAGATGGAGATTAGTTGGTGTGAGTTTTTCAGGTTGTTTTAATCAGTCCATTTTCTGCACAAAGTTGAGTTAGTTTGTGTCAAAGTTAGTTCGATTTTCAGTCAATTGTCAAAGTCAATAAAGTTGTCCAAATTTGGGTCACATGTGTAAATAATGACTCCATTGCCCAATGATTATAAAGCACTGGTCTGCTCTCCCAGAGGTCTAAGGTTCTTGGTACCTCCAAGGAGCTACCATCCCCATTGGAGCCAATGTTAGAGTCCGTCTAGTAGCCCTCCATCAGTGATCAAAGCTCTTTACATTTGCATAAGTAGGTGTCTCATCAGTGTCATCTCATTGCATTCCATTAGGCATGCCATAACCCTGATGGAGGAGCTGGTGTCTTTATTCCCCTCTTGGGACTGCTGGATCAAATTGTTTCAGTTAATAAACTATTTCAAAGTTGCTTGTCTTGTCTTGAGGTCAAAAGTCTTAGGTCTAGGGTTTAGGTCCAGTTTGTTTTCAAGGTCATGTCTCTAAAGGTCAATAAATGCCCAGCAGGCCAGAGGGATGATTATCAAAGTGTTTCTTTAAAAGATTTCATCTTGTACAGCTAATTTTTTTACCTTGGATTTAAAAACCCTGTTTTTAAAGCCAAGGTCATTTCTCAAAATTTTGTAAAAATTGTAAAAATTCAAATATTTCAAAAGACAGCAGCCAGCCCTGGTCCCCTTTGCCAAGACTCCTCAGAAGCTATCACTGCAAAAAATTATCAAGGAAAAACATCAATTCAACCAATTTCAGGACAAAAGGAAACCAAAAAGTCAGCAACATTTAAAGTTTTAAAAAGTGTCATGAAAAACATTAGAAAGAGGGTTTTGACATGAAATTAATTCAAAACAAGGCTATAAAGTCATTTTCTCCCTCCATTAAGCTTCATTGTGCCTTCAAGCAATAGAGCAATCGTTTTCAAGAGCATTTGGGCGAATTTGGTGAAGTGTGAAGGTGCGCGACCCGTCGAGACTGGTGCGCGACCCGTTGAAGGCGCGCGACCTGTTGGGTAATGCACGCGACCCATCAGGGTTTCCTCCACAAAAAATTACCAGCAAGCTGCCAAGTGACCACAAATTGTTCAAGCTTGTCAGGTAGGCCTTCAATCATATAAATTATGGTTTGCTAAAGCTTGAGAAGATCATGATAATATTTTTTAAAAGCCTTCATTTGCAAGTAAAGACTCCATGTGCCTTTGCTTGAAAATATCAAAGTTGCTAGGGTTTGTTTTGCTGTTTTAAGGTATTCCTTTTCATTCCTATTGTTCCTACATTTTCCCACCTCCCATTTCTTACTCCCTTATCACTGTTATTTAATTTCCCTACCAAAAATATTAAGAAATCAAAAATCAAACCCTAAACCCTACCTCCCATAACATCCTTGCAAATGAAATTGTATGATGATGTTGATGTCATGATTCCTCTCTTTAACCCCTGTTTCATATATTTTTCCCAATTTCCCTTCCAAGTCTCCCTTCCCTAACATTTCCCTTGTGCTACTTGTCCCCTTGAAACAACATTTCAAAACAGTTAAAACAACAGATTTCAAAGCAGAAGCAGCAGTACATTTCAGCCACTTTGCTCCTGAAACCATGTCAGAAACCGAAACCGATTATGAGCAAAGTGATGACCATGAGTCAGCTTCAGAGTTTGAGGTACATAGGAGGCTTCACAGGGGTGGTAAGAGCGGTCATCATAAGAGAGAGGAGCCCACCTCTCTGACCGATTTGCTGGCTTGTCCAATGGCAGTTACATGTTTTCGTTACCTGTCATGTTATGAGTTTTGCGAGAGGGTCTCTCAGATTCAGCATCACAGGGAGTTGGCTCGCTTGTTTGTTTTGCATTTGCATGATGGGCATGTGAACCTTGCAGGGGTGGATTTTACATTGACACTTGAGATGATTGCTCAAGCAACAGGGATACCAAATGTTGGAGAGGTGTGGAATAAGCGCAAAATATTGGACAGTTTTCAGTTCGAGCCTTACATTAAACCTACATTTATGAGGCTCGTGACAGGTGTATTTCCTTTCAGATTTTTGAGGAATGAGTATGCTCCTTTGATGAGGCTTATCATGCGCTATTTCACCTGTGAGGGCAGATTTTCACGTGTGTATTCATACCATATTCGCTTGTTGATGCATTTCACACGGGTCCGGATGATGAACATCCCTGTTTTCTTCTGCCAGAATATTGAGAGGATGGTGCCCTTGATGCAGAGGAAGAGCCCAGCACAACAATATAGGAGCCTTTATCATTATGGCTTGATCCAGCTTGTGGTCATACATCAGTTGGCTCAGCATGGCATCCCATGGGAGGAGTTTATCTCTCATGAGTTTTTCACAGCACCACCACCACATCCTGAGATTGTTCATGAGGAGGGAGGACCATCACAGCAGCATGATATCCCTGAGACTAGACATGTCAGCTCTCCTCCATTGGTCACTTATCAGAGAGGCCACAGGGCCTTATTTGCAGCAGCTCGGCGAGTATTTTCTCCACATCAGGTGGAAGGGGTCTCGCCATCTTCATCAGCTCAGCGAGTGTTATCTCCACACCAGGTGGAAGGGGCCTCGCCTTCTTCAGCAGCACAGGTACCAGAGAGAGGCAAACAACCCAAGATTGATGAGGGGCCATCAGGTATTCCAGGCATAGAGGTGGTTGATCTTGACATTATTTCTCCTAGCCTAGAGTCAAAGGAGATCATTCAGCACCTTAGAGCTGAAAATGACTCATTGCAGCAAAGATTGGACATGAAAAATTGGACCATCACCTACTTGGAGTAGCGCAACAAGCAACTTGAGGAGGAGCACACTCTAGATGAGTTGCGGAGGATCCATGAGGACTGCAACTTGGCTCGAAAGAGACCCGACGATTTGGTACCCGTTGAGCGAGAGGCCATGCTTCTTCGGGTCAATGCTCATTTGGAGAGGTTGCTGGCTAAGGCCAACCAAGATAAGAACTTGCCTAGGAACATGAAAAATCATTATTGGGCGCGGATGCACGTATGCAAGGCAAGAATGAAAGTGCTCCAAAGACGGTTGGTCAAAGCACAAAAACAAAGGAAAAGGTTTGACCCCCTCCATATCTTGGCTGAGGCTTCTTTGAAGGAGCATGATACTAAATAACTCAACTCCAGCACAAATTTCAAAAAATTTTGAGCATTTTGGGTCATTTTTGATTTTTCTGGCAAAAAACAGGTTTTCTTTACCGATGGGTCGCGCGCCGCGCGCGACCCTTTCGTTTAGCAACTCCATTTTGGGAAAACTCAGCATTTCTGGATTTTTCATGAAACGTTACACTTGCTCAGCCATTACCAAGAAATTTCACCAAGTTTTGGGCCTCCAGAAAGTCAAAAAACAATCAAAAAATGACTTTCTGCCACATTTTTGACACACAGGAAGCAGTCTTGGGAGATTGCAATTTTGGAGGGGCAAATGACAACCAAATTCAGACATTCCACTTGGGTTGGAATGTAGACATCCATACCTTTCCAACAAGCCCACTTTTTCCTCATTTGGACACCTGGACGTGCCTCCAAAGGCGCGCGACGCGTCTAGGAATTGCGCGCGACCCATCAGGCAGTTTGCACAGGAAATCAACCTACAGCTCAGCAAAACGTAGTTTTGACTGGATTTGACTTTTTGGGAGTTGATTTTCATCCTCCTTGTTGTAAATGATGTAATTTTATGATGTTTAGGCACTTATTTATCTCTTCTAGAAGATTCATTCATCAGATAGGTAAAATGTAATGAATGAATTGGTTTCCTAACTTATAGAGGCAAGTTGTTTGATTGCCTAGTTTTCAGTGCTTAGTTTAGAATTGGTTGAAACAGCTCCTAGGATAGTGAGCTTGACCCCTAGAGGCAGGGAAAGATGTTAGATGGCCTATATTATGTACTTTCTTGCTCATTTTCATGGTTGGACTCTTGAGGGAGAAGCTCTTATTGTATTACTCACTGTATCTCTGCAATTTTTGGCAAAGGAAGACCAGGGTTTTGCAGTCCTTTTTGGGATTCTTGTGGTCACATGTATTGATGGTGTGTTTCTATTTGTACTTGTAAGTGTGTTAAGTGAATCATTTCCTTACTTTTCTTTCTGCAAATTAGGCAAATGAAGTGTTAAAGTAGAATTCATGACTGTCATGCTCTGCTTTTAAGTTTGCTTAATATCAATGTTTTCAACTGTTTAAGGGGAATTCAAGGTTATCGCTTGCTCTCCTTAACTCCTCACCGGTCATTCTCATCCATCCACCTCTATCAAAGGCATCAATACTGTCTCCTACCTCGCCCCAAAGAACTCCCTGCAAAAGCTGTGTCTATCCCCGCACCTGAAATTGTCATTCCCCAATTTTCCACCAAAACATTAAAAATACCAAATTAAACCTCTTGATTAGTTTACTAGCCTAAAATCAGTGTTTCCCTATTGGTCATCTCACCCATTGAAGATCTTTACTGAGATAGACTGGAGAGAGCCCTCTCCTGCCCCGTAGGGCTAGCTACGAGGCTAAGTGGTTTGATGTTTCCTTGGAGTTTACCTTTCTCAGCCCGAGGTGAAATTTCAAGCGCTAACAATTTGAATTGCATCTTGCCTGATCTAATTAAGCTCATTGAGTTGCTCTAATCTATGTTTCTGTGCTTCTGATCAATCCAGTCCCAATTGGACTGCCATCTTGAAGGTTCTGATTTGAAACTCTATAGGGAACAAGACTTGCTTTCCATAAACAAGCTCATATGGGATATGTCTTGTTGTGTTCCTCCATGTAGTTCTGTAGGCCCATAAGGCTTCAGGAAGCCTTTCTGGCCAATCTCTTCTGTGTAGATGTATAGTCTTAGTGAGAATTCCTTCAATCACCTTATTGGTAGATTCAACTTGGCCGTTTTCTTGTGGATGGTAAGGAGTAAAATTTCTATGTTTTATCTTGTATTATTCCACAAGTCTCTCCACCATTTTAGATGTAAATTGAGATCCTTGATCTGTCACAATTTCTCTTAGAACACCAAAATGAGTGAAGATGTCCTCAAAAAGAAAATTAACTACAGATTTTTCATTAGCAAAAGGTAATGCTCTAGTCTCTACCCATTTTGTGACATAATCAGTGCATACCAAAATATAATTCTTTTGTTTAGATGGAGGATTAATTGGTCCAACAAAATCCAAGGCCCATCTTTCAAAAGCTTTAATGAGTACCTGAGTTTGTAGTGGCATTTCATCTGAAGGAGCACGTTTCCCTACCCTTTGGCAGCTGTCACACCTTTCGACATATTATTTGGCATCT
This sequence comes from Pinus tabuliformis, assembly GCA_031772625.1. Lineage (NCBI taxonomy): Eukaryota > Viridiplantae > Streptophyta > Pinopsida > Pinales > Pinaceae > Pinus > Pinus tabuliformis. The sequence continues at coordinate 878,042,053 of CM062820.1, read as the reverse complement.
ATGAAGATGGAGGGTCAATAATATCATAAATGAAGGATTTTATAGGCTGTCCTATTTTCAGCAAAATGTCCACCATAAGGTTCATCATGACATGCCTTAAGAATTTCAGGCATTTCGTCTTCTCAAACACATCTTCTGATCATGAGATCTGGACCTGTTTTATACAATTCATTAGTTATCCATGAGTAACTTGCACTTGTTTGAATGATTTTTATTTTCTCCTTAGGAAACATATGTGAAGGTAATTTTCCCGTGACTAAGTAATTAGCAATATTTGTAAACCAATGGGTTTGAGTAGTTACTGCAAAAAGATTTCATCAGGAAATTTATCTTCAACTGGAGTGTCATCTTTGATATTTTGAATTCTAGACAAGAAATTAGCAACTGTGTTTTGTTTTCCAGGTCTATCTAGAACAGTGATGTTAAATTCTTGTAGGAGTAATAACCGCCTTGTAACTCTGCCCTTAGTAATAGGTTTATTCATTAAGTACCTAATTGCAGAGTGATCTGTATGCATGAAGGTTTCATAGTCTGTTATGTAATGTATGAACTTGTTGATGGCATGAACAACAGCTAAGAATTCCTTTTCAGTTACCATATAATTTAACTCAGTGGGAGTCAAATTCTTGCTTGTGTAATAGATGGCATATGGGATCAAATCTTTTTGTCCTAATACAGTTCCCAGCGCTGTATTTGAAGCATCTGTTGAAATGTGAAAAGGTAGTTTCCAATTTGGACCTCTTAAGATGGGTGCCTCAAATTTTTTTTCTTTGAAGGCCTCAAATGCCATTTGGCAATTAGGATTCCAATTGAATTCACAATCTTTGGTGAGTAATTTGATGAGTGGGGATGCTAGTTTAGTGAAATTTTCTATAAACCTTCTATAGTATCATATGAATCCTAGAAAACTTCTAACATGCTTTTGACAACTTGGAATTGATAATTTAGAGATGACTTCAACTTTAGATTTATCAACCTTAATTCCATCTCCTGAAATGTGGTGTCCTAAAACAATCCCTTTTGTAAACATCATAAAACATTTTTCATGGCTTAGTGAAAGGTTTCCTTCCTTACATCTTTTAAGGACTCTTTCAAATTTTTCTAAAGCTTCTTCAAATGTATTCCCATAAACTGTAAAGTCATCCATATACACCTCTACATAATCATGTATTATATCAGAAAAAAAATCCTAGTACTGCTCTTTGGAATGTTGCAGGTGCATTGCACAATCCAAAAGGGAGTACTTGGTAGGCATAAGTTCCCCATGGGCAGGTGAATGTGGTTTTATCTTGATCTTCAAGTGCTACCTGAATTTGATTGTAACCAATAAAACCATCCAAAAATAAGAAATACTTCTTTCCTGCTAATGTATATAACACTTGATCTATAAAGGGCAAAGGAAAATGATCTTTCAGGGTAGCTTTATTCAATTTTCAATAATCAATACATACCCTCCATTTACCATTCTTTTTAGGCACAATCACTAGAGGAGAAACCCATTGGCTGTCTGAAATTGGGTTAATGAAGTTTACATTCAGCGATTTTTGCAACTCTTCTTTCACAATTTCCCTAAGGTTTGGATTCATCCTTCTTTGAGGTTGTCTGATAGGTTTACAATTTTCCTCAATGTAGATGTGATGTATTCAAGTCTTAGGACTAATTCCTTTCATGTCAGCATATTCCCATGCATATGCAGAAGAATGTTGTTGTATAGTTTTGATTAGCTTTTCCTATTGTAATTTTTTGAAGTTATTGTTTATGTTCAATGTTTTCCTTGGAAAGATTTCAACTGTAGATCTACCAAATTCTTCATGAAAACCACAGTAACATCATTCTCTTGGCCCATTTTCTTCATGCAAAGAATTATCACACCAACATCACTTCATCAACATGCAACTTAAGTAATCATCCATAAGATCCTTATTTGTAATTCACCCATCAATGATATCCCATGACATAGAGATAGTAATATGTATCTAGCTTCTCATCAATGATAAAAGTCATCAATAGCAAACCATGAGCTCACCATAATTTATCAAAATTTGTTAGTAACTCATCTCCTTGATACCATCAAGAACAATAATCCTCAAACAATATACCATGTGCATCATATCATGTACATGTAAGAATGAAGTACTATAGGCATCATCATCCATAACTGCACCATATGCAACTTATGCATCTTTAAAGGCATAATCACAACATCATAAAAGTAATGAGTGACACTCATCATCATCAAATAATGAGGTTTTATAGTCTAGCACTGTTTATCTCCTTGAACTTATGAATATCAACATGTAAGAAACATAACATATGTAACATATGCATCATCAAAAGAATCATCTATCATCATAAATATCAGTTGCATCATAACAACTATGTGGCTTAAGCAATATATAAGTATCATCCATGATTTCATCATAGGAAACCCATGACAGCAACATAGCATGATGCAACATATATTCATCATTCAAAAACTTCAACAACATCATTAATATAAGCATCATTATGTAACAAAAAATTCTCAAACAATCATATTGCCAACAATGCACTATTAGAAGCATATAAAATTCTCCCCCTAAACCTGTGCCAATTGTTCTCTGTCAGTTCTGATCACATCAACTCATCCATCAGTAAGGTCATCAAAAAAACTTCATCAATTAGTAAATCCATTCCATATTACAACAAATCATAAACCATTGTAAGCCAATATCATTTCTAAGTAGAACCCACTGACTGTAATCAACCAAAGTTAGAACCAGAAAGCCAAATAATATCTAACTGAAGCATATTAGAACTTTTCCATGGGATAGTCCTATTGTTTCTTCATCATAGAGGAACATACATGACTGTCTGGATCTGAACTTGTGTATATACACGGCTATCCTTCATAGGATCCACATATAGAAAGTAAAATGTTGAATTTTCATAACCACAATTCCCCTTGAGCTTGTACTATCTGTACTTGTTCATTGTTACAACATCATATGTACTATTAGTAATCATGAATATTAAAAAACCATGGGAGTCATCATCAACATATGTATTTCTCCCCCTAAGATTATACATCATTGATCCTAAGGACTTGATAATAATATTTTGTTCTGATGAGGTCATGTAACTCACATTACTTCTGGAGTCACTGTTAGAAGTATTCTTTGAAGAATAATGGAATGTAATGGGAACCATCTTCTTTTATTCTGAGTTTGAGTCCTCCTCATATCTGCGAGAATTCAATTCTTTAAGAACATATAATTTGTCTGGGTTTCTATATCCTCTTTCTATGATATTTACAGATTCTTCATATATAACTTTGCATTTGGTTGATGTAAACACAATTACATTTCCTTTATATTCCATTTGACCTACACTTAGAATATTCTGTTTGAGTCCTTGAACTAATAAAGTATCAACTGCTCCTCTATCTTTATTGATTCTGGCTCTACCTTTTCCTAGAAATTTTGCTGGAGCATTATTTCCAAGAATAACCTTACCATATTGGTTTTTCTTGAGAGACTCCATATTACTCTTATCTCCAGCCGTGTGATGAGAGCATTCGATGTCTATGTACCATTCATCTTCTTATTCGAACGAGTAGAAAGAAAGACCACACTTTATATGTTCTTCTTCTTTCTGCTTATTATGATAAATGTTGGTGGATCCATATTTTTCAAGTCTTCTGACGTCAATATTCTTATCTGATTGCTTTCCATGTTATTTGAGGTGATCCATAGACTTGTTCCTACATTATTTTGCTACATGCTTAAACTTGTTACAAGAATAACATATTATGTGAGCAGAGGAATCATAATATTTATGTTTCATATTCCTTTGTTTGAAATCAATAGCTTTGTTACCAAATATATTTCAAGCAAAAGAATATCCCTTAAAGAAGCCTGAGTACTTGGAAGTCGATGATCTTTCTGTGAAGTGGTTATTTGCTTGTGATTGAAACAATCTACTTCTACAATTGGTTGCAACTTGTCCATAATGATGACATATAAAACATTCAACATTATTAATAGAGGAAAGAATCAATTAACATTTATATAATTAGGAGTAAATGATTTTCTTTGAAGATTCACTTTCCTTGGTTGTTGATCAGGTTGAATTATTATCTCTTTGTTGAGCATTTTAGGTTTTGCATTGTTACCCTTTAAATTCCTTGCATCAACTTGTGAACTAGATTCTCCTTCAATAGTTTCATGAAAACCAATACCATATTTGATGGCAGGAGACCTTTGACTACTAAGAATATTATCCAAAATATTAGTACTATCTTGAAATCTCAAATGTTTATCTTTTTCTTCTAATTTACCTTTAGAATGTTTACCTCAACATCCATTCTTCGATATTTCTTTTCCTTTTCTTCTTCAACCCTTCTTCCACTTGCTCCTTTAATTTGATAATCTCTTCTTTCAACCCATTTTATTGTTCTTCAAATGCTTAAAGTAGTGCTTCTTTCTGCTTATCTTATTTTTCAAGATCTGCTCTTAGAGAGATGATCTCAGCTTCAAGACCTTCACAATGTTGTTTAGATTCCACAACAACATTTACTGATTTAATATGATCCTTGTTATCACATGCCTACAACTAATCTTTTTTGATTAACAATATTTTTAAAGCAAGATCAAGTTTTGTTCTAAGATAAAAAATTTCTTCTGACCTATCTTCTTCTCAATCAACAAATCCATCTGACATAACAAATGTTGTTTTGTTATCATGTTGATTTTTTGACACATTTTTAGGGATATGATTACTTGGTAGTTCTCACGATGAGAAAAATTCCTTAGGGTTTTCTTCATGGATTTCTTGTAGCTTATCCCATACTTTCTTTGTAGTTACATAATGGATAACCATATTTAATGTTGAATCAGGTATGCTATTAATGATGTCACTTAATTCTTTAATGTTATTTTTCACTTCCTCACTCGATGGAGGAACTTTGGTTTATCCATTGCATACTAAATACCAAACATCACAGTTCATTAGATTAGACTTCATATTTTCTTTCAATTGGTGATAATTATCATTACTTAGCATAGGTATGTTTTCATTTTCCATTGTTTATGACTTGCCTTGATCTTCTGCTTCTAGGGCCAACATTTTTGAATATGTTTTATCTTTAGAGTGCTTACTTTCACTTTTGCCCTTGAGTGCAAGTTCATTCATTTCTCTGTCATCATCACTATAATTATTGTATAGACAAGGAAATGGACCACAGCTAGAAAAAAAGCCCATACCATATAATTCTTTGTTACCACCTTCTTCATTCTTGATCAATAGAAAGTGGGATGCTCCCAAACCTGAATATCAAGTTTCTTCTGAAAGACCTGCTCTAATACCAATTGTTGGGAAAAATACTGAGAGGGGGGAGGGGATGAATTAGTATTTTAAAAACTCACTTAGAATTGTCTTTTCTTATTCATATTTCTATACATGACTATAATTAATTGAACTTTCATATGTACGCGACTGTTATGCGGACAAATAGTGTATATCCAGTTAACTAAATTTTCAGTTAATTCATCATCTGTTTAACTTTAACTAGCATATCAATATTTCATTAGGCATTAATTAAACAATAAACATGTGCAGTAAGAATAGAATAAACCATCACACATAAGAAACATATAAACACACATGAACACCAAGATTTTTAGGTGGGAACCCAATGTGGGAGAAAACCACCGCTGCTGTTGTCTCTATCTTCATATTTTATTATAATGAAAAACTCCTCACAATATTGTACTATTCCAGACTCATACCAACACACAGGCACCCACCTGCAGAAGGCTACAACCTTCTATTGTTCTCTGGCACCATTGGAAGGGAGAGCCAACCCCTTGATCTCATTTATCAACACCCACTGGCAGGGAGCTCCTACCCCTTGATATGATTTACTAGCTACCACTGGAAGGAAGCTTTGATTCCCTTATTGAAGGTTCCAACCCTCAACACTTCCATGGACCACATTTCATAGTTTCCATACTGGATCCACCTGAACCAAAACATAAAATTTTTAGGCCACGTTTCATTAAATTTTCAAAATGGATCCACTACCATCTTTTAAGATCAATATCAAATAACAAAACTGAAACCAATCATCATATTAGATCACTTAATCACTATACCAGTTGAGGCCCAAATCAATCTCAAACAACCAAAGTAGTTAGATCACTGTAAATCCATTCACCATGTTAGATTCGGTCTGGTCATCCCTCCGTCAGAGATCAAAACTCTTTTTGCATTTCATGTTTAGGTGTCCCATCTCTCTTGATTAGTTGCATTTCGTTAGAAGCATGCCATAAATCTGACGGAAGGGCTTTTGTCATTCATACCCCTCATGCTTTGCACTGCTGGCTCAGGTTTGTCCATCCAAATCAAATCTTAAAAGTCATTTGCAGTCTTGTTGCAGTTTCTGGTCATAACAGTCATTTTAGTCATTAGGTCTAGGGTTAGTCAAGCTGTGTCTTCAAAAGGTCGAATAAAGCCAACAGGCCAGAGGGAGGTTCTTGATAAGTTGTTATTTCAAATATTTTTATCGTCATATGGATGGATTACGACTTTTCTTCAAAACTCTGTTTTGAAGACAAGTCGACATTTTGTTTTTTGTAATAATTTTCCAAAATTTTCAGTTCTAGAATTCTTCAGGCACAACCCTGGTCTCCTTTGAAAAATCCCATGTCAGCTATTCCTGCAAAAAATTGCCAAAAAATTCATCATTTCAACCAAAAAATCAAGGAGGAAAAAAAAATTAGAGTTCTATTAATTGTCAAAAAGTGCCAAATTCATAACATTACAAAATTGGGTTTTGAAGAACCAAAGATCAAAGCAATGTCTTATAAGCTTTTTCTATGAAGATCAAAGTGATTTTTGCATGCCAAGGTTGAAGAGAAACATTTCAAAATGAATTTGGGTGAGCTGTGCGTGTTTTGGGACGAAAGAGTTTGCAACCAACCGGCGCGGCGCACATAACAGGTGGCGCGACGCACTGGGGATTTCCACCCAGTGTTAATTTGAACGGGTGCGACGCACATAGAGAGCGCGATGCACACAGTTTAGAGCCTGAAATTGTGTCAAATCTCTTCAAATTGGTCATCCCTTACGTGGAGTTGTCAGGTAGGGCCTTCTATTTTGACATTGCTTCAGATTTTATGATAAGAGATGGTGGTGTAAGGGTGATAAAGGTTGAAACAAAAATTCAAACCCTCTTTCTATAAACACAAACAAATTTTCTGCCAGGGTTTCAGAGCTCACATTTTAGCCACCAAAATCATTTCTCCTTCCCCTTGTTCCCTTATCTTCACCAATCCCTAATTCCCTATCACCTAAAATTCATTACTCCCTTCTCCTACATACTCTATCCCAAATCCTCTAATCTCACACCTCAAAACCTATACAATAATCCCAAACCCTAAACCCTATTCCCATACATCAATCCCTCAAACCCTCTCCCATATTTCCCTATTAAATTTCTCCCAATAATTCCCATTCCTCACTATTGTTTCCCCTTCCTAAAAATCCCTAACAGTCCCTGTTGCATTTGTTTTTTCCCCTTGGCGGTAGAATCACAACACAATAGTTTTTTACACCAAAAAGAGCAGTTCAAGCACAGTTCATATACAGTAGCATCTTTTCTTCAAGGTATTTTGTCCAGCAGTAATGGCATCTGAGCATTCATCGGACTATGAGGTGGAAACCCAAAGTGATTCTCCCTTGGAAGAACAGGCACCCCAGAGGCCTCATAAAAGTGGAAGACATGTTAGGGAAGAACCAATCACCCTTAAATAATTGCAGGCCTGCCCTCTTGCTATGCAGTGTTTTCAGCATCAGTCATGCTATGAGTTTTGTCAAAAGGTGGCTAGTGTCCAATTTCATCATGAGTTGGCTCGTCTTTTTGTGCTGCATTTGCACGGAGATCAAGCTATCTTGGCTGGTGTCACCTTCACACTTACACCAGAATCTGTCTCATTAGCAAATGGTATACCGAACATTGGTGAACCATGGCACAAGAAACAAAAGATTGATCGGCAGCATTATGAGCCATACATCAAAACCAGTTTCTTAAGGTAGCTCAAGAGAGTGTTCCCGTTCGGGTATCTGAAAGATGAATATGCTCTGCTAATGAGATTGATTATGAAATATTTCAGCTGTGAGGGACGGTTCTCTCATCTTTATGCTTATCACATCAGGTTACTCATGCATTTCACCAGGGTACGGATGATGAACATTCATTTGCCGGAACATAGAGAGGATGACCACCTTTATACAACATAAAACACCTCAGTAGCAACTTAACAGTGTCTATCATTTTTCTCTTATTAAGATTTTGGTGGTTCATCAGCTTGGACTACAGGGCATCACTTGGGATGATCTCATCTCTTGTGACTTCTTCGAAGCTTCACGGAGAGTATCAGAGGTTAAGCATGAAGGTGAACCTTCTCATCGGTATGAGTGCCATGAGACTGCTAGTGTGTCGGTTTTTGTTACATATCAAAGAGGCACCAGACATTTGTTTGCAGCAGTAAAGCGAGTGTTATCTCCACCCGGGGTGGAAGGGGCCTCGCTTCCTCCATCAGAATCACAGGTACAGGACAAAGGCAAGAGGCTAATGTAGGATGAGGGGCCTTCAGGTGAGCCATCAGGTGAATGAGAGACCGACTTCATTCTCCTTCATGATACAGATACAGATACAGGTCCACAAAGCGCCAAACTTAGAGAGATCATCCAAGAGCAGCAAACAGAGATCGAAGCCTTATCCCTTGACTTGGAGAGGGCTAAGTGGACCATGAAATACTTGGAGCAGAGAAATAAATAGCTTGAAGATCAGCAGGCAATCATGGAGCTACAAAACATTCGTGAGCATCGCCAAGCTGCACAAAGGAGAAGAGTTGAGCTTACGTCTTTGGAGCAAGAAATTAATGAGGATCGAGAGGCCAATCTCGAGAGAGTTAACATGGACTTAGAGAGGCTACTGGACAAGGCCGACAAGGACCATGCATTGTTGAGACACATGGCTTTCCACTACATGGCGCGAAACAAAGTGTGCAAGGCCCGAATCAGGAATTTGAAGGCGAAATTGAGGAAGGCAATCAAGAAGCAAAAGAGGCAAAGGAATCTTGATCGACTTCAGATATTGGATGAAGCCTCTTTAGCCCAGCATAACACTTGATAAGGAAGCTCTAGCCCAAATTTCAAGAAATTTGGGGCATTTTTGGTATTTTTGTAAATTTTTGTGCAAAAAACAGGGTTTTTCTCCCTGTGCGCCGTGCCACGTGGCGCGCGCTTACGATAGGAGGCTCGAAATGCAAAAAAGTTTATAGTTTTGGATTTTTCATGAAAATTTATGACTATTGGTGCATGGCCAAGAAGTTTGGGCAAGTTTTGAGTCCTCAGGAGGTCAAAAACACCCTAAAAATGACCTCTCTGCCCCTAATTCCACACATAGAAAGCAGTCTTGGGAGATTGAGGTTTTGGAGGGGCAAATGGGCACCAAATTCAGAAATTCCACTTGGGTTGGAAAGTAGATAGGAAGGGATTTCCAACAAGCACACTTGGGCTCAATTTGGACTTCATAAAGTGCCTCAAAATCAGCACCAAAGTGGCGCGATGCATACAGAAATTGGCGCGGCGCACAGAGGTTTTTTGCCCAATTTTTCACCTTCCAGCTCAGAAATTCGGCCAGTTTGACTAGTTTTGCTTTGTGATGTAATTTTTGACTTATCTTGATGTAATTGAGTAAACATGATGTAATTTTGGCACTTAGTTACTTGTTCTAGAAGATTCATTCTCTAAAAGGTGAAAATTTAATGAATGAATCAGTTTCCTACCTTATAGAGGCAGGTTTTTTTGACTGCCTAGATTTTAGTGCTTTGTTTAGAATTGGTTGAAATAGCTCCTAGAAGGATGAGCTAGACCCCTAGAGGCAAGGGAATAGGTTGGCTTGTCTATATTATGTAATTTCTAAGTCATTTTCAGGGTTGGACTCTTGGGAAAAGCTTGGCACTCTATTGTACATTCTATCTCTGCATTTTTGGCTAAGGAAAGACCAGGGTTTTGCAGCACTGTTTAGGATCCATGTGGCTTTATGTTTTGATGGTGTGTCTCTCTGAGTAATTGTAAGTTTATCTAGTCTTTTGTGTATCAATTTCTTGCTCCTTCTTCTGAATTTGAAACAAATGAGTGATTAAGGTGGAATCCATAACTGTTATGCTCTGCCTTTAAATTTGTTTAAATTTTCATATTTTCATCTGTTTAAAGAGAATTCTTGAGACTCTCTTGCTCTCCTTAGATCCTCACCAGTTTGATCTATCCATCTCACTTGCTTTAAAGCATAAAAAATATTTCCTTCCTTGCCCCAATCATCCTTTACAGAAACTGTGCCTCATCCCCGAGCCCAAAATTGCCTTTCCCATTTTTCAAAAAAACCCTCAAAAACTCAAATCAAATCCTTTGCACTTAATACCTAGCCTAAGATCAGTTGCAAACTTAGTCATCTCGAGCCTCATTGATTACCTTGTGTCGAGATCGACTCGGATAGAGCCCTCTCATGTCCTCGTAGGGCTAGCTACAAGTCTGAGCGTGGTTTGATGTGGACCTAGAACCTTGTCTTTTCAGCCTGAGACAAATCTAGGCTCTAACACACCAGAATACCAATAGACAAACTGTTCATCACCAAAACCCGATTCTGTCACTACAAACCCTGATCAACCATATATAAAAACATATACACCACTGTTCTTAAGCATATCTATGCATGTATACACTTTCCATTAAGCATACTTGCGTACAGATCTCAAAACATTGAACCCTGAAATTGAATCACTGTCATGCTGAAATACTCATTGAATCACTTATAGAACCAATCACAGATCACCGAACCACATACAGATAACAACATTATTACTATTAAAAAAATCCATTAGGGGATTTTTGAGGTCTAAAATGGGCCTCCTAAGAAAATTATAAAATAATAGTGGAAATAATAAAATAAGATTAGATTACATCGTCAATTTTTAGAGGGAAAAGAGACAAAACTATTTTTCAACTCGTATTTTCAACTTATCTCCGTACAGGTTTACTCAATTTTCGAGCGGAAACACTCTTTGGATGCAGAATTTGATTCCTCATCCAAGGAGTACCCATATTGCTTACTTTCGATTCACCTTGCTACACGAAAATGAGAAATACATGAAAAACGTGATTGTAATCATGTTTTTTCATATATTTCTCATTTTTTGTGTAGTAGGGTCCATTGAAAGTATGAACATGGGTACTCCTTGGATGAGGAATTAATTTTTTCATCCGACGAGTACTCCTGCTCGAAATTTGAGTAAAACATTAGGGAGATAAGTTGAAAATACGAGTTGAAAATGTAGTTTTATTATTTTATTATTTTTAATCTTTGTACTTTTTTACTCCAAAAATGGTGAATCATCCCCCATGGTTGACATCATCATCTTGAATCCTATTGGTTCCCATAAAGTTTATTTTGGTTGTACATTTTTCTTAGGAGGCCCATTTTAGACCTCAATAATCCCCTAATGATTCCAGAAATCATTCAACCAAAACCATCACTATTAAACCCAAATCATCATGAAAGACTTCATTGATAGACAAAAACAAACACAACAAGACTGATCAAGTTGATCATACATCATATTCAACAAAACCCAAGCATATGTATGCGACCCTTACAAGACACTTCCACGTATGTACATGCCTTTCATATTTGATACTCGTGCAAAGATCTGTCCATACTGCAGAATCGATATGCTACTACTCAGAATATGATCTGCATATGTATGCACTTTATCTGAAACAAACCTACGTACATATATGTAATTATTGGCTCATGCCTTCACTGCACAATAAAACTTCAGTCAAACCCATACATAGTAACAAACACACTTCAAAACATTATCATCACAGATTAAACCAACCCAAAAGAAGATTATTCAATGTATAGTCATTTCAGATCTATTGGATCTGATCCATCATCACACTCCCCGGTGCATACTTGTGTCAGACCAAACTATTCAATGATAACCCATAACTTGCACACTAAACACTTTGATCTCCATCTCCTTATATAGCTTAGGCCTTAGCCAATATACCTTAGGTCAATTTGGTATTTATGTCGATGGTATTCTTTGATGGTATCAAATGTCTGTTGTCGTGCTCATTACTATGGGTCAATACCATGGTAAAGGCCCCTTGTATTTAGAATACCATGGTGTGGAAACTGTACACAACTTTTCTTCACAAAACCTACGTATACGCGACTTTGCTTCACAAACCCTAAGTATACACAACTTTTCTTCACAAAAACTATGTATACGTGACTTTGCTTCACAAAACCTGCATATACGCGACTTTTCTTCACAAAACCTACTTATGTACGCGACTTTGCTTCATAAAACCTACGTATACTTCTTCAAACTTCATCTTTATCATTCCTCTATCTCTGAAATGGTTTTCGTTTGTCTAATCCTTTTGTCACATTTGTACTGGCATGAATAATCATCCTGCTACCATCATGTTGTCATATTTATTAAGTAGGTTTCCATTAATAACAACACATTTTTCATAATGCCAACAACTTTTGAGAAGACCCATATTTATAAAAAGTGAAGATACATTAAAATAGTGTGTTGAACACACCTTTTTAATGTATCTTCAATTTTTATCAATGTGGGTCTTCTCAAAAGTATGCATAATGGGTACTCGTTGGGTGTGGAAGTTAATTCCACATCAAACTAGTGTCTACACTTCATATTTTAATAAACCTATAAGGAGATAAGTGAAAAATACAATTAATAATAATAGTTTTCTTCTTTTCCCTCCAAAATATTCACATGTACCTATTTTTAAATTTAAAGGATTTTGATTGGTTTACATATTATGAGATGAAAATTACATGAAAATTTTATGGGCATTTTTAGGTTGAAATCTCCTCTAATGGTTGACTCCATTGACTCACAACAATAAATCCTAAGACCTAACAAACCCTATAAGCACGAAGAACATGCTTTTACCTAGAAGACCATCAATAATAAGCATGAAACCCATGCTTTAATAATAATAATTTTTCTTTATTCTTTTATTATTTGTTACATAGGATAAATATTGAAATGAGTACAACAATTATGAAGATCGAAACTAGTTACATTTCTCAAAAACAGAGAAACTAAATCCATAACCAAGGCTAAATAGCTAAACTAGTGGGATTCATGAATCTAAGTCAATACTTCTTAAAGGTTAGAATTCACTTTAAATATGGGCTAAGTAGATATGTTGAGGTGTTACCCATGAATCACCAATTGTTATAGAAACTACAACATCTCCCCCAAATTTTTTACACCACAAAATTTGGACCCCCTTGAAATCCTCAAAAGATGTAGTATAATGGTTATCCTAGGCCTATGTATCCATAAGATCCTCCTAAGTATTCTTACTCTTTTATAATTTATACTCAAAACATTCTTTTCACAAAATTTTGTGATTAAGCGCATCGCCTATTCATTTTGTGGATATGAGATATGAAAAATCCCTCATCATAGATCACTATAGAAACCCACTTGCTTCCTAATGGTGTGATCTATGACTGAGTGATGCCTCACCACAAAAAAACTTTTGGAACCACACAGCTAATTTGTGACCATGTGTCTATCAACCCGATATGCGTAACTCGACTCCACTGATTTCATTGCATCACCTATCATCCTAAAACATTTTTTTATGACTACACAATTAATGTGCATATCTATGCATGTGTGACCCAAAAAATTATATAAAAGGGCTAGCCCCAATTAATTTTGATACCAAATTTTTCTTTGAGACTGTGAGTGCACAATGCAAAGAGGGTCATCAAGTCATTGTTTACATCTGTATACTATGATTGCGACTAGCGCTAGGACTTAGGTACCATTGATCTTGATTGTTTCAGTATTTCATCATCTACCAGTGAAATGGCTTCAACAACAAAAAAGAGTTTCGAAAAGGATTTACCAGAAAGCATTATCGATGGAATTGTGGAAAGCCCCCTCAACAAAGTACATACATATACAAACATTGCATGCTACATAAATAAGAAAATGAAGATAATGTGGGAAGAGATATACCACTTTTTTTCTGGAAAGGGGGTGCCATAGGATGAAGAAGATTGTCAAGTGTACATCAATGTTAAGAAATCATGGTTCCAAAAGGTCGTAGCACATCTAGATATTTTTCGTGTGTATAGAAAATTGAATGGGTTCTCCAACATATAGATGAAAATGACACAATAGTGAGGAAAAATATTGGTGAACTAGTAGAAACTTACATAATATCTGATATAACTGAGTATTACATGCTACCCAAACATAGTGCAATCCTTAATACATAATGGTTTGTTAGCTTCACTAAACCAACAAAGGATATTTTGAAGTATTGTTGGTAGGATCCAAGCAAATTCAGGTAGAAGGCTGATGATATTTACAAGACCAAATTACTCAGGAAGGTATACCAATTGTTGGTAGCTATGTGTTGCAGAATGTATGGTAGACTAGATGCAGAGCTTTTTGAGGAAAGTTTGCTTCCCATGATCTATGCATGTGCCACAGATGGAACCATTTTTGATCTTGGCTTCATTAATTCAAATAAATTTCAAAGGCAAAGAATTCCTTGTAGAAAGAACAATCAAAATTTTACATGGCATCATACTTGCTGTCTACCTTGTGTGGTAGATGCGAGTTCGAGGAGCTGAGATGGAGATGGAGTTTCGATCAAGACATTCCACTCATACATATATATTGTATACATCTACGGGACACAAGATACAGAGGGATGTATGACTGAATCAACAGAACACTTCATCTCGATAATATATCTGAGTACTTTTGACATCGAAATTCCCTATATGTTGAATAGGGAAAGGGAATTATTGCAGGATTTTGCAGATTGGTTCACTCCCGAAGATGCTACATACATTAGGGTATTTGGTGCATACAAGACCCCTCATCAATTACCTACATTCATCAATGATAAAGTGGTAATAAAAGACGTGGCATACATGTTTCTAGGAAAACTAGTGTTTATTTAGAGCTTCTAGTCCCACTAAGACGGGTAGCTATCTTAGAAACAAACAATTCAAAGTAACTTGTGTTTTCCTTTATGAGAGATAGATGAGAGAGAAGTAGAGAGTACCAACCTTAGTCTTTCAATTGGTTCCTTACTTGTTTCCTCTCTCCTTTGATAGAGCTTCGCCACTCCTTTCTCACTTGTCCCGCTTCAAAGAACACCTGTAGAATCAAAGCAGTAAAATACCATCAAAGCATAGAGATATATAACCATAAACAATGCAGAATCAGATGTACGTTAACCATACAAATGCATACACAAATACAAGATTCAGAAATATACACGTATATGGAGGAAAACTCAAATAGCTTTATTGATAGAAGTAGTATAAGAGAGGATTACAACCTAGCTGTCTGATCCAGCATCATCCTCTCAGTATGAAAGCCCTCTTCACCTCATAAAAAGCAAGATCACCCAACAATACAATGTCTCAAAGAGAGACCAACAACACTTCCTTACAAACTACAAAATTCTAGCCTCTGGATCTCTAGGATGAGGGATCCATATATAGATATTTGTAGGGGGGTGAGTAAGCTTCTGGGATTTTGATTAGTATCATTTCACTGATAGTTCTTGGTTCCACTTGGAGATTTCATGATCTCTTACTCATCCCTGGGCGAATCCAGAGAGGCAAGTGTCACATGAGCAGTTTCTAGAAGATTCTTTGAGTTTCCACCTAGCAAACTACCTCTGCCATTTGTCTACTCTCGCTCATCGCACCCTATAGAAGGAATTTTTAATATGCATCGCACCCCCCGTGTGTAATAGGTGAGATGCATCGCACCCTCAGCATGGAGCAGGTGAGATGGTCCAGTTTTGACCAGTTCTGAGCAGTTTTTCAGGGAGAACTTTTGGGAAATGATGTAATCAGTTGACCTTGATCCTTTAGGGTATGAAACAACACTTTTAGGGGTTTAGAAGCCCTTGGTTTATGGACATATGTGATTGGGGTTGCAGTGCCCAAATATGTCTATAACAGTTGCCCCCTAAAGCATGAGGTCGTAAATCTTCTAATGTCGGGTGAAATGCTTTATCATGAGGATCCGAGGTTTTTTGAACTAGAAGGTGACCTGTAATAAGATACAATAAAATACATTATCTTCATAATATTTTCATGATCTAGTTGAGGTGGGCATTCCCATGCTCAGCTTTATAAATTCATTTTCATGTACATAGGATAGACAATCGTCTGTGTGGCAGACTGATGATTCTGGTAGAGCCATCATCCATTAGCTTGGATGATTATCTGTGCAACTATAGAGTACATTTGATGTTTTTATTTTCTTGAATATATCACAGCCCAGATGGATGAAACTAGATCCGGGGTCTTTAAACTCATTCAATCTTTGCCCAATGTACAAGTTGATCCATGTGAAAAGATGTTCTAGTGTCGAACATGGAAAGACATCGCCTGATTACCAGCCAATGATGTAAGCTGTTAATAGGCGCGAGAGGAATCACCGATAATGATAATGACCCTCAAGGTACTGCAGTACAATTCAAGTCATGTAAATACATGAGTCAATTTCGAACACCACACAAAATCTTTTGGTCGAAGGCCATTGATGTAAACCTGTCGTCGGAAGTGAGAAACTTACCATTGAGGCATGCAAGCTTCAAAGTATTGAAAGGGTTGCTCCTAAGTCAACTTCTTGGATAATGAGCTGATGTCGACAAGAAGTGACCTATCATAGGAGGGCATTAATGAATCCCACATCTACGACATGGAACATATTTTGTGGAGGTGAAAATGATCTAATGATACAAGGTTAAGGGCGGCGGTCATGAAAGAATAGAGCGTGAAGGTATTGCAGCAGATGAGATGTTAGCTGGGTTGGTGAATTCTTTGAGCGACTTCTCTTGAACATATTGGCGACACTGGAATGGATTGGTAGCGTTAACCCCAAAATGGATGGTACGGAGGACCAATGGGGATATGATCGGTGAACGAATAACCCAACCCAACTCAATCATGGTGATGGAGTGAAAGTGTCATGTTCAAGAGCGACCTGCTACCAATGAAGTTCTTCAAGTTTTCTTCCCTTTTTCCCCAATCATTACTGACCAGTACCTCTTTATTTTTGTCAAGCTTGAGGAGGATAACATATGCTTGTTCTATAATTTTCCCTTTGGGCAAACCTGTCGCTATGTTTTAGCGAGCCTAGTGACAGTGAAACTTGCTCTTTTCTGTATGGAAAAGTTTGTTGCTATTGTTTTAACGAGTTTAACGACAAATATAACTCGATCCTTTTCAATTTTAGAGAGTCTAAAAAGAGACGGAAAGGAAACTGCAGTAGTCCTTTTTCGTAGTATAATCCCTTAAGTCTGAAAATGTATAAAATAATACGAAATGGATGACTTTTACGATCACTTTAGCGAGCCGAAAAGGACAAGCGCTTGATCTTTTTTTGTAATGATCCCTTAGGTCCAAAAAGATTAAAATATAGAGGAGGGATGGCACTTCCAATCACTTTAACGAGCTGGAGAGGCCAATTGCTTGGAAATCTTTTTATATTTTACGAGTCTAAAAAAATCTTAAAAGAGACTCGTTTTTGAGGAAAGAGTGATGTTTTTGGGTAGTAGCTGGTTCCAGGTAAGGTTGGAAATTTTCAATCACAGCAGTGTAAAGAAGGTGGCTAATAGAATCACTCATCGCAGCTGTTCCTCAAAAGGGTAAACAATCAAGTGGAGGCGTATGATCGGCTAAAAAGTGGAGGTGATGGTAAGAACACGACCAAGGTTCAAAAACTGATAGCAATGCGATCACAAGGTTATTTATCGAAAGGTGGGTTCATTTTTTAATGAGCTTGAACTCTGGGGAAACATATGCTCATTGCTAGGTTTATTTTTTAACGAGCTTGAACTTCGCGTAAACCTGCTCGTGCCAGTCGTATAATAAGGATGTCTCTCATTAGTAGGTTCATTTTTTAGGGAGCTTGCCCCATGCGAAACTTTGCTCCGGAGCCTTTTGTATGCAAGTTAGGAATGACCAACTACTGTCCTAAGGGTTAAAGAGCTACTGAGGTTAGGTAGGATAGTTTCCTGCCGGGAAACATTTCCTTTACTTTGCCATCGCTGTTGGTAACGACAAAGGTGAATGGTGGATCAGACCAATCAACTAACTTAAGCAGCTGAAGTTAGTAAAACTACGGGGTTCGAGTTATGTTGGTCACTTTTCACTTGCATAAAAAAGGTTTGCATGCCCCCAGGTATAAAGAGGAGTAGAGTTTCTAGGTTACTGTATGGAAGTTCTTGCATCAAAGCAAGATTGTTTCGTCTGCGGAGCAGACAAAACACTTCCTCGGCTCTGTCCATCGAAATAGACAAAGGTGAATGGTGGGAGCTTCCAATCACATAACCTTTGACGAGGGAATCCTTTTCCAGTCTAATCCCATTTTCCTAAATGGACGGGTGTGTCAGACTAGTCATATATCCTACTTGGAAAGCTACCTTATATATGGGGTTTTCCTGCCGAAGCAGACCAGGGCGCCTGCCCCTTGGTTTTAGTCACATTCACCGAATCACTCGCGACCATCAGGTGGATGGACTAGAGGTTGATGAGACATTCCTTGTGAAAAAAGACCATTTAGGGATGGCATTTGACTAGTAGCCATGTTTGAACCAGGGAATGAAAGCTGATCAATGAGCTAGACCATTCAACCTTCATGCGGGAAACACATCACCCGAAAGAGTGAGGAAACAATAGCTCCCATGCTATAAATGTAGTCACACCCAAGGAGTAGATTGTAATATAGCGGCCCTTGGACTACCATCATGTTTAGATGAACGGTTTTCCTTCTCAAAGTTATAGGCAAATTTGGAAGGATCCCTAATGGTCGACTGGTTCCTTTATTGAAGCCTGACAGATTTCGAATCTCAGGCAAAAGCTATAGAAATTTTGAATAATATGACACATATTCACAGAGATTATCCTGATTATACACTTATAAGTGGAACATTCATAATACATAACCTCCTCTATGTTGATCATCAATTTACAGAAGCAGAAACATTCATAGGCGCACATAGAAGCATCAATCACACATATCAACACAGTATTTTCCCGGAGAAAGCATCTCGCTAAAAAGCCCAACTATTTGTATATTATATTGATTGAGAACATGTAACAAACATAGTACAATACTCCTCACAAGTACTCAGTACTATCTCCACCTATTACACACAATACAGCTCAGATATGATCTCCAAATCCCCTTCACTGCTTGCCTGCCTCCACAGATCAATACCTGCTCAAGAATTAATGAGAATGGCTGAACCAAACTCGTTTTTACCTTGGAGAAAGTCACCCACACTGTAAATCACGTGAGCACAGGCTATATTATTGGGCATTCTCATGGGCATACTCAATCCTTTGATTGTGCAAATCATCATGCACAACTATAGTCACAACTGATAGCAATCTGATCCTATAACACCTGTCCCTGCTGAACTGAACATGCACTGACATGAAACTGAGTTAACTGATGTATTCTATAGTTGCATTATGAGTTAATAATTAGTTTAACAACTCATCATTAGTCTATTTGCAGTTAGACTAATTACAACTAGTTTAACAAAGCTAAACTGAACACAACTCCATCAACTGCACCTCCAGTCCACTAAACTCAACTCACTTGAGTTCTAACTGAAGTCCTGCATGCAAATATTGGTCATCCCATAGGTAACCACGTATTTCCTTCTGGGATCTGCATGTACCACATCCGTAGCTCATCCTGAAGTGCTCTAGGAGAATAGGATCAAGTTTATAGTCTAAATATTATTATGAGACAATAATATTTGACTTTTCTATTTTTGACAGCCAGTCTAAAAATAGACTTTTATCACTCATACTATGATCACTCTTGCTGTGATCACTCCTACTATGATCACTCCTGCTGTGGTCACTCCTGCTGTGATCATCCCTGCTGTGGTCACTCCTGCTGTGATCATCCCTGCTGGGATCCAAAAATAGAACTTGCGCCATAATTTGCTTGCGGGCCCACTTAGTGAAGGTGACTCCTTTCCACTAAGCTCCATCATCTTGTTGCATTCTCAACAAGCATTTCTTGTTGCACACTTTTCAACACTCCCTCTCAACAAGAAAGGCTTCCTCTCAAACCTGATCCTGTAACTCTAGAATGTTCTCCATGCAACACATCTGGTCGGTCGACTTGCTCTGTCATCAAAGTCTCTGACTGCTATTGCCTCTGTTGATTGAAGACTCTGCATCTTTGTGCTCTTCAGTATCTGACTGCTCTAGCCTCTGTCACTTTGATCTCTAACTGCATCCGTGCTGCTGCTGGTTCTATCTCCCAGCATTGCATCCGCACTGCACCTCCCAACTGACCTCCCTGTCGGGCTAGAAACACCCTCTGATGCTGAAGTTCTACCTGCTGCTGACAAGTGCTCCCTCTCTAAAATCTGCGCTACTGCAACATCTCCATGCATCTCGCACCATTGCACACCTCTCTGTGCCACCTAGCACTGTGCAAAACACTTGTGCCTCTCGCATGTCGTAGCCTGTTAGCTATGCGCTGTCTTGGGATTCCCTGCACTATCGCTCTCTCTACCGCTCCATCCACATCTGTCTCTACCCAATCAGTCAGTTCTTGCTAATACACATCAGGGCTCCCGTAGCAAGGTCTCATCCAAGAGGTTGGGTACCTCAAGGATCCTGCCCCTCCTCCTTGGGACGATCAATCCACATCACCCCACCTCCTACCTGGAGGTATGGCTGCATGCGACCCCTCAGCCCACCTGGCTCGAAGTTTCCCCCTACTGGAGGTATCTGTATGAGTAGATGTCTCTACTCGATCTCCACTCAGCTTCCCTTGTTGTGGCTGCTCCACAACCTCCTGAAGCTGCTGCACCAATCGTGGCTCCTCCATAATCGTCTGAGACTTCTTCTGGCTCTGCATGTTGAGAGGTAATATATGCTCCCTCTCAACCACCAAGTCTCCATCAACTGCCTCGCTGCTCAAGGCTTTGCATGCATCTTGAACCTCAAGAGCATACAGGTTCTTGACCCGTGAACCAATCTGCTTCACCTGTCTAGTGATGATGTGTCTAAGGAAAATGTTTCCCTTACTGAAGACTACATCACAGCCTCTGTCTTCCAGCATCGCGATCGACACCAAGTTTCTCTTCAGTCCTGGTACATACTTGACATCGGTCAAGGTAAGGCGAGCTCCATGCTCCCTCTTAAAAATAACAGTGCCTACACCTGAGACACTATACTTCTCATCATTACCCATCCCTATGAGTATCTGGAGATCTTTCTCCTCCAAAGTATTGAACAAAATTTTGTCACTGGTCATGTGGAAAGAAGCTCCACTGTCAAGAAACCAACCACTTCCCACCATGGATGAAACCATGCATGCGAAGAGTGTGAAATCCAACTCAAACTGTGAAGAAAGTGCCTCACCTTTAGATCCTTCCCCGGATCCCTTCTTAGACTTCTTCTTTGGGCAATTAGTAGCATAATGACCCAACTCATGACAAAGAAAGCATCTCACCTTCGACTTGTCAACCTTCTTCCCATCATTGGAAGAACTGAATTCGGAAAGAGAAACCTTCCCCTTCCCCTTCTTCACCTTACTCGCTAAGGCACAGTTCTCCTCATCTTGCATGGATGAAGAACCATCTCTGGTGCTCCGTCTAATCTCCTCCTGCACAAGATCCAACCAAAGTCTCTCCCATCCTGGCAGTTTCTCCCTTCCATTCACCGAGTCCTGGTAGCTATGCCAACTCTTAGGAAGGTCAAGGAGTGCTAGACTCACCATCCTCATCCGACAGTCACCCCCACACTTCCCAGCTCATCCCGGCATTGGGTGAACTTCGTGAGATACTGGGGCATACTATCTCCATTCTCACACTTAATATTTCTGAGTTTTATCTCTTGCTTTGGAATTAAATTCGAATTCCACCAGCTCAAAACTCAACCGCTTCCGATCTAGAATTCGTGAGAACAAAGTATTTCTTGTACAGAGATTGATTGTCTGGGCATTCACCGGATATCTCACCTTCCAAAAGAAGGATGAATCCAGAGGCTACCTGGCCCGATTACAGATCCTACCTGAAGAAATAAAATGTAAACACTTTCTGAATAATAGATCTGATGATTAATCCTCGCTTGATATCCTTTAAAAATCTCTTCTACAAATCAAGCAACTTCGATACCATGTAGAAATTTTGAATAATATGACACATATTCACAGAGATTATCCTGATTACACACTTATAAGTGGAACATTCATAATACATAACCTCCTCTACGTTGATCATCAATTTACAGAAGCAGAAACATTCACAGGCGCACATAGAAGCATCAATCACACATATCAACACAGTATTTTCCCGGGGAAAGCATCTCGCTAAAAACCCCAACTATCTGTATATTATATTGATTGAGAACATGTAACAAACATAGTACAATACTCCTCACAAGTACTCAGTACTATCTCCACCTGTTACACACAATACAGCTCAGATCTGATCTCCAAATCCCCTCCGCTGCTTTCCTGCCTCCACAGCTCAATACCTGCTCAAGAATTAATGAGAATGGCTGAACCAAGCTCGTTTTTACCTTGGAGAAAGTCACCCACACTGTAAATCATGTGAGCACAGGCTATATTACTGGGCATTCTCATGGGCATACTCAATCCTTTGATTGTGCAAATCATCATGCACAACTATAGTCACAACTGATAGCAATATGATCCTCTAACACCTGTCCCTGCTGAACTGAACATGCACTGACATGCAACTGAGTTAACTGATGTATTCTATAGTTGCACTATGAGTTAATAATTAGTTTAACAACTCATCATTAGTCTATTTGCAATTAGACTAATTACAACTAGTTTAACAAAGATAAACTGAACACAACTCCATCAATTGCACCTCCAGTCCACTAAACTCAACTCACTTGAGTTCTAACTAAAGTCCTACATGCAAATATTAGTCATCCCATACGTAACCACGTACTTCCTTTTGGGATCTGCATGTACCACATCCGTAGCTCATCCTGAAGTGCTCCAAGAGAATAAGATCAAGTTTATAGTCTAAATATTATTATGAGACAATAATATTTGACTTTTCTATTTTTGACAGCTAGTGTAAAAATAGACTTTGATCACTCATACTATGATCACTCTTGCTGTGTTCACTCCTGCTGTGATCACTCCTGCTGTGGTCACTCCTGCTGTGATCATCCCTGCTGTGGTCACTCCTGCTGTGATCATCCCTGCTAGGATCCAAAAATAGAACTTGCGCCATAATTTTCCTGTGGGCCCACTTAGTGAAGGCAACTCCTTTCCACTAAGCTCCATCATCTTGTTGCATTCTCAACAAGCATTTCTTGTTGCACACTTTTCAACAAAAGCGATGGTGAACTAAGTGCTTTCCAAGCAGTTGAGGAAAGGATACTCACAGAAGCCCCTTCATCTATGATAGTACCAACCATGATCATTCTGTAAGCTTGTACTATGATTCAAAATGGTACATTAGATGGTAGGCGGGGTCTCCCTAGTAGATTCCAATCAAAGGAAATGACTAGATTTCCTGGAGGAGGGACCGAATAAATGGCCGGATGAATCTCTTGAACTGAGGGCTCCCCTCCTGTGGTAGAGGAACGGGTAGATTGCCCCCATGTTCATCGGATTCTGTGTTAACAAAGAGAATTTGAACGGTGTCGTTCTCCTTCTCTTTGGAGACTGTATCATTCGAAGATGGACCTTCTAAAGACAAGACTGGGTCGACTGCCATCTTGACCTGTTGACTTTGGTTCAGTGTGGACTCAGAGGGTTTATCTTCAATGATAGGTGCTTCGACCGACAATAGAGGTGTGTCAGTCAGATTTTCAACTACCAATGGACTTGGCAAGAGTTTCTTGTATCCAGGAGGAAGTCACTGCGGTGAAGCAGGACGATGATCCAAGACTCTTTTAGCTTCATCTAGAAAAGGAAAACGGTGGAGGGCATGATCGCCTTCACACAACGTACAAGGAAATTTAGATCTTCCTTTCTATCCATTGAATTAATTTTCACTAGTTGACGACATACTCTCAACATGATCGACAGAGGTTGAAGACACCGGATTGTGCAAGCGGGGAGACCAGTCCCTTAAGATCCATGGGATGCAGGGACAATCTCGATGATAGTGGTCTCCTTTGCAAATGACACACGGAGATTTGGGTTTGGATGGTGCAGTGTGTAGATTTTCACCAAACGATGCATGGTTTCCCCCTTTCGCCGTTGGCTTCTTCTTCTTCTTCTCCTTCCCTTTCTTCTTCTTCTCAGTTACTTGGTTTTTAGTGTTACTAGTTTCACCAAGTGAAGAAGAAGAAGGAGAGGGAGAAACAAACGAAGTGGAAGGTGGGGGAGAAACTTTGGTATCATCTGGTTGCTGAGGATTTACGGTGTTTTGAACGATAGAGGTCGAGAAAAGCCATACTGGCAGGCCAATTGTGAGTCCTGGAAGGGACAATGTAGCCATGTGTGGAGCACCAACATCTCCCCAAGAGGATAAGGGACTAGGATTTCCCCCAAGGGGAAATCCTTGATTGGTAGACTCCATTTTCTCAACCTAAGACCAATGAGGGAACAATGATGTTATTCCGAATTAAAATAAATTTTATGACGCTTTGACACAACTTGCTTTTTCAATTTTTAAGAGTCGAGAAAAAGCTAAAGGTGATTCTAGTCGCCTTCGATTTTTAATGAGCCTGAAGTGACAAGTGCTCAGATGGACCTTTTATTTTAAGGAGTCTGAAAAGGAACGAAAGTGACTACTCTGGAAATCTAGACAGAGGGATTACCAAACCAATCACAAAACTGCAATATACTTTTACGTACGACAGTCAATTCCGAATGCTGTGTTTAGTGCATTGCGATTGATAAGGAGGTAGACACGGCTTCCTAAGGATAAAGGATATAGCCTATTGTGGTCTCCCAATATATACTCGATGGTACATGGGAGCACAAGTCTGTACTGGCACTTGTCATATCAAAGAGGAGGAATCACCCAACCTACGATGAAAATGATAGTTACCAGGCTTTACGACACCGGAATATGTCTCTAGCCTAGACTTCTAGATGTTGTGCGTTAGGTTCCAAAGCGTTTTTATGTTCATTGAGGTTTATTTTATAGTTGAT
Organism: Pinus tabuliformis; assembly: GCA_031772625.1. Lineage (NCBI taxonomy): Eukaryota > Viridiplantae > Streptophyta > Pinopsida > Pinales > Pinaceae > Pinus > Pinus tabuliformis. Next base: position 878,016,776 of record CM062820.1, on the reverse strand, counting down.
ATTTCTTAAGAAGTTTTCCTTTCAAGGTTCACCACATGATGTAGATGTACAACTCCTAAACATGCAATCTAAGATGATAAACAATCATTTACTTTCTTTTAGCAATGAAAATCCTAGCTACCAAGGAAAGAGAAATAAAATTCTTTCAACATAGAGAAGAGAGCACACACTAGATCCACTTTTCCTAAATAAATTTCCGTATGCAGTCTAAATGAAAATGCACATGCATGTATTTGTTTTTTTAGTTTCCTTAATGCGAGAATGACAAAAATAAAACTAAGTACAGATCTGAACTATCTTTCCTCAGAGTGACAATTTTGCAATTTCTGTTAAAAACAAAAGGAAGCCTAAGATGACACTTTCAATTTCGACTTGAAAATTGCTTTCGACACTTCAAAGAACTGATGATTCAAATCAAATACAATAGCAAAAGTGTAATCAACTATCTAAAAGAGGAAGACTTTACGACAGTCTTTTTCTTGATTGAAAACGATAATTGCGACACTTTCAAATCAAAAGACGACAGTTCGATTAAGCTACTTTTTGCAAAGGAGAACTATAAATGATGAAAAATACATAAAAAAGATTCAAAATTATTTATCAATGGAGGCTGAATAATGGAAAGGAAGAAGGTTTCAATAGTGATATACTGATCATAGACAACAAAACTACTGAATAAAGCTGAAGACAATGAAGAAAAAAACCAAAATCTGGAGGTAGAAACAGTCTCACTCAATCATCACACCTATAACACAGGGAAGCAGGGATGCATCTCACTTGCAACACATGAGAGGTGCAATGCATCCAAGTTGCTAATGAGAGATAGTGTGATGGTCCAGGGATGAGACTAAGCTTGGTTTTCACTCACAGTTTGCAGCTAAGTTCAGGGGTTTAGGCTGAGCTTTTGATAGGCAGTAAACACAAAGTATAGGGGCTGATATAATGAGGTTATTTGAGCTACCACCAGGGCACTTAGGATGTTTGCAAGTCAGATGTTCAGTTCATAAAGCAACCCAGAGATTGACTAAAGCAACATTGATCTACTTTGCAGTTGAATAGCAAAAGCAGTTCGAAGGCTAACTGGCTTAACTTCAGGCTTCATCTGTAGTTTATAAAGCAAACAACAGTAAGAAAACAAACAAACTATTCGATCCCCAGTGGAGTCACTATTTTGTTTCTGGGAAAACTAGTGTCTACTCAGAGCTGCTAGTCCCACTAAGACGGGTAGCTATCTTAGAAACAAACAATTCAAAGTAACTTGTGTTTTCCTTTATGAGAGATAGATGAGAGAGAAGTAGAGAGTACCAACCTCAGTCTTTTGCTTGGCTCCTTACTTGTTTCCTCTCTGCTTTGATAGAGATTTGCCACTCCTTTCTCACTTGTCCCGCTTCAAAGAACACCTGTAGAATCAAAGCAGTAAAATACCATCAAAGCATAGAGATCTATAACCATAAAAAATGCAGAATCGGATGTAAATTAACCATACAAATGCATACACAAATACAAGATTCAGAAATATACAAGTATATAGAGGAAAACTCAAATAGCTTTATTGATAGAAGTAGTAGAAGAGAGGATTACAACCCAACTGTCTGATCCAGCATCATCCTCTCAGCATGAAAGCCCTCTTCACCTCATAAAAAGTAAGATCACCCAACAATACAATGTCTCAAAGAGAAGCCAACAACACTTCCTTACAAATTACAAAATTCCAACCTCTGGATCTCTAGGATGAGGGATCCATATATAGATATTTGCAGGGGGGTGAGTCAGCTTCTGGGATTTTTATTAGTATCATTTCACTGATAGTTCTTGGTTCCACTTGGAGATTTCATGATCTCTTACTCATCCCTCGGCAAATCCAGAGAGGCAAGTGTCACATGAGTAGTTTCTAGAAGATTCTCTGAGTTTCCACCTAGCACGCTACCTCTTCCATTTGTCTACTCTCGCTCATCACACCCTATAGAAGGAATTTTCAGTATGCATCACACCCCCCGTGTGTAATAGGTGAGATGCATCACACCCTCAGCATAGAGCAGGTGAGATGGTCCAGTTTTGACTAGTTCTGAGCAGGCTTTTCATGGAGAACTTTTGGGAAATGATGTAATCAACTGACCTTGATCCTTTAGCGTATGAAACAAGACTTTTAGGGGTTTATAAGCCCTTGGTTTATGGACATATGTGATTGGGGTTGTAGTGCCCAAATATGTCTATAACAATACCATCTTACTACAGGGTTGATGAACTCATTGGTGAAATACAAGAAAGATCCATGGCCTACATTTTTTTTTTCTATATTGGGGCCTATTTTATTGAACATTTCAAGTATGTAGAGGCAAAAATCCATGATTTGGAATATCTAAGGTTTGATGAATTGGATTTTCATAAATATGATCCAAAAGGCATTGCCACCAAACATTGAAAGTAATCAATTATAGTTGGGAATATGCTTTAGTTGTTTATGAATATGAGAAGAAGGTAAAGAACTTTTTCAATGATTCCAAAGCCTTGGAAGCATCTCAGGGGATTGGTATTGATTAAACTTAAAACATACTTGAACACTTAGACATAGAATCACATGAGAGAATGAATCTATAGGAGAGGAGAGCTGCATTAAAAAGAAATTAGGAGAAGGAAGCCAAGAAAGAAATATTTAAGAAGCAAAGGAAAGAGTGGGAAGACAAGAAACAAGATGAAGAAGAAGCAAGGAAAAAGTAAGAGGAAGAAGAGAGGAAGAAAATAGAGGCAAAAAAAAAGACAAAAGAAAGAAGCACTAAATAAGAAATGGCAAGAAGTGATAAAGAAGAAGAAGCCATGAAAAAAAAGAAGGAGGAAGAGAAGAGGATGCAGGAAGAAGAAAAGAGAGGAAAAGAAGAAGAAGAAGCTAAAAGGAGAGAAGAGTTATCCAAGTAGCTAGAGGAGGAACTCATTTCCAAAGAACTAGAGAAAAAAGAAGAAGAAGAGAACATGTGGAACAACTTACAGATAAACGAAATTATACCCTCTATGGATGTCCAACCTCCCACACCTAACACTAGAGGTCAACTTCATATTAATGGAACAAGTGATACCTTTTAAGAATAAGAGATGGTACTATATATCTCACACTTTAGATTCAACCAATTCAAGAACAAGATAATCAAGAGAGGTGAAAGCACTTAGCAATAAATCCAAAGAATCCCACATTAGTTACCACTTAGAGGGTCCCACTGAGAGGGTCATAGTGGTTGACACTTCAGCCAATCCAGTTTCCATAAATTTTGTAGGATTTGCATTATCTGCTGCTACAATACATAATGTAGAATTATTGGTAGATGAAGTGAAGGATTTAAAAAAGAATTTGGCGAAGTACCAACAAGAAAATTACAGGTTTTGTGCCGAGAACCACACTCTTTCAAGATCAAGTTAGCACAAATAATATTTCAAGGCATACATTTTGGAGGAAATAAAAGTAGTAGAAGAATTCATCAAGCTCGTTTATGAAGGAATGAAAATCCTTTATAAAACAATATCTCCGTTATCATAATTGAAAGGTGATCTGAAAGGAAGAGGAGCACTAACGACGCAAGCCTTCTCAGCTGTAAAGTACCTTTTTGAATGGAGTAGAGAATATCCAAATAAACTAGCAGGGCTTCCAAGGAAAGATAGAATGAGTGCTAACCAGGACACAGAAAGAATCAAAATGTCAATACAATCACATGAAAAATTGACCAAAGATATGACTAGAATAGTAAATGTGTATCAAACATGGTACATTGAATTTGAGGCTCTCATTGAGGCATAAAAAATATCCTTTATTGGTGCAATAGGAGTAATAAGACTTGAAGGGGAAATTTCACGGGAGGTCTAGGAGAGATTAGGTGTGATGAACCAAGAAATTTATCAAGACAAATTGGAACCTATAAAGGAAGCAATTGTACAACATATTGTAGGACCAAAAAAATTGCACACTAAAATATTTGGGCTTTCATATTGAATACAACTATACATGAGGATTTTATTGTTGTATTATATAGAGTTCTAGATGAGATTCAAAATCATTTTTTCAAAGAAGGTCAAATCCATCTCTTTCAAATAAAAGTCTTGGTATACATATTTGATACAAGAGCTGCATATTGAGGACCCTGATATGGCTATCATGGGTTTGGTTCCATGAATGAACCTTGTCTTTTGAAATTCCTTTCATTTTGTAAATAAAGTTATTTTTGAAATTAAAGTTGTAATATAATTTAGAAATAAAGATCACGAAGAAGGTGAAGAGTCATGAGAGAAGTTGAAAGGTTAAGGGAGGCAAAAGGTCACCTCATTTTTTATAAATATACCCTCAAGGCTAGTTAGAATGGAACTTTATTTTTGAAATCCATTTTGAGCACCTTGTTTAGGAAAGCTTAGACATCCTTTTGAGAAACCAAGTTATAGCTTAGAAATTCCATTATTAGATTTCATGGATTCTTCTTGTAATGGTACATTAGACATTTCCACATAATATTGAGAAGCTCATTGAGCCAAGGAAACAAATTCATGAATATATTGTTGAGCAATGTGGGACATATCTCATGGTGATTCGATGGTATGTGTTTGTATTTCCATGTGTTAAGGTTAATGAACTATTTTGTTAGTTTATAAAACACATCTTATTTGAAGTCGTATGTTGTTCATGCCTTTATCGTCATTGTTGGTTGAGAACTAATTCACAATTGATAAATGAATTCTTTCTTCCACCCATGTATCTTAATTGAAGTATGCTTACATCCTTCCTTTAAATATTCATGTTATCTACTTTGGTTGTGGTTATGTATTTTGTATCTTACTTGCATAGTATTTCATAGGGTTATTCTAACTTATGTTTGTTAGAAATTATTTAGTTTTCTCATGCATTTCTCATTCCGTCCAAAACAAAATTCAAAACAACATGGTGGAAATCAAGCCCACATACTAGATGGGACTCCTATCCCAAATGATGTAAGGGATAATTGAGACTTTGCATTTGGGAGATCCCCTTACTATTTGTGGATAATTTCGTCCCATAAAAAATGTCAATGTCATATATGTAATTCATTGGACAACAATGGTGAGAATCAATTTGTTTTTTTATTGGACATAGATATTTATGATAGAATCGATATGTTTTTTCATACCTCTAAATAAATGGTTAAATTATTGTCGATATTTCATATAATTGAAGATTTTTTTTTTTTTGTTATAGAACCATTGGAATATTATTCCTTGGTATTTTTTGAAATAATAGGTCTCAAAGTCTTTAGCGAATGTTGTAAAATATGTTATATATTTTTCCTTTTCCTTAGATCACCACAATCAATCCAATTTGTTATTTTCCATAGTTGGAAGTTAGCTCATTGATTAGACATATGAAAGTTATTGTACTGTAATCAATAAAATAAGAAATTATTAATATCATATCCTTTCTTTCAAAAAACATTACTGATTCCTTGGCATAGTTTTCTAACCAAAAACTGTCTCAAGGAAAAAATATTTAGTCCAATTTTTTAAGAAGCTCACATTATTTTGGGTTTCTACAAGTTAAGATGTAAACATCACGATGTAGAAAGCACATATTTCCATAGTTTGGGAATATCATAATGAATATATTAAGCTTAAAACACTCAAAGAACATTCCTTGGATTAAGAAGTTGTGGTGGGTGTATCTATTATACTAGAGTTACCTAAGTCTTGCACCTATCCATAACTACTTGAAATGACCTACTTTCATGATAAAAATGATCCTTGAGGGGATAACCATGTCTATGGAGGATTCTAACATTGTTGGGAACAATTGATGTTTCACGGGGGCTTCACTAGGGGAGAAATACCATACTATGTGCATTCATATTGGGGTATATACATTGTGTTGGGAATCATGATTTCTGTTAAACCAAAACCCGCAGGTATTAGTCAACAATCACATAGCCAAACATAAGGATCCATTAGTGGCGGTTAGTCCATGTCACAAAACACACGAGGATCATTGGTGTATCCAATGTCCAACAATATCCCCCCCAACGCGAGGCAGGTGTGTATCAAACTCATGACCTATGCTCTCATACCATATTAGGAATCACGGTTGCCATTTGTTACACGCCATTTTGTCACGTTAGGAAAATGACCACCAATATGGATCTTTCCCTATTCATCAAAGTGTTCCAAAGCATCCCCCTGCAAGTCTAGAACCTAAAAAATCCCAAAGAGAATAAAATTCCTCGATCTCAAGGCCCAAAAACCTATTTTTGACTGCCTGTTCAGTTCCCTAGTCAGTTTCTGCATGTACACAGAAGTGACTATTAGAGTTAATTCAACTGTTCTCTATCTTACACCGTGGCCTACGCACATGAATCAACATGAGTAAAAAATAAAAATTAAAGTCTAGAAGCTTTGTTAGTCAAGTCTATTCCAACTAACAACTTACAATTGTGCTTACTTAAGCCTGATCCCTCTTGTTGTCCCATATTGCAAAATGTGTTTCAATCTATCCAAAGAGTAAATGAGCAGATATGTTTGCATTCATTTTCCAAGAAGCAGAAGGACTCAAAGCCTAAATTGAATCTTCTCCATTAGAAAGTTCTCTGAACAATATTTCCAACGATATGTGGAAGTCCAAAAATGGACTCTTGGATCAAAAGGTATGGTCTGCTGAAGTTCAAGTATTCAAGCCTTAGGAAGGAATATCAGAGGTCTGATATATTGGAGGTCTAGAGATATCAATGATTGCAACATCAGAGCATGAGCCATATCGGCGATCACAACATCAGAGCATGAACAATATCGGAAATCACAACATCAGAGCATCAGGCATATTGACGATCACAACATCAGAGCATCATGCATATCGGCGATCTTAACATCATAGCATCATACATATCGACAATCACATATAAGAGATTAGGCATATTGGCACATTGAATATTGGAGGTCCTGAATATCGAAAAATTGGCACATCGGTAGGTTGGAGAATCATAACTTCTTAAGGTGAAAACCTTTAAAAAGTTGTGATATCCATAATGCGATGATAGTGTTAAAAACCGTCGGGAAAGATGACAAAGGATTAACAAAGGATTTCATCGCAAAACCAAAGGTGGGTGGGTTTGTTTCTCTCTCCTCTAGTAGGAAACGCGGTGTTAGATGATTGGTCCTGATAACGTACAGTGGCATCTAACATCATTATGACATGGTGGTATAGAAGGACACACTGCATGAAGTTTTAGCATTTTGAGGGGGCCTAAAGAGAGAAATCTGGGTGACACGTGTCACCACTCATGAGGTGCCATGTGGAGCGATGACATCATATCAGAGGTTGAGGATGTCATCACTTTGTAACACTTGATACTTGGAAAAGTTCCGATAAGGGGGCTCCGATATTGGGCTGGTACCACGGTCGCAAAGACTTAAAGAACCAAGGGCATTGAGCACTTAATGAAGGAAAAATAGCCCTCGACAGGAAAACACACTCTAGCAACTCAAGGCTAAGTGATAGGTCACGACCCTCGGTCCTATGGTGAGAAATGTGGGAAGGGATAAGCAAAAGGAGCTCGTCATATTGAAGGTCGGCAATCAGAAGATTAGAATACTGTACCACTGCGAAAATTGTGATATGGAATTTTTCTGATAAGCACGGTACAAAGAGTTAAAGCCGTATGGGTCGGAAACTGCAAGATTGAATGCAGGAAAATAGGAGTTGGTCTTAGGAGTAATGACAAATATCAAATATTGCTAGGTCAAGGAAGCATGGACCACGATCTGTAAGAAAGAGTGTTGGGTCTGCTTTGAGGTGATACAAATCATCTCTATGCTTTGACGTACGTCTTCAGTGAGTGAATGGAGGTATGGGACTCAAGAAGCAGTGCACAGGTCACCGAGAATTAATTTCTCAACATGGAGCTCCAAAAAATTAGGTAATGAAAGAATGCTAGGTCAATCTCTATTTCTGCACTGTGGCAAGTAACAGACAGTTGATCACTCCTAGCTCCAGAGAGTAGGTAATTCAAGTAGTTAAGGCGAAAGTGATAGGTGAACCAACTGAACAACTAAAGAGGAACATCATGGAAAAGACGTATCCTGATCAAAGGCCATCATAGGAATGATAGAGAGATATTTTCCTCAACCATCATTTAGTTTTATTTATGTATATTATTATGTAATTTTTGCATTTTCAATAACATAATCAAATCCAATTGTAATCATTTTGGGCAGCAGAACCTTCACACACCGAGAAAACTAGTTTATTACATAGTTGGAGCTCGACTAAGATATTTTGTAGTTTTTTTTCAAATCCCCCCCTCCTTATAAATAGAGGGAAGAGACACTTAAACGAGGTTCTAAAATTCTGCATTCAAGAGGCCCAAATTCTACATTTGCAAGTTCTGTGCTCTATTTGCAGAGAGAGTGGTTCCACTTTGGTTAAATTTTCTTATTCATAAGGTGCCCAAGCATATACAATTGTTAAAGGTAACGGACTGGTGATTTGGATTCCATCTTCAAAGAATAATGAAGCAGTTTGGTTGATTCCAATCAGAGCAATGCATAATATGTTTTCCCCTTTGTATATCATTTCATGTATATCTTTCCTCTACTTAAATTGTGTTATGAAGCTGCTAGTTTCACTCTCTCATGGTTCTATGTATGATGCTAAGTAGTGAGAAGTACCTGTGTAGACACATATTTACTTGCATTATTTGATAGCCCGCAGTACCTATGTAATCACAGATTTACTTGTGTTATTTTATAGCCTATAGTACCTGTATGTAAGCATAGATTTACTTATGATAATTGGTGACAAATGTATTAATGAGGCATAGAGCTTGAGACCTTAATTCACACTCCACTTTTTTTACATTTTCACCTCCTCACTCTTCCATATTTATGCTGGAGATTTTTGCTTAAGATTCTGTGTTATGTCCAACCCTCTGCATCGATTTCCATCCTTTCCTTCCTTCTGTTCATTTCTACTACAATAACAATGTTAGATCTAAGACATTGTGATCCATAATTTAGAGAACAATCTTTCGGATTAATCACATCGCAAGGATTGGGTCGACGTTTTGAACAAACTAATGTGCTTCATCCTCAAGACAAGGTGAGAAATCAATCGATCTGAGAGAATAAATAGCAGGGATACATCACTGCACAGTGTTAGCCGTTCATAGTTAGCCGTCAGTGAAATAAATTTAGTTAGAAACTAGCCGTTATGTAATTTTATTTCACTGAACAACTAGTTTCTAACTAAATATTTTTATTTCACTAACTGCTAACTATGAATGGCTAACACTGTGCAGTGATGCATCCCTGCTATTTATTCTCTCAGATCGATTGATTTATCACCTTTTCCTGAGGATGAACCACATTAGTTGGTTAGAAACATCGACCCCATCCTTGCGATGTGATTAATCCAAAAGACTATTCTCTAAAAGACAATAACAATGTTAAACTGTGTATTGTTGTGTGTTGGCCACCAAAACCAATGCATTTATCTTTGATATTAGCCATATGTACCAGTGTTTATTTTGATCTATGTGTTTTCTTGATTTTACATTGGCGATGGGATATTGAACCAATTACATGACATATGGACTGCAACAAAAAGGCTTTATATAATCTTTAAAATCACTCCTCTTGGATGCCCTAGGAACTTACCCTTTTCTTTCAACCCATGGGTTGTCTCTAGGAGGCTTCTATATATTCTCAAGCACTTGTGTGACAGGAGATAGAAAAATATACAACACATCCCATCATGGAGCTACTTCCCTCTCTTTGTGGATCCCCTATCCCACCATTTGTGGATCTCATCCCTTAGGAAGAGAATCCCAATCCACCTCCTCTTGGATTATAAATCAAACACAGGCCATAGGTTTGAATAAGACCATTAAAGGTAGGCTTATGCAATACAAATAGGGCTGTGTTGTACCGGCTACAACCACCCTCCAAAATTTTGGTCTGAACCAATTTTGGAGCCTCCCTCCATGAGCTCGTGTGAGTATTTGTATTCGGTTTGCTTACTCTTTTCATTCAAGTTTCTACATGTTGGTGTTTGATTCATGCTTGCGACCATGTTCTGGTTATGCTCAAAGTCTTCACTTCATATGTGCTTGTTGTGTTCACTATGAAAGCATCTGTCACACTCACACACAGAGTCACATTCACTGTCATGCAAGCATCATCTCGATCAATGAACGATCAATCACAAGTGTCACGCTTTTCACTTGCACCGTCGGTCAGTCATGTTGAGCATGTGTTTTTGGATGGTTTGGGTCATTTCGTAGTCGAGTGATGTGAGTGTGTGTTCGTACGATCACCTACGCATCTTTTGATTGTCCACACACTTAGTCATTTTTGCTGAAGTTCTGACGACTAGACACCCCTCTGACAGCTGGACCATCACCCAACTTTTGACTCCATCCATTGTCAACCAGAACAACACAAAAGCACCAAGCTAGTATTTTCAAGCTGCGCTGCCCGCAATCATTTTAGATCAACTTCCATGCTGACCACCCAGACAGTTAGACCTGATAGTCACCCTAGGATTGACTCCCTTCAAAAATTGCTTAGAGGGCACTGACTTCACTTGCTCAACTGATTGAGGAAATTGCACAGACAGGACAGACACACACCAAGTGCCCGTCCTTGTCTCCTTCAGAAAATTGTGCAATTTTCCCAATCAGTCATCCCGACAGTCGACTGACTGTTCATCCAAGAAATTACGTATTTTTCATGAGCAGGCCTTCCACTGCCCATCAGTAATATCAGCTCAAAAATTGCACAGAGATGATCAGAAGGCCGACCTCCCGGCCTCAATGCAGTTTTCCTTGCCAGCATCCCCTAACAGCAGACTGCCAATTCCCTCTAGGAATTGCGTAGTTTCTACTGCCAGTGACTCCAGCATCCAACTGGCATTTCCCTCTAGGAATTGTGCAGTTTTGGCTTCTAGTGACCCCAACAGCCAACTGGAAATTACCTCTGGGAATTGTGCAATTTTGGCTTCCAGTCTCCCAGGTAGTTCCCCTAAAAAACTGTGCAATCCCTACTTGCTCACCCTTCATGTAGCCTAGCCCATTCCTCTGGAAAGTTTCACAAATCTGGCTGTCCAGTCCCCGCTGCCTGTTCGTTTTGAAAAATGTGCAGAGAATGCATGCCTTGCCTTCCAATAGTCCAAACTATCCATCCCAAAATTTGTGCAATTTTGCTTCCCAGCCGAGCCAGACCTTGCTGGCAGTCACTGTCAACTCAAATTTCCTGTCTCCATCACTCAGTGACTCTTGTGCAATTTTCATTATCAGTGCCTGGAGCCATCTTCTTGCTTCACAACCTTGCTGTCTCTCCTAGTTCGGTCACCTGCATCTAAAATGATCATGCGTCATGGTAGACTAGGAGGTTTTCAATTTGATGTTGTCTTGTCATGAGTGACTGCAGGTACAGGTACACCAACAAACATGGCAAGATGACGAGCCTGATGAACGAAGGGAGCACATGTAGAAGGACATGTTCACCAACGGATGAATGAACGATGCATGCAAAACTGACAAACGTGACGAACATGCACCTTCACGAACAGATGAGCCTGTCAAGCCTTCCAACATGCAAGCAAGGGACAACATGTTAAAGCTTCATCAAGAGAACCAAGGGCCATCGAAGACTCCACGCACTTCGCCATGTAGAGGTGAAGCTATGATACACCATGAAGGCATCCATCACCTAGCAACACTGTATCTTGACATGCACTCTAGTAGCAGCACGAATGTACCAACACTGTCATGTGAATTCATGTCGAGTCATGTCACCCACATCTCCACTATGGGCTTCTTGTCAATCAATGTGATGTACCGTGGAAGTCCAAGAGACCCACTTGTTGAACAAAGAGTCATGTAAGTCGAAAAGTCATGGACGTCAAATGGTCATGAGGGTAGTTGAACAACAACAAGGGTCAATTTCACCCTTGGCTATAAATACCCCCTCATTTGTACATGTAAAGGACTTTTCACCTCAGTTCCTCCCACATAGCCAAGAGAGTCTATAATTGTTTCTTTGAGGAGTAAGTAGTGGCTCCAATGCCCCACACACGGGGTTAATGATGTATGGTGTAATGATGTGTCTTGGAACTTTCGCTTAACTCAGAAGCTTGCTAATAGGCCAGCACATCTTCACACATGTATTGTATCTGTTGTAAGACTGATCTTTAACACTTGTAATGCATGTTGCTTTAACCTGTGTTCTATATTTGAAATGTTTCATTTGTTGTAATGCATAATATATTAATGGAAATGTGTTGTATATGCTGTTAGTGCTGTCTCGCCCATGTAGACTGCTCTCTTGGACATTAGACAAACCTTTCACATGAAGCTTGTTGTAACAACTGTTGCACTCGTTCAGACTGATCCATGAGTGTTGTACGTGTTATCTTACCTTGTACGTTGTGACTGCTGCATCCGTATGGACTGCTCCACTGGAAGCTATGCATGTCCTGTTGTGTTGTGTGTTCCTAGTAGTGTTGGGACTTCTCCTAATTGACCTGGAACTCACTCTCACCCTTCCCCCCGACAGTGAAAGAACCATTGACACAAGTGACACTTACACTCACTAGGAATGCAACCCTCACTTCTCGAAGATAAATCAAACCACTCTCCTGTGCTGATAAGCAAGATTTGTGGCAAATCCTTAAGACAATGGAAATTGGGCCATCATATCGGATGAGACTCTCACACCAAACGGTGTGAGGTCTAGTTGGGACTTCATACTAGGGTGATCCCCTGAATGTTGGTGGGTCTAGCACTGTCAACATTTCTGGCGCTAGAAGGAGGAAAGCCAATTGTACATGGATGAAATTCCCCTCACACTCACTCATCAATCATCTGGTCAATGTAGTAACTCGGACTCCCTCTCACGCAAATTTGCAGTTGGTTACTCCTCACCTCCTAGGATTTAACACGAGATTTCATATCAACACCCTTGCTCCGTCCATCCCATCACCCGCTAGTTCGCGAAAGCAGTCAGATTGACCCAGGCATACAAAGTCTTCCACACACATCTAGGAAGCCAAAATCCACTCCCATAGGAGTTATTGTATCATTGGTGGAAGAAGAAGTCCTTGCCACGGTTGAAGGTCTAGAAGAAGCTATTGAGGATGGAGAGGAACCTCCAATCTTCCTTGAAGATGAACAAGGCACTCTTGTGATCTTGGGATCGAACTCTAGTATAGGAGGCAGAGACAAACCGACAGACTCAGATCCAGAACCATCAGACTCCGAAGGAGAGGAAGAAGATGAAGAGGACGAAGAAGACGACGAGATGGTTGACCCAAAACTTGAGTGGATGAATTAGGGACTATTTGTTGAAAATAATACTGAGAGGGGGGTGAATTAGTATTATCTGATCAAAATTTTTATTTCCCAAACATATTTATATATGCTACTTTAGTGAAGTGAACTAGTGTGTATACACTACTGTGCTTAAATAAACCAACGTATATGTAGATAAATTGTGATTTATGTGTTAATCTTAAACCAGTATATCAGATATTTATTAGATAGTGCAGTAAAAGCAGAATAAATAATCACACATAAGCAACACACATGAACACCAATATTTAAGGTGGAAACCCAATGTGGGTAAAAACCACTTGCTGTTGTCGTCTCTGTCTTCTTTTAATAATAAGAAAATTTGTTTACAATCTTGTACTGGTGCAGACTCATACCAGTATGCAAGCTTCTACTTGCAGAAGGTTACAACCTTCTCTCATTGTCCAGTTTCTACTGGAAGGGAGCTACAACCCCCTAGCTCTTGTACTAGCCAATATGTTTACTAGTACGTAGGTGCCAGCCTACAGAAAAACTCCACTCTTCCACCAGGGACCATGTTTCATGAATTTTCAGACTGGATACTCTTGGATCACAACACCACAAAATGAAGGCCACGTTTCATCAAATTTTCACATTGGACCCATCAAATATTTTAAACTTAAACTACATCAACCAATATTCAGTTGATCTGAACAATCAGATCATTGACACCAGAACACTGTGCTGAACCCAGAACCCTGCATCATCATTCTGAACCAGCTGTAACCTAAAACATCATGCATTAGAGTGTATACGCTACTTGGATACACCCAAACTACGTGTATATGCCACTTCCGTTAATTGAACCTGCGTATACCTTAAAAACTACTGAAAACATAAACTTTTGAATCAACTTTGTACCCACTATCAATATTATGAATATCTACTGTCAACTATCAGAGCTTTACACAAGCGGGGATAGAGATCACTTCTTCTTACATATACAATCAATAAATCAAATGCCAGCCTTCTTATGCATTCAATTTTACATTCATATCTAAGAAGGCTTCATTGACAGACATCGGTAAAATAACAAAATTTTATCAAATAGATCAATCAGATCTGAAAAGAAGCTTTTCTTTTCTATACGCTACTTGAAAGAACCGAACCTGTGTTTATACACTCTTTGGCTGAGACGAACCTGTGTATAGATATGCAAATATTGACTCAGAACTTTGCTGCTATTCTAGACTTCAGAAAAACCCAAATCATGAAAAGAACAACCGCAAAACATTAGATCTAGTCTCACCCAAATATCATTCAAGAATAAGTCATTTCAAGTCTCATGATTCCTGATCCAATATTGGACTCAAGGTGCACATCAATATTTCAGATCTAGTCCCAAACATAACCCTAAAAAATAAAATATACTTTAGATAGAAGTATTCCTTAGAATCATATTGCTTGCACACTTGGCCTAATGATCTTCTCCTCCTTATATACTCTTAGGCTTTTCTCAATACCTTGGACCAAAAACCACTTAGGACCAATACCTTGGACCAATTATCTAGGGTCAATACCTTGGACCAAATACCTCGGACCAAATACCTTAGATCAATACCTTGGATCAAAATACCTTGGATCAAATACTTGGTTTTCCAACATGTACGCGCTTTTACTCCTATGAAGGTGCACGTATACGTTGTACGCTCCTTTTGTTCTGTTAAGCCATGTGTATATGCTTCTTGGACAAAGTGAACCAACGTATACCTCTCTTTATTCATTCTTTGGATTCTAATCTGTAATCCTTTGCTATTAACCTACTGCACTGTGAACTGTCATCTGAGAGAGTTGCCATCAAGGACAACACCTGTATCATAATGCCAACACCATTGGCTCTCCCAGATGTTCTACACAAGATGCTGAAGCGAGCTGAGAGAATGAACATCAAGTTCAACCTTGAGAGCCCGGTGAAGGTAGAAGACCAGTTAGATGACTTCTGCCTACAGTTGCAAACCCTTGAGGTACGTTATGATGACGTAGCATTTAGAATGTTCCCATGTACCTTGGATGACCGCGCAACTGCTTGGTATCACAACCTTCCACCCAAATCCATACAAAACTAAGATTCTTTCATATACATGTTCCTTGAAAAGTTTGTTGATGACAAGACCCCAGCCATGCTGCTCAAAGAATTGGGAAGCCTCAAGATGGAGGGAAAAGAGAAAGTTAAAGGCTTAAATCAGAGGTTTATGCATATTTTGAACAAGTTTGCAGCAGACACTAAACCTCATGACTCCATCACCGTTGACTATTACATGTATGCTTGCCAACCACCATTGCGCAATTCTTCAAGCGAGCTGTGAAGCCAACACTCTTAGAAAGCTGCGAAGAGGCTATTGCTGTTGAAAAGGACTTGTGCACAATTGGAGTAATCAATGATGACAAATCAATGAAAGACTCCAAGGATGCAAGCAGAAAGCCCCAAGCAATGATGATCAAGGGTAGAGACAAGGAAGCAACTGATATTGAGACCCTCACTCACCTTGTCAAGAACTTGACCACCAAAATGTCTGAACTCAAGCAATGGAAAACAAACACATTTGCAAGTAGTCATCGCCCAAACAAAGATAGGCAAGAAGTTCATCAACCGGTTCATAAAGCAACAACTGGTTCGCTTCCAAATTTGTGAAGAAGCCTGTGTTCCAACTCGATCAATGCACTGATCCTAATTTTTGTTCCTTCCACGAAGAGTTTCACCTGAGAACTCTTGTTCAGATTGGAAGCGAGTCGTTAGCTCTATCTATAGACATACACTCGATGCAGAAGGCGATATGCAGGAGAAGCTGGAAGACGCTGATGATAACAAAGAGTTTGCACTTGATGAAACACCAAGTTCTGGCATGTGGTGAACAGATATCAGTGCTCGCAAGTAATCTCGAAGACGAACACCGAGAAGAAGCCCAGAAAGAAAAATGACTGTTACAATCTTAGGAGTAAAGGGGCTCCCCCTACGCTTAGGGAAATGCAAGATAAGGTGAGATAGTTGATAAAGAAGGTTGATCCACCGGCTACCTCAAAGCAATAAACATAAAGAAAGTCCAGGAAGACAACGACGGATAAGAGTACATCCATGAGCAAAAAATTGCAGAACACTCCGTCGGACAACACGAACATCTGTTCCACCCCGGAAACCTTGGTGAGTTTACCACCACTGGACTACAACATAGTTGATGACATGAAGAAGACTCAAGTGTACATTAGTTTTTTTGAGTTAGAAAAAGTCTAGAGTCAGTGAGATATCCTTCTGCTTGCGTTGGGATAGACAGGAACAGACATCGTAGCCTCTACCAGCAAGGGAACATGCACACCTCTCGGATCACTTTCCACTGTGATCAATACTCTTTGGATGGAAGAAGCAAACTTAGGTTGCCCCCCATTCCTGCTTTCATTCGAATTTTTCAACTACAATGTTCAGTATGGTAGCTAATGTTATGCCGCTCTCCATTGCCAAAAAGATCAATGCACGATGGAGCAAAACATCTGCGAGTATCATCCAACTTGATAGGACATCAGTACCAGCCATTGGTGAACTGCAAGATGCGACCATCTGACTATCTCATGACAGTTGAGTCCACCAATGCATCAGCATAGTTGTCGTGGACATACAGGAAGCATATGGCCTGCTACTTAGTAGAGACTGGTCCAGCAAGCTAGATGGATATTTTGCTATAGACTGGTCTCACATGTGGCTTCCATACAGGGGAAAATTTAACCAAATCTGGGTGTTATCTAAGAGGTATATGAAACATAATGTCACTCCCCTTAACGATGAGAATGAACAGTTGGCCTTTGCAGAACTCATGTTTCGCAATTGCCTCCTGGAAAATACATTGGAGTGTTATCCTGCATGGCCAACTCCAACCTCATCAGACATGTAGTTGGGACTCCTTCCTTGCCAAACTGATGGTAATGAAACTTGTACAATTTATTTTTATGATAGTAGCAGTAGTAGCAAAAATAGTAGCAACATTAGTACTAGCATGCCAAACAGTCTGTGTATAGACAAGTTGTGGGCTATGAGTCTTGATGAATCAGAAACACATGATGGCTCAAGGACTGAGTGTACCTCAGTCATCCAAAACAACATATAATGCATGATTTCAAGATATGTGAAGTTCGAATGCATAAACAACGATGTTGAGTATGAAGCTATCATGCTGAACATACAAAGGACCATCACTATGAACAAACAAAGCATCTTGGGGACCTATCATGATCCAGAGATGGCCAATCTTGGTGCAAACTACACACTGCAACAGCATCAAATCTTTGGCCACTTGACCAAACAGTACCAGGATGGGTCTGCACAGGTAGATGATGACTTGAGTACACACTACACATGAGCAATCCAACATGAGATTCCAAGTAAAGGAGGAGACAAGCCATTACAACAAATACCAGGTAACACATACATGTTGTTTTCACTCCTTTTACAGAAAAAATTGACTAACATTTTAAGTGATTGGACTACTTGAAAAGTTCATCATCATACTTGGTTTTCTAATTTAAATCCTGCACATAAGAAATCTGGGAAAATCCTCTTACGCATTGACTTCAGGAACTTGAACCCTTCCCAAAATAAAAATTACTACCCCGTGCCATCATCTGAGCCCGTGTTGCACGCAACACCTGAAACAATGGTGTTGTCTTCACTTGAAGGTATTTTGGAATGCCACCAGGTTCCAGTAGCAGAACTCGATGGACTTGCACTGGTCTACGAGAAGCTTGGCCCACACACGTATCATTTGCAGTCACTGGGTAGGAGGATTGACAAGCTTCCTGCCAATGACCAAGATCTCAAACATTATTTTCAGTAGGTCGGGCTGCACCCGTGCCTTGTACATAGTCTTCTTGCTGTTTTTTGTTTTCATCATGTTTTATTTGCTTATTATCTTTGTTTTTGCTTTGTTTGATTCTGCTTAATATTTTTATTCACGTTCTTTTTGTTTGTTTGATATATTACTATTTTTGTTTCTGGAAATAAGTGCTTCCGATTACTACGTTCCATAATTTGAATAGAGTATGTGACTGAAATTGGAAGAAACTTGTGACATTGCAACACTTGGCCAGTCTTGTGTCCGCCTTCTCTTTGCTTGGTTGTAACCTTCAGCCAGTGAAGTCTTAACATAAAATATGAACAGTCCGCAAGGGAAGTTTTGGTCCAACCATGAACCTGTGTCCGTAGTGGGAAGCCCCATGCCTGTGCTCAACCTTCTGCTCTATATGTTCAAGCTCATCCAACTAGTAGAAACGGAGAAGGGGAAAATATAAATGACCAAACCTACGTCAGAGGTCTTACATGCTTCTCTGAAGGAACAACCTCATCTACTCTGAATAAGTCAGGATCCCTCTTTTGGCCCAAAAATAAATAAGTGCCGATGCACAGTCCTCTTGAAAAATACAAAGGTGAAAGAAGAGAAAGGCTTCCTACGTAGAGAGGTGATGCATGCAACTCCACCGAGTACTAACTAGCTTCGCTGGCAGTGCAGAAATGTGTGTGTCCTTTCGTGACTCTATCGAGGTACTGTCCAGGCCTGCTGGTAGTGGAGAAACACCACGGATGAAAATTTATACTCTAAAAATATTCAACTTGAAAGCTAAACTACCCTTCCCTGTTATAGACATTTTTGGGCACTGCAACCCCAAGCATAAAATGTCCATAAACCAAGGGCTCCTAAGTCCCTAAAAGTTTTGTTCTAACCCCTAAAGGAACAAGGTCAACTAATTACAGCTTCTCCTAGAAGTTCTCCATGAAAAATTGCTTAGAACTAGTCAAAACAGGATCATTTCAGCTGCTCCATAGGCAAAGTGCGTTGCATCTCACCTAAGTACACTCTGTGGGTGCGTTGCATTTCAAAAATCCCTTCTATGGGGTGCGATGGGCGAGAAGTGACAAATGGAAGTGTCAATCCGCGAGGTGGAGAGGCATGGAATCTTCCAGAAACTTCTCCTGTGACACTTGCCTCTCTGAATTCCACCAAGGATGAGTGAGAGATCATCAATCTCCAAGTGGAAGCAAGAACTATCAGAGGGAAGACACTAATCAAATCACAAGCTGACTCATCTCCCTTACAGATATCTATATATGGATCCCTCATCCCAGAGATCCAGAGGCTGGAATTTTGCATCTTGTAAGGAATTGTTGTTGGTTTCTTGAGACAACATCATAGTGTAGGGTGATCTAAGCTTTGTATGAGGTGAAGAAGGGCTTACTTGCTGAGAGGATGATGCTGGGTCAGAACAACTGGTTGTAACTCCCTTGGCTCTTTCTTGATTATAAATAAAAGCTATTCAAGTTTTCCTCCATACTCTTGTGTCATTTATGTTTTATGCATTTGTATGGTCAATTTACATATGATCCTAGATTGTTTATGATTATAGATCCATGTTCTTGTATAGTGTTATGCTACTTTGATCCTACAGGTACTCTGTGAAGCTGGGCGTACAAGGAAGCAAGTAGCGAAGGACTATCAGGAGAGAGAGGAATCGAACTAGGAGATAAGCGCAAGACAGAGGTTGGTCTCCTTTGTTCTTCTCTCATCTATATTTCATAAAGGAAAAACGAAAGTAGCTTTACTTTGTTTGTTTCTAAGGTAGCTACCACACCTTAGTGGGATAAGCAGTTATGTGTAGACACTTTTCCCTGTAACAAAATGGCGACTCCACTGGGGAGCGACTAGGTTGTTTGTTTATCTTCCTTGTTGTTTATTTTATAAACTTACAGACGGAGCCTGAAGTCGAGCCAGGTAGCTTTCGAACTGCATTTGCTATGCAAATGCAAAGTAGATAAATGCCGCTTCAGTCAATCTCCAGGATTTGTTTATGAATTAAACAACTAATTTACAAACTCTCTAATTGCCCTCATGGTAGCTCTTGGAACCTCCTTAGATCTACCCTTGTTGTTGATTTACTGATTACCATTTGCTCGGCCAAAACCCCTGAACTGAACTGCAAACTGTGACCCGGAACCCAAGCAAAGTCTCGTCTCTGGCCCAGCGCAGGCTCTGTTCTGTGAATCTGAAATTCAGCGCACTTCCTGAGTGTAGTAGGTGCACTGCATTTCAAGTTCACTGTGTTACAGGTGCGCTGATCAGACTAGGCATTGTTCCTCAGTTTTGGTTTCTGTGTTCATTCTTTTCAGTTCTATTCATGAGTTTTGCTGTTTGTAATCAGTATATCTCTGTTTGAAACCCCTTTCCTTGCTGATATTCCGCCTCCATTGTGCAAAAGAACTGTAAATGTTTTTGTGTATTTGTTGAGTCATTTTCAGTTCTCCTTTGCAAAAAGTAACGTAATTGTACTGTCGTTTCTTGATTTGAAAGTGTCGCAAGTGTTGTTTTCAGTCATAGGAGAGAGTTTGGTTGCTCTTGATAGTCGATTACCCGGTTACTATTGTATTTGGTCTGAATTTGTATTTTTTCTAGTGTCGAAAGCAAGTATTCATTTCCAAATCGTAAAGTGTTGTGATTGTCTTCATTTTTGATTTTGAAAAGAAACTTGTTAGTAATTGTCGCTTGAAAAGTAATTTAGATTTGCGCATTAGCTTTCTTTTTATCATTCACATACTAAGAAAGCCGAAAAAAAATACATGCATGTGCATTTGCATTTAGACTGTTTGATTGGTTTGATTTAGGACAATGCATTTAGTGTGTGCTCTTTGCTCTTTGTGAAAGAATACTGTCTCTCTTTCCTTAGTAGCTAGGATTTTCATTGCACAAAGAAGATAAAAGACTGTTTATCATCTTAGATTGCATTTTAGGAATTGTACATCTACATCTCGCGGTGAACCTGAAAGGCAAATTTCTTAAGCAAGATCAACTATAAAATAAATTTAATGAATCTAACAACGCTTTGGAACCTAACACACAACATCTAGAAGTCTAGGCTAGAGACGTATTCCGTCATCGTAAAGCCTGGTAACTGTTGTTCTCTCTGATGGTTGGGTGATTCCTCCACTTTGAGACGATAAGTGCCAGTACGGACTTGTGCTCCCACGTACCGTCGAGTATATTTTGGGAGACCACAATAGGCTTGATCCTTTATCCATAGGAAGCCGTGTCTGCCGCCCTATCGATCACAATGCACTGAACACAACATTCGGGAAGATTGACTGCCGTACCGTAAAAGTATTCTGCAGTTTTGCGATTGGTTTGGTAATCCCTCTGCCTAGATTTCCAGAGTAGTCTCTTTCATTCCTTTTCAGACTCCTTAACAGAAAAGGTCCATCTGAGCACTTGTCACTTCAGGCTCATTAAAAATCGAAGGCGACTAGAGTCGTCTTTTGATTTTTCTCGACTCTTTAAAATTGAAAAAACAAGTTGTGTCAAAGCGTCTAAAATTCATTTTAAACGGAATAATCATCACCCTTTCCTACGTTGATCTTAGGTTGAGAAAATGGGATCCACCAATCAAGGAATTCCCCTTGGAGGAAATCCTAGTCCCTTCTCCTCTTGGGGAGATGTTGGTGCACCCCATATGGCCACATTTTCACTTCCATGATTGACAATCGGCTTGCCCGTATGGCTCTTCTCAACCTCTGTCGTTCAGAACACCACAATTCCTGAACAATCGATTCAACAACTAGACGAGTCCAGAGTTACCCCCCAACCCTCTACTTCCTCCAATTCCTCCTCTCCTCCTTCCTCTTCACTTGATGGGGCTGGTAAAGCCAAAAATCAAGTATCTGAGAAGAAGAAGGAAAAGAAGAAGAAAGAGAAGAAGAAAGAGAAGAAGAAGAAGGAGCCAAAAGCGAAAGGGGGCAACCAAGCATCGTCTAGCGAAAATCCACACACTGCACCGACCAGGCATAAATCGCCATGTGTCATTTGCAAAGGAGACCACTACCATAGAGATTGTCCCTGCATCCCTCGGATCTTAAGGGACTGGTCTCCTCGTTTGCACAACCCGGTGTCATCAACCTCTGATAATCATGTTGAAAACACACCATCGACTAGTGAAAGTGAAGTTCCAGGACAAAAAGGAAAATATAGATTTCCTTGTAAACTATGCGAAGGCGATCATGCCATCCACCATTGTCCCTTCTTAGACGAGGCTAAAAGATTTTTGGACGATCGTCCGGTTTCACCGTTACGAATTCCTCCTGGATATAAAAAACTCTTACCGAGTTCGTCGCTAGTTGAAAATCCGGCTGACCCGCCCAGGTGGTCGGCCGAAGCATCTATCATTGAAGACGAACCATCTGAACCCATACCAGACGAAAGTCAAAAGGTCGAGGCGATAGTTGACCCGGTCTTGCCTTCAGAGGTTCCATCTTCAGATGATACAGTCACCGAAGACAACAAGGATGACACCGTCCAAATTCTTTTCGTAAGCACAGACTCCGATGAACATGGGGGAAATTTCCCCATTCCTTTACCACAGGAAGGAAGTTCGTCAGAGTCGAACCCGGCCATCTATTCGGTCCCACCTCCAAGCAACCTAGTTGTTTCCTTCGACTGGAATCAACTAGGTAGACCCTGTTTACCAGCTAGTGTACCATTCCGAATTATTGCTCAAATATATAGAATGGTTATGGCTGGTACCACCATAAATGAAGGGGCTTCTGTGAGTATCCTTTCCTCGACTGCTTGGAAAGCGCTTGGTTCGCCATCGCTTTTGCCTGAAATGAGGGATCTAACAGGCTTTGACAAAGGAACCAGTCGACCGTTAGGGATCCTTCCCAATGTGCCCATAACATTGAGAGGGAAAACCGTTCACATGAACGTAATGGTAGTCCAAGGACCCCTGGATTATAATCTACTCCTTGGATGAGACTATATTTATTGCATGGGAGCCATTGTCTCATCACTCTTTAGAGTAATGTGTTTTCCGCACGAAGGAAGAGTGGTCAAGCTCGTAGACCAGCTTTCATTTCCCGGATCACACATAGCAAATAGTCATATACCATCCCTGGATGGTCTTTTCACACAAGGAATGTCTCATCAATCTCCAGTCCGTCCACCTGATGAGCGCGAGTGATTCAGGGGACATGACTGAAACCCAGGGGGCATGCACCCTGTTTTGCTTCAGCAGGAAAACTTCGGGTATAGGGTAGGTTTCCGCAAGAGATATATGACTAGTCTGTACTCCCGTCCGTGATTGGAAAAGGGGGTTAGACTGGAATAAGATTCCCTCGTCAAAGTTATGTGAGTGGATTGTCTCACCTTTGTTTATTTTGGTAGACATTGCCGAAGAAGTGTTTTGTTTGCGGTGTGAATAGAACAATCTTTGGTAACCTGAAAGAGGTAGACCTTTCCTGATGAAACAAATGTTTTGTCGGTAGAATGAAAGGTGACCTTGAAGCTTTATTTTATACTTAGGGGCATGCAAACCTTTTGGCGTGCAAGCGAAGAGTGACCATTTATTTTTTTTAAATTTGTAGGTCCTCTAACCCTTTAAACCCGTAGGATTGGTCGTTTCCTAACTTGCATAAAGAAAGGATGTGGGGCAAAACTCTAAAAATTGCGGTTTTCATATATGAGACATTCTTATTATACGACTGGATTAATCGAGCAGTTTTAGCACATAGTTCAAGCTTGTTAAAAAATAAACATAAGTCATGAGCAAATGTTTCTCCCCGCGTTTAAGCTCGTTAAAAATGAACTATTTCCCGGTAAATAACCATCGTGAATGTAGTACTTCAGCCTTTAAATCCTTGGTCATGTTCTAATCATCACCTCCACTTTGTATTGGCTGATCATTCACCTCCATTTGATTGTTTACCCCTTTTGAGGAACAGCTGCGAAGAGTGATCCCACTAGCCATCCTTGTAACACTATCGTGATTGGAAAATTCCAAACCTTACCTGGAATCAGCTGCTACCCAATTTTATCACTCGTTCCTCAAAAGACGAGTCTCCTTTAAGCTTTTTTCAACTGACTCGTAAAATATGAAAAGATTGCCGAGCCATTGGCCTCTCCAGCTCGTTAAAGGGACCAGAAGTGCTATCCCTCCTTTAGATTTTAATCATTTTGGACCTGAGGGATTATTACATAAAAAGATCGAGCGCTTGTTTTGTTCGGCTCGTTAAAAGTATCGAAAAATTCATCCCTTCTGTATTGTTTTATACTTTTTTGGACTTAAGGGATTAGATGATGAAAAAGGAATTTTGGAGTTTCCTTTACGTTCCTTTTCAGACTCTCTAAAATTGAAAAGGACCGAGTTATCTTTGTCGTTAAACTCGTTAAAATCTAATAGCGACAAACTTGTCCATAGCAGACAAGAACGAGTTTCACTATCGCTAGGCTCGTTAAAACATAGCGATGGGTTTGCCCAAAGGGAAAATTATAGAACAAGCATATGTTATCCTCCTCAAGCTTGACAAAAATAAAGAGGTACTGATCAGCAATGGCTGGGGAAAAATTGGGAAGAAAACTTGAAGAAACTTTGTTGGTAGCAAGTTGCTCTTGAACATGACACTTTCACTCCGTATCCAAGTCGGGTTGGGTTGTTTCATTCACCGGTCACATTACCATGGTCCCATCACACCATCCACATTTGGGGTTAATGCTACCAATCCATCATGTCAGTGTCGCCGATATGCTCAAGAGAAGTCATTCAGAGAATTCACCTGTGTCTCACCCGCTGCAATACATTTACACTCCATTCTTTCATGACCGCCACCCTGAACCTTATATCACCAGAGCGGTTTCACCTCCATTAAAATCATTTGCTCCATTTCGTGTCATTGATGTGGGATTCATTAAGGCCCTCCTATGACGGATCGCTTCTTGTCGACATCAGCTCATTATCCAAGAAGTCGATCTAGGAACACCCCGTTCAGTACTTTGAAGCTTGCATGCCTCAATGGCAAGTTTCTCACTTCCGGCGACAGGTTTACATCAATGGCCTTCGACCGAAAGATTTTGCGTGGTGTTCGACACCAAGTCCTTTATTCACACCACATGAATTGTACTGCAGTACCTTGAGGGTCATTATCATTATCAGTGATTCCTCTCGTGCCTATTAACAACTTACATCATTGGCTGGTAATCAGGCGATGTCTTTCCATGTTTGACTCCAGAACATCTCTCACATGGATAGACTTGTACTTCGAGTGAAGATCGAACGAGATTGAAGACCCCAGATCTAGTTTCATCCATCCGGGCTGTGATATATATTCAGGGAAATAAAGACATCAAGTGTACATCATTTCTGCACAGATAATCATCCAATCAAAGGGATGATGACTCTACCAGAATCATCAGTTTACACTCAGACGATTGTCTGTCGTATGTACATGAAAATGAATTGATAAAGCTGAGCATGGGAATGCCCGCCTCAGCTAGATCATGAAAATATTATGAAGATAATGTATTGTATTGTATCTTATTACAGGTCTCCTCCCAGCTTGAAAAAACTTCGGATCCTCATAATAAAGCATTTCACCCGACATCAAAAGATTAACGACCTCATGCTTTAGGGGGCAACTGTTATAGGCATTTTTGGGCACTGCAACCCCAAGCATAAAATGTCCATAAACCAAGGGCTCCTAAGTCCCTAAAAGTGTTGTTCTAACCCATAAAGGAACAATGTCAACTGATTATAGCTTCTCCCAGAAGTTCTCCATGAAAAACTGCTCAGAACTGGTCAAAACAGGATCATTTCAGCTCCTCCATAGGCAAAGTGCGTTGCATCTCACCTAAGTACACTCTGTGGGTGTGTTGCATTTCAAAAAGCCCTTCTATGGAGTGCGATGGGCGAGAAGTGACAAATGGCAGTGTCAATCCGCGAGGTGGAGAGGCATGGAATCTTCCAGAAACTTCTCCTGTGACACTTGCCTCTCTGAATTCGACCAAGGATGAGTAAGAGATCATCAATCTCCAAGTGGAAGCAAGAACTATCAGAGGCAAGACACTAATCAAATCACAAGCTGACTCATCTCCCTTACAGATATCTATATATGGATCCCTCATCCCAGAGATCTAGAGGCTGGAATTTTGCATCTTGTAAGGAATTGTTGTTGGTTTCTTGAGACAACATCATAGTGTTGGGTGATCTAAGCCTTGTATGAGGTGAAGAAGGGCTTACTTGCTGAGAGGATGATGCTGGGTCAGAACAACTGGTTGTAACTCCCTTGGCTCTTTCTTGATTATCAATAAAAGCTATTCAAGTTTTCCTCCATACTCTTGTGTCATTTATGTTTTATGCATTTGTATGGTCAATTTACATCTGATCCTAGATTGTTTATGATTATAGATCCATGTTCTTGTATAGTGTTATGCTACTTTGATCCTACAGGTACTCTGTGAAGCTGGGCGTACAAGGAAGCAAGTAGCGAAGGACTATCAGGAGAGAGAGGAATCGAACTAGGAGATAAGTGCAAGACAGAGGTTGGTCTCCTTTGTTCTTCTCTCATCTATATTTCATAAAGGAAAAATGAAAGTAGCTTTACTTTGTTTGTTTCTAAGGTAGCTACCACACCTTAGTGGGATAAGCAGTTCTGTGTAGACACTTTTCCCTGTAACATTCCCGGATTCCAAACACTGAGATCTAAGCTGAACTTTTGGTTGTGTGTGACTAAGTTGGGAAAGGGTGAACCATGTATATCCATGGGGTAAGTGGGGAAACTGAAGTAACCCGCACAACGATTCAATATTCCCCAAAAGGCCAAGGCCCTGTGCTAGAAATGAACCAAAACAGAGAAGTTGGAGTTCTACCAGTGTGTCGCCAAGTGTTGTAGTGGCTACAACCACCCTCCAAAATTTTGACCTGCACCAATTTTGGAGCCTCCCTTGAGAGTTTCACTTAATTATTATACACACTCAGGTTCACTCTATGAGCTCATGTGAGCCTTTACATCTGCCTTGTTTGCTCTTTTCATTCAAGTTTACACACGCTGGTGTCTAGGTCATGCTTGCGACCATGTTCTGGTTATGCTCAAAGTCTTCACTTCATATGTGTTTGTTGTGTTCACTATTGTTATAGAAATTTTTGTGCCTTACAGCTCTAAGCATGAAATGTCCATAAACCAAGGGATCCTAAGTCCCTAAAAGTGTTGTTCCTGCCCCTAAAGGAACAAGGTCAACCAATTACAGCTTCTCCCAGAAGTTCTCCACCAGAAACTACTCAGAATCAGTCAAATCAGGATCATTTCAGCTGCTCCACTAGCTAGCTGCGTTGCATAGCACCCCAGTACACTAGCTAGGTGCGTTGCAACACACCTAAATGCACTACCAGGGTGCGCTGAGCGGGAAATGACAAATGGCAGTGTCATTCTGCGAGGTGGACAGTCAATGGAAGCTTCCAGAATCTTCCCTAATGACACTTGCCTCACTGAGTTCGACCAAGGATGAGTAAGAGGCTCTCAGTCTCCAAGTGGAAGCAAGAACTGACAGAGAGAAGCCACAAGTCAAATCATAAGCTGACTCATCCTCTTTGCATACATCTATATATGGATCCCTCATCCCAGAGATCCAGAGGCTGGAATTTTGTACTTTGCAGAGAATCGCTGTTGGTTTTGAGATAGAGATCAGTGCATCGGGTGATTTATGCTTTGTTGGAGGTGAAGAAGGGATTCCTTTGCTGGGAGGTTGATGCTGGATCGGGACTCACTTGGTTGTATCTCCTCCTGGATCTTCTTGTTATATTAATAAAACTATTTGAGTTTCTCCTACATGCTTGTGTATCAATGATGTTTTGTTATATTTTCATGTTTAGCTTAAATCTGATCCTAAGCTATTTATGAATGTAAATCTATGTCTTTGTGTAGTTTTCCTCTTCTGTGATCTTGCAGGAACTTGGTGAAGCTAGGCAAGTAAGGGAGCAGGTAGCTGGAATCTGTCAAAGAGGAGAGTGATTGGATCAACGGACTAGCGCAAGATACAGGTTAGTTCATTCTATTCCTCTTCGTTTACATTTCATAAAGAAGAATACGAAAGTAGTTTTCCTTGTTTGTTGCTAAGGCACTATCACACCTTAGTGGGATAGGGGCGTTCTGAGTAGATACTTTTCCCAACAACAAAATGGCGACTCCGCTGGGGAGCGTGTCTAGTTAGTTTGTTTGTGTTTCTCTTGTTGTTTGTTTCATAAACACAAAAGTAGCAATCGAACTACATTTGCCATTATCAAATGCAAAGTAGCTGCTACTTCAATCCACTCACTGGATTTGTTTATGATTTGAACAACTGATTCACAAATGATCTGATTGCCCTTTGTGATAGCTCTTAGTCCTCCTTTAAATCATCCCTCTGATTGTACCTTACTGATCGCTTTTACTCGGCCAAAAACCATAGCTTAAACTGCAAACCGTGACCTAGAACCCAGATAGAAGTCTCGTTTCTGCCCCAGCGCAGGCTCTGTGAAGAGGTTCTGCATTTCAACGCAAGTCCCGAGAGGGCTACCTGCACTGCAATTCAGTTTCTCTGTGCAACAGGTGCGCTGATCAGCCTTTGCCCTGTGCAGCTGAGGTTCTTTGCTTCATTTTGTCCAGTTTTGTCTCTGATTTTTGCAGCCTGTGATCAGTGTGTGTACCTGTCTGAAAACTCCTTTTCTTTGCCTTAATTCCGCCTCCTTTGTACAAAAAGCCTGTAGATGTTCTTTGTGTGTTTGTTACATCATTTACAGTTTTCCATTGAAAAAGTAGAATAGTCATACTGTCGTCCTTGGATTTAGATCCATCGTAAGTGTCGATTTTGATCTTAGGAGAAAGTTTGTTTACTGTTGACAGTTGATTATACTTTTACTTTTACCTTTGGTTTGAATTTGTCACTTTCTAGTGTCGAAACGAGTGTTTATTTCAAAATCATAAAGTGTCGTAATCTTCTCTACCTTTTGATTTCGAAAAGAAGCTTGTTTGTGTTGTTCACTTGAAAGCAAATTCAGATTTGTACATCAACTTTCTTTTTAGGCATCAATACTAAGAAAGTGAAAACAAATACATGCATATGTGCATTTGCATATTGATAATCTGTTTGGCTTGATTTAGGAAAAGTGCATTTACAGTGTGCTCTTTGCTCTTTGAGAAAAGATTATGTCTTTCTTTTCCCCTTGTAGCTAGGATTTTCATTGTTGAAAAGAGATAAAAGATTTGTTTATCATCTTTAGATTGCATTTAGGAATTACATCTACATCTCGTGGTGAACCCAAAAGGCAAACTTCTAAGAAAGATCAACTTAAAATAAATTGAATGAATCTAACAACGCTTTGGAACTTAACGCACAACATAGAGGTCTAGGCTAGAGACGTGTTCCGGCGTCGTAAAGCCTGGTAACTGTTGTCCTCACTGATGGTTGGGTGATTCCTCCACTTTGAGACGATAAGTGCCAGTACGGATTGTGCTCCCACGTACCGTCGAGTATATATTGGGAGACCCCTATAGGCTTAAAACCTTTTATCCATAGGAAGCCGTGTTGGCCGCCCTACTGATCGCAATGCACCGAACACAGCATTCGGGAAGATTGACTGCCGTACCGTAAAACGTATTCTGCAGTTTTGTGATTGGTTTGGCACTCCCTCTACCTAGATCTCCAGAGCAGTCCCTTTCGTTCCTTTTCAGACTCCTTAACGGAAAAGGTCCATCTGAGCACTTGTCACTTCAGGCTCATTAAAAATTGAAGGAGACTAGAGTCATCTTTTGTTTTTTCTTGACTCTTTAAAGTTGAAAAAACAAGTTGTGTCCAAGCGTCTTAAAATTAATTTTAAACGAAATATTCATACCCTTTTCCTATGTTGATCTTAGGTTGAGAAAATTGAGTCTACCAACCAAGGAATTCCCCTTGGTGGAAATCCTAGTCCCTTCTCCTCTCGGGGAGATGTTGGTGCACCCCATATGGCCACATTGTCGCTTCCAGGACTGACAATTGGCTTGCCAGTCTGGCTCTTCTCAACCAATGTCGTTCAAAACACCACTATTCCTGAACAATCGAATCAGCAATTAGGCGAATCCAGAGTTGCCCACCAACCTTCTACTTCCTCTAATTCTTCCTCTCCTCCTTCCTCTTCGCTTGATGGGGTTGGCAAAGCCAAAAGTCAAGTTCCCAAGGAGAAGAAGGAGAAGAAGAAGAAAGAGAAGAAGAAGAAGGAGCCGAAGGCGAACGGGGGAAAACGAGTGGCGTCTAACGAAAATCCACACACTGCACCGACTAGGCCTAAATCGCCATGTGTCATTTGCAGAGGAGACCACTTTCACAGAGATTGTCCTTGCATCACTCGGATACTAAGGGATTGGTCTCCTCGTTTGCACAATCCGGTGTCATCAACCTCTGATGATCATGTTGAAAGCACACCGTCCACTAGCGAAAGTGAAGCCCCAGGACAAAAAGGGAAAGCTAGATTTCCCTGTAAACTGTGCGAAGGCAATCATGCTGTCCACCGTTGTCCCTTCTTAGACGAAGCGAAAAGAGTTTTGGATGATCATCTGGTTTCATCGTTACGACTTCCTCCTGGATATAAAAAACTCTTGCCGAGTCCGTCGCTAGTTGAGAATCCAGCTGGCCCGCTCAAGTGGTCGGCTGAAGCGCCTATCATCGAAGATAAACCATCTAAATCCATACCAGACGAAACTCAAAAGGTCGAGACGACAGTTGACCCGGTCTTGCCTTCAGAGGTTTTATCTTCGGATGATACAGTCACTGAAGAGAACAAAGATGACACCGTCCAAATTCTCTTCATCAACACAGACTCCGACGAGCATGGGGGCAGTTTACCCATTCCCTTACCACAAGAGGGAAGTTCGTCAGAGCCATACCCAGCCGTCTACTCGGTCCCACCTCCAAGCAACCTAGTTGTCTCCTTCGACTGGAATCAACTAGGCAGACCCCGTTTACCAGCAAGCATACCATTTCGAATTATCGTTCAAATATATAGAATGGTCATGGCTGGTACCATCATAGATGAGGGGGCTTCTGTGAGTATCCTTTCCTCTATTGCTTGGAAAGCGCTTGGTTCGCCATCGCTGTTGCCTGAGATGAGAAATCTGACAAGCTTTGATAAAGGAACCAGTCGACCTTTAGGGATCCTCCCCAATGTGCCCATAACATTGAGAGGGAAGACAATTCAAATGAACGTAATGGTCGTTCAAGGACCCTTGGATTATAACCTACTCCTTGGACGAGACTATATTTATTGCATGGGAACCATCGTCTCCTCACTCTTTAGAGTAATGTGTTTTCCGCACGAAGGAAGAGTGGTCAAGCTCGTAGACCAGCTTTCATTTCCCGGATCACGCATAGCAAATAGTCATATACCATCACTAAATGGTCTCTTCATGCAAGAAATGTCTCAACCCCCAGTCCATCCTCCCGATGAGCGTGAGTAATTCGGAGGGATATGATGGAAACCCAGGGGGCATGCACCCTGGTCTGCTTCGGCAGGAAAACTTCAGGTATAGGGTAGGTTTCCGCGGGAGAATATGACTAGTATGTACCCCGTCCGTGATTGGAAAAGGGGTTATTCTAGAACAAGATTCTCTTGTCAAAGTTACGTAAGTGGCGAGCACCGCCACTCACCTTTGTTTATCTTGGTAGACATCGCCAGAGAAGTGTTTTGTTTACACCGTAAATAGAACAATCTTTGGGTAACCTGTAAGAGGTAGTAACCTTCCTGATAAAACGAATGTTTTGTCAGCTTGAATAAAGGGTGACCCTTCCTGATAAAACAAATGTTTTGTCAGCTCGAATAGAGGGAGACCTTGAAACTCTGTTTTATACCTGGGGGCATGCAAACCTTTTGGAGTGCAAGCGAGAGGCGGCTATTTATTTTTTAAATTTTTAGGACCTCTAACCATTTAAACTCGTAGGATTAGTCGTCACCTAACTTGCATAAAGAAAGGATGTGGGGCAAAAATCTAAAAGTTTCCGTTTTATATGAGACATTCTTATCATATGACTGGATTAATCGAGTAGTTTTAGCACATAGTTCAAGCTCGTTAAAAAATAAACATAAGACATGAGCAAGTGTTTCCACCCGTGTTTAAGCTCATTAAAAAATGAACTATTCCCCGGTAAATAACCACCGTGAATGAAGATTTCAGCCATTAAAGCCTTGGTCATGTTTGCACCATCACCTCCACTTTTCCATTGGCCGATCATTCACCTCCATTTGATTGTTTACCCATTTTGAGAAACAACTGCGAAGAGTGATTTCACCAGCCATCCTTGTGACACTGCCGTGATTGGAAAATTCCAACCCTTACCTGGAATCAGCTGCTACCCATTTTATCACTCGTTCCTCAAAAGACGAGTCTTCTTTAAGCTCTTTTCAACTGACTCGTAAAATATGAAAAGATTGCCGAGTTTTGGCCTTCCAGCGCGTTAAAGCAACCGGAAGCGCTATCCCTCCTCTAGATTTTAATCTTTTTGGACCTGAGGGATTATTGCACAAAAAGATCGAGCGCTTGTTTTGTTCGGCTCATTAAAACTATCGAAAATTCATCCCTTCTGTATTGTTTTATACTTTTTTCGGACTTAAGGGATTAGATGACGAAAAAGGAATTTCGGAGTTACCTTTACGTACCTTTTCAGACTCCCTAAAAATGAAAAGGACTGAGTTATCTTGGTCGTTAAACTCGTTAAAAAGATTAATAGTGACAAACTTGTCTTTAGACGAGAACGAGTTTCACTATCGCTAAGCTCGTTAAAACATAGCGATGGGTTTGCCCGAAGGGAAAATTATAGAACAAGCATATGTTATCCTCCTCAAGCTTGACAAAAATAAAGAGGTACTGGTCAGCAATGACTGGGGAAAAATTGGGAAGAAACTCAAAGAATCTTTATTGGTAGCAAGTCGCTCTTGAACATGACACTTCCACTCCGTGCCTGAGTCGGGTTGGGTTGTTTCATTCACCGGTCACATCACCATGGTCACGCCATACCATCCACATTTGGGGTAAATGCTACCAATCCATCACATAAGTGTCGCCGACATGTTCAAGAGAAGTCATCCAGAGAAGTCACCCGTGTTCCATCCACTACCATACATTATACTTCATTCCTTCATGACCGCCATCCTGAACCATATATCATCAGATCGTTTTCACCTCCATCAAAATCATTTGCTCCGTTCCGTGTCATTGATGTGGGATTCATTAAGGCCCTCCTTTGACGGGTCGCTTCTTGTCGACACCAGCTCATTATCCAAGAAGTTGATCTAGGAACACCCCATTCAGTACTTTGAAGCTTGCATGCCTCAATGGCAAGTTTCTCACTTTCGGCGACAGGTATACATCAATGACCTTCGACCGAAAGATTTTGCGTGGTGTTCGATGCCAAGTCCTTTATTCACACCACGTGAATTGTACTGCAGTACCTTGAGGGTCATCATCATTATCAGTGATTCCTTTCGCGCTTGTTAACAGTTTACATCATCGACTGGTAATCAAGTGATGTCTTTCCATGTTCGACTTCAAAACATTTCTCACATGGATCAACTTGTACTTCAAGTGAAGATCGGACGAGATTGAAGACCCCAGATCTAGTTTCATCCATCCGGGCTGCGATATATATTCGGGAAAAATAAAGACATTGACATGTACAGCATTGCAGCACAGATAATCATCCTACCAAAAGGATGATGACTTCATCAAAATCATCAGTCTACCATCAGACGATTGTCTGTCCTGTGTACATAAAGATGAATTTATAAAGCTGAGCATGGGAATGCCCACCTCAGCTAGATCATGAAAACAGTATGAAGATAATGTATTGTATTGTATCTTATTACAGGTCTCCTCTTAGCATTGAAAGAACTTCGGATCCTCCTAATAAAGCATTTCACCCGATAAACGGCCTCATACTTTAGGGGGCAACTGTTATAGACATTTTTATGCCTTGCAACTCTAAGCATGAAATGTCCATAAACCAAGGGATCCTAAGTCCCTAAAAGTGTTGTTCCTGCCCCTAAAGTAACAAGGTCAACCAATTACAGCTTCTCCCAGAAGTTCTCCACCAGAAACTGCTCAGAATCAATCAAATCAGGATCATTTTAGCTGCTCCACTAGCCAACTGCATTGCATAGCACCCCAGTACACTAGCTAGGTGCGTTGAAACGCACCT
This sequence comes from Pinus tabuliformis, assembly GCA_031772625.1. NCBI lineage: Eukaryota > Viridiplantae > Streptophyta > Pinopsida > Pinales > Pinaceae > Pinus > Pinus tabuliformis. Next base: position 877,982,443 of record CM062820.1, on the reverse strand, counting down.
AAATGCACTACCAGGGTGCACTAAGCGGGAAATGACAAATGGCAGTGTTATTCCGCGAGGTGGACAGACAATGGAAGCTTCCAGAATCTTCCCCAATGACACTTGCCTCACTGAGTTTGACCAAGGATGAGTAAGAGGCTCTCAGTCTCCAAGTGGAAGCAAGAACTGACAGAGAGAAGCCACAAGTCAAATCATAAGCTTACTCATCCTCTTTGCATACATCTATATATGGATCCCTCATCCCAGAGATCCAGAGGCTGGAATTTTGTACTTTGCAGAGAATTGTTGTTGGTTTTGAGATAGAGATCAGTGCATTGGGTGATTTATGCTTTGTTGGAGGTGAAGAAGGGATTCCTTTGCTGGGAGGTTGATGCTGGATCGAGACTCACTTGGTTGTATCTCCTCCTGGATCTTCTTGTTATATTAATAAAACTATTTGAGTTTCTCCTACATGCTTGTGTATCAATGATGTTTTGTTATATTTGCATGTTTAGCTTAAATCTGATCCTAAGCTATTTATGAATGTAAATCTATGTTTTTGTGTAGTTTTCCTCTTCTGTGATCTTGCAGGAACTTGGTGAAGCTGGGAAAGTAAGGGAGCAGGTAGATGGAAGCTGTCAAAGAGGAGAGTGATTGGATCAACGGACTAGCGCAAGATACAGGTTAGTTCATTCTATTCCTCTTCGTTTACATTTCATAAAGAAGAATACAAAAGTAGTTTTCCTTGTTTGTTGCTAAGGCACTGTCACACCTTAGTGGGATAGGGGCGTTCTGAGTAGATACTTTTCCCAACAACAACTATGAAAGCATCTGTCGCACTACAACACTGAGTCACATTCACTGTCGAGCAAGCATCGTCTCGATCATTAAATGGTCAATCACAAGTGTCGCACTTGTCACTTGCACACCGTCGATCAGTCATGTTGAGCAAGTGTGTCTAGATGGTTTGGGTCGTTTTGTCGTCGATTCATGTGAGTGTGTGTTTGTATGATCACCTCCGCGTCTTTCGATCGTCCACACACTTAGTAATTTTTGCTGAAGTTCTAACGACTAGACCCTCCTCTGATAGCCGAACCATCGCCCCGCTTTCGACTCGATCGAATGGCAACCAGAACAACGCAGAAGCACCAAGCTAGTATTTTCAAGCTGTGCTGCCCGCAAGAATTTTAGGTCAACTTCCATGCTGACCACATGGACAGTCGGACCCGACAGTCACCCCAGGACTGACTTCCTTCAAATATTTCATAGAGGCCACTGACTTCACTCGCTTAACTAATTGAGGAAATTGCATATATAGGTTGGACAAACATAAAGTGCCCGTCCTTGTCTCCTTTAGAAAATTGCATATTTTTCTTAGTTAGTCATCTCGACACGTGACCGACTGTTCATCCCAGAAATTGTGCAGTTTTCATGAGCAGGCCTTCCACTTGCCATCAGTCAGCTCAACTCAAAAATTGTACAGAGATGATCAGTAGGGCAACCTCACGGCCTCAGTGCAATTTTCCTTGCCAGCAGCCCCTAGCAGTAGATTGCCAATTCCCTCCAAGAATTGCGCAGTTTCTGCTGCTAGTGACTCCAACAACTAACTGGTAGTTCGCTCTAGGAATTGCGCAGTTTTGGTTACTAGTGACCCCAATTGCCAACTGGCAATTCCCTATGGGAATTGCACAGTTTTGGCTGCCAGTCTGCCGGGCATTTCCCCCAAAGAACTGTGCAATCCCTTCCTGCTGACTCTTCATGTAGCCCGACCCGTTCCTCTAGAAAATTGCATAAATCTGGCTGTCCAACCCCTACTACCTGTTCATTCTAAAAAATGTGCAGAGCATGCCTACCTTGCCTTCCAGCAGCTTGGACTGTCCCTCCCAAAATTTGCACAATTTTGCCTCCCAACCGAGCGAGACCTCGTAGGCAGTCACTATTGACTCAGATTGTCCGTTTCCATCACTTAGTGACTCTTGTGCAGTTTTCATCAACAGTGCCCGGATCCATCATTCCAACCTTGTTGCCTCTCCTGGTCACCTACATCCGAAATGATCATGTGTCATGGTAGACTAATATGTTTTGTCTTTGATGTCGTCTCATCATGTGTGACTGTAGGTACAGGTACACCAACAAACATGGCAAAATGACGAACTAGATAAACGAAGCGAGCACATGCAGAAGGAAAAGTTCACCAATGGACGAACGAATGATGCATGTGAAATGGACAAATGCGATGAACATGCACCTTCGCGAATAGATGAGCCTATCAAGCCTTCCAACATGCAAGCAAGGTACAACATGTTAAAGCTTCATCAAGTGAACCAAGGACCATCGAAAACTCCGCGCACTTCGCCATGCAGAGGTGAAGCTATGATACAACATAAAGACATCCATCACCCAACAACACTATCATTCGACATGCACTCCAGCAGCAGGACACATGTACCAACACTGTCATGTCAAGTCATGTCGAGTCACGTCATGAGTCATGTCACTCACATCTCCACTATGGGCTTGTTATCAATCAATGTGATGTAACATTGAAGTCTAAGAGATCCACTTGTTGAACAAAGAGTCATGTATGTCTAAAAGTCATGGAAGTCAAATGGTCATGAGGGTAGTTGAACAACTTAAAGGGTCAGTTTCACCCTTGGCTATAAATACCCTCTCATTTGTACATGTAAAGGACTTTTCACCTCAACTCCTCCCACATAGACAAGAGAGTTTGTAATATTTTCTTTGAGGAGTAAGTAGTGGCTCCAACGCCGCGCACTTGGGGTTAGTGATGTATGGTGTAACGATGTGTCTTGGAACTTTCGCTTAATTCAGAAGCCTACTAACAAGCCAACACATTTTCACATATGTATTGTATCAGTTGTAAGACTAATATTTAACACTTGTAATGCATGTTGCTTTAACTTGTGTTCTACATATGAACTGTTTCATTTGTTGTAATGCATAATCTATTAATGGAAATGTGTTGTATATGATGTTAACATTGTCTCGCTTGTGGGGGCTGCTCTCCTGGACATCATACATACCTTTCACATGAAGATTACTGTAAAAACCGTTGCACTCATTCGGACTGATCCATGAGTGCTGTACGTGTTGTATTACCTTGTATGTTGTGACTGTTGCATCCGTGTGGACTACTCCACTAGACGTTGTGCATGCCCTGTTGTGTTGTGTGTTCCTAGCAGTGCTGGGAATGCTCCCAATTGACCTAGAACTCACTCTCACCCTTCCCCTCAACAATGAAAGAACCATTGACACGAGTGACACTTACACTCACTAGGCATGTGAACTTCATTTCTCAAAGACAAAGAAAACCACTCTCCTGTGCTGAAAAACAAGAGTTGATGCAAATCCTTAAGACAATGGCAATTGGGCCATCATAACAGATGGGACTCCCACACCAAATGGTGTGAGTTCTAGTTGGGACTTCAGAACGGGGTGATCCCCTTAATGTTGGCGGGTCCAACACCGTCAACAGGCTGGAAGGATTTTGATCCAAGGAGAAGGTTGGAGATCATGGGAAAAGACTTGTAACATCAAGGAAATGAGGTTGTAAGTTTTTTCTCCTTTTTTTCAATAACAAGAAATTTTTCTTTCCTAATCATATCTATTCTGATATCATTTGTGAGATTCCTTGATCTCTCATTTAGGTTATGATTGGTTATTGATTCAATTTATGATGTATGCTGAGTTAAGAATTTCATTTATCTTTCATTCTATATACTAGATGCTTTGATCCTTTGTGTGTTTATGTCTATGTAGATCTCCTTTGAAACATCATGGAGAAGTCGTGGAAAGAACTGGAACAGTCTCTAAATCATCAAAGAGAGGCCAACTGTGTAATGCACTGAAAGGAGTTCAACAGACACTTCGTTAAACCAGTAAATGATCCCTCACATATTACTTGTTTCAATCAATCATAAGCTAAGGAAAGGTAACATTTATTTTCTTGTTTGTTACTAGATTTCGTTTGAGATCTAGGGAGATCCATCTTTTCTGCAAGAAGGATTAGTCCTCCTAACAAATTTGCGACTCCACTACGGAATGTCTCGTTCTCCATCATCTCCTTGTTTTGACTTTTGATCCTTTTTGTCATAGCCTTGTCTAAGTGTTTGAAAAATATTGAAAGTCTGTATTTTATGATTTGTTTGACTTAATTTTATCTTTTAGTGGATCTTCCTGAGGTGCACACTTTATCTTTAGTTATAGAGCGTACTTCTACGCACTTAGATTTTAACAACAATGCGTATACGCACTGAATAATATTGATTGCAGATTTTTTTTTGAAAATTTAAGCTTTCCCATTGCTGAGTCCATGAAATTTTCATTAATGTGTTTAGTTAGACTTGTTTACCTTCTGGAAATCTACTCCTTATTTTGATTTGATTTTTTGGGTTGCCTTTTTTGAAGAATTATTTAATTTTACAAATTAGTGTTCAAAGTTTGATCTGGTGAGTTGCTAATTAATAAAAAGAAATATCAGTCACTGCTGAGATAGTTTGAGTCTATCCTTTTTTACATCAAAAGATTAGATTAAGTACTTTGTTTTCATAATTTCAAAGTGTCATTAGTATTAGGAACATTTAGGGTTTTTCAAGGCAACACTTGTGATTGAGAGTTTTTTGTTTTGTCAAAGTGAATACAAATTATTTCTCTCTATAAGACAACACAATCTTCTGCTTATAGTGATTTGTAACTCATTAGTCAAATTGAAATTATGGCTTGTGTTTGTTGAAGGAATATTTCATTGTTTGTTTTTGGGGATGGAATAAGTTGTTTAGATAAAAAATTGGCTTCTTGTAACTTAGATTTTGAGGAATTTGGATTGCATTTGTCAAAGAAAAGCCAAGATTCATGTATTCTAGATTCTCTCTGATTTGTATCTTAAAAATGATTCATTGATTCTTTTATTTTTGAAGAGTTAATGAAACCTCTTCTCTTATTTTAGTTACAATTCATCGAAATCAAAATATTATAATATCATGTTTGATTGCATTAAATTTTTGAGTCAAGTCATAACACCATCAGTTTCACATCCATTTAGCATGTGAGTAAGTAAAAACTTAAAAAAATAATGATAATAAAATAAAACTAGATTTTTATTATTATTTTAGGGCTCTTTTCCACCTACATTAGATCAGGTTGTAGGGATTTGGAATAGGGAAGTGAGTTAACTTTCAAAATCTGCAAACAAACATTTGAATCTTATGATAGGGAGTAAATCCATTTATTGCAATTTGGCTCTCGGAAGCTCCCCTTACAAATGAGTTAAACATGAGATCATGTTGAAACAAATGGAGTGATCGACCCAACTTCATTGGTTACAATAAAGAAATTTACACGTATTAAAAATGGTGCCGAAAGTTATTGGGAGTCACTTGGAAGTAAACCTCAGATTAACCATGTTGAGGAACTTTCAAGGGGATTAAGCTTTGTTGCTCTTCCCTTGATTTTACGTCTGATCTGCGATTGTTCCCCCAGGTTAAATTATTTTAAGTGTAACCTTAGAGACAATAATATTAGGGCTATTGCCCATGATGACAACAAAGGGGAAGTCTCTGTTGTACCTGGAACAAATGTTGGCTAGAATCACTTGGACATTTTTGGAGGGTATTCTTCATTGGAGATGGCATAAGTGAAGTTACTTGCACCAGCTCGTGTACATTAAGAAGATTGTCAGCGTAACTAGTTCCACCCACTCTATCTTTAGCCACTTTTCACATTGATCTTTGTGACGTTTAATTTCATCACCAACTAGTGATTTCATCATGAAAAATTTGTTTGCATGGTTTGACTCCTTAGATTTACTAGCGTGTGTTAATTACTTGTTTTTAATTTTTACAGACCTTAGGTGTGGATTGTGATTTTGAATTCTAAGTTGATCCTAATGGCAACAATGCCCAAAGTTATCGATAAAGAACCCCCTTTTAACGAGAATCCTAGTCCTCTCCCTGGCTTTGAAAATTTCAATCCTCCTTATATGGCTACATTGTCACTTCCCAGATTCATGATAGGTTTAGCAGTGTGGTTGTTTTCAATTTTATTTAATCCCAAATACCCAAACTATTCCACCTCAACTGAGTTCATCATCTCAACATCACCAAACTTATTCACCTAACATGTCCTCCTCCCTTTCTTGTTCTTTTCTTGGTAAGAGCCTTGATGTTAGTAACTAGGTGACTAAGAAGAAGAATAAATGGAAGAAAAAGAAGAAGCAAGATAAGAAAGATTTCAACCAACCAACCATGGATGTAGCTATTGATAATGTTGAGGAAACTTCCAACATGCATCACAATCCCATATAATACTTAAGACAATGGCAACCATGCCATCATACCGGATGGGACTCCCACACCAAATGGTGTGAGGTCTAGCTGGGACTTCATACTGAGGTGATCCCCTGAATGTTGGTGGGTCCAGTGTTGTCAACAGGCTGGAAGGATTTTCATCCAAGGAGAAGGTTGGAGATCATGGGAAAAGACTTGTAGCATCAAGGCAATGAGGTTGTAAGTTTGTTCTCCTTTTTTTCAATAAAAAGAAATTGTTCTTTCCTAATCATATCTATTTTGATATCATTTGTGAGATTCCTTGATCACTCATATAGGTTATGATTGGTTATTGATTTAATTTATGATGTATGCTGAGTTAAGAATTTCATTTATCTTTCATTCTATATACTAGATGCTTTGATCCTTTGTGTGTTTATGTCTATGCATATCTCCTTTGAAACATCATGGAGAAGCTGTGGAAAGAACTGGAAAAATCTCTAAATCATCAAAGAAAAGCCAACTGTGTAAGGCACTGAAAGGAGTTCAACATACACTTCATTAAACTGGTAAATGATCCCTCACATATTACTTGTTTCAATCAATTGTAAGCTAAGGAAAGGTAACATTTATTTTCTTGTTTGTTACTAGATTTCGTTTGAGATCTAGGGAGATCCATCTTTTCTGCAAGAAGGATTAATCTTCCTAACAAATTGGCGACTCCACTGCGGAAAATCTCGTTCTCCATCATCTCCTTGTTCTGACTTTTGATCCTTTTTGTCATAGCCCTATCTGAGTGTTTGAAAAATATTGAAAGTCTGGATTTTATGATTTGTCTGACTTATTTTTATCTTTTAGTGAATTTTCCCGAGGTGCACACTTTATCTTTAGTTATAGAGCGTACTTCTACGCACTTAGATTTTAACAACAATGCGTATATGCATTGAATAATATTATTGCAGTTTTTTTTTGAAAATTTAAGCTTTCCCATTGCTGAGTCCATGAAATTTTCATTGATGTGTTTAGTTAGACTTTTTTGCCTTCTGGAAATCTACTCATTATTTTGATTTGATGTTTTGGGTTACCTTTTTTGAAGAATTATTTACTTTTACAAATTAGGGTTCAAAGTTTGATCTAGTGAGTTTCTAATTAATCAAAAGAAAGATCAGTCATTGCTGAGATAGTTTGAGTCTATCCTTTTTTTATGTTAAAAGATTAGATTAAGTACTTTGTTTTCGTAATTGCAAAGTGTCATTAGTATTAGGAAAATTTAGGGTTTTTCAAGGCAACACTTGTGATTGAGAGTTTTTTGTTTTGTCAAAGTGAATACAATTATTTCTCTCTATAAGACAACACAATCTTCTGCTTATAGTGATTTGTAACTCATTAGTCAAATTGAAATTATGGCTTGTGTTTGTTAAAGGAAGATTTCATTATTTGTTTTTGGGGATGTAACAAGTTTTTTAGATAAAAAATTGGCTTCTTGTAACTTAGATTTTGAGGAATTTAGGTTGCATTTGTCGAAGAAAAGCCAAGATTCATGTATTCTAGATTCTCTTTGATTTGTATCTTAAAAATGATTCATTGATTCTTTTATTTTTGAAGAGTTAATGAAACCTCTTCCCTTATTTTAGTTACAATTCATTGAAATCAAAATATTATGATATCATGTTCGATTGCATTAAAGTTTGAGTCAAGTCATAACACCATCAATTTCACATCCATTTAGCGTGTGAGTAAGTAACAACTTTAAAAAATAATGATAATAAAATAAAATAAGATTTTTATTATTATTTTAGGGTTCTTTTCCACCTACATTAGATCAGGTTGTAGGTATTTGGAATAGGGAAGTGAGTTAACTTTCGAAAGCTGCAAACAAACATTCAAATCTTGCGATAGGGAGTAAATCCATTTACTGTAATTTGGCTCTGGGAAGCTCCCCTTACAAATGAGTTAAACACGAGATCATGTTGAACCCGGTGGAGTGATCGACCCTACTTCATTAGTTACGATAGAGAAATCTACACATATTAAAAATGGTGCCGAAAGTTATTGGGAGTCACTTGGAAGTAAACCTCAGATTAACCATGTTGAGGAATTTTCAAGGGGATTAAGCTTTGTTACTCTTCCCTTGCTTTTACGTCCGATCTGTGATTGTTCCCCCAGGTTAAATTATTTTAAGTAGTAACCTTAGAGACCATAATATTAGGGCTATTTCCCATGGTGACGACAAAGGGGAAGTCTCTGCTATACCTGGAACAAATGTTGGCTAGAATCACTTGGACCTTTTTGGAGGGTATCCTTCACTAGAGATGGCATAAGTGAAGTTACTTGCACTAGATTTTGTACATTAATAAGGTTGTTAGCGTAATCAGTCCCACCCACTCTATATTTAGCCACTGTTCACATTGATCTTTATGAGGTTGAATTTCATCATCAACTAGTGATTTCACTATGAAGAATTTGTTTGCATGGTTTGACTCCTTAGATTTACTAGCATGTGTTAATTGATTGTTTTTACTTTTTACAGACCTTAGGTGTCGATTGTGATTTTGAATTCTAAGTTGAATCTAATGGCAACAATGCCTGAAGTTACCGATAAAGAACCCCCTTTTAATGAGAATCCTAGTCCTCTCCCTGGCTTTAAAAATTTTGGTCCTCCTTATATAGCTACATTATCACTTCCCAGATTCACGATAGGTTTACTTGTGTGGTTGTTTTCAATTTTATTTAATCCCAAATACTTGAACTATTCCACCTTAACTGAGTTCATCATATCAACATCACCAACCTTATTCACCTAACATGTCCTCCTCCCTTTCTTCTTCTTCGCTTGGTAAGAGCCTTGATGTTAGTAACCAGGTGACTAAGAAGAAGAAGAAATGGAAGAAAAAGAAGAAGCAAGATAAGAAATATTTCAACCAACCAACCATGGATGTAGGTATTAATAATTTTGAGGAAACTTCCAACATGCATCAAAATCCCATATACCCTTGCATGTTTTGTAAGGGTGACCATTTCCTTATCAATTTTCCTTGTATTCCTAAGGTATTGGAAGTATGGTCAGAAAATTCTTATCAACTTAATATTGATCCATCAACCAGTGATTGTGAGGTTCCTGGGAAAAAAGATAAAGTTAGGTTTCGTTGTAGGTTATGCAAAGAGATTCATCATAGTCACATTTTCCCTCATATGGATGAAGCCTCAAAATTGTTGGAAAAACTTACTGTTTCACAACAACAACTTCCAATAAGTTACTATAATTTTTCTCCCACCCTATCATCAATTAATGAAGTGATTGATAGAATTCCAATTACAGTCAATCCCACTCTTCCATTGGAGAGTGAAACACATATCACTTAGGTTGATGAGATGTTGGTTGATCAAGTGGTTGACTCGATTCCATCTTTGGTCATTCCCACTCTCCCTTTAGAGAGTTAAATTAATACACTTAGGTTCTTCTTGTTACTTGATATTATTTTACACATGGGGGAATTTCACCTATTTCCATTGACCTCCCTCCAAGTAATGAGGATATTTCCTTTTATTGGAGTAGACTAACATGACCCTGTCTTCCTTCTTCCACCCTTTTCCAAATCAATGTGAAAGCGTATGGTAAGAATGTGCATCACACAAATGTCGACAAAGGTGCTTCTGTCAGTATTTTATCCTCATCTACTTGGCAATATTTGGGTTCCCACCAGCTTGTGCCTGTTACACAGACAGAGTATTTTATCCTCATCTACTTGGCAATATTTGGGTTCCCACCAGCTTGTGCCTGTTACACAGAATATGTTGTATTTTAACGAAACCATTAACAAACCTTTAGGGATTATTCCTAAGTTACCTATTACTCTGAAAGGTAAAACTATATGTATTGATATTATGGTAGTCCAAGGCCCCTTGGATTTTAATTTTCTCCTTGGTCGAGAATATGTATATGCCATGAAAGTTGTCATGTCCACACTCTTTTGAGTGATGTCTTTCCCTTATAATGGAAACATTGTGACTATTGAACAACTTTCATTCGTTGGTCTTGATTCAACTACCAACCATCTGAAATCCCCGAATGTTCCTCATATGCAAGTGGTATACACCCCACCACAAGTTAATTTTGTGGCAACCAACACCAAGTTTTTAGTTACCCATGCAAGCGAGCCCCTTACTGTTTGCTCGACTTCTTTTCACTCAGATCCGGTAATTGATATAGGGAACCCTATGGGGGAATTTGAAATAGATTTTCTTACCACTCCTGATTCTCTTCTCATGGGTTCTTTCCAAAGAGATATTATTACTTCTGATGAAGATCTATTGGGAGACATGTGTTACAGATCCATTTGGGCACATCACTCCTATCATCTAGATCAATGTTTTAGGGCTCATCAAACCCTAATTTCAGATGCTACATGTCCTAAACAAGTCAACCTTTTGAATTCCTCCTTCCCAGACAGTTTCATGGCCTGAAGACATCCTAAAATAACCTCTAGAGGGACTAGTGCAGGTAGGCCCACGCAAGGGTGCACTACAAAGTAATTAAGTCCATGCCAAGGTGTTCTACAGAGAACATAGGCCCTCTTTGACCTACACTGGGCGAGTTTGAGCGAAATTCACATAGGGTTTGGGGAATATTCTTATCTTTTGGAGCCTTCTAGAAGATTCCCACACTTATCATCTCCTATAAGCTCGAAAATGGATGAGGAATGAGTTAAGATACCTCCTATCCTCTCATCCCTTCCCCCATGGAACTAATTCTAGGTATGGAAGGCAATTCATTAACCTCATTGATGACAAAACCTCCTCCATCTTCCTATAAATTGAGCACTCATCTAAGTGATCAAGGGCCAAACTTTGATGAATTGTAAGGAGATAAATGCTAGTTTGAGAATTGAGACTATTGTAAGTGTCGTTATGCTACCGGAATGTCATGCTTATGATGTGATGTGGATGGAACCAAAGCTGGAGGAGTGACTTTGAATCAGGCTTCATGGTTGTAATTCTTCCTTCTATTCAATAAAGTATTTATACTTTTTTCCATATGATTATCTTGATATATGATGCTTATATGTGTGAATGTATCTGATTCCATTTACTTGTAATCAATAGATCTTTTGCTTTGATTGGTTCTTTGTCTTTTGTTGATGTTTACAGGTACTTCTCAAGTGTGTTAAGTACAGGAAGGAGCAACAAGACCGATAAAAGGGAGACAAGAGGAAAGCGAAAATACAAGTAGGTCCTCTCATTCTCTTTGTCTTATCTATTGTTTATAGAAAAATGTTAAAGTGCTTTAAACTGTTGTTCTAGATATGGCTACTTATATAGGGAATTAGTATTTATCCATAGATACCAAATTCTTCATAACACCATGTTCGGGAAGTATCCCTTGATATGTGTTTCTTCCAAATGGAAGCCATGATCCAGGTCATAATGAGGATGGTTCTTTTACTGTGTCAACCTCGTTAATAAATGAAACATGTTACTATGAGGATGGTTCTTTTACTGTGTCAACCTCATTAACAAATGAAACAAGTTCTTATGAGGATAATTATTTTACTATGTCAACCTCTTTAAAAAATGAAACAAGTCCTTTTGAGGATAGTTTGTTTACTATGTCAACCTCATTAAAAAATGAAAAAGGTCCTTATGAGGATGGTTCTTTTATTGCGTCAACCTCGTTAAAAAATGAAACAGGTCCCCATGAGGTTGGTTCCTTTACTGTGTCAACCGCGATGAAAAATGAAATAGGTCCTTATGAGCATAATTCCTTTTCTTGTGTCAAGCTCGTTAAAAAATGAAACAAAGTTCCATGATTATAGTCCCTTTTCTTGTGTCAAGCTCATTAAAAAATGAAACAAGGGTTATGAGCATAGTTCTTATCCTGTGTCAAGCTCATTAAGAAATGAAACAAATCCTCCCCTAATTAAGTTGAGTCTTCCACCTTATCTCGTAAATGAACCTTCATTTCACCACCTATCAATAATCGATAATCTACTTGTTGGGGCAATTATATGAATGATATATTGCCATAAATTAAATTATCAACTAGGGATTTGTAATAAGTAGAGATGATACACTATATGTGCCGATAATGGATAAGTTCCTATGTCTGATGAGTATAGCCTAAATAAGAAGCATTCAAAACCAACACTCCATTTCACAAATTTCAATCTAACTTCCTCACACAATTTAAAGGTTAGAAAGCAAATACAAAAATAAAATCTCAACAAGTATGTGATCTAAAGGTTTTTTCTCAGGTAATAAGTTTGTCCATGTACATGCTCATGAAATAAAAATATGGATTCAACTTTGTTTTCCTATAGCAACTGGCTTAAATCAACTTATTGCAATCAAGCATCAAGTAAAGCAATCATTCCTAATCTAACTAGCTCTAAAGGAAGCCATACATTCTTACACAAGAAATGTTAGGTATGACAAGAGTCTTCACTAACATCACATGTAGGTGAATTGTGAGATATATGATCTTAACTCTTCCCGTTCTTTAAAATAGAAATCAATAATTAAATATATAATCTAAGAAATAAAGTTTTCATTCTGTTGTGCTGTTCAACAAACCCCAATTTTTATATAATAATTTCCTATGAAATTAATTATTTAAAAATAGGGGACCCTTTGTAACGTTTTAAAACACAAAAAAGAAAATAAATAAATACATAAATAAACATATATATATATATATATATATTTGTTTTTGAATAAAACATGTTTTATAAAAAATAATAAAACATCTTTTTTAGTTTTAAAACGATTTGGTTTTATTTCATAAAAATAAAAAATCTAAATAGCCCCCGAGACCAAAAATCATACTTAGGCTTTAAAAGCTTTAAGTATTAAACATTGTGTTATCAAAATAAAAATAATAAATCAGAGTTCAATTAAAATATGAGTTATGATTTAAAACTCCGACTTATCCAAAATCCCGCTCCCCACATCGCAAATCAACACAATAAATAGGCCATGGCTTAATGCCCCTCCGCTAACTCCATTGTGATTGTGATTTAAAAAATAGACTCGACAACGGTATTAACGCAATTCTTTAAGCCATCATGTCTGTAGATCGCAATATCCACGGTCTAAAGGCCTTGAATCCATTACGATTGCGATTAGCCGACCCGACGGGATCGTAAACTCCACTTTATTAAATACCCCGTGTCCGCGCAATCACAAGAACCACAAGCTTGACCCCTCTCCACCCCTCTGCAATGTGATTTTCAATCAGCTCCAGACCCGATAGAGTTATAAAAAGCAATTTAATAAAATATCACATCCGTGGCTATCAAAGTTTTATTAGCCATTTCGCCCATTCCAAAATCCCCTATCAAATGTGATTGTGATCTACGATAAGACTCATTCCTCCGGCACGTAGTCATATACCACATCATCCTCCACATCATCATTACGTCACTTTCCATGTCATTCCCTAGACATCGCAATCACAAATTTTAATGGCATTGTGTGTTATCCACCACTCCATAATTGCAATGCGATCAACCCATCCCTTCTTTCCCGTGAATGCGATATTGCAATTGATGAGCCTCAGTATTGCAACAAGAATACTGCAACTCTTAGGGCTACCAACTTTACTTATCAACCTGGGGTTCATACAAACTTGGAGGTGACAGTGTTATATGCATAAGTAAAAGTGAAGGTACTGCCTGTTGTCACTGCTCATCTGGCAAGAGACCCCAGGGGTTCCAATCCAGACTTCTATAGGGTCAGAAGAAGCTTAATGGAAGAAAAGCAAATCTATCCTAAGGGAGAGCTACTTCTACTATAGTATTAAAGAAAACAACATGTAATGATAAACCACACCATAGCCTAACTAACCAATTAAACAACCATGATAAGTAGAATTTCTAAAACAATCACTAATTCTAAGGCTGTTATGTAAGTTGCAGAAGTAAAGAGCATCAAACTATCCTAAGGTGCAAGCAAAGAAACTAAGCTAAATCGGTTTTCAAGCGGAAAAAGCAGTCGAAGATTGAAATTGGTGAAAGGAGGATGTAGGGATACAGTAGCGCCTAGGGACTGTTGGATCGATCAATGAGTAGAATATGGACGGTGGAGATCTTATTGCGGGGTCTTAAGCAAATAAATGCATGAAAAAGTTTAATGAAGCGATGAACGACGAATATCGTATCGCGGGGTCTTAAGCGAATAAATGGATGAACAAGGTTAATGAAGCAGATGAACGGTGGAGATCGTATTGCGAAGGCTTAAGTGAATGGATGGACGAACAAGGTAATAAAGCAGATGAATGGCCGAGATCTAATCGCGGAGATTAAGTGCATGGATGGATGAACGAGGTTAACGAAGCGATGAACGGCTGAGATTTTATCGTGCGGATTAAGTGACTAGATGGGTGAATAGATGAACGCACGCGAGGAATGGTTGAGATCTTATCGCATGGATGAAGTCATGAGATGGACAACGGAGATCATATCACAGGAAAAAGAAACGTGTGGAAATGATGGAGAGGGTTTCTAAAGCAGTAAGTAGTTTCTCGCGTGACCTTTAGGCTATAAGCTATATTTTGAAATTTCACGCGATTAGCCTAATTGTGGGACACGTAGCATGAGAAAACCACTTTTCTCACGTGCTCTCGGGCGGATAACAATCATGCACTAATTCACGCGATTGCCGTTGTATCAGGCGGGGTTATTCAGTGGTGGAGAACGACCAAGCTAGTTGGCGATTGGGTGAAGCAACAAACGTTAGATCAGGCGTGACAAATCGATGGTGGGGACTTAAAGCGCATAAAGTAATTGGCAGTTGGGAAAACTAATGGATTGGACAGTGATTGTGAAGGTTTGTTGCGGATCAGATGGTGAGGAAGTGATGCATGAAGATTGTGCTGAAGGAGGCTTTTAAAGGAAAAAGACAGAAAAACCAGTGCGGGTGAACAAGTAACTAGATCAAACAACGAACTCCATAGCTCATGCGAGAACTAGAAACCTGTGTTTTTGGGGTTGCTCAAGGGTCTCTTCCTCAAGTCATAGTCCTAGAGGGAGGAGATGAGGCCGAGACACCTGCGCACAACCCGATAGTGATATTTTTTGCCTAGCTAACCTATAACTGAAAAAGGCACAAATGGAAGTAAACTATAACACAACTGATCTACTCTATGCTACTGTAATGAAAATGCAGCTACCTAAGCAAATAGCCAGAAAAACCATGAATCCTACTTAAGAAAATGAACAAAACCAGGAAGCTACTTAAGAAAATAAACAGAATAGAACTCTATGCTAGCATACATGTACAGTAAAGAGGATCTTTGGTTGCTTGGGTTAGGCCCTAACCCAAGAGCTTCAGCCCTCGGAGTTAACTCAGAGCTAGCTTAAACACAACTCATTCTTATTATAAAAAACATGGATTACAGAGCAAACTATCACAAGTCTTTACAGCTCAGAAATAAAACAAAGTTTTACAATAGAAGTCCGAATCCTACTGAGGTCCTAAACCTCTCTATTTATACATCTGAAGTCTTTGAAAACTTCCTTCCCATTAGGGAGGCCTGGCCTCTAACTCAAGAAAAACTGGTTTCTCTCATTTTCACTTGCTCGACTGTCTTCTAGTCTTCAAAGTGATGGCTCTTTGCACTCTGAGCTGGTGGAGGAATATTCGAATGGAGGGGTAGTAAATGAGGAGGATTTACCTTCTATAATTACTCTCCCTTGTCCCATTCTAGTTTTACTAAGGTCTTTGCCATAATTCCTTGCTTTTATCCTTTACACCTACATTTTTCCTTGCTTTTATCCTTTATTTTCGCATTACATGCACATTAGACCACAAATCCAAATATCCAACTCTAACTCATTTCATAAACAAAATATAATCAAAAGTATGCAATAAGTTGTGAGAATAGTTGGTTTGACTAAGCTAGGAGGCGAATTAAGGCCAACTAAGGCCCATATAATTACTCAATGATGAGGCTCATCATCACCCCCCTACTGAAAGTGTTGCTCTTCCTCTGAGCAACTTAGTCAATGTCCATGTCCTTCATGGCTCTGGTAGCCTCTTTGACATCCCATGGTTTTGCTGTGGACTCTTCTTCTTATTTATAGAAGCCTGCTTTCCTTTCTAATTTTTTCCACTGCCTCTTTTCCTCTTCTAGCATCCCTAGGAGTAGTGGTGGATTGAGTTTTAGGCCTATTCAATTGACCTTCAACCTTTGCATTGATTGCTTATACATAGGTGTCCTGTTGAGTGCCTCTCTCAACCTTTGAGGGAAGTGATATTCTCTGATCTTAAAGTTGTGTGGTAGTGTGTTCCATCTCTTTTAGCAGGCATGTATATTATCATCTTAGCAACCTAAACATATCCTCAAAATGTTAAATTTCTTGCTCTTTGGGAGCAGGATATCTAAGTGCCAGCTGAGGATCATTTGCAATTAGATTATGGGTGCTGATTAGGGCCATGGGATTTGATTGTTTAGCTCTGATAAAAATAGGTTTATTTTTCTCTCTGGCCAATATTCTTTTCATCTCTGCAGCCCTTGACTCCTCATGGTTCATCGATGATGCCAAATCCATTAATTGTAGATCTCATAGCTTTGCATTAGGATCCCAAATATTCATGTCTGTGAGGGCCATGTTATGCAAGTAAAACTCAGCCATTTTGGCCCCATCCTTTAGTGCACTTTTATCATAAATATCAATAAACTATCTGCAGTCCTGAAATGGCATGGTGTTCGTTTGTGCTAGTGTTTTAATCTGAAATTGAAGCCATTGTTCTCTGAGGTAAAGAGCATAGGATTTAGCTGAAATCCTACACTAGATGGCCTCTTGCTGTTCTTTCTCCTCTATTTCAATGCCTTCCTCCTCTTTCTATTCTTTGTCATCTCCATCAGTTTCCTCCTCTATTTCAACATCATCCTCCTTGTGTTCTGTATGTTCCTCTGTATTAGTTTCTTCTTCATCCATCTCATCCCTATCTATCTCTATATCTTCTTCTTCTTGTTTTGCCTCCTCCTTACTGATAGAAGGACTAACATTATAGGTGAGGGTTTTGATGTCATCCTCTGTTGGTAAGTCTCTGAAGACTGACCATTTTATAGGGATCCTGAGGTTTTAGAGGGCATCCTTAATGAGGATTCTGATCAACCCATGGTGGGCCAACTATTGGGAATTCCCTTCCTTTACTTTGCTGCTGGAGTCTATGAGTGATTGCATCAAGAAATAGGGTATGCTGAGTCTTTGGTGAACTGGTGTTTCTACCCCAAATCTTAATTCTTCAAGCATTCTCAAATGGTTGCCATAACAATATTTTTTTTTTTCCTGTGGAAAAAGTCGTAATTCCCATTATAAGTGAAAATTACATTTTTTATATGCATACACATTGATTTCATAGGCTTTTCCTGTCCAAAAATAGAGAAACTGTGCATTCCTCCACGTAGGGAGTGAGTGAAAAATATCAAATTTTTTTTTACTGTCTGGCCCCTTCGCAGAGGGGGAATAATAAGTTATGATAACTATTTACAATAAGTCAAAAATATCATCAAAAGCAAAGGAAAACTGTCTCTTTTTGGTGCTGCTTCAGAGTGCTTCAGGGTCTACGAATGGCTTGTGATAATGCTAATAAACAACACCATCTAGTTCCTCACAAATCAACCAAGTGTCATCATCCCTGATCGCTGCTTCTTTGGATAAGCAGTCAACAACAGTGTTCTGCTCCCTGTAAATGTGATGACAAATGAAAGAGTAAAAAAATGAGACAAGTCTATGAATCTCATCCAGAATATGCTTCAATGTGTATGCATTGCATATATGTTTTTTGTTGATCCAATTTATAAACAATTTTGAGTCACCATATAGTTGCATATTTGTGCATTATTTGAGTAAAGCAAATTGGATGAGGTTTTTTGCAGTAACAAGCTTGGCGTAATTGTTGGTTCCCCTTCCTAAAACCATTTGAATTTTGTAGGAATGGGTTTCTAATATATGCAAAAACTCTCCGCCACCACAACCCACCTCCTGTGCTAAACCATTGAAATAGGCCCAAGGAATGGTTTCGTTGATGACCTTTGTCTCAATGTTCCTTTCCTTGTTTTTTTGGGACTCTTCAGGGATCATGTGGTATTCTGCTATTAATCTGATGTGTATGGAGGGCCAGTGAGGTGGCTTCTGCTGGAAAACAATTTGGTTCCTTGTTATCCATAACTCCCAGCAGATTAACAAAGGTATTTTTCTTTCCTTCCCACAGGAGTCCTTCCACCATTTATCTCGTGCATCCTTTAATGCTGTTCTGTGCCATCTATTCCAAATGGAGAGTGATGCAAGGATGATGCTCCATAGATCTTGCGCAAAAGGGCAGGTCAGAACAAGGTGCTCTGTGTCTTCGTTATTGCTCTTACAAAGATGGCACCAGAAAGGTCTGGCAAAATATCGTTTCATGAGATTTTCCCCTGTCGGGACCTTGTTGTTCAGTATGGACCATAGGAGCAGCTTGGTTCTTGGGGTTTCTTTGAGTTTCCATATTAGGTTCCACCATGATTTTGGGGCTGGTGGCTTGAGGGTATCCATAAGGACCAAATATCCAATCTTGGGAACATAGTGACCATGCTTTGCGAAGGCCCAAATGAGCTCATTCTCCCCTTCAGTTATCCTGATATGGGCCTCCATTAGCACTGAGATGAAATGTCTCCACTCTTGTTGCCAATGCAAAGGAAGGTTTAGGGATGCTCTCGTTTTCCAAGCTTGTTGAGCCAGTGAGGAACGCTCATTGTCTGCAATGTGACTTAGATGGGTTATCCCCTGATTTGCTAAGAGCAATCTCATGTCCTTAGGGAGCTTGTGTGCATTACCGCATCCCACCCAAGGGTCTTCCCTTATGTGCACTAGGGATCTCGAGCGAATTCTCTAGGTCAACCCATTTCTTATCAGGTCCATGACTTTAGTTACTGCTTTCTAGATGATGGATATATTCCCAATAGTTTGATGACCATGTCGAATCCATTCCAGATAGTTTGAGGGGGAGATGTATTTCGAAATGACCACCTTCGTCCAAAGACTATCATTATTGAGGAGCTGCCATCCCAATTTGGCTGCTAGAGCTTTGGAGAAAGTGTCTAGTCTCTTGATACCCCATCCCCCCCAACGTTTATGCAGTGCCAGGGTCTCCCATCTTGTCCAAGAAAAAATTCTCCCTGTCTGATTCCCCTTCCACAGGAACCGACAACAAAGTTTTTGCAGCCTGTCCAAGATGCCCCCGGGTATCCAAGCTAAGGTCATCCAATATAGAGGTGTTGCTTCTAGAACCACTTTGATCAATATCAATCTACCTACTCTGGAGAGGTACTTGTGATACCATATATTCAGGCGCTTTTCCACCTTTGAGATGAGCCAAATCCATTCTGCAATTTTATAACCAAAGGGTTTTAGATGGTACCCCAGATATCTCAAGCCATATTTAAAGGGGTAGATAACAAAGGGGATTCTTCTGAGGGTGAACTGTAATTCATTTTGACTACATCCGTAAGCAGATAAGATGGATTTGGATTCATTCAAAACCATTCTCGTGGCCTTTTGGAAAGTTCCCATCACTTGATGGAGGGCAGTGTGGTCTCCAAGACTGCCATTGAGAAAGATGAGTACATCATCCACAAAGAACAAATGAGTCAAGAATACTGAATCAATGATTTTGATGCCTTTAAGTCTCCCTTGTCTGTGTTCTTCTTGAATAAATCTGCTGAGGCCCTCCATGATGAGGAGAAACAGTAAAGGGGACAGGGGTCAACCTTGTCTAAGTCCCCTTTTAGCATGAAAGAAGGGGGAGGCCAACCTGTTTATAAGAACACTGTAGGGAACATTAGTTATGCAGATCATTGCCTACTTGATGAAGGTAAAGGGAAACCTGTTTGAGTTAATAGAATGTGGAGGTAGAGCCAATTGACCCTATCAAAGGATTTAGAAAGGTCAATCTTCAGAATCATTCATTTTGTTTTCCGGAGCTAGACAGAATGAAGGAGTTCTTGAGCTGTGCCAATCGCCTCATGAATTTGTCTATTGTGCAGGAAGGCAAGTTGCTCTTGGGAAATATGGAGGGAAAGGATTGGCTTTAAGCGGTTGGCTATAATCTTGGCAATAATTTTGTAAATGCAATTGCATAGAGAAATGGGTCTGAAGCCATCAAAGGAGGAGGGCTTGTCAATATTAGGGATGAGAGTGATACAAGTGGATTTTAGGCTTCCCAGAATTCTCCCTCTCCTTTTGCTTTCCTTAATGACTTGTAGGAGGTCCATTCCTAACACCTCAAAAAAAGCATTATAGAATTCTACAGTCCAACCATTCAACCCTGGGCTCTTTTCTTTCTTTAGCATCTTTAAAGTGTCTTCCAACTCTCCCATAGAAACTTCTCTCACAAGCTTCTGTTCCATCCCCTGAACCACAAACCCTGGGAATAGCTAAACAGTCTGCATCACTTTAGCAAGGCTAGCATAGGGAGGAGTCTTGTAGATATTATGGAAATGGGAGCATGCTAGGGCAGCCATCTCTCTAAAAGATTGAACCGATCGCCCCTATGAATCATTGAGTTGCCAGATAGTATTGATGGCCTTCCTACCATTTGCATGTCTGTGGAAAAATTTGGTATTTTCATCTCCTTTTTTAAGCCAGACTTCCCTACTTTGGAGCCTCCAACTCTCTTCTCTATTCATTAATATTTGGGTTCTCTTTTGCAGAGAATTAGTGTAAATGTCCTTTTTCTCTTGAGACCTCATGACTCCTCCTAAGCCCTCCTCAAATGAAAAAATGGTGTATTCTCCTTGAGTGATAATTCTTCCGCCTCCTTTTTCCTTTGATCACATGCCTTGGATAAGCCCTTCATCTCCTTCATATTATGGAGGAAGTTCTGAGTTATGTCCCCAGATAAACTTGTGGGGTTTGCCCTCCAAAAGTCCATCACTAGTTTGATATATTCCAAATCTTGCAGCCAGATAGAAATGAACTTGAAAGGGGCCTTGGGCTTGTCTATAACGTCCTGCAGCTCCAGGTATATGGGGCGGTGGTCCGACAGGCTGCCTGCACCCACCCATTGTCTGATTCTAGATCCTTTGTTGACCAGGAATTCTTTGGTGAGGAAATGGTCAAGCCGTATGGCTAAGCTTGCTTCCCCCACTCTGTTATTTCTCCAGGTGGGCTGCTTTTTAGCTGAGGGGATATCAATGAAATCATGGGACTCTAGAAGGTTTTTAAAAGACCCCAATAGAGCATCAACCTGTGCATGATTGCCCCAAGATTCCAAGAACCCCATAGAGAAATTGAGGTCTCCCCCTAAGATAATGTTATCTTGTTGTAGGAGGGGTGAGTTGAACAAAGATCTCCAAAATCCAGCTCTGTCCTGGCATGGCCCATACACATTAAGAATCCTGAATTCTGATTCAAGGGTTGAAGAGTAGATATCAGCACCCAAATAAACCCGGCCTCCCTAGACCCTCAAAGTTTTAATGGATCTGTTACAAATGCCCAGGGTTAAGGCCCCTGATCTGCCCGAAGCATCAAGAGAGTGGAAAGTCCAGTCAGGAAGCCAATATTCAAGAAGGCAAGAGACAAAGGTAGTAGAGCTGAGGGTTTCTTGAAGGAAAGTGATGTCTACTGGTTATGAGGTGAAAAGACACTTGAGGGCTAGTTTTTTATTCGGGCTAGCCACCCGTCGACAATTAAAGGAGAGTAGCTTCATTGAGGATGGGGGGGCGGAGTGCAGCTTGCTCTGCTCTAAGGGCCCAGTTTATGGTCCTCTGTTTTCCAGAAGCAATCTCCTCCCCAGCCTGATGTTAGCTTTGGAGAGTTGAGAGGGTCACCCCTTGGGTTTGGGAGGGTGAGGGATGGAAACCACCTCGAAGCCTATGATATCAAGGCCTTGAGAACACATTCAGGAGCGAAGGGGATAACGAGGTTTGGGGTTGACAATGTCAGGATGAGGGGAAGAGGGAGCCTCAGAGAGGGAAGGCTAAGGGAAAGAGTCTTCCATAACAATATTGTATCTATGGACTCTTGCATTCTCTTTTGACTTATTAAAGAATTTCCTTTTTGCCACCTTTTCAATTATAAACCAACTACCTCTTAACCTTTACAACTTTTGATCAAATGATTCATATGAGTGAGTGAGTGGGATACTTACCTGTGGTCTTGATGCCATGTTGCAGTCGTCAAAGATCAGAGGTGCTGCTGATGGTCATTCTTTTTCCTCCTATGTTGTTCGCTGATGGTTTATGAGCTTTTGCAGGTGTCTGTGACTGAAGATTTGATGCTGCTGCTGTGGAGCTCCTAGATCTGATGCTGCTGCTGCTGCTATGGAGCTCCTGGATCACCACTTGGCAATGTTTGGTATCTCCCTTAGAATTCCTTGATTATGTTGGTGGCTGGTGTTGTGAGGATGCTGTAATGAATGGACAGAGGGAGTAGGAGTGTATGTGGATGTAGGGATGATGGTAATGGTTGAGGTGATTCTGTTAGAAAACACAATCTTCACCTGAATTGAAGTAGTGAAGTGAAAAGCAATGGGTTTGATGGAGGGATGCATGGTAAGGAGTGGAGGAGATGAATATATGTGAGGCCAGGTTCCCTTTGGATCTTTTCTTTGCTCCTTGTTTATCTTTCTCACCCACCTGCAAATAAAAATTATGTTTTTTTCTTTTATTATTATATATATGTTTTTGAAAAACACCTGGGCTGCCTCAGAGAGGTTTTCACCCTAGATATCTACCTTGGGCACCACAAGGAAGGTTTCCACCCAGGGATCTTCTTTTTTCTTCATTTTTTCCCATCCTTGGTTCACCTCTCAAGGTTTTCAACCCAAAGATGGGACTCAGGCACTTCATGGAGGTTTTCACCTGAATTCTTATTCTATTTTCTTTTTAAGTGCCCTGATGAGGGAGGAACTGGAACTTGCTCCACCATCATTAGTGTCTTATTGATATTGTCTATGAACTCTTGTTTTGATAAAGGCCTCTTGTCCATTTTCAATTGGTTTCCATTAACTAGCAATGGAATGGCTTCTTCATCAATAGTTCTGATTTGCACTAAACCATTGTCATGGCATCTTTCCACCACATAAGGTTTGAGGCATCTTGTCCTTAGCTTTCTCTTAAAGTATTTATACCTTGAATCATATAACAATTCCCAGTCTCCCTCTTGAAATTGCTTCTCCTTGATATGTTTGTCATGCCAGATCTTCCTCTGAAGCTGAACTATCTCTGTATGTAGGAGGGCCTGCATTCTGAATTCATCCAAGCCATTTAAATGTAACAATCTTTCTTTCTGTGCATGACTAAGATCCAAATATAGTTGGGCTGCCATCCTCAATGTGTTATATTCAAACTTAATGGAAAACAAGGCCTTTTTCCCATAGACCAAATCATAGGGTGTAAATCTAGTGGTGGTCTTCCATGTTGTATTATAGGCCCAGGTGGCCTCAACTAGTCTCTCTGCCCAATCCTTCCTGCTGCTGCTCACTACCTTGGTTAAGATGTTCTCCAGTGCCCTATTGGTCACCTCCACTTGCCCATTAGCTTGTGATGATAAGGAGTGGAGGCCTTATGCTTGATTTTGTGATGGCTGAGCAGTTCTTCAATCACGTTGGAGGTAAATTGGCCACCTTGGTCTGTGACTAGCTCTCTAGGGTACCCAAATTTGTAGAATATATTCTCCCTTAGGAACTCAACCACCTTTTCTTCTGTTACTGCCTTAATTGCCTTGGTTTCAACCCACTTAGTCCAATAATCAGTGCACACAATGAAGTGTTGTTTTTTCTTTGAAGGAGGGTTGATAGGCCCAATGAAGTCCATGCCTACTTGTCAAATGGATAGAAAGTCACTTGAGGTTGTAGGGGCATTTCATCTCTTGGAGTAGGCTTTCCCATCCTCTGGCATGGATCGCACTAACTAATATATTTTTTCACATCCTGATGAAGAGTAGGCCAATAATAGCTTACTTGAAACACTTTGAATGTTGTCCTCTTTGCTACAAGGTGACCTCCACAAGGTCCATCATGATAGGTTAGAAGGATGTCAAAGACCTCCTCTTCCCTTACAAACCTTCTCAAAATTTGATCTGGGCCAAGTTTGAACAGATTGCCCCCAATCCAGGTGAAGGGGGCACTTTTCCTGACTATCTTGCCCTTTTCTTTGGAGGGCAAGTTTGGTGGGAATTGTGCTGATACCAAATAGTTTTCTATATTAGCAAACCATGGGGAGAGAACTGAAATAGCAAAAAAATGCTCATCTGGTAACTGGTCATCCACCGTTCCTTCTTCACTTGCAGGCAGATTCATCCTAGATAAAAATTCAACAACAACATTTTTCTTACCAGGTTTATCAACAATAGTTAGATCAAACTGCTATAATAAAAGCAACCATATTATAATTCTAGCATTCACATCCGGTTTGTTCATTAAATGTTTGATCGCAACATGATCAGTATGCACAAATGCTTGATAGCCTATAATGTAATGTCTAAATTTGTTTAATGCATGCATAATAGCAAAGAGTTCTTTTTGGTCACAGTATAATTCATCTTAGTCTTTGACAGGTTCTTACTGATAAAATAGATGCAATAGGGAACTTTCTCCTCTTCCTGACCTAAGGCTACTCCTATGGCTTTGTGTGAGGAATTAGCATGAATATGAAAAGGGAGGGGCTAGTTTGGGCCTCTAAGGATTGGTGCAGTGGTTAACTTACCCTTTAGAATGTCTAAGGCCTCTTGACAGCTCTTTGACCATATAAACTCAGAATCTTTGGCCAACAAACCGAACAAAGGAGAGGCCAACTTGTTGAAGTCCTTTATGAACCTCTGGTAGTATCCAGCTAACCCTAAAAACTCCTGACATCTCTCTTCTTTTGTGAAGGTGGGACCCTTTGGATGATTGTTATTTTGTTTGGGTCAACCTACAGTCCTTGCTGAGATATTGAATGAACTAGCACATTCCCTTCAATCATTAAGAATTCACATTTTTCTAGATTGAGAGAGATTCATTTGAATGCATTTGTGTAATACTTTGCCTAGGTTAGTTAGGGCTTCTTGAAAATCATAGCCATAAGGTGCAAAGTCATCCATATAGATTTCCACATCATCATGTAAACTAATTCAACAAAAATACTCAAGATTGCTCTATGGAAAGTGGCAGGAGCATTGCATAGGCAAAAAGGAAGGACCCTATAGGCAAAAGTACCCCAAGGACAGGTGAATGTGGTCTTATCTTGGTCTTTTGGGCAGATTTGGATTTGGTTGTACCCAGTGAATCCATCTAAGAAGGAAAAAAACTTCTTCCCTGCCAGGCCATCTAGCACTTGGTCAATGAAGGGTAGGGGAAAATGATCCCTCTTTGTGGCTTTGTCAACTCCCTATAATCAACACATATCCTCCACTTACCATTTTTCTTGGGAACCAACACTAAAGGAGAGACCCACTCACTGTCTGAGATAGGGTAAATGAATCCCGCATCTAGCAGTTTTTACAGTTCTTATTTGACTGTCTTTAAGGGTTGGATTCATCCTCCTTTGTGGTTGCCTGACTGGCTTGCAACCTTCTTTGATGTATATGTGGTGAGTACACATTGAGGGGTGTACTCCCTTAATTTCCTTATAACTCCAAGCGAAGGCTTCTAGGTTCTCTCTCAACATGTTGCACAACTTTTCCTCTTCTAAAGCAGAAAGAGATGGATTAATGTTCAAAGTTTTCTCTGGGCCACATTCTATGGTTTTGACACGAAGTGGGTTGGAACTGGCCAAGCATAAGTCAATGGGATGATTGTTCTGGGTTTCCCTTACTTCCTCTTCTAATGGTAATGAACTAGGAGTTGGACTTTGGAGCAGGTGTTCAATTAAGTCATCCTCATCTTGCTGTCCTCCTCCTATGGTTGCTTCCAAAGCATAAAGTTGGGTAGAATAAACCTCATCTTCTTCCTCCTCCTCTAACCATAAAGGTAAATCATGCTCTAGGGTAGGTTGAGCAGGAGGGTATAGGACTAATTTTTTGGACATATGCCCATTCTTGATGATCATATTCCCAACTCTGCAGCTAATGTAAGCATCAGCTGTGGCCAACCATGTCCTCCCAAGGATGCGAGGGTAACCAGTAAGGTTAGCCTTAGGATGGAGAACTAGGAAATCGGCAGGGTACTCCCAGGAGTCAATGGAGACCATCACATCCTCCACAATTCCCTTAGGGGTGACTGTGGAACGGTCTGCAAGTTGTAGAACTATTGTAGTCTTCCTTAATGACCCTTGGAGGTTGAGCTTGAGCATGGTGTCCTTAGTCATCACATTAATGGCAACCCCAAGATCAATTAGAGTGTGTGGGACAATGGTGCCATTGATGTGCACATATACTACAGGGCTTCCAGGGTCCAAATATTTTGGACAGATTACCTGCTCCAGCATTAAGTCAGATAATTTCCCAATGAAATTAATGGTAGGGGCATCCCTTTTTCTTCTTCCTGGATGCTTGAAGCACTTATCCTTAATAAAATTATTGTAAATGGGAGCATCTTTGATTGCTTGGAGAAGGGGTATATTTACACAGATTTTTCAATTCTCCCAGAAGTTCACTTTCTTCTGGGGTAGGCTGGAGTGGTTGGGCTAATCTCTTAGGAAAGGGTGGATTTACTTTAAGGTTGCTTTCCTCTCGTAGGTTGATCTCCTGGATTTCTAAAACATAAGCTGGGTATGATGTCTCTCCACTGTATTCTTGTTGAGCCTGCCTATTGTTTGGGTTTGTATTTGGCTGGGCAAGCATCTGGGGTTGCTTGGGTGGAGCAGAGTGCAGGAGTTGTGGTTGGGTAGGTGGTGGAGGTAATAGGGTTGGAACATTGTTGAATTGGGACCTCCACCCCTGGTGTGGGGTATTCCACTGATGTTGTGGTTGAACATATGGTTGAAATGACTGGTTGGCTGGCGGGATTGTTACTAAGATGCATAGGATCAAGGAGGTGGTGTAGACCAGGAAGGATGAGAAAGGGGTCCCAAAGAAGGTATATTTGTGGTTTGGTTGGGGTTGTAATATGCATGGGATGAACCTTTCATACCCTATTGGTATGGTCTAGGCCTAGGAGGTCTCCTTTGGTTGATGTAGCAAAGCTACTCAGTGACCCCTTCAGCTCCTTGATATACATATTTGAGTCTAGGTAAAGAAGGGCACTTGTCTGTGGAGTGGTTTTCTTCATAGAGTAAGAAAATATTAATACAGTTTAATGGACATTCATTCCTAGGATGCCTCCTAGTGCATCTAGGACAAAATATGGCCAAGGCTCTCTCTGCTTCCTCTTACTTCCTTTTGATGTTCATGGTGTCTAATTGCAAGGCAAGGGTTTGCAGCATATCACTTTTACAAATCTTCCAGCATATTTCCAACTTCACCCTTGATGGATAAGTGGGAGGATGATGTACTAGCCATAGGTTGACTACCCCTACCCTTTTTCCTGGCTACCCTAGAATGGTTTCTAAAGACAGTCTTAATATCCTCATAGGGTAATTGGTAGAAATCTCCTCCTGCTATCATATGTAAGGTATCCATAAGATCCTCCCTTACTCCTCTAAGCAAGACCATCTTTAGTGACTCAGGGTCAAGTGTGCACCTGGCGCTTTTGTAACTGAGCTGGAATCTTTCTTCATAGTCTTCTAAGGATTCATCCTGGCCTATGGTCATCCTAAAAATATCTTCTTTAGTATCCTTTGACCTACAGTATTCCCTACATTTGTTGTTAAAAGTCTGTTGCATCTGAGCCCAAGTTGTGATGCTATCTCCAGGTAAACCCATGAACCAGTGCAATGCTGCATCCTTTAGGGTAGATGGAAACAGTTTTTAACTTTTTCGCATCATCTGCATAGTCATAGGTTTGACATATAATATCAAACTCAAATAGGAAAGTGTCAGGGTCCTCTGTGGTCAAGCCATGGATATGAGGTAGAGCATAGGGGCTTATATTCTTTATCTTAGTGTCCCCATTAGTTTCCCTGATGGGGAAGGCACTCTCAATTCTCTTTCTATCTCCCCTATCATTTTGGTTTCCAGCCATTGGTTCATTAGGAATGGGTTCTTCCTCTTCTTCTTCCCTTGTAGGTTATTCAAATATGTAAGGTTTCTCACCTAAAGGTTCTTCCACTTCACAGTCACCGAAGAGGTTGACTGTTGGATGTAGTGGGGGTATTTGTCAAGAATTTACCCAAATTGTCCCTAATCCTACGAGGCATGAAAGGAAATGTTTTTGGGTTGGTTTTTGTAAGATTTTGTCAAAGCTAGAAAGTACTTGTAGAATGGAAAGGAAAGAAGATAATAACAACTGAAAGAAAGAAAGAAACTAGATTACTTTTGCAGAAATAAGCTAATGGAAGAATACTGAGGATAAGAAGTAGAAGAAAATAAAGTTGAAGAATAGAAATAGAAGAAAGTAGTAATAACATTCTACTTAGACACCTCCTCGGCAACAGTGCCAAAAAGTGATGAGCCTAGGTATTGCAACAAGAACGCTGCAACTTCGAGGGCTACCAGCTTTACGTATCAACCTGGGGTTCGTACAGACTTGGAGGTGACAGTGCTATATGCACAAGTAAAAGTGAAGGTACTGCCTGTTGTCACTGCTCATCTGGTAAGAGACCCCAGGGGTTCCAAGCTAGACTTCTATAGGGTCAGAAGAAGCTTAATGGAAGAAGAGCAAATCTATCCTGAGGGAGAGCTACTTCTACTGCAGTATTGAGGAAAACAACATGTAATGATAAACCACACCATAACCTAACTAACCAATTAAACAACCATACTAAGCAGAATTGCTAAAACAATCACTAATCCTAAGGCTGCTATCTAAGTTGCAGAAGTAAAGAGAATCAAACTATCCTAAGGTGCAAGCAAAGAAACTAAGCTAAATCGGTTTTCAAGCGGAAAAAGTAGTAGAAGATCGAAATTGGTGAAAGGAGGACGTAGGGATGCAGTAGCGCCTAGGGATTGTTGGATCGATCAACGAGCAAAAGATGGATGGTGGAGATCTTATCACGAGGTCTTAAGCGAATAAATAGATGAACAAGGTTAATGAAGTGATGAACGACAGAGATCGTATTGTGGGGTCTTAAGTGAATAAATGGATGAACAAGGTTAATGAAGCAGATGAATGGTGGAGATCGTATTGCGAAGGCTTCAGTGAATGGATGGACGAACAAGGTCATACAACAAATGAATGGCCGAGATCTAATCGCGGAGATTAAGTGAATGGATGGGTGAACGAGGTTAACGAAGCGATGAACGACTGAGCTTTTATTGCGCAGATTAAGTGACTAGAACGGTGAATAGGATGAACACACGCGATGAACAACTGAGATCTTATTGTGTGGATGAAGTCAAGAGATGGACGGCGGAGATCGTATCATGGGAAAAAGAAACATGTGGAAATGATGGAGTGGGTTTCTAAGGCGGTACGCGGTTTCTCGCGCGCCCTTCAGGCTGTAAGCTGTATTTTGAAATTTCACATGACTATCCTAATTGCGCGACACG
The DNA here is from genome assembly GCA_031772625.1 of Pinus tabuliformis. Taxonomy (NCBI): domain Eukaryota; kingdom Viridiplantae; phylum Streptophyta; class Pinopsida; order Pinales; family Pinaceae; genus Pinus; species Pinus tabuliformis. The sequence continues at coordinate 877,952,691 of CM062820.1, read as the reverse complement.
TAGCACAAGAAAACCACTTTTCTCACGTGCTCTCAGGCAGATAACGATCATGCACTAATCCGCATGAGATTGTGCGATAGCCGTTGGATCAGGCGGGGCTAATCAATGGTGGAGATCGGCCAAGCTAGTTGGCGATTAGGTGAAGCGACAACCATAGGATCAGGCGAGGAAAATCGATGATGGGGACTTAAAGCGCATAAAGTAAGTGGCAGTTGGGAAAAATAATGGATCAGACGGTGATTGTGAAGGTTTGTTGCGGATCGGACGATGATGAAGTGATGCATGAAGAATGTGCTAAAGGAGGTTTCTAAAGGAAAAGGATAGAAAAACCAGTGTGGGTGAACAAATAACTGCATCAAACAATGAACTCCATAGTTCATGCGAGAACCAAAAACCTGTGTTTTTGGGGTTGCTAAAGGGTCTCTTCCTCAAGTCATGGTCCCAGAGGGAGGAGATGAGGCCGAGACACCTGCGCACAACCTGATAGTGATATTTTTCACCTAGCTAACTTGTAACTGAAAAAAGGCACAAATGGAAGTAAACTACATCACAACTGATCTACTCTACACTACTGTAATGAAAATGCAGCTACCTAAGAAAATAACCAGAAAAACCATGAATCCTACTTAAGAAAATGAATAGAACCAGGAAGCTACTTAAGAAAATAAAAAAAACAGAACTCTATGCTAGCATACATGTATAGTACAGAGGAGCTTTGGCTACTTGGGTCGGGCCCTAACCCAAGAGCTTCAGCCCTCGGAGTTAACTCAGAGCTAGCTTAAACATAACTCATTCTTATTATAAAAGCCATGGATTATAAAGCAAACTTCACAAGTCTTTGTAGCTCAGAAATAAAACAGAGTTTTACAATAGAAGTATGAATCCTACTGAGGTCCTAAACCTCTCTATTTATACATCTGAAGTCTCTAATAACTTCCTTCCCATTAGGGAGGCTTGGCCTCTAACTCAAGAAAAGCTGGTTTCTGTCCTTTTCACTTGCTCGACTATCATCTAGTCTTCAAAGTGATGGTTGTTTGCACTCCGATAGGGTGGAGGAATATTCAAATGGAGGGGTAGTAAATGAGGAGGATTTACCTCCTATAATTACTCTCCCTTGTCCCATTCTAGTTTTACCAAGGTCTTTACCATAGTTCCTTGCTATTATCCTTTATACCTGCATTTTTCCTTGCTTTTATCCTTTATTCTGGTGTTACATGCACATTAGACCACAAAGCCAAATATCCAACTCTAACTCATTTCATAAACAAAATACAATCAAAAGTATGAAATAAGTTGTGAGAATAGTGTGTTCGACTAAGCTAGGAGGTGAATTAAGGCCAATTAAGGCCCATATAATTACTCAATGATGAGGCTTGTCAGTAATCGCGAAAGGCATGACACTTGTGCCATCGCCTACCGCTCCTATTAACTGCGATTGCGATATTCCCGAGTATTGTGATTGCGATATTACCGAGTATTGCAATTGGATCAAGCTAAACATTTCAATTTCGATCAAAACCTATCCCTGAACATTGAAATATTGTGATCGCATATCACATTTTTCGAAAAAATAAATCTGTTTCAAATGCTTAAGGACCTGTCTAGATGCGATTGCGATTAAAATCCCATCTGTATTTTTTAAACAAGCCAGTTCATTGTTTTGTTTAACACAATTTATGGATTTATTTTCGACAATTTGAAAAAATTAATATTCAGATGTTTAGCATTTATTCTATAACTCATCCGCTTACTATTTTTCGCTTTAAGGTGCAAAAGAAAAGGGACATTTGCATAAGTAAGGACAAGTCATTCCATAAAATTAGCGAGCGTTGGATATTTCAGACTCAATAAAAAATGCTAAAAGAGACAGAGCGACATTCCACAGATTGTTATCAAAACTGCTTCTATTTCTCCATTATCTTCACAAATAATAAGGGATTTGTTTAACTCCCCAGTGTTGTGCACAACCATTAATTTTTTGCATCCTCTATGTGCTATAAAAACTGGTTCATCATAATGAATAGGGGGTCCAGAATCTGAGAAAGAAAGCCTTTGGGGCTTGCATTTTTGTATCTCCAAGTCTGTCTTAATAGACTGGGCCGGGTCCATACTTCAAAAAATAAATCCTTTGAGGCTTTCATTATTGTACCTCTTAGTCATTTTAATAGAATGATAAGAGCCAAATTATTTTTCTTTTACTTAAAAAAGCTTCATCTAGTTGCATTTCTGTACTTTTGGAGAGCTTTGGGATGAAGAAAAAGGATCGAGACTGTGAATTTTACAAAAGGAGTATGATACATCAGATAGTTCTATCAATGTATTAATGTTCTCTTTTGTATAATTTGCATTCATTCCATATTTCATTTTGTCTGTTATATGTATATTTTTAATACAGTTCAGCATCATATCATTCTGAATATGCCAGCACTGTAATTTTTAATACATGTATCAACAAATTGTTAATTTATTTTGATTTTTATATGAGTTGTAAAAATTATTTTAATTAACTCTTTTAATTAAAAGAATTAATCTTTAATGTTTTTATTTCTTTCAGTATATGATTAATTTTTATTACCATGTACTAAAGACAACCATTCTAGATCGCATTCAAATAACAAGTAAACCCGGGAAATAAATAGATTTTATATGCATATAACTTAGGAATTGGATACAATTAAATCAAACACTTGTGTAACTACTTACTAAGTGTCTGATTGTTAGTATTTAGATCAATAAGGAATCAGATCTTGAGAGCTATCTCCTTGATCTAATTCCTTCATTTTTACTTCAATTCCTTAATGTTTTCTTTTAAGTAAATTTGCTCTTGATTGGGAGAAGTATTTTTCTTTCCTTCAACCAAGATAGGATAGATTAATTGAATTTTAGTTAAATCATGCATGTGTTATCTTAGAAGTCCTCTTTTTGAGGAAACACTTTAGATGGTTTGGTTGTTCCACAAAAACAACTTAAGGGTCATTCTTCTTGCCTGATAAGCTAGAAGAATTGATCTGATGTCCCTAGCTATTAGAAATTAAAGGAAGATTTAACGCTAATAGTGATTAGGAAAAGGTAACTAGACCTAATTTAACTAGTTGGAGCCACTACCCCAAATGAAAAAGGAGCCGCTTTAAGGTTCGGACTGGGTGGTTTCCCCCCATGTTGGTGCAACAAATTTCGAAGGCATCAACATTTTCGCGCTAGAAGGAGGGCCTTGAATTAGTTTTTTGTTTAAATTTTGTTATATCAATTTTTAAACTAATCATGGCTCCCATATGCATTCCTACACTTGGTCATGCGTTTAGTTCACCGAAGCCTACACGAGGCATGCCCAAGAAGCAGATTGAGTCATTGTCAAAGTTAAAGTTGAATGACGAGAGTAATATTTCTGTGTTAAAATCACATTTCTGATTTTGTTAATAGATGTAAGTATTTTAATATAATCATTTATAATGAGATTTGCAGGCTTTTCACTCTCACGTTCCGAGGATGAATCCACAAATGGTTCCCGGTGCTTCCTCCAAAGTCAATTCATTCATGGAAGCATTTTTGCCTGGTATTTCTAAAAGCACATCATAATTCAGTTACAATAGTTTGTGTTTAGAATTTTATAATCTTTACATGATGAAAATGAATCTTTACATGATTTTTATAATAGATTTTGGTCGCTTTGCTATAGATTTCACTTAGATGATTTTCCTTTAACTGAAGAGTTAATTGAATATTTTACTGCTCTTGTTTCCTCTAATATTGAAAATAATGAATCAATTAATGAAGAACAAGACACATCTAAATAATTAACTAGTATTGAATCATTAAAATATTTTATGGAACCTGAACTTGTAATTAAATCACAACCTTTATTCTTAGAAAATTGTAATTTTCATTTTCTCAGTTCTGAAACAAATGTTTCCATTATAAATACAGAATCTGAAAATGTTATTGCAACAATTTTTAACGATACATGTGATCAATCAATAGTTCCAATAAAATCTAATTTATAACAATACTTGGATAATGAACATATCAATTTATCTTCTTTCAAGGAAAATTCAGAAAATTCAGAACATGTTTCTCTAATTGAAAGAACTTCCTTAAACCTAGATTATAATACAACAAGTTATATAGATGAATCATTTCAACCGTCATTATATTCTGGCATGCATTATTTTCTTTATCCTGATGTGTTTTCAAATCAGAATATAGTCAATGATGATCATCTTAATCTTTCAAGTGATAATTTTCCTAATCCTTGTTCTGAAAATTCTGCATCTATTACTCATTTGGATGTTAATTATTTAGTTGCAAAACCCTCTTCTTTTGTATTTTCTGATTATGTTGGTTCAAATCAGCCATTTATTTTTCATAAGAAGAACGTAATTTATGAAGATTATCATGACAATGAGGATAAAAAATCACATCTTGTACAAAGTGCACCAATTTTGAAAACTAATCTATCTTGTGAAGATTAACACACTTTAATTTTGTTTCCTTCTTTTGAACACAAAAATTAATTTTGAAAATTTTGATGATTTAGCTTTGCAATTTTCTGACGTATTTCATTCTAATTCTCTTTTAGAAACTTGTGTTTATAAGTTTGCCAGGGAATGTACTTTTAGTGGCAATTTATTGACTAGAATCCAAGATGAGTTCCAAAATTTCCTTGTAAAATTATTTTGTAATTTTAGTTTCCATAATGATTTGTTTGTTTTTACATTCTTTCCTTTTGTTTTCTTTTCCTATTGCAAGCATGTTCAATCTTGTAATATTAAATATCCTCAAGATTTATTAAATGAAAATGATGAAATGGTTACTCATAATCCTGAATATCAAAAATATTTTCATTTCCAATTTAATTCGATATTCAAAAATTCATTCCAATCATTTCATCATCAGTCTAATCTAAATCTTGAGGTTGTTCCTTCACAACATGTCTTGCCATCATTTCCTTTGGAAATTTTTCTCTCTCTAATATATATTCATCCATTCTTTGACGATCCCAAAGATATTTGTTTAAAGAATTCTTCCCAAAATAGATTATTCGTATCATATTTTTACTAATGTTTAAATTGTACATACATGGAGGTAATAAAATGATATAATGGTTACATTGGAAGTATAACTATACCTAGTCATGTTTCCCTACATTCAATTAGTAATTAGGAGTAGATTATTTAGATTAGATTCTTTTCTGTTTTCATTGCAGATTTCAATAAAGAAGTAATGAATTTAATATTTTCAACATCTATTTTTCATTTTATGATAAAGTGATTTAAAACATATCAGAGGATTTTAAATCATTTGATTATCTTTATTTTTCAAAACTCCATCACACTGACAATCACGCTTACAAAAGAAAACGTGTGGAGAATTGCTATGTTATGGAAATCTTTGATTCATAAGTACTCCTAAAAAGGTCATAGTCATAAATATTGTCATCCTATGTGAAATTGAGGTGAATCTAATATTAAAATTCATTACTTAGCATTTTAAATTAAATAAATAGATGATATTGAACATAAGAGAATTTTAGAAATATAAGGAAGAACTTGAAGATCTATGAGGTAAATTATAGTTAAAATTCTTTGAGGTATGCATTTCACAAGTTCATTTTCATATATTATTAGTTTTTCTTTTTATCATTATTTCTTATTTTTTCCATTTCTTTTGCAAGTCTTGGAGACTTAAAATAAACAAGTAGTTAACTTTTACAAATTTGCAACATGTTCAGGGAAATACTTATTGTTTCATCAAAATTGGAGAATTATCTAAATTTTTCTTCCCTTCATAAAAGTCATGATAATCCTTTAACATGTTATCGAAAGACTCATACTGATCATCAAATTTTGTAACTTTCCTCATAAGAAAGTTCCTATAACATCTTTCTCCAATCGAAACTCTCGATAGTTAATTAAATTATTAAAGGGATTTTTACCTTAAAGCAAGGTTTAGTCAAATGATTTCTTTTGAATATTGCAGCAAATGATCTTATTCATGATTTTATCTATCATTGTTCCAATTCTTACAATTTTCTTAGTAAATATAGAATACGGAACAGGGAAATTTAATAGATCATGATTAATTCATTTTGAGTTCTCTTTTATTTCAATTCTTTGACATATCACTCCATGTTTAGAGGTTCAAACTTTCATCATATACTTAATTGATACGTCATTTGAGTTTGAATCATTTTCTATATTCAGGGGCTGATATAAATTCAGAAAAGAAATAAAAAATCCATCACTGCAATTGATAAAGAAGCATATCTTAATTTTCATTTTTGAAAAAATCAGTTTTTTCATGACATTATTTTCTTAAGTTTACTACTCGCTTTAGATTAGATTTAATAAATAATGATTTTGAGTTAGTTACCTTGCATTGGAGAAAGTCATATCTCTCAGGTAAGATTAAATGAAATTCTTCAATGGTAAGTCTCATATACTCACTTTCATTCATTTCTTTACTTTTTAGATTCAGTTTTGTTTTTAGTTTTTGCTGATATATAACTCTCTTTTGTAGCTCTTCACAAGCATTTTTACACCTCCACCAGATCAAACTTTGAGCTCATTTTCCTGATTTACTTTAAGTTTCTAAAGGAAGTAGTAACGATTCTCATCGAATCAGCCAAAATGGGGGATTTATAAACCTTAATCTTTTTCTTTAAAGCATTACTTTGATTTAAAAATGGTTAAAAGCTTTTTGCAAGTTTTTCTTTTGAAAAAGAAAATCCATAGCAAACATAAATTTCCTCATTTTAACTGAACTTTATTGTTACTAAATGCTTATAACTTTACAAGTTAAAATTTATCTAAATTTCAAACATAAGAAGGAATGTTTACATGATTATTATTATTTTTTTTTGTTAAGAAATTTATATAAACAATCTTGTGGAGTTTTCCTTTTAGATTTGGTTTTTGGTGATTTATCAACATACTTGTGAATGGTCGTATCTTGAGAAAATTCTGTTATCATATCACATTTCCATTTTTCTTTTAGATAATAACGTTAATAGAATACCTTTCGATTTTCACAAACACCTCTCGAACTTATTTTTCATTTTTCAATTTGAAGGTACGATTTTTTTAGAAGTGGTTACCAAAATTGAAAATTAGATAAAAATTATATAACTCTGAAATTTTTCCATTAAGTTGTGAAATCATTAAAGAACCTAAAAAATTATATCCTTTTACTCTAGTTTTAGTAAAAAAGGTTATCTTTAAAAAAGTAAAGACTGTCTTATGACTAAGCACTTTCAACTTGGATTTGTCATCCAAAACTTTTAAGGAGTCAATGATTCTCCTCACCCATTAAAAACATAATTTTTAGAATGTAATTCTAAAATATAATAAATCTAAAAGATAAGAGGTCTCATCACGAGCCTGCTTACCATGATCACAGGGAACCAATTAAACTGACATTACCAATACTGAACACCAAATCAGGGTAATGGCTTATGATTATTTCAATTATAAGACAAGGGGTCTCATCACGAGCCAACTTGTTCAGTTTGATTATTACCAGTGAATGGAATTGTTGTTATTTTGTCACCAAACCAGGACAATGGATTTTAGGCACGAGTTAAAAGAAAAAAACAAAGAAAAATAAAAATAAATTTACCTCTAAATATTGCGCTATTAAATGGATGGGACACTAGATTATTTTTGGTTAAAAGGTAACCTTGTTAAACCTATGAATGCTTGTTGGTAGAAGTGGCTCTAACAGTGACGAATGAGTACATCAAAATCTAAGTCATAAAAGGCCCCCCTACTTTATTTTTATAACTGATTAATGACTGATACAAGCAAATATGTGCTTTTCATTCATGAAAGGTTTTTAAGAAATTACAATTTAATGAGTTTTTATGATCAGAGTAACTTTATTTATCTAAATGTTTCAACAAGTAGTTTCCCCTTCCTAAATTATTTTTACTGAATTTTTGAAATTTCATTATCATTCATAAGAGATAACTGGTTCTTCCAGTGAATCACCAATTGTTGTGTTGTTCAACAACCCACAATTTTTGTATAATAATTTCCTATGAAATTAATTATTTAAAAATAGGGGACCCTTTTTAAATTTTTAAAACATAAAAAAGAATATATATATATGTATATGTATATGTATATGTATATGTATATGTATATGTATCTATATATCTATATATATATATATATATATATATATATATATATATATATATATATATATATATATATATATATATATATATATATAGATATATATATATATTGAATAAAACATTTTTTTAGTTTTAAAACCATTTGATTTTATTTCATAAAAATAAAAAATCCAAATAGCCACCGAGACCAAAACTCATACTTAGGCTTTAAAAGCCTTAAGTATTAAACATTGGGTTATCAAAATAAAAATAATAAATCAGAGTTCAATTAAAATATGAGTTATGATTTAAAACTCCAACTTATCCAAAATCCCGCTCCCCACATTGCAAATCAAGATAATAAATAGGCCATGGCTTAATGCCCCTTCGCTAACTCCATTTCGATTGCGATTTAAAAAATCAGACTCGACGATGGTATTAATGTAATTCTTTAAGCCATCACGTCTGTAGATCGCAACTAAAATCCACTTCATTAAAAATCCCGTGTTCGAGCAATCGCAAGAACCACAGGCTTGACCCCTCTCTGCCCCTCCATAATGCAATTTGCGATCAACTTTGGACCCGACAGGGTTATATAATGCAATTTAATAAAATATCGCATCTGTGTCTATCACAGTTTTATTAGCGATGCCACCTATTCCAAAAGCCCTTGTCAAATGCAATTCCGATATGTGATAAGACTCATTCCTCCGCCACGTAGTCAGATGTCACATCATCCTCCACATCATCATTATGTCATCTTCCACGTCATTCCCGAGACATTGCAATTGAAATTTTTAACGACACTGTGCGTTATCCATCGCTCCATAATTGCGATGTGATCAACCTATCCCTTATTTTCTGCGATTGCGATATTCCAATCGCAAAAGGCACGACACTTGTGTCATCACCTCCTGCTCCTATTAACGGTGACTGCGATATTACCGAGTATTGCGATTGTGATCAAGACGAACATTGTGATTGTGATAAAAACTAATCCACGAACATTGTGATATTGTGATCACATATAGCGTTTTAAAAAAACAGTTCGTTTCAAATGCTTAAGGCCCTGTCCTGATGCGATAGTGATTTAAAAGCCCAAATGTCTTCTTTAAACATGCCAGTTCATTGTTTAGTTTAACATAGTTTATGGATTTATTTTCGACAGTTTGAAAAAGTTAATATTTAAATATTTAGCATTGATTCTATAGCTCATCCGCTTACTGTTTTTCACTTTCAGGTGCAAAAGAGAAGGGACAACTGCGCTAAAAAGGACAAGTCATTCCATAAAATCACCCATCGTTGGATATTTTGGACTCAACAATGCTAAAAGAGACATAGCGATAATTCACAGATTGTTATCAAAACTGTTGGAAATAATACTGAGAGGGGGGGTGAATTAGTGTTATCAAGTCAAATATTCCCTTTTTCAAATTTAGATGATATACGCTACTTCAACTAATTAAACCCACGTATATACGCAACTATGTCGAAATAAAACCGCGTATACAATGCAAACTTATAATTTACTTTATCTGTCAGATGTTGATTGTTAATCTGTGTATCAGAATCAATTAACCAGTAACCAGGAATAGTAAAAACAGAGCAGAAGACAATCACACACAAGAACACAAGATATAAGGTGGAAACCCAATGTGGGTGAAAACCACCTGCTGCAATTCATCTCTATCTTCTCTTTAATTAGAAACTTCTTTTTACAATTGTACTGGTGTAGTCCGTTACTAGTACGCAGGCTGCAACCTGCAAAGAGCTACAACCCTCTCTCATTTTCCAGCTTCTCCTGGAAGGGAGCTACAACCCCCTTAGCTCTTGCACTAGCCAAGATACTAGTACGTAGCTGCTGGCCTATAGAAGCCTACAACCTTCTCTTTCTTTCAGGGACCACGTTTCATAAATTTTTAGACTAGATCCAAAAATAACATCAATCAAGCATCAAGAATTTCTGCATCAACCAATCACCTTTTCACCAATCAAAACTGAATCAACATAAACACTTCTTTGATGATTGTACCCAGATCATAGTAACAGTAACCACACACCAAATCTAAACCCAAAACGCTGCAGCAATAAACAAAAGCAGCAAGATCACAACTCAAAATATATACGCTACTTTAATAGCTTGAAACCTACGTGCATACGCTTCTGCGTATGGAACAACCTGCGTATACGTTGTTTTCCTTCACTGAACCAGCGTATATACGCACCTTCACTTCACTGAACCTGCGTACAGATCTATAAAGGATAATTCGCTCTTTCAGATATAAATAACCCAGATTGTCAGTTTTATAGATCAAGCAAGCGCCACAAATAACAGATCAAAATCATACAAAGATACTATCATTCAAGCTTAAAGATTATGATCCATCAATAGAAATTATCCTTCTCTTTGCGCTAAGGTTCCTCCTTCATTCAGATCCAGATCTGCACCATAACCCAATTACCAGTTTTCCAGATCTAGCACTTTATCAGATATTCAATAATAATTCGGATGATCCCTTGCCACATGATCTCCTTCCTCTTTTATAGTTTTAGGCCTTCCACAATACCACGGTCCAAAACCATAATAAACCAATACCATGGACCCAATACTTGGGATCAACACGTTTGACGAGGTACCATGGTCCAAAACCATAGGTTCAAATACCAAGGACTAACTACCACGGACCAAAGGTAAGTTCTCCAACATATACGCGTTTTTCCTTGCATGAAAGTGCATGTATACACATACGTGCCTTTGAAATGTATAACCCGCGTGTATACGTGCCTTCGTCTAGATGAACCTGCGTATATGACTTTTCCTTCATTCTGAAAGCCTGAACTGAGATCTGTTACCAAAGAGAGTTGCCATCAAGGACAACACCTGTGCCATAGCTCCAATCCTGTGCCATAATGCCAAAAAACACTGCTTCTATTTCTGCATTATCTTCACAAATAATAAGGGATTTGTTTAACTCCCCAGCATTGTGCGCAATCATTTATTTTTTGCATCCTCCATGAGCTATAAAAACTTGTTCATCATAATGAATAGGGGGTCCGGAATCTAAGAAAGAAAGCCTTTGGGGCTTGCATTTTTGTATCTCTAAGTCTATTTTAATACACTGGGCCAGGTCCATAATTCGAAAAAGAAAGCCTTTAAGGCTTGCATTATTGTAACTCTTAGTCTTTTTAATAGAATGATAGGATCTAAATTATTTTTCTTTTACTTAAAGAAGCTTTAGCTAGTTGCATTTCTGTACTTTTGGAGAGATTTGGGATGAAGAGAAAGGATCAAGATTGTGAATTTTACAAAAGGAGCATGATACATCAGGTATTTTTATCAATGTTTTAATTTTCTATTTTGTATAATTTGCAGTCATTCCATATTTCAATTTCTCTGTTATATGTATATTTTTAATACAATTTGGCATCATATCATTTTTGAATATGCAAGCGCTGTAATTTTTAATACATGTATCAAAAAATTGTTAATTTATTTTGATTGCGATATGAGCTGTAACAATTCTTTCAATTAACTATTTAATTAAAAGAATTAATCTTTAATGTTTTCATTTCTTTTACTATATGATTAATTTTTATTACCATGTACTAAATAAAACCATTTTAGATTGCATTCAAATAACAAGTAAACCCGAGAAATAAATAGATTTTATATGCATATACCTTAGGAATTGGATATACTTCAATCAAACACTTATGTAACTACTTACTAAGTGTCTGATTGTTAGTATTTAGATCAATAAGGAATCATATCTCGAGAGACATCTCCTTGATCTAATTCCTTCATTTTTATTTCAATTCCTTAATGTTTTATTTTAAGTAAATCAACTCTTGATTGGGAGAAGGATTTTTCTTTCCTTCAATCAAGATAGGATAGATTAATTGCATATTAGTTAAACCATGCATATCTTAGCTTATAAGTCCTCTTTTCGAGGCAATGCTTTAGATTGGTTTTGTTGTTCCACAAAAACAACTTAAGGGTCATTCTTCTTGCCTGATCAACTAGAAGAATTGATCTGATGTCCCTAACTATTAGCAATAAAGGCAGATTTAAAGCTGATAGCAATTAGGAAAAGGTAATTGGACCTAATTTAACCAGTCAGAGCCACTACCCCAAACGGAAAAGGAGTTACTTTAAGGTTCGGACTAGATGGTTTTCCCCCATGTTGGTGTAGAAAATTTCAAATCCATCAACACATTCATAAAACCAATGAGTTATCACGGAGAAATTAACACTTCTAGACTTATATCACACACTCTCAAACATATTACTTGCATAGAATCAAAACTGGAATCATATCAAATACTTTGAAATTGAATTATAACACTAAGTCACACATACACCAAACTAAATTCACAATAATTGTAATGAAAACTTTCCTTGATGGCTTCAGTGGGCCCTTGCCGAGCTACCAAGGAAAGCTAAGAAAACTTACAGGACTAAGGAATATACCAACACATTGAATTCATCAATTCCTACTTATATTATTGATTTCAAAAAGAAAGGATTACGAAATCAAATATCCAACATAACAGTGATGTTTACACCTTTGCATCTATGTCTCTCTATTTCTCTTATTTTCTCTAAAAAATAGCTGCAACTATAAGTCTATAATTAACTAACTCCTATCATATACAAGCCTTCTCTTATAGAAGAATGGCCGTTACATACTGTTATCACCTGGATTGAACCTCAGGCTGAAGGAAGGCAATGCCAGGGTAACCACAAACCACGCTTAGCCAAGTAGCTAGCCCTACTAGGCTAGGATAGGGCTCTCTCCGTAAGGATCTCATCCAAATTGACTGGATCTAGAAATTGATATTAGGCTAGGTATAGTAGCACAAGGTTTTATTTGATTTTGAAGGGTTTTTCTGGATCAAGAGGATCCAAACAGTTAGGGCAAGGAAATTAGGTCAAAATTGCAGGGTTTCGATGGGGCAAGGTAGGAACAAGGCTCAACACTCTAGGGTTTGATGGGTGAGGTGATTTCAAGGCAGGTGAGGAGCTAGAAAGAGCATGTAAGCAACATGGATTCTTCCTAAACTAAAGAAAACATAGATTGTGAATATTTTCCCAAAACAGAGCATAAATATTATGGGTTTTGCCTATCAACTTGAAAACATCCACTTAAAGAGTATGAAATGATGAAATGGAGTCAACAATACATTTTAACATATGAAACATAAGAAAAAATGAACTGAATGTCATACCACATGGATCCCAAAGAAAAAGCCGCAACTTTTCATTAATCTCCTGCTAAAACTGATACAAAATGATGTCTACTCAAAGCATAAGCATCCAGCTGAGTCCAACCCTTTACAATGAGAAAGAAGAAGAAGAAATAGACATTGATTCAACCTCCTCCCATCCTTAGGGGTCGAATCCCTAGGATGAGGAACTAATCCATCAAACACTGAACAAGAAACTGGAATCTAGGCAACTTAACAACTTGCCTCTAAAAGGGAGGAAATTGATTCATTTGTCCTCAAGATGACTTTTGATATAATGAATCTACATTCAAGTAACTATTATCCATCCTATTTACATGCCTATTTATCATTCACATTAGTAAAAACATCATCCATAAGGGAAAACTCAAAATTACAGTCATGGTACAGTGAAGTGAAAATTCAGGATAAAATTGCTCTATGCACTGCGCCCAAGCTCTATGCGCATCGCTTTTTGCAGGGCCATTTTAGAGGCCTTCCCAATGTCAAAATTGGGCCTAAAATAGCTTGTTATAATTCTATTCAAGTGTAATTTCCTGAACATCTTGAATTTTTTCATTTGGAGTTCATTTGACCCCTCAAAAACTAATTCTCCCAAGACTGCTTTTGTGGCTCAAAAAGAAGGTAGAAAGGTCATTTTTTGAGTGTTTTTTTGACCTTTTGGTTGACCAATTCTGCCCCAAAATCTTAGTAAATGCACAGGGTGCATGTAATCATCATTGTTAATCCAAAAATTTTGACCATTTCCTCATTGGATGCCCCTAGGAAAAGCGCAACGCTAGTGGCGCTGCGCATAGAGCCAAAATTTATGTGTCAAAAATTGCTAAATTCTCCAAAAGGAAAAAATTCTTCAAAACTTACTCAAAATTTGTGGAGAACACCACCATCAAGTGTCTTGGCTAGCCAAGGAAGCTTCAACAAGAAACCTAAGCCTATCACCCTCCTTTTTTCCTTTGAGTGCTTGTTTTAGCCTTGTCTTCATTTGCTTGACCCTTATGTTGCAAATCTTGTTCCGGGTCCTGTAATGGCGAGCCATGTGCCTGATGATTTGATTGTCCCTGTTGGCCTTTTGTAGTAGCTTCTCCAAATGCAAATTGACCCTGTCAAGCCAATTTTATCTATCCTCCTCAATCTCCTTCTTAAGCCTTTGTTTCGTAGAGAAGGTGGCTGGGGTTTCCTCTTCTTGCATTACTGACTTGCCTTTGTCACCTTGCCTCTTTGCTTTGAGAAGTTCCAGCCCCATGAGGACTTGTTTGTCACTTAAATTCTTGTTCTCTTGCTCAAGGTATGAAATAACATACTTAGCTCTCGCCAAGTTGTCCATTAGTGCTGGGATCTGTGCATCTTTTTCCCTTATGGTTATATTTTTGTTTATTGCCTCATCTGGATCCTCCAAGTTAATTATCTCAATTCCATGATGGATGTGTGGCTGTTCTGGTTCATCATCTTCCATCAAATTAAATTCCCTTTTCTCTTCATCATTGAGGCTTTCCTCTAGCATCTTTTCCTTCCCATTATGCACCTGCTCCACCTGTTGTACATGTTGTGTTGATGAAGAAGGAAAAACCCCCTTCCACAATTTGTGGAGCAAGAATTTTCCTATGAGCTGATGAAGAAGGCAAGGCCCCTGTTACACTAAAAAATGTCGCCATGACCACTTACAGTTAGTATGGCTCAAATCAACAGTCATGCTACCCTCTTAGGCAAGTCTTATGCCTCTGTTATCCATCTCAAACTCAAAGAAGAGAGAAAGTCTTGTAAAAAATATGTTTATCTCTGGGGTCGCAGGTTCTCTCTAGCCTTACCTGCGGGGACGCTGACCATGTTCACAAAAGGTGCGTCCTTGGACGCTCTGTATGTTAAGGGACAGGTGCGTCCTTCTGTAAAAGGCAAAATGCGCGAGTTTCATCTTAAAAAAGTTACTTGTGGTTACTTCTAGAACTTTCTAGAGGTCGGTTTGATGATTTGGATGCGCCTCCAGTTGGTTCATGTATCTCTATTAAGGGGGAACTTATCCCATCAATAAGGGAGCTATCCCACCCAAAGAGGGGGATTATCCCATTGATGGTGGACCTGAATAACCTCTTTACAGCACTATAAATAAAGACATTGAGCCAGAGGGAGGGGAGGTTGGAGCTATACATTTTCTTTGGGTAAATGCTGCAGGAATTAGGACTCCCATTTAGAACCTTGTGAGGAGAGATTGTCTTTGCTTGATTCTACTTGGAAGTGGGTGAGCTTTGTCAAAGTAGAGGAAAACCCTTGATGGACCCTGGGAGGAACTTGCACAACACCAAGGCCAGGTTGTAAGAGTTTCTTTGTTTCGTTATTAATACAAACTGGTTCATTTTTCTCAATAGCTTGTGTTAATGAGTTATTTCATGTGTTCCTTGGTCTGCATGTTGAATATATGTTTTATTATATGAGATGCAAGTGCTTGGTAATTGTTTGATTGTTTGTGGTTGCAGGAATTGATGTGAAGGAGGAGCTCATCCGGATCGGCAAGGACGGACTACAACAACAGCGTTTTGGAATAAGGTAAGCCTAAACACTTGTAGTTTTCATGTTTTAAAAGGTGTATTTAGAGAAAGATCGCTCCATTTTGTCTTGTTTGTCGCTAGAGAGTTTAGACTCCTAGGGAGGTCAGTTGTGTCCGCACAAACGACTTTTTCCGCCACGACAAATTGGCGACTCCACTGGGGATTCCATTGATGAGAAAAGTCTTTTCCTTTGTGTGAACTTTGCTCTGTGAAAATCACTTTTATTTTCTGGTTTTTGACTGTGAGAATTAGTATTTGGGTGGCTTAGCTTTAGATTTAGTTAGATTTGGTTTTTCTCAACTTTTCCAGAAGGACGCACCCTCTGAGTACTGCACAGTGCGTCTTTGGACGCGCTGTTGCCGTTTGCACAGAGCGGGCCCACACCTATTATAACGGGTTGCCTGCGTCTTCCTGTAAAATTTAGGAAAAGTCCATTTTTTGCTTTAATTGCTTTTAGATTTTGGTTTTTCTTAGTGTTTTCTGCCCAGATCCTTTAGTACCCTGTCAAAAATTTTCACCTGAACTTGTTTCATTAGCATTCCTACTTTTAGCTTTCATCAATTGGGTGTTTTGAGTCTCTTTTTTGAGAAATTCTTAATTTGATTTCCTTTGGTCATTACTTGGAGGTTTCTCTCAGTCTTTTCACAATTTTGCATCTTTTTGCTTTTGTTTTTGCAAAAAAATTTTCCCCTCATTCGCCGGGGGGGGCTAAATTGTGTATGAGTGTTAATCGCCTTTGAGTGTTTTTATGTTTTGATCTTTGGAACTCTCACCCAATTTTCTCGACTTGCACTTGATTGGTTCTTAGATTACATTAGAATCATCTTGTGTTTGAGAATTCTCTTGCTTAGATTACATTTGCATAATTAGAATTCTCCTTTTCGGAATATGAATGAAAAATGTGCATAGATTACATTTGCATACTTTTCATGTGAATTGTGCATAGATTACAATTGCATAGTTTACATTCTGAAAAATCAATCGTAGATTTAGATCAGCTTTCTTTGATTTGAATTTACACAAAAATAAAAATTGGTTTGGAATTGATTTGCATTAGTTTTTCTTGATGAAATTAGTGCATTAGAGAATTTGTTAAATTTTCTCTTAATGATCATTTTTTTGCATTGTTGGAAGTGAATGGAAACTCTCTCCTTACTCTAGTTAGGATTCATCGAATTGAAAGGATTGCATTATCATATTCGATTGCATTCAGTTGAGTCGGGTCATAACACCATTTTGAGTTTGAAGCTTTAGAAACCTTGTTTAGAAGTTCTAGGTGGAAAAAGAGAATTTTGGATGATTGATAGGGTGGTTTTGGTGCTTGCTGGCCCTATGCGTAGCACCTTGTATAGGTGCGTAGCACTCCGGCTCTATGTGCAGCGCCGTGCAAAATTTCACTGGAAAAAATGTCCTGTGTCCAGCGCTCCATCCCTATGCACAACGTTTCGGCCTCTGTGTGCAACACTCTATCTCCTATGTGCAACGACCCCTGCTCTATGCTCAACGCCTTTTTTCAGGCCACTTTTGGAGGCTTTCCTGGTGTCGAAATTGAGCCCATGATAGCTCGTTGGAAAGGCCTCTCTCTTTTATACACAATGGACCTATCAAGAATTGAAAATGATAAATTATAGCCCTTAAAAAGTCAATTCTCCCAATACTAGTCAAAACGTGTAGAATGAGGGTGCAAAAATGAAGTGTTCTCTTGCAGGAAACTTTTGGAGGTCTTCCTCAACTCCAAATTGAGTGCATGATAGCTCATTGGAAATATAGTTTTGTTTAGTTATCATTTTACTCATCACGAAAGTCATTTGGAGACTTCAGATAGAAGAAAAAGTGATTTGGCCAAAGTCATTCTAGAAGTGCAACAATTCTCTTTTAGAAACTGTATTTTTGACATTTCTCTACAACCATGACACCTGTGTAAAAAGTGAAGGATTTTTTTCATCCTTGGCCTATTATGGACAAAAGCCTCTCTCACTTTTGTAAAATTCATCTTTTCATGGTCAGAAACATAGTTTGAAGAAAAACCGACCCTTATGTGTGGCGAATGACTTGTCCCTTGGAATGACTTCTTGAAAAATGATGGAGACATGATTTTGATGATATGAAATGGCCTAATACCTATTGATATCCATTATGACTCCTCTGCTTAGATATATCTGATTCCATAGGAAATCCTAGCTCAGTGGGAGAGGAAATTAGTGTTTAGTGAAGGGAAAACAGGGGATTTGTAGAAATTTATAGGAATGAAGGGAAATAAAGGGGATAGGGGGCTTCTAAATTCTTAGGAAAATTTTGGGAGGTAGGGAGGGATGTTAGGAAGTAGGGGAAACTAGAATTTCAATGATTGAGTGAGGGGAAGGGGTCCAAAAGGGCAAAACACAGGCCTAGTCTAGAAAAGTGTCAAAAGCATAGCAATAGGCTAGTGTTTGTAGTAAAATGATGATTTTGAGGGATAGGAGTGATGGAAAGTGCTTAGGAAGGTATATTAAGGATAGGAGAAGGTGTAAGAGCATCAGGATGTAGATTTTGTTGATGATTTAACCATGAAGGTCATGAAGCCAAGAAAAATGCCCTCAAAACCCTAGGAGAGAGAAATGGGAGGAATGGGCATGGGAAAAGGTCAAGGGAGGTAGATGGAGTGTAGGTGAGTGAGATATCAATGGATAAGAGTGTAAATGATCCTTCCCTTGGTCTTTGATGGCCTTAATACCTTGTTTATATTTTCAAAATTAGTCTTGGGACCCACTTTTTCTTTCTCAAACTTGACTTGTCTTTTACAATTTACCTTTGGACTTGATCTTCTAATTGTATCTTGGAAACATAATGACTTTGAAAATATTCCTTTTGAATGATGGAACTTTGAACTTACAAAACTTGGAACCGTGAGAATTATTACATATTAAAACCATAAAATTTCATTTTTTCTTGAATATTCAAATTACAAACTATTTTGCTGATGAAATCTTGTTTATTCTTTCTTCCTCACTTGCTGGTCTTTTATGCAGGAGATGGTGTTTTAGTGGACCTTGAAAACCCTAAGACCTAATGGAGACTTTGAATGGTTGTAACCATGATGAAAATGATTGTCATGATTGATACAAATGGCATGATAAAAATAACTTTATGAATGATGTACAATCAACAAGATATGAAACTATGCCAACAAGTAACCACATTTAGGGAAGAGTGATGTTTTTGAACTAGGACTACCATCAATGACTAATTTTTTGCATGACCTAGTGGAATTATAAAAAATTTCTAAGTGGGACCCTTAAAATGATATGAAAAGAGGATTTTTTATCACTGATGGCAGTATGCAAATACTGACTCTAACACATACAACACTTAAAAGATATGATCAAATAATTGTAAAAATATACAATTCGCTTTCTTGGCTTCATCCTCATGACACATAGTGCATGAGTGATGAAGAATATCTTGATTTGCCATAAAAATGAAAGGCATTTGACCATCAGTTCCCTCAGTCTCATCGAAGGTTGCTTACTTGAACCATAGAAGCTGAAGAGTTAGGTCTAGTACCAGATGAACACAGGTGGTACAAGACAATCAGAGGTACCATATGAATGCAATCACATGGGTACTAGATGAACACAGGTGCACGAGTACCAGATAAGCAGGAACATGGGTACCAGATGAGAAGTGTTGGTACCATATGAGGAATGTTGGTACCAGATGAGTAAGAACATGGTCTAAAAATTTACGTGAGCCAATCCAAATAGTTAGAGAGTATAAAGAATCAATTATTTCATTCCTACTAACAAGAAATCATAAAAAACATGCTTTAAATATGAATTACCTCATATATACACAAGGATGCTAAAATTCATGTTTTTGAAGAAGGTAGGCAAGTGGTGAGTAGGTTTCGAGGTAAATTTGTTATAAAATAGAAGACAATATAGGGTGTTAAGGCATAAAAAAGGAGACCTAACATTCCCCCATGCCTAAGTCATTACATTTCCTCATGCAAAAAATGTTGAACCATTCCTCAAAATTTCAAAAATGGGGTCTTCTTGCACTTTTCCTAAACATCATCTGTTTGGATCTAAGAGATTCACACCTAAAGCTTATTCTTTGAGTTCCCTTTTAAATACCCTGGTATAGTTTATGAGGCAAAGAAACTTCTTAATCTTGGCGGAGACCTCATCGTACTCATCTTGTGACCTATGGCTATTCTCCTTTAATTTCTCATTTTCTTTCTTAATGTACCTGTGTAACAACTTATACTCTTTCACTTTTTCTTTTAGTTTTTCATTTTTCATCTGAAGTCTCTCAATTGTCATTTGATCACTAGTTATAAAACTAGAATATTCAACTGTTACATGCTTAGTGGTTTCTTTACTAGCCTAAACTTCTTTCCTTAACTTTTCAAGGTTTCTGTAACTAATTCCTCTGTTTCACTAAGCATTTAACGTCGTGCATGTTATTTTTCAAGTGAAGCAGAGATGTCTATTAGATTTTCTAGAAGGGAAGGGGTATGAGTGGACATTACCTGATGTGCCATGCTCTTGGTAGTTCATCGTGTAGGTGCTAATGACTCACCAGATTTGTTGTCAGGAGTGAAGATATAATATTGAAACAACCTCCTCTTCTTCCTTTTGGTCTGTGACATGGACTCTGCAACTTCTCCTTTTTGTGCATATTTCTCCTTTCTTTTAGAAGTTTGTGCTATGTCACCCTTTTCACTTGTTCTAGGATTTTTCATCTTTTTAACCCTCAACTTAGGAGTGTCCTCCTAAGGAAACTCAACAACTACCTTTGAAATAGTACCTGTGATTTCTCCTCCTTCACTGTCAGCTTGCTTCCTTTTCTTCTTCTCGCTCTTTGGGGTTTTACTTTGAGTGGTTGAATCAAGAGAAGGGATTTTACCCTTTAATGATCACCTTGTTGGTGCGGGAGACTCCTTCTCCTCTATTGTTTTACCATTGTCTGATTGATTCACGGATCTTGGTGAAGTAGAGCCAACAATGCTTTCTTTAAATTTTGACTTCCTTTGTTTCTTCTTACTACTCTCATGCTTGCTATCTAAATATTTACTATTATCCACTAACTTGCTTTCTTCTATGGTTTTGGAACTTCCTTCCAGAGAAAAATCCAGTTTGAGTAAATTTTCCCAACTGCTACCCTATTTCCTTATCTCATGAGTAACTAATAGTTTTATCAGTCCATGATGATAAATACTAATCTCAACCTTTTTGGAATTGATTTAACCCTCTTACCATCTTGTTCAAACTCATCCAGACGAAATATGGGAAGTTTATCTGGGGTCCTCCTTCAAAATGTAACAAAAGTATTAAATGGTAAATAAAAGTGACTGCATACCTTCCTTCACATGTTAAGAATCTCTGCAAGCTATTAATCATCAACCTATATTCCTCTTTAATCCAGTTCCTAGGAATACCCTTGGACCAGTCAGGGTTCAAATGTTTGGGTTCTAAGAACTTTCGACAGAGCTCTTTGTTAATATTGACACCTTTGAAGTATTTCTCCCTTACAATTGGTAATCATGTAGCCTCTGCTATGGGGAATATTGTTATTTATAATTGCAGACCTCCTATATGAACATATTCGCCACCATGAACTTGAGTGAAGGCGTGAGAAACACCCTCATGGTATCCCTTAAACTTCTCCAGAAACGGAATCTAACTAGCTTGCTCAAATTTTTCTTTACACAAATGATATTCTTCTGTTTCCTGGTAAAACTGGAACACTGGTTCATGTCAGTCAACCCCCATGCCAACTTTAAGAACATGTCTTGGATAATTTCTAGGGATAATGCTTAGAAATGGTTGAGTACCGGAAGTAGTAGAGTATTAGAAATAACAGAGTACCAGAAATGACAAAGTACCAGAAGTGAGTTATGGAAACAATACGATAGATCTAGCACTAGATGGATGAGTGGGATGAAGTATGAATGGTATGAAAGAGAGAAATTATGCTCATCTAGATGGTGAAGTCATCCAAAAGAACATTTATAATTTTGAAAGGAGATGGTAACGGTCAAATGGTTGCCATAATTACAAGGTGAGTGCATATAGGATGATGGTGATAAGTCGTATGCAGAGCTTATTTATACATTCATCTTCATTAATGATGTCAAATTAATTCAAATGCAGGTTAGACACGATGGAGAGAACATGGTTGATTGGACCAGTACATTGGTACAAGATGGTCAATGTCATGGTTCCGTTAATCATTCATCATAATCATTCAGTTTATGGTTATGGGGTAGTGGTAAAATCATTGTTTAAACAACCCATGAAAGTAGAAGCTCTATCATGATATATTCAAATACATTTGATCGAATTATAAATGGCATCCACCTAATCAAACCCATGATTATCCCATTCAATCATATCATAAAAATGATTTTTTTCATAGAAAATAGGGGAATAAAGGTGATTACTTTAGGATTAGGATAGGGGCTTAGCAACTCATGGTAATAAAAGTTTATGAGGGTAATTATATATTCATCACATGATTAATATGATTCTTAATAGCAAAAAATAAAACAATGACCTCATAACTCTATTACTAGATTAACACAAGAAACACTTTTTAGTACCAAACGAAAATTGTTTTCCAGTACCAGATGAATACAAGATACTGCCTTCCAGTACCAGATGAACACAGGATACTGCCTTCCAGTATTCGATGAATACACAAGAGTTTTTCTTTAGTGTTGGATGAAATTTTAATAAGATACTCGGATGCATAATCTTCAAATTGGAATCCTGTAGTATTCTCCTTGTAGCTTAGCATGTTCTGAGGGTCAAGTTGAAGTAGGTGCTAATGATTACTGATGCTGTATGTGAATTTGTTCTGCTGGAAGGATTACACTTAGCACACTGGTACAGGAACTTTCAAATTGTAGTGGTAGTGTCACAAAATGAGGCAAAAGAATTCAATGCTCTAGCTCCAAGCTTTGTAACAAGAAAGTATTCTGTAGCTGGAAAACCTCTTCTTTTTGGAACCAAAATAACCACTGCTTCTGTTGCCACTTCCATTTTATTGGCAAATAAACCTAACTACTATTTTTCTGTGGATTTTTATCGAGCCCAGATTAGTTAATGCTCGCCGGTATTTTCAATTTTATGGAGTTTGAAAAACTTAAAGAAAACTCCATTTCACTTACCTGTGGATTTTTCTTGAGCCTGAGCTAGTTCGTGCTCGCCGGTGTTTTCAATTTTAAGGAGTCTGAAAAACTTAAAGAAAACTCCATTTCACTTACCCGTGGATTTTTCTCAAGCCCAGGCTAGTTCGTGCTCGCCAATGTTTTCAATTTTAAGGAGTCTAAAAAACTTAAAGAAAACTTCATAGGTTCCTTTTCCATAAATAATTTACCAGGGTTGGTTAAAGGAATATACTGACACCTGGTAAATGTCATTCTTTATTGTCTATTTATAGGGAATGAAACAAATTTAGTAATACCAACATCATTATCCAATCATCACACCTATATACATATATGTACAACGTTAAATTAAATTATGCAACAAAACTTACAGTGGTGGATCAACAAGAGGAGAACTCCCCTTTCTGACCAACTACATTTCATAATTTTGAAGAAAATGCTTAGTGAAATTTTCTTTAGAGAGTGGCTTATGATAAACTTTCAATCGATGTCCATTTATGACAAGGGAAGTTTGATCTGCATCGATAATTGTTATCTTGACCGAGCCATTGTCATAGACTGTATCTACCTCATAAGGTCCAAGCCACCATGTTGTCAATTTTCCTTTTAAATCCTTAAACTTGCTGTCATACAACAAAGCCCAGTCACCTGGTTGAAAACGTTTCTTCTTAATAAACTTATTGTGCCATTTGGTTCTTTGATCCTGAAAAAGCATCGTCCTTTGAAGAGCATCTTGTCTAATCTCATCCAATGCATTCAATTCCATTAGCCTTTGTTTTTGTGCCTCATCTAAATCCATTCCTAGTTGCATGGCATTCCTAGAGGTTTTAACTTGGAATTCTATAGCAAGAAAAACCTATTTTCCATAAACCAACTCATGTGGAGAATGTCCTCTTGTGTTTTCTGGGTTGTCCTATGGGTGCAAAAAGCTTATGGTAAGCTATTAGCCCAATATTTATGATGTATTTGTATTGTTTTGGTAAGAATGGTCTCAATTACTTTATTGGTAGACTCTACCTGTCCATTCGAATGGGGATGATAAGGTGTAGATTTTCGATGTTAGATTTTATACTGCTCTGTAATAGCTTTGACCAATTTGGAAGTGAATTGAATGCATTGATCACTTACTATTTCCCTTGGTACACCAAAATGGGTAAATATCTATTCAAATAAAAATTTAGTACCAAATTGTTCATTAGCAAATAATTGTGATTTAGCTTCTACCCATTTGGTTACATAATCCGTACATACCATAACATATTTCTTCTTTTTGGACATAGGAGAAATTGGTCCTACAAAATATAATGTCCATTTATCAAAAGGTTCCATGGCTACCTGTGCTTGAAGAGGCATTTCATCTGCTGGGATAGGTTCCCCATCCTTTGACAATCATGAAAGATGGCCACATATTTCTTTGTGTCCTTCAAAATGGTGGGCCAATGATACTCGGATTGTAACACTTTATATGCAATTCTTTTGTCGGCGAAATGTCCACCACATGACTCATTATGGAAATCTTTTAGAATGTATTGCATCTCATCCTATCGTACACATATTATGATCACCAGATCTGGACCAATATGGTATAAACAATCCCATGCCACATATAATTAGCACTAAGTTGTATGATTCTCTGTTTTTCTCTTGAAGACAAATTTTGTGGCAACTTTCCTATAACCAGGTAATTTTCTACATCTGTATACCAAGGAGAATAAGTATAAATAGCAAATAAATTCTCATCACAAAAATCATCAGTAACTGGTGCACTGTCACCTATATGGAAAAGTCTAGACAAAAAATCAGTGACAATATTATCTTTTCCTAGTTTGTCAATGATAGTAATATTAAATTCTTGCACTAGTAACAACCATCTAGTAACACGACATTTGTGAAAGGTTTATTCATTAAAATCTAATAGCTGAATGGTATGTGTGCACAAAAAATTCATAACCGGTTATATAATGTCTAAATTTATTAATGACATGAACTACCAATAGTAATTATTTTTCAGTGACCGTGTAGTTTAGTTTTGTAGGAAAGAGATTTTTGCTAACAAAATAGATGGCATAGGGAATTTGATTCTCTCTTTGGCCCAAAACAACCCCCAAAGCTGTGTTCAGGGCATCGGTAAAGATATGAAAAGGGAGGGCCCAATTTGGTCCTCTTAGAACTGGAGAAGTTGAAAATTTTTGTTTAAGATTTTCAAGGGCAAGTTGACACTAATAATCCCATTGGAATTCTGCATCTATGGTTAAAATTTTGAACATCGGGGAAACTATGCTTGTCAAATTTTGAATAAATCTTCTATAATATTTGGCATGCCCTAGAAATCTTCTAACTTCTTTTTGAGAGCTGGGATTTTTGATCTAAGAAATTTCTATCTTAGCAAGGTCAATTCTGATCCCAGTCCCAGAAATATGATGGCCTAACACAACACCCTCTATAAGCATCATTCTAGATTTTTCAATACTAAGGGAAAGGTTGTCCTCTTGCCATATGATTAAAAATTTCTCTAGATTGTCTAAAGCTTGTTGGAAATATTCCCCATATACCATGAAGTCATCCATATAGACTTCCACATAGCCTTGGGTTAGATTGGATTTATACTGTTCAATTGTTAACAATGGTTCAGTACATTCCTCCTCTCCATATGGGTTCTCTATCCATAAGGGGATTTCTTTAGCAGGATGGGCAGGAGGAAATAAGGTATTTGTTTGGCTTTGACATCCATTGGAAATGGTCATCTCTCAAGTCCTGAATCCAATAAAGGCATCGAAAGTGGGTAGACAAGGTCAGCCCAGTACTACTGGATGTCCAGGTTTGGAGGATTTCAGATGGATCACAAATAAGTCCATAGGATATTCCCAGGAAGTTAGTACAACTATTATGTCATCCATGCTTCTTGCAAGTTTAAGGATGGATTTGTCTGCTAACTCCAATAGTGTTTGGGTTGGCCTCAAGCCTTCTAACTGTAGCTTTTGCATAATATCCACAATCATGACATTTATTGCTACACCTAGGTCAACAAGAGTGTTTGGTAAATATATACCATTAATATGTATAGTCACTACTAGATTCCCACGATCAATATATTTAGAAGGCATCTCTGACATGGTTTTTGACAATTGGCCAACTACTTTTATAATAGGGGGATCCTTCTTTTTTTTCCTGAATTTTTAATGCAAATATCCTTGACAATCTTGGCATATATAGGAATATCTTTGATAACTTGAAGCAAGGGTATATTTACACAAATATTTCACAATTCAACCTCTAAATCATATTCTAGCGAGACCTCAGGATTTTTGACAAGCAATCTCTCTAGATAGGGTGGTTGAGTGATCTCTTGAGATGGTTTATGTTGTTTGGTAGAATTGATTGGTGTTGAGGGAGGGTTTTTATCTTCATCAAGAGGAGAATATCCCTCTTGGCTACGTATGTCATTATCTTCAAGAGGTGATTTAGTTGGCTCTTCTTCTTGAATGCTCACTCCAGGTCCTATTTTATTTAAGACCTTCCTGAATCTTAGTCAAATTTCACTGATTGGAACTGAAGTGATAGTGTAGGTAGGGAAGGTTTGCAGCTCCATATTCTATACAGGTTGATCTAGCATATTATTAGGGCTTGGAATGGGCTGTGCAGGTAATTGAGTAGTTCAAGGAGGATTTGGGTTTGTTGGCATTTCTTGTTGATTTAGATTCATGGGTAGAGAAAGTTTTTGTGGACTTGAATTCATAGGAAACTATTGTTGAAATTAATTCATGGGTAGAGTTTTTTGAACTTGGGTTCATAGGAAACTATTGTTGAGGAAAAGAAGGTAATAGGGGTGGGGTAAACCCTAGAAATAACTAAGACATATTTAGAGGATATTGTGTGTAGATTGGGTAAGACGCTGTTTGGTATGGTTGTGGAGGAATATTCCCACAAGGAATCCCCCTCCAAACTTGTTTCCAAGAATGTCCTTGTGATGGTTGAGGCCCCCATTGGGAGTAAGGAATTTGAGGGGCCCACTGTGGTTGTGCAAGATGCATGGAAGGGTCCTAGAACATGAAGGGGTTTTGTTGCCTCCATGGTCTCCTAGAGGGATAAGATGGATCTTGTGGTTCTATCCCCCCTTTGTAAATGGCTTGCAACCTAGGTAGTGAAGTATATTCATTAGTTGGGTGTGTATCCATGAAAATTCGACACACCTCTATGGAATTAAAAGGGAATACATTTTCAGGATGCTTCTTCCTACAACAAGGACAAAAGATAGCTAAAGCAATGTTTTCCTCTTCTGGTTTCCTCTTACTATTAAGGGTATGTATATGATTACTAATTGTGCTAAGGATGTTAGTTTTAAGTTTTTCCAATAGATTTCCCAATTCTATTCTGGTTACACCACTTGTAGTGGGTTTGCCAAATCGACTAGTAAGTTAACTTGAGCTTTCCCCAGCTTTAGCTTGACTATGGAAGTACTTCTTGCAGTATTCAGAAATTTTAGCAAATGATTTTTGATAAACATTACTAGGGATCATGAGATTAAGTACTTCCATGCACTCATCCCATACTCCTTTTAGAATAAGTGTTCTAACTATGGCTAGGTCAAGAGCAACTTGCTTGGTTTTTTGGTAGCTGTAAAGGAACCTTTCTAAGTAGTCTTCTAGGCATTCTTATTTGGTATGCTTCATTTTAAAGATGTCATTCTTGCCATCACTAGGTCTACAATAATCATAATATTTATAGAGAAAGTCCGCTTTCATATCATCCCAAGATGTAATAGTATGTTCCCCTAGACTCATGAACCATCTCAATGCTGATTTTTTTAAGGTGGATGGAGAAAGTTTTAACTTTTTAGCATTATATGTATAATTATAACTTCTACACATTATATCAATTTTGAATAAAAATAATTCAGTATCTTCGGATGACATACCGTTGAAGTGAGGTAATGATGACAAAGGAATGTTCTTGATGGTGACATTCCTAGTAATGTCAAGAATTGGAAATCCAAATGTTTCTGGTTCCTTTTTTTATGGATTGTCTACTCTTCCTCCTTCTCCTTCCATTATTTCTTCCCACAATTTGGAGTTTGTGGAAGCAAGATATGTCTTTCCTTCATAAGATGATGGTTTAGACACTGGGTTATCTACAATGTTCCAAGGTACTATCTCCAATGTCTGAAATTCTTCTACCACTGTCTTTGTTTTTTCTCCAAGTTGCTTTTCTAATGTCTCCTCTATTGTTGCCACCGTACTTTCCTCCTTTAGAGTTTTCCTTGCATAGCGATTAGCATAATTAGTTGGGTTAACAATTTTGGGACCATATAGGTTTTCTGGGATTTTTTATGAAAAAAACCTACTTTTCCTATCTCTAATTCTTCTCATGAAATGAAAGCATCAATCTTTAACTACTTATCAAAAGAGAGGACAACTTAACTTTGGAGAAACCCTACCATAGTGGAGGTGTGGCTCTTCGCTCACATATTACCATTTTCTGTTCACCCTTAGGTTGTTCTCAATATCATTCAAAAACCATACAAAAAACAAATCATTATCTATTACCCTTTACATCTCCCTGACAACGATGCCAAAAATGTTGGGGAAACTATATGAATGATATAATGCCACGAATTAAATTATCAACTAGGGATTCATAATCAATAGAGTTGATACACTATATGTGCAGATAATGGATAAGTTCCTATGTCTGATGAGTATAGCCTAAATAAGAAGCATTCAAAACCAACACTACATTTGACAAATTTCAATCTAACATCCTCTTACAATTTAAAGGTTAGAAAGAAAAACTCAAAAATAAAATCTCAACATGTGATCTAAAGGTTATTGGTCAGGTAATAAGTTTGTCCATGTACAAGCTCATGACATAACAAGATGGATTCAACTCTGTTTTCCTGTAGCAACTAGCTTAAATCAACTTACTGTAATCAATCATCAAGTAAATCAATCATTCCTAATATAACTAGCTCTAAAGGAAGTGCTACATTCTTACGCAAGAAATATTAGGTATGACAAGGGTCTTCACTAACAACACATGTAGGTGAATGGTGAGATCTCTGATCTTAACTCTTCCTGTTCTTTAAAATAGAAATCAATAATTAAATATACAATCTAAGAAATAAAGTTTGCATTCATAAAACCAATGAGTTATCACTTAGAAACTAACATTTCCATACTTATATCACACACTCTCAAATAGATTACCTGCATAGAATCAAAACTGGAATCATATCAAATAGTTTGAAATTGAATTATAAAACTAAGTCACACATACACCAAACTAAATTCACAATAATTGTAATGAAAACTTGCCTTGATGGCTTTGGTGGGCCCTTTTTGAGTTACCAAGGAAAGCTAAGAAAACTTATAGGACTAAGGAATCTACCAACACATTGAATTCATCAATTGCTGCTTATATTATTGATTTCAAAAAGAAAGGATTAAAAAATCAAATCTCCAACATAACAATAATGTTTACACCTATGTATCTTTGTCTCTCTATTTCTCTTACTGTCTTTGTAAACTAACTGCAACTGCAACTCTATAATTAACTAACTCCTATCATCTACGAGCCTTCTCTTATATAGGAATGGCCATTACATACAACTCTTTAAAGGTATGATCAAATCACTGTAAATATATATATTTCACTTTCTTGGCTTCATCCTCATGACACACAGTGCATGAGTGATGAAGCATATCTCAATTTTCCATAAAAAGGTAAGGCATTTCACCATTGGTTCCCTCGGTCTCATCGAAGGCAGCTCACTCGAACCGTAGATGCTGAAGAGTCAGGTTTGGTACCAGATGAACACATGCAGTATA
The DNA here is from genome assembly GCA_031772625.1 of Pinus tabuliformis. Lineage (NCBI taxonomy): Eukaryota > Viridiplantae > Streptophyta > Pinopsida > Pinales > Pinaceae > Pinus > Pinus tabuliformis. Next base: position 877,922,808 of record CM062820.1, on the reverse strand, counting down.
GGATGATTGGAGGTACCAGATGAACACAGTCACACAGGTACCAGAGAACGTAGGTGCATGGGTACCGGATAAGTAGGAACATGGGTACCAGATGAGCAATGTTGGTACCAAATGAGCAAGAACAGGGTCTAAAAATCTATGTGAGCCAATCCAGATAGTTAGAGAGTATAAAGAATCAATTATTTCATTCCTACTAATAAGAAATCATAAAAACCATGCTTTAAATATGAAATACCTCATATATACACAAGGATGCTAAAAGTAATATTTTTGAAGAAGGTAGGCAAGTGGTGAGTAGGTTTCGAGGTAAAGTTGGGAAAAAATAGAGGACAATAAAGGTTGTTAAGGCATAAAAAAGGAGACCAAACATTACTCACGCAAATAAAATAAGCTCAAGGGGGATATGCCTATGTCGTTATGCTAGGGGCATTAAAACTTATCTCAAGCATAGTTTGCTCTTTGTTTCAAGCTTGTGTAAAAGTGAACAAGTATAGTTTTTCTTAGAAAACATGGGAATAAAGGTGAGTAATTTAGGATTAGGATAGGGGCTTAACAACTCATGGTAATAAAATTTTATGAGGTTAGTTATATATTCATCACATGATTAATATGATTTTTAATAGCAGAAAATAAAAAACTGACCTCATACCTCTATTACCGAATTAACACAAGAAACATTTTTTTGTACCAGATGAACACTGTTTTCCAGTACTATATGAATACAGGAGACTGCCTTCCAGTACTAGATGAACACACAATAGTGCCTTCCAGTATTAGATGAATACAAGGAGTTTTTCTTTAGTGTTGGATGAAATTTTAATAAGATACGCGGATGCATAATCTTCAAATTGGAATCCTGTAGTCTTCTCCTTGTAGCTTAGCATGTTTTGAGGGTTAAGATGAAGTAGGTGCTAATGATTACTGACGTTGTATGTGAATTTTTTCTGTTGGAAGGATTACACTTAGCACATTGGTACAAGAAATTTCAAATTGCAGTGGAAGTGTCAAAAAATGAGGCAAAATAATTCAATGCTCGGGCTCCAAGCTTTGTAACAAGAAGGTATTCTGTAGCTAGAAAACCTCCTCTTTTTGGAACCAAACTAACCACTACTTCTATTGCCACTTCCATTTTATTAACAAATAAACCTAACTACTATTGTTCTGTGGATTTTTCTCGAGCCCAGATCAGTTAATGCTCGCTGGTATTTTCAATTTTAAGGAGTCTAAAAAACTTAAAGAAAACTCCATTTCACTTACCGGTGGATTTTTCTTGAGCCTGAGCTAGTTCGTGCTCGCTAATGTTTTCAATTTTAAGGAGTCTGAAAAACTTAAAGAAAACTCCATTTCACTTACGCATGGATTTTTCTCAATTTTTCTCAAGCCCAGACTAGTTCTTGCTTGCCGCTGTTTTCAATTTTAAGGAGTCTGAAAAACTTAAAGAAAACTCCATAGGTTCCTTTTCCATAAAAAATTTACCAGGGTTGGTTAAAGGAATATAATTACACCTGGTAATGTCCTTCTTTATTGTCTATCTATAGGGAAGGAAACATAGTTAGTAACACCAACATCATTATCCAATCATCACCCGTATATACATATATGTACAATGTTAAATTAAATTATACAACAAAACTTACATTGGTTGATCAACAAGAGGAGAACTACCCTTTCTAACCAACTACATTTGATAATTTTGAAGAACATGCTTAGTGAAATATTATTTAGAGAGTGGCTTATGATAAAATTTCAATCGATGTCCATTTATGACAAGGGAAGTTTAATCTACATCGGTAGTTTTTATCTTGACTGAGCCATTGTCATAAACTGTATCTACCTCATAAGGTCCAAGCCACAATTTTGTCAATTTTCCTTTGAAATCCTTAAACCTGTTGTCACACAACAAAGGCTAGTCACCTGGTTGAAAATGTTTCTTATTAATAAACTTATCGTGCCATTTGTTTCTTTAATCCTGAACAAGCATCGTCCTTTAAAAAGAATCTTGTCTAATCTCATCCAATGCATTCAATTCCATTAGCCTTTGTATTTGTGTCTCATCTAAATCCATTCCTAGTTGCATGGCAGTCCTAGAGGTTTTAACTTGGAATTCTATAGGAATAAAAACCTGTTTTCCATAAACCAAATCATATGGAGAATACCCTGTTCTGCTTCTCCAAGTTGTCCTATAGGCGCACAAAGCTTATGGTAAGCTATTAGCCCAATATTTATGATGTCTTTGTATTGTTTTGGTGACAATGGCCTTGATTGCTTTATTTCTAGACTCTACCTGTCCATTTGAATGGGGGTGATAAGGTGTAAATTTTTGATGTCTGATTTTATACTGCTCTGTAATAACTTTGACCCATTTGGAAGTTAATTGAGTGCATTGATCAATTACTATTTCCCTTGGTACACCAAAATGGGTAAATATCTATTCAAATAAAAATTCAGTACCAGATTGTTCATTAGCAGAATATAGTGATTTAGCTTCCACCCATTTGGTTACATAATCCATACATACCATAATATATTTCTTCTTTTTGGACGTAGGAGAAATTGGTCCTACAAAATATAATGCCCATTTATCAAAAGGTTCCATGACTACCTGTGCTTGAAGAGGCATTTCATCTATTGGGATAGGTTCCCCATCCTTTGAAAATCATCAAAGATGGCCACACATTTCTTTGCATCCTTCAAAATGGTGGGCCAATAATACCTTGATTGTAACACTTTATATGCAGTTCTTTTGTCGGCGAAATGTCCACCACATGACTCATTATGGAAATATTTTAGAATGTCTTGCATCTCATCTTCTCGTACACATATTATGATCACCAGATTTGGACCAGTATGGTATAAACAATCCTCATGCCACATATAATTAGCACCTCATGCAATGTTGGTACTAGATGAGCAATGTTGGTACCAGATGAGCAGGAACAGGGTTTAAAAATCTGTGAGCCAATCCAAATAGTTAGAGAGTATAAAGAACCAATTATTTCATTCCTACTAACAAGAAATCATAAAAACTATGCTTTAAATATGAATTATCTCATATATACACAAGGATGCTAAAAGTAATGTGTTTGAATAAGGTAGGCAAGTGGTGAGTAGGTTTCAAGGTAAAGTTGGTCAAAAATAGAGGACAATATAGGTTGTTAAGGGACCAAACACTACTCACACGAATTAAAGAAGCCCGAGGGGGATATGCCTATGTCGTTATGCTAGGGGCATTAAAACTTATCTCAAGCATAGTTTGCGCTTTGTTTCAAGATTGTGTAAAAGTGAAACCACTCTCAAGCACAGTTTTTCTCCATTTCAAGCTTGTGTAAAAATGAAGCCAATCTCAAGCACAATTTCTTCGTTGTCTGAAGCTTGTATAAAAATCAAAATTATTTAGAGTCCATTTTGGTTATTATTTTCAAGACTCGTTAAACTCATGAAAATATGGAGCTTCTTTTGCTATCTTTTCATGCTCGTAAAACATTTATGAAAATGCCGAGTTATTTCCGTCTTTTCCTGCTCGTTAATTAAATTGAAATTCAGTGATATGAGTACACTTTTATCACTTTCTCAAACTCGTTAAAACTTACGAAAAAGCGAAACGTTGGGGTTACCTTTAAGATCTTTTTTGACACTCGAAACATGAAAATATTGGTGAGTATGCTTATTTGTTTCGAACTCGTAAATGTAAACAAAAGACGTCTACTTGATATAAGTTTAACCCTTTTACAAATCATATGGAGTATTTATGATAAATGTAAACAAAAGACGTCTACTTGATATAAGTTTAACCCTTTTACAAATCATATGGAGTATTTACGAAAAATGGTTACGTTGACTAAGAACGGTAAATAGATTTTTGTCTTGCATTATTTTACCCTTTTCTTAGAGTGAGGGACTAAATTAACAAAAAATGATATTTTGGAGTCTACTTATGTTTTTCTTCTGACTCCCTAAAAATAAAAAAAACATCGAGCTTTACTTTCTCTAGGCTCGTTAAACTTTACGGTGAAAGAGTTGAATGATTTTCCTTTTTGTATATTTTCAAATTATTTAAATATGAAAATGAGATCAAGTTACCCCTTTAATTGACTCGTAAAACTTAAATAGTGTAGGAATCGTTAATCATAATGAGACCGAAGCACTCCTTCCAAGGGTTCATTAAAAATACTCCTAAGGGTTCATTCGAAGGATGATCTTAAAGGAAAAACATATGTTATCCTCCTCAAGCTTGCACAAAAGTAAAGAGGTACTTTCCAGTAATGGTGGGGGAAAATTGGGAAAAAAACGTTTGTTTATATTGTAAAAGGCATTATGTCTCTCTTGAACATGACACTCCATCACCTTTGTGTCTGGGTTTGGAAATCCATTTGCCTGTCAGTTGACCATACCTCATTGAATGTCTTCAAACTGGTTTCTGATCCTATTATTTTGAGTCAAATGTTGCAAAGTCAGAACGTCGTGTTGCCGATATGTTTAAGAGAAGTCCAAACTCAGTCAAAACTACCTTGCAAATTTGTAGCTTTCAATTACGTTGGCCATCCCTTAGTCAGTCCTGGATTACTCCAAACTTTTGTTCTTCAAAACTTGACATGAGTTTTGTATCGTAGGCCCTCCTATGATAGGTCACTTCCTATCGACTTCAACTCACTATCTAGGAAGTTGATATACAAAAATTCTTCAGTACCTTGAAGCTGACATGCATTAATGGCAAGTTTCTCACCTTCGACGATAGGTTATCATCATTGAACTTAAATTGAATGATTCTATGCGTTCAACTCCAACACATCTTTTCACACTTCATAGATTATACTGGAAGTAACTTGAGAACCATTTCCATTACTTGTGGTTTCTCTCATACTTGTTAACGATTCACATCATTAACCGGTAATCAAGTGGTTTCTACCATGTTCAACTTCAAGACATTTACTCACATGGTCATATTCATACTACGGATTGAGAGATGAAGATCAAGACCCTAGATCTAGTTTCATCAATCTATGCTGCGTGGAGTTATTAAATATTCATGATTGTAAACATAGATCCATTGATGGCTACGTCCATACTGTGTCTTCTGTTGACATGGATCTTTAGGTGAATTTATGTATTGGTTCTCTGAGAAATTTATGCTCTAAGTATGGGAATGCCTACCTCAGAAATGATTTTATATTGCATTGTAACATTTGATTGATTGTTTCAGGTCCCCGAATACGGTCTCTAACCCAAACCTTAGCATGACAAAGTGCTTCAGTCATCAAACATCTTTTCTGACTTTGCACTTTAGGGGGAAATATGTTACACACCATTTCGTCACGTTAGGAAAATGACCATCAGTATGGATCTTTCGCTATCTATCAAAGTGTTCCAAAGCATCCCCCTGCAAGGATAGAAACTAAACCATCCCAAAGAGAATGAAATTCCTAGATCTCAAGGCCCAAAAACCTATTTTTGACTACTTGCGCAGTTCCCTAGTCAATTTCTGTGTATACACAAAAGGGACCATTAGAATTTGTGCAAAAGTGCACTTTGTCTTACACAGTTGCCTGCGCATATGACTCAACACAAGTAAAAAATAAAAAGTAAAGTCTAGAAGCTTTGTTAGTCGAATCTTTCCCAACTAACAACTTTGAATTGATGCTTACTTAAGCTTGATCCCTCCCATCATGGAGCTACTTCCCTCTCTTTGTGAATCCCCTATTCCACCATTTGTGGTTCTCATCCCTTAGGAAGAGGTTCCCAAACCTCCTCCTCTTGGATTATAAATCAAACATAGACCATAGGGTTGAAGAGGACCATTGAAGGTAGGCTTATTCCGCAGAAATAGGGCTAGAAGGCTTTTCATCCAAGGAGAAGGTTGGAGATCATGGGAGGAGGCTTGTAACATCAATCAAATGAGGTTGTAAGTTTGTTATCATTTTTATTCAATAAAAATAATCTTTCTTTCCTAATCATGTCTATTCTGATATCATTTGTGAGATTCCTTGATCACTCACATAGGTTATGATTGGTTATTGATTCAATTTATGATGTATGCTGCGTTAAGAATTTCATTTATCTTTCATTCTATATACTAGATGCTTTGATCCTTTGTGTGTTTCCATCTATGAAAATGTCCATCGAAACATCATGGAGAAGTTGTGGAAAGCACTGGAATGATCTCTAAAGAATCAAGGAGAATCCAACTGTGGAAGGCACTGAAAGGACTTCAAAAAGAACTTCGTTAAACTGGTAAGTGATCCCACACATATTACTTGTTTCAATCAATGATAAGATAAGGAAATGTACCAATTTTTTTCTTGTTTTTTATTAGATTTTGTTTGATATATAGGGATATGCATCTTATTGGCAATAAGGATTAGTATTCCTAACATCATTAAACAAAAATACGCAGGTATTAGTCAACGATCACATCGGTAGAGATAAGGATCCATGAGAGGTGATTAGTCCATGTCATGAAACACACATGAAGTGTTGATCTATCTAATGTCCAACATATTGAGGGTAAATGACATAATATATTGAGCATATAATAGGGGGTAAATCGCTTTTATATGTTGTGTATAACAAATGGATCTCAAATTTAATGAAAAAATAAAGATGGGTATAAAAAATGTTAATTGAAAAATGGATACCTATAATATCTAGTAAAAGTAGGAGTTTTTTAAAATTAGGAAGGTGTATTGGGTTCGTATTGGTAGGGGGTTAAATAAAGTGAGTTTTAGATGTATTTTCAAATATGTAGTCAAATTAAGGGTATTGTTTAGTATGACATGAACACAGTGCTATGTTAGAGGTTCATTGAGTGAAGCCCCCATGCGATGTTTTCATTCCTCAATTCTTTTGTTTCACTAGGTTTTGCTAAAGGTTTAATTTAGATTCAAGAAAAACATTCAAGCCATTATTGTAACATCCTCTCTCATTAAGTTCATTATGTGTATAAAATTATAAGAATTTTCACGAGAATTATCTTAGAAAGGCATGGCTTGCAAACCCAAAGTTCCTGTCATGGAAAATATTGCTATCTAGAAACCACATGTTATTCAAACAAGAAACCACCTCCATAAAATTGTAGTAGGGAGACTCTCAAATCTTATGGAGGAAACAATTTTCAATAATGGAATATGATAAGGCTAATCACATCGATATAGTGTGCAAGAATCCCAATAGAGGGTGTTTACATGGGGGTCACCATCTTTGGCTCGTAATGAGAGCCATACGTTTAAATGAAGGTGGAAAGTTTCCCTTGAAATTGAAACTTGCACAAGATCTTATACATCACACTTGGGGAACCATTAGGACATGCATATGGGATCTTGTAAAAAACCTAAAACTACTTGTGTGAAACTCAGGTGAAGGATGATCTATTCATAACTTGACTTGTAGGGGAATTTCAAAGGCTACTATAGAAATATATGGGGGTCGAATTTACTATTATGACACACGATGGATATTTGTGGATTTAAAAACCTTGCTCAATGTATGTTGCATGAGGATCATCCACCATCCTTGGGTTGTTAGGAGAATTTACAGAGTTGTTTTTCTTAGAAAGTAGACTCATGGAGGCTTTGATGCATGTAGGGATTATAATGATTAGCAGTTGGAAATTATTCCAATGGGGAAACACCACCTCCAACATAATTTGAGGCAATGTTCACAATTTCAAGTTTGGTCTATTAATAATTTCAATTTGGGACTGTGCTCAAAACTTGAGATTGTTGGATTCTAGTTATATATCCCTTCTATAGAGCTATTAATTTTTGGGGCCATGTTTATTTTGGCCTAGTCACTTCTCAACCTTTTTCTGGTTCTCATCTCATATACCTTTCTAACCTCCCTCCATTGTCTTTCCTTGAGCCAACCCTGCTTCACTTATCTAATATTACCTCTCCCTTTCATTTTTTATATGAGATTTTTCCTATCTTTTTCTCCATTCTCCTACCTGACCCTTGTAGAGTCCTACTCCCCTCCTTATCACATGATATTTTCTTCCACTACCCTCCCTTCTTAAGGCTCAACTCAATGGATATGCGTTGATTCTCTGCTCCTTTGAAAAGTGGAAGGAGATGACAATTAGGTATTCTACGACCTTTGATCATAGTCCTTATTCTTCCCATCATACTCCGACCTAGAAAACAATGCAGGTAACAATGGAATGTTCCAGGGGTATTATCATCGTAATGGTTCAAAAGGCCATCTCTGATGTAGACGAGTAGGTTAGGCATTCAAGATGTTATATTCTAGATAGAGAAGTTAACTAGGACACTGGGGATTATATTCAAAATGTGGGGAATTCCATTAGAGCCAAAACCACCTCCTATATGTAGACCATTCAATACTGACATATCAATATTGTCATGGTTAGAGTCTTGAGTGATAAAGCGGATTCCCATCAAGAATTGGTTATCTATGTGGCATAATTGATGGAAAAAGTTGACAGACTCTACAAGAAGGTCGCAACCCTTTCCAAGAAATTAAAAAATCTTTATTTTTTCTCCTCTAGCAATGACAATGAGCCACAACCACTGATTCAGGTGGATTCTCTGACAAAATGAATTCTAGATGAGCCAGTCGCTTTAAGCATAATTTATTTAATTTCAATTTCATTAACTTTTAACTTCTTCTACTATTTTAGTTTCCCAAGTGGCATACTAGTAGTAGGTGATACTGTTTGTATTAGTATTTTTTAAGGTAATATAAATAGTCTAAGTTTACAAAAAAATATAGTGTGCCAGAAAAAAATGCCTTAGAAGTCCATTAAATTAGAAATCCATTTACCCACAAATCCAACCCCATGATCAAAATTTGAAAACCTCTCACAACTAATCAACGGTATATCCACTTACATTTTGTAGACTTATAGACTTGGATGAGCTAGAAAAAACAAATATGTCTAGTTCTTTAATAGAGCATACAAGGGAAATACAAGGATGTTAGGTGCAGGGTTTTGGTGGAATTTGTTGGGGGGGGGGGGGGGGGGGGGGGGGGGGGGGGGCATGGCGCGCATGACATGGGTGTCATTCATGGCCCTAAGTGAAACAAAGAAATCGAATATGCTTTGGGGATATGCACCACCATAAACAATGAAGCAAAGGATCTAGTTTTGTAGTGGTCCAAACATTATTCATGATCATAGTAGATAAAGGTATTTGTGAAATCATGTTATTTTCCAACTCCATGATCATTATCATGGGAGCTTCACTATCAAAATCTTCAGCCTCCAATTCTCCAAGCTCACAAATTCAACATCGGCATGGGTTAACAAGGTGTGGTGAATGAAAATGATGGGGGAACAATCAACACCTTCAATGTCCCCTCATGAACAAATTATTGGAAGTATATATGGATGCAAACACCTACCATATCACATGCATCAAGTGAGAATCATAACAATCTTCCACCACCCTACCCGATTCATTCCCACATTTGCTCACATAAACTGATTTATGAGAAATACCTTATTGGAATATAATCCTTTGTGTTCCAAAAAAATGCTATATCCATATAGGTTGAACAACTTAACACACACACATTAAAATTTAATACACTAATTTTTATGTTTTTAGAATCATGAAATAGGGAAACAATCTATGACCCTAGCCAAAAATACCACTTTAGACAATATATTAATGCAAAAAATTAAAATTACATGAACATATCTCACAATTGATCATCAACATATGATCCTCCATTCTTTTTTAAATAGAGATCATGGAACAATTTAGTGTTAAGTCACAAATCAAGTGATGTTAATCCCAAGGAGAACATGAACAATTGGATCACTTTATGTTTAGGACATGGTCATAACCATTGGATTAGTTTGTTATAGAAACAAACTAAAAAAAACACTAAGAGAACATACATTCCCTAAAGATGCATTATAACAAGTATATCTTATTGAACTCCTAAGTGTCTATATATTGTAACAACCCCCCTTAAGAACAACTTAGGATAGGATTGAAGAATTTACAAAGGTGAAAAAGTAGAAGGAAGGGGCATTATATCCTATATACTCTTAGTGATGATATCTTGAATTTTGTCTCTAAATATACTAACACTAATTCCAAAAAGGTTTTTGGTTTGGGGGTTTAATTCTAGAATGGAAGGATCCAAAAGGTATTGTGCATTTGTAGGAGTAGAGACTCATTCTACAATAAATTTTGTATGTATCTTACTTACGTATTCCTTGACACTATGTGACTATATCCATGGCACAAAATTAATTTAGGAATCAATGTTTCCTCCTTGATGACCTAAAAGACATGCACAATGGCCTAAGAAATGTGAGAAATATATATATATATATATATATATATATATATATATATATATATATATATATATATATATATATATATATATATATATATATATCTATGAATCTAGTGGGAATGTGATATATTCGTCAATAAATGGGAATATATTGAAGGAGGATTTTGAGAAGAAACACAAAGAGCACATTAAAATCACAGATCAATACACTATCAACATTGGGGAACACATTTGAGGCCTATGTGAATGGGAGGAGCCTTGAACCTTAATGAATATGGAACACATGATGGTCCATATAAACCTCCCCTTCCCCACATTCATGGCTTCTCCTCATCCAAGCTATAGGGATACCTTTGTGGATTTTGTGTCCTATGAACTACTTGGAACTTCTATCAGACATGCTACTATTCACCTAGCTCACATTTCTATAATACCACATAACCATTTATTCAAATAATGTTTGAGTATATGTACATTGAAGACCAACTACATAGGTGGACCATGAGGTGTTTTCGTGGGTAAATTTGATATTTTATGTTTTGTTATTTTGTGTGATTATTGGGACAATTTGTATGGAAATACACCTATGGCATTCTTACAAAGTATTTTTTTTTGGAATATTTTTCATACTTAATCATATGTAACTTCAAAAAGTGGGGGTATGGACTTCTAAATCGCCCTCCTTTTTGTAAAATTTTTCCCTATACAGTTTAATTACAACCTTCTATACTATAAACTCATATTCATTACTATGATAAATAAATTTCATTATGTGTACAAAGGCACAACATTATACTCCCCCATCTTAATTTTCATGTTAACTTGCAAATGCAGGGATGTTCCTTTTTTAATGTCAAAATATTTTTTTTCTTTGGTGAAAAAATGATTTTTGATGTGAGATATTGAGTTTTAATCACCACTTGAAAATTCATAACTACCTTTAAAAATTCTTTATTCCACTTGAAAACTTTTAACTTGCATGGTGGAAATTTTACGGGCATCCCAAATAGGTACAACTTAAGGCCCATATAACCTTTCCTAAGCACATTTAACCTTTCCTTCTACACTTAAAAGTTTATTTTTTAGCTTTAATATGTTCTTAGGAAGATTAACAGATGATTTCCATGTCTTCTATGTCTAATGCATTTATTATGTAGGATATTGAGAATATTTGATGAAAATTACATAGGAATCCAACCAAGCGAAAAATATGGGTCTTGTCACTCACTGAAGGATGGTAAAAGCTTGGCTTGCTAAAGGTCATTATCACTCCCTTGTAGCTGCAAAATCATCAGGGAATCATATCCTATTTTTTAGGGTTTTTGGAGGAAAGTAACCATCTATTCAAGAAGGATTCCCGTCATATGTTTTTGTTTGAATAATAGGCTTGAGTATACCGATAGGGATTTAAATTTTTTCATATTAGAGTTAGGAATAGTGAATGATTTTGACTAATGTTTCAATTTTGTAATATTCCATGTAAAAGCACATTTCCTGATTAATGAGAAGTTCTCTTTGGTTTCCAGATTGAATTTTCTTTGACCTAAGTCTCCTTGGGTTAGGGCCAAACCTAGGTGCTCAATCCCCCTTCTTGTATTCCTACTTTCCATGCATTGGCTCAGTCATACATTTATGCAATCTTATCCTTGAAAATATTGTCTTTGTAGGGTTAGTGAATGGTATTGTCTCAAAGTTTGTTTATGCATATTGCTTGGATGAATTTAGCAATAATTTATTTCATGCAACGATACTCTTTTCATGAAGTACTTCAACTCACCCCTTCTGTTGTTAATATCTTTTCTTGCAGCTTACTAAGTTAGTTATATTATCAAAATGGTTATGCATTCTTATCTAAGTTTAGACAATATTTATTCGATATAGTTAGTATTCCTTTTTTATGCATCCGGCATGCTTAGATCACTATCTCTTTGCTTATTTCCATACATTTCTGCAACATGTTAGTGCATGCATTTCTGTCTTGACCTTCTACAAGAAACTCTAGATTTACACTTTTATTGCATGAACTGATCCATCATATGCACCTTAGCTTGGAAAAGATTCATTGAATCTCCTTTAACCCTCCTTCGCCTTATCCTCCTCTCAAACTACATGTAGAATGCATATTACTAGTATTGTTTCTGTCTCATGTAGCAAAATAGGGACTCCTATAAAAACCCACAATTTTCATCAAAACACCTCTATATTTGCACCCAAAGCATGATCATCTTTCCTTAGCATGTTAAAAATGAACACCAAACCCCGAGGTTGAAATTTTGAAGTTTAGAGATCCCCTAGAATCCTTGACCTAGTGGTTGTAGTAAAATTACTTTCTTTTCTGCAAATTAGGGTTCACTATTTTAATGCTCTCATTTAGTTGTAAGTCTATCTACAATACGCAATAGCATATATATGTTTTTTTTTATAGCTTTATTGAATTGGTTTTATTTCCTTTCTTGCAATTAAATAGGTTTACTTGTTGTTCTTTTCCTTTCTACAATTTCTGATCATTTGTTGTAGGACAGATAGCAGTGTGGTCTATATGCAACCTAGTTCCCCTTTAGTTGCTTTCACCTGCACCATATCAACAAAAGGAGAACACATTACATGTTTCACACATAGTGCTGATTGTTCATAAGTTTGTACAAGCCACAATTTGAAAATTACAGTCGATATCCCTTAGGAGTTGCAACATTCTTGTTATAATACTAAGGGTCATCACTTTTTTTTGCACTGTTGCCCATGAGGTGTCAAAGTATGAATTGTTTTATTCCTTAGCTGATTCACTTCATTTTTCTAAAAAAAAAGAACAAAAAAAATGCATTAACATTTTCAATTAGAAACCCACAAAACAAAAAAAAACTCGTAGAACTAGGGATAATACAAGATTTGTTTTAGCTAAAACCGCCACTCCTACAAACAACCAACCTCCTCTTGCTGACTTTGGACCTCCCAATCTATCTATAAAGGATATAAAGGCATTTTTAGGTGAGAAAGAAAGGATTTCTTAGGATCTTGCAAGAGGATAAGAACCTCCATCACCCACTGATACCATGGTTGGAAATAGGTAGGCTAAATTTTTTCCTCTTAGGGAGGAAAATGAAATGCCAAAATTAAAAATATCAGTCCAATTTCTCTCCCACATTTCCATGGAATGGATACTGAAGACCCTGACACTTTCATGTTTGAATTTGCTGTAGTTTATAAGACATGTTATACCATAGATGAGTAGAAGCTCAAACTGTTTCACTCTACCCTTAAGGATATAACCTTTTGTTTCTTCATGAGCTTGGAAGCAGGCAACATCACTCCATGGGCACAAATGCAACAGGCCTTAAACACCAAATACAAGCATTATTGTAGAGCTAGAGACACAAAGGAATAAATATTCAAAATGACCCCAGGACCATATGAACCCCTAAAAGGCTCTTAGGAAAGGTTCCAGCTAAGTTACAGGAGGGCACATAACTGCACTGTTGATCCAGATTCATTGAAAGTAGCCTTCCTCTAGGGGTTCAAATAAGAACTAATGGAGACCCTCAATATTTTCCCAATGGAGATATTTATCAACTCAACTATGAAAATATCAAAATAGTGTCAGTCATTCTAGAGATGCTAGAAAAATAGATAGATCTAGAAAGGGTTGGGTAAGTTCCTCCTCCTCCACTAAAATCAATAAGAATGAAATAAGAGGTACGTTGGAATATTTAAAAGCTATATATTACATAGCTTTTCTATGCATATGGACACACTACTGGTCAAGAAAAAATAAGAGGAATAAAAAAGGACATTGGCCATATTCTTCCCTAGATGAACTAAGAGACATCCTAGGAATGAGTGGCCCTTAGATGTCATAGAAATATGTTCTGTGTGTGAAGAAAACCACTCAAATGAAAAATATCCATCTTTTCTAGGTTTGAAATTTGTGTACCAAGGAGAAAAACAATACATGGAGCAGCTTTACTTTGTCAACCTAAAGAGGCCACAAGGCCCCAGAGCATATCAGCAAGGTATGGAATACCCATCCTCTTTCAATACAAGTTATAATGCACAATTTAAACCTTGGTATCCACCTAGCACAACACCTTGGTTTATGCCCACTCCATGGTCATATCCTCCCCAACATGCCATTCTTCCTTTTCAGCCATACCAACACCAACCTCCTCAATGGGGTAATCCAACTTCAAGATGGAGGCCTCAGGAAACCTAACCACCTACCCTAATTCCTCCTCCTCATCAATCATAATTACCCCAAAATAATCCTATAAAATAACCATAAAATCCTGTTCAACTGAACTCGAACCCCAACAATAAGCAGACCCAACCGATCTACATTGGAGAGACATATTATCCAACATGTGCTGTAGAAATCATGAAATTAACCTTAGGTCTAAGAAGGTACTTCCTATTGTTCACCCACCTTCTCCAATAAAAAATATTGAAGAAGAGAAGGGATGTCCTACTCCTCAAGCCAGTAAATGTCCCTATCTTGAAAGGTTGATCCCTCCTAAAATCACATCCCAGAAGAAGCTGAACTTTTGGGAGAACTGAAAAAATAGCATGTTAGGTTCCCTTCTTGCAAGCCATAAATATGCTCCAATATATAATAGATTCATCAAAGAGTAATTTATTAGCATGTTAGGAAGGATAAAGAGAGATGCCCCTACTATCAATGTCATAGGGCAACTAGCTGATTTTATGCTTGGGAGGGTTATCATCCTAAAGTATTTATATCCTAGTAACTCGGTAGTAGATATGCACATCAACGATATTGTATTACCCAACACCCTCATTGACTTAGGGGCTAGAATAAATTTCATGACTAGGGATACTATGCTTAAGCTTAATCTCCAAGGATCCCTAAGGAAAACCACCACAATGTTACAACTTGTTGATTTATCCACAAGAGCACTAGAAGGAATCATTGAGGATGTCATGGTTTCTATTGATTCCTGGGAGTATCCTACATATTTCATTATTATTTAGACCAAAACCAATTTTAATGGCTATCCTCTTATCTTACGAAGACCTTGGTTTTCCTATGCTGATGCCTACATTTGTTGTAGGGCTAGAAATATGACAATCACAAATGGGTAGTCAAAAAAATAATTTATATTATATCCTCTTTCTCAACCATTCATTCAGCATGGTTTTACTATGTGGTTAGAAGAGGAAGAATAATAATACTTTTTTCAATCACCACCATACCCAATCTACACATTAGAAACCACCATTGATAGTAGGAAATTAGATGAAGACAATTTGATTGACAAATTTCTGCAAAATAAATATCTCGCTGCCATGAATATTGATGGCCTAAAAGAGGAATCTATAGGGAATCCTGGATTTTTTCAAGATAGTTCATGAGAATATCTAATCATTATTGGTTTTGAATAAATGATGTGAAAATCATAGAAATCAACCCCTCTGAAACTCCGAAAATCAACCCTTTCCTTTCAGCGAATCATGAAGAAAAAATGCTCACTGTTTTGAGGTTGAATATTGACGCATTTGCATGGGATTACAAGGAAATTAAGGGAGTCCACCCATATATATACACTCATAATATATACATTATATAGGACCATAAACCTATTCACCAACCTTAGAGAAGAATGAACCCTACACTAAAAGTCATTTTAAAAGAGGAATTGTAGAAATTATTAGATGAAGGATTTATCAATCCAATTTTAGATAGTGAGTGGGTTTACCCCTCAATAATTGTCCCTAATAAGAATGAAAATTGGATAGTTAGAAATGATTATAGAGAAATTAATAAAGCCATTAAAAATATCATTTTCCCTTACCTTTTATTGACCAAGTTTTGGATGTTCTTGCAGTGAAGATCTTTTTTTGATATATCAATGGATTCAACAGGTATAATCAGATCCAAATTAGTCATGAAGACTAGGATGAGTCCGCTTTCACCTACCCATGGGGAACCTTTGTCTATACGATTCTCTCATTTGACCCATTTAATGCCCCTACCACCTTCCAAAGGGATGCGCTAAGAATTTTTTTGACCTTGTACAAGACTCATTAGAGATTTATATGGATGATTTCACACCTTATGGAGATTCTTTCCAAGAATCTCTCTCCAACCTATGGCAAAGTTTCGCAAATATGTATAGAGATGAATCTATCTTTGAGACCCGAAAAGTTCCATATTTTTATGAATGAAGGGAATTTTTTAGGGTGATATCTCTGAGGAATGAATTTAGGTTGATCCAAATAAAATAGACATCATTAGAAAGGTTCATTTTCCTAAAAAACATAAATATGTTAGGAGGTTTTTAGTACTTTCTAATTACTATAGAAGTTTCATTAAGGATTTTAGCAAGATTGCTTCACCTTTGTTTTTTCTACTAACACAAGTTTCAGAGTTATGTTGGATAGAGACATGTCAAAAGGCATTTGAAGAGATCAAAGATAAAATCATAATTGCACCAATACTTAAAGGTCCAAATTGGTTTTTTCCCTTCCACATCCTCACAGATGCATTAAACAAAGAAGTTGGGGAAACACTAGGGTATCTTGAAGCTAAATTTAATTTTTCCATCTATTTCATTAGAAAGAATGTCCAAAGCTGAGCTTAATTACAAAATTACCAAAAAAGGAGTTTTAGCTATTGTACATCCTTTGAATAAATTCAAGCACTACATTACCAGATATCAGGTTTTTTACACACTAACCATGCATAAATAAAGTATTTTATGAAAAAACTTAATGTAAATGTTGTTATCACCTGGATTGAACCTCAGGATGAAGGAAGGCAATGCCAGGGTAACCACAAACCACGATTATCCAAGTAGCTAGCCCTACTAGGCTAGGAGAGGGCTCTCTCCGTAAAGATCTGTTGATGCCTCGAAAATCACTTTATCAACATCGGGGAAAACCACTCGGTCCAGACCTTAAAATCAGCTCCTTTTCTGTTTGGTGTGGTGGCTTCGACTGGATATAATGGGATCAGTTTCCCAATTATTTTTAAATGGGATGGATAAGTGATCGATTTTCTAATATCTAATGATAATGATGGATGATTTATTCTAATATGTAACAATATAAATAACTAATCTATCCCGGGAAGTCTTTCTCTTAGTGCAATTTTTGATGGTTCTTATTGACAAGTAGGCATATAGATGACTCTACTTATAAACAAAAATATTCATTCATATGATAATTACTTTATTCAAGTAGTTGAACAAAGTAACAATTAAAACATTATCACACTGATCTTTATATATCATTGACATATATATGGATGAAAAATAACAACTCTTAAACATTAAATAGTGATAAGCCAAAGAATTGCTGAGAAAGCATATACATATATCAATAATAGCAAAATGAATAAATGCTGATTCACATAAAAGAATGAAGCAAAAACATAGATAGTAGTACCATATGGGTTCGAATCTTCTTCAATATGAATTGCATTCAAATCCCGCCTTTCAACTTAGAAATTCTTTTACAAGAAGCATTAGTGCATATCACATACAAGTATTCTTCATCAAAACTCAGAATTCAGGTCTAATTTTTATAAAAATAAATATATCAGAAATACAATAGTGCAACTTCCGATCCAAGTATTAATACAAAAATTTGAGGACCCTTTCTAAAAATATGAAAGGGTCTATAAATACTATCTAAACTAACAAACTATGAAATAAAAATGCTATGTGCTGGTATTAACCAAATCACAGAAATTTTGATAATCTTCTTTAAAATAGGCATGCTGTAGTCGGTCAAAGTGGTTCACTGTTTTGGCTGACTATCTTGTGATCTGAACTGGCAAATGGCAAGCATCGGTTGTAGTTCTGGCAAATGACTCATGCGAGAATGTAACTGGGCAGTGTATGTGGCATCAGTAATTTCGGGAATCATATAACTGATTGCATCGGTGAGGCATTTCATCGTTGTTCACTGACTGTGTGGTTTAACAAGGAAAAACCAAAAGGTTTCCCATGTCAAAGTTTGAATGCCTTCGATTAATCTTTCCCTCTGTTCCAGCTCCTGTTTCCATGTCTATTCTAATGCTTTCACTGATGGAAGTTTCCCTGGAGAACACTCTGAAATTAAATTTGATAAATAAAGAGTATCATTAATCAATTCAACCAGATTACTTGTTGCTGATCTGCATCTTGATGTTGCCCTTTCTGCTTTCATAAGTTGAGATTGCCATTCAAGGAATAAGATTTCTTTATGCGATTCCAGAATTTGGGGTAGATTTGCAACTTTTCCTTTTTTGGTTTCTTGCCAAAAGAGAAACTCTGTTAATATTTCATCTGCTTGCTCCAATTTCTGTCTCACATCAACTGACTTATCAATCATAGATGAAGAAATTTCACATAGGGGAAGAACGAGAGAGATATTATGATATAATAAGATCAACTGGTTAGACAATGCTTTGGTAATTTGGAGAGCTTCCGATTTGAATTCTCCCACTTGGGGATATCCTTTGAATCTTTCTATTTGTAATGATAGTTGAGCAATCTATTCTTCTTTTAATTTTCTCAACTATTCATTTAATAATTGCAGCTTGCTCAATTATTGGGATAGTTCTTGTTGCTTCTAAATTGCATGTTGATCAATTCTTTGTTTTTCTTTGAGCGATTTCTCGTTCAATTAATCATTTGACTATTTTTGGGCTGCTAATTGCTGTTCCAACTACTCTATCTTCTGTTGCTTCTCTTGTACCTATGTTTCCAGTAAAAAAATTGCTTGGTCCTTTTCTTTAAGCAAGTTGCTTACCTCTGATGCTTTGTCCATTGTAGCTACTATGTATGCTCCAGCATACTGAGAGAGTTTAGTGAGATCTTCAGAAGGGTTGACTTCCTCTCTCCATACCACGTTTTTTATCTCCATTTGTGAAGTCAAAAGAGGAGATTGATCAATTTTCCTCTTTTTCCTTTGTCTTTTGATCATAGCCCTATGCTTAGGGCTGTAGAAGACATCCAAGGGTGGTATTTCTTCTACATGTATAACAATTTCATCAGTTGGATTCTCAGGAATTATTTCTACATCCTTTTGAGTTATGGGTGGGCCACTAGTTCCCTCAGTCAGAACTATATTGAGTGCTGATTTCTGACCAGTTGTCACCTCAGGTGTGTTGAATCCTTGTAGACTTTCAGTATTGCTGATGATAGAATCAAATTGTTTCCATTCTTTGAGCAGTTTGGGATCAACATAAATGTTTGAATCAATGAGTTCACTGCCTTTTCCTTGTCCTTGCTCTTGCTTTGGCAATTTTTCTTTTTCGGGGATTTTCTCCACTACAGGAGTCTTATTGGCTGCTTTCTGTTTAGTTTGACTTGATGGCTGACCTGTAGGGGTTGTAGCTAATAGGTCCAAAGGCAGAGTTTGCAACCTCTGGGCTCTGAGCCTATTGAACGTTTCTAACCCTTCATCTTCATACCTTATTCTAGCCAATCCTTTAACTTGAAAAAATGTATTGGCCAAAGCAAATAAATCATCAAAGTCATCTGCTTCATGATCGAATTTGGCAAGTTTAGCTTGAGCGGTGACATTATGAGCAACCTTATTTGGGTCATATTGCCTGTTAGGAATGGTGGCAAGATTCAACATATGAATATTTTTTGCCTCTTTTTCTACATGCTTATAGTCATGTAAGGTGAAAATGCCATATTGTAGGGGGAATATAGGCCACATCTGTTTCTTATAATCCCTAAGGGTTCTTGATGTCCCTTCAACAGTTATTTGATATTCCAATTCTCATGCTAACAATTTATCAGGCACATACAGAGGGAGAACATGAGGTTTAGTGAGACTGCCGAAAAGCCTTACATATGTAAATTTCTCTTCTCTGAACCAATTGCCTATTGCTGTCAGATCAGTTGCTGCATCTTGGGATATCCTGGGAGCAAGCTTATTGAAAATAGAATAATATACAGGGGAAGTGATAAATATGATTCGGGTTAGGATCTTGGGAAGTCCACTTCCATCCGAGTATTGGGAATTCAGAATTAAAACAAATAATGTCCATCATATATGCACTGTAGTAGAAAGGGCGAATGATCCGGGTAGTTGTGTATGCCTGTATTTTGTATTCTAATATCTCTATGGCTAATCTATCAGACAAAATATTTGCCCAATCCATAACATAACCATTAATTGTTGCTTCCATTAATGGGACCGTCTCTATAGAAAATTTGGCAAAATCATGTTGTCCAGTCTACACATCATAGCCCCAACATAGCAATAAGGAGAAGCTAGTGAGTCGACAGAATACATACCCGATGAATCATGCTTATGTTTTTCCAGGAAATTCCTCCATTTCTTGATCGGGTTCGATTCCAAGTCGTTTTCCTTTGTGAATGCTTCCAGAAATGCCTTGTTGTAGCACTTCTCAGGCTCCGGTAGATGGTCCATTTGCCTGAGATCTTCAGGCTTGAATGAGCCGAATATCCTTCCATATGCCGTGGAAAATGTTCTATCTGCAGTTGGGATTTTCTCAACTACCCATCTCACCACATCAGTGTATGGCAAAACTTTAGCCCACGCTGCTATTTTGTGAAGATAAGAACAAGCCAATTCTTTGAGAGTCCCATCTGACTTGTTGGTTGAATCGGATATGGCTTCCTCTGATAATTCTTCGGGCTCCTTCGCTTCTATCAAATTATAAATGCTTTCCCTGCTAGTATTTCCTAGACTGAGACATGTTGTAGCTGATATTAGTCCTTTCTTGCTTGGTCTTGGTTCCTTGGCTACAAGAATTGTTGTGGGCTTCTTTGATTTCTTCCCCATTTTCTATGGATTTACGGATTCGAAGAGACTCTGCACAGACAATTGAAAACTGTAACACAGAGATTTCGCCACTGAAAGCCAATATGACAATGAACAGAATTACGGTGATTGACATACGATAAATCAAATACAGTTAAGAATTTACCACGAATGAAATCTTTTTGAAGGATTTATTCTTAACTATCAAATTTAATAGCCGTTCAGACAACCAATCATGGTGAATTAATATCATAAATACCCATCTCGTCAATCGTATACAGAATGATTATTTCAAGCGTGTTTCGGATTTTCCTCGATTGATGATCAGCAACAAATCGCAAATTGCAATCGGGAGTTCCAGAGGGAGAGGTTTTAGCATTGGCAATGAATATCTCCGATTGCTGAAAAGCGATATTATAATGGAGCGGAGTATTATGCACGCATATGTTTACCTTTTGAGATGCGTGCTCAATTGATCAATCGGAAATCGGGGTTTGGCTTATGCTTTATCCCTTTTTCATTTGATATCGCAGATTGCCGATTGCGATATTGGATTAGGGGATTGGATGAGGTCTTACTCTGTATGTACCTTTGATATCTCCGATTTTCGATTGCCGATTCCTTTATCGGATCGGAAGATTTGTGGAGGGCTTTTTTGTGTATGTCCCTTTGTCATTGCGATATGCGATGTCCAATCACTTTATCACACTGTAGAATTATTGATAATTCTTTTTAAAGGAATTTTTTTTTGAAAAGGCTTTACGAAATGAATCATTTACATTGGGCCTTTTAATAGAGATTTTTCTTGTAATGAAGTCAATACCATTTTTATTCATTGATTCACAAATCTAACTAAGTTTATTTAAAAAGGGACCCATTTCTTATTAAAAATTTTATATAAAGTTTTTTTGGAAATGGGGGGTTGTTGCACAACGCAACAATTGGCAATTCAATGGGAGAAACAGTTATCTCTGAGAAAATAATATAATATTTTAAACTTCTTAATTGGAAAACCTTAGTGGATAGAGAAAATCTAATATAACTAAGTAATCTTAAACTTTGAATATAATGAAGACTATCTTTGCTAATTCTTTCTCACCTCAAAATTAAATACATCTTAAGTTTAAGTAAACCTTAATTGGTTGATAATGATAAAATGAGAGACTTCTCCAACTTAGCTTGTATAGTGACTCCTTTGTCACAGGTAGAGCCACTGCTACTAGCAAACGTCTATAGTCTCGGCAGGGTTACCTTTTAACCATTCGATCATTCATTGTCCCATCCATTTCAGAGTATAATTTAAAAGAATGAATCCAAAAGATATGTTTCCACATTTTTTGTATTACATTTTCTTTTTTCCTTATTTCTTTATTTTGTAAGATAAAAAGCCATTGTCCTAGTTTGGTGGCCAGCTGTTGACAATGCCATTCATTGGTTGTAGTTTAACTGAACAAGCTAGCTCCCGTTGAGACCCCTTGTCTTATAATTATAAGCCATTACCCTGTTTTGGTATGCAGTGTTGGTAATGTCAGTTGAACTAGTCGCCTATGATCATGGTAAGCAGGCTCATGATGAGACCTCTTATCTTTATATCAAATATATTTTAGAATTACACTCTGAAAAATCATAAACTTTGATGGATGGGATGAATAATTTTCTCCTTAAGAGAACATGGATGACAATTTCAGGAGTTGAAGATGCTAAGATTGAATCAGTCTTTGCATTATATTGATAACCCTTCTTAGATTTCTAAAACTTAGAACAATTTACAGTATTTTCAAGTTTTGAGAAGATTTCACACACACACAAAAAAAAGGTATTCATAATTTACTTATACCTATTTTCCTAGAATTTTCCTTTTCCTTCAAGGCTTCCATATATCAAAAGTAAATATTAAGATTATTTTCTTTTAAGTAACCTTTTCAAAATAGTAAAGGACAATAGAAGGCTATTTACAATTTTATTTTCTAAGAAAGAAAATGAACTAATTATTCACACAAATATAGCTGAAAATTGAATATTTACAAAGTGAAAAGGGGTTACCTCCTCAATTGAAGAATTTTTTCAAAATAAACCCATTGACAGGAAGAGAATCTCTCTTTCCTGATAGATCTTGCAATATGAATATTGATGGGTCTATCTTTTCGCTAGTTTGAAATGGTCCGAGCCATATTTTCTGAAATTTAGTGTGTTTTCCTTTATCCTTGTGAGATTATCCCATTTCAAAACTAGATCACCAACTTGTAAATGTTTTGAGCTGCTTGAAGTTGTATAAAAAGAAGACTTAATAATTTTTTGATGCTTGGCATGTGTAATTCGGGCTTTCTCCCTTTCTTCTTCTAGTTTCAGGATCTGATTATGTCTTAATTGAATAGAAGATGAGGGATTTTCTTCAATAAACTGCACTAAGGCTAGTGATGAAAGTACTAAATTTGCTAGTATAACAACCTTCTTTCCATACACTAGATTAAATGGAGAAGTACCTATTGAGGCCTTCTGTGTTATACGGTCTACCCATAATGCAAATATCAAAGACTTGTGCCAATTCTTATGGTTCTGATCAATAGTTCTCTTAATAATTTTGATAAGATTTTTATTGGTGGATTCTGCTAAGCCATTACCCTGAGGGTAGTAGTTTGCAGAATATTTCAATTTGAATCCTCTTTTGATAGCAAATTCAAGTATAGAATTACCAGAGAAATAAGATGCATTATAAAAATAAGAGCATTTGGGACACCAAATTTGATAATGATGAACTGATCTATGAATTCAATGATCGCCTCAGAGTTTGTTGTCTTCAAAGGAATTGCTTCTACCCACTTAGTAAAATAATCAGTAGCTGTAAGGATATACCTGTGCTGTTTGGATGAATGTGGAATAATTTCTCCAATGATATCCAATCCCCATTGTTCAAAAGGCTGTTCAATGTTGACTGGTTGCAAAGGAAAAGTTGGCTTCCTTTGCCTTCCACTGGTAGTTTGACATGTTCTGCATTTCCATACATATTCATGAGTATCTCTAAATAAGGTAGGCCAATAATACCCAACATGAATAATTTTGTGGGCTGTTGTGTCAGCTCCAAAATTTCCTCCTACTGGACCATCATGTAATTCTTGCAAGACCTTTTGCGCTTTAGGTTTTTCTAAGCATATTAACAAAATTGAATCATAATTCTGTTTAAACAACACATCATCAATAATCATGAATTTTTTTGCTTTTAGTCTAATGGCACGTTTATTTTTATAGGAAAGATTAGAAGGAGCATATCCATTTTTCAAATAGAATATCAAATCTGCATATTGAGATTCATGATTAATGGTACCTAACTCATTGATTTCTTGGATATTGTTTGTACCTGCATGTTCCTGAATATAGAAGCTCCTGCTAACAACCTGTGAAAACCTTGGCCTTTGACAATTTTTGCAGGTCTAATGTCCAAATCATATTCTTGTAATGATGTGACCTAGTTTGCCATTTTTTCTCCCAATTCCCTTTGAACTAGTAACTGTCTTACTGCTGAAAAAGGGACTATAACTTTGGTGTGAGCCTTTAAGAGAAAGGGCCTAAAGTGTTTATTTGCTTTGTATACAGTAAAGGCTTATTTTTCAACTTCAGAGTAATTAAGTTCAGCACCTTGAAGATTTGAACTATAAAATGAAATTGGTGCTTCCAAGTTTTGATCATTGATTTGTGTTAGCACTGAAGCGTAAGATGAATCAGATGCAAGAGTATATAAAATGAAATGATTTGAAAAATTGGGAGTGCTTAAAGCAGGAGAATTTATGATTGACTGATTGATTGAATCAAATGCCTCTCTTTCTATAGGCCCCATTTAAACACTGAGTTTTCTTGATCATGGTTTGTAATGGTAAAACAATCTGTGAAAAATCTGGAACAAATCTTTTTACAAAATTAATTTGACCTAACAATGATTGCATTGATTTTTTATTATGTGGAAATGGAATATCAAAAATCTATTTGATTCTATTTGAATCAATATAAATACCATCTTTTGAAACAATGAATCCTAAGAGTTTACCTTGGTCAAGAGCAAAAAATGACTTCTTAGAATTGAGTGAAATGCCATACCTTTTACAACGTTCAAAGCTTTGTTTCAAATCATGTAGATGAATTGATCTTTTCTTAGAGAACACAGTAACGTCATCCAAATAGACAACTACTAATTTGTTAATTAGACTTTTGAATGCTATGTCCATTACTCTTTGGAATGTAGCTCCAGCATTGATTAATCCGAAAGGCATTTTTTGATAGGCATAAGTTCCCCGCTTACTTCTGAAAGTAGTCTTAAGTCTGTCATCGGGGTGCACCAAAATTTGCTTATACCCTGAAAAACCATCTAAGAAAGAAATTAGTTCAGAACCAGCTACTGAATGGAGAGTTTGCTCCATTGTTGGTAGAGGAAAATTATCCTTTTGACTTGCTTTGTTAAGATTTCTAAAATCAATACAAATTCTAATGTCACCATTTTTCTTTCTTACTGGCACCAAGTTGGACAACCAATTTGAATGTCTAACAGGAAAAATTATTTTAGCTTTCAAGAGTTTGTTTAACTCGGTTTTTATTTGACTTTCGAGGTTGAGATGAATTTTCCTTAATTTCTGCTGTACTGGCTTTTCTTCAGATATCATTGGAATTGTATGCTGTATGATAGAAGTATCATATGTTTTCAAGTCATCATAATTCCAAGCGAAGATATTTTTGTACTTATTCAATAATATGATAAATGCAATTCTTTCTTTTGAAGTAAGTCCTAATCCCAAATTGATGTTTTGTGGCTTGTCCTCTATACCAAGGTTTATTAATTCAAATCTCAAAGTAGAACTTTGGAGCTTTGAATTAGTAACCTGTTTAAACCTATCTTTGATGTCATAAAGATCTTCAAGTTTGACCACTGGTTTTGGTATTGAATTTTCTTCAAACTTTTCCTTCATTTGAAGATCATGCTCACTTTCATCAATAATTTGATCATCATAGGTGTTGACACCTAATCTTCATGATTGGGGGAATTTGTAAATAAATAAATTAAGAATGTGAACAGTCATCGGGAGATGAACTGAGCAATCATTCCTATTGTATATAACAATAACCTACCTGTGGAATAATAGACGAATCAATTTTACTTCCTTTGGAGAGTTACTGCCTAGCCTGACATGGTATCAGAGCCAGTTCTAAAAATAGTTGTAACTCCCTTCATTTTTTCTACTGTGGGTTGTACGCTGGCCTGAGCTCTGTCCTCAAATGCCTCTGTTGTTCTATCCACTAAGCGCTGCTTTGCCTCTGTCCTGAAATAATTTGCCACTGTGCTCTGCTCCATACTCCATTTCCTGCCCAGATATGCGTTGGTGCCTCTATGCATAACTGTCCGAGCTCATTTCGCTCTCTGCGCCTCTATGAATGATGCCATTGTTCCATAATTTAAAAAAAAACGTTGTCTCATATTTTAAAGCGCTGTCTGTCTGTCACATACAGAAATTGTTTATTGTGTCCCACGTGATTGCAGATCAGTTTCACTCTCTGTCTCTCTTTCATCCATTGTAACAGTATCTTCAAGTGCGTTTTGCTGTCCAATCCCTTTATTCCTGCTTCCTTCAAACGATCCCAGGTGCCTGCAACGGTAAGAGGGCCGTGAGCTTGCACAGTATAGTGATCGAATTCCACCTGATCAAATTTCTTATCTGTATACTGCATGAAATCGCAGAGTCGCCTTCTTCATCGAGTGAGGACTCGAAGATTGACGACAACTATAGAGTGGTTCTAACCTGCGAAGTCTGTAGTAAAGATGGAGAAATGTTCTAAATCTCCCATTGGGGTGGGTGTCATTTCCTTGTGCTGCAAAGAATAGGCTTCGACTCTTCTTTAATTGATACAATCCTCCTCGCTACCCTGGTCTTGTCCTCTACTTCAAAACTATAATAATTATAAGCTCTTTGAAGTTTGAACCTGTTATAATCTCTTTGATGATTCTCGGCATTACAGTGTTGACGGCAAGGTTACAATGATTCGATGGCAAGGTTACAACGATTCGATTCGATGGCGCAGCGGAAACATGGTATGGCACCGCCCGGACGAGTGGTATCGTTTGCATTGAACCGCTTGTCATTGTATATGCCATGTCATAGCGTTTGAATGTTGAATATTGAATGTGTTTGCATTATTAACGCTATTGAATTAATGTTTGAATGCAAATGTGTATTAAAGCTGAGGTTTGAATAATATTCACACTGTTCGAGTATTGAATGTGTATTAAAGCTGAGGTTTGAATAATATTAACGTGGTGCGCATCCGGGGAAAACACTGTGGGTATTAACGCTGTGCACTGTGGGTTTATACATATGCTTGTCCAAGTCTGTGGTCCAGAGTATATATATATTGAATGGTTTTCATTTGTGCGTGGAGCTCTTGCTTAAAAGAAAATAAAAGGGGAGGTGATATGGAAAGGGGAGGATATTTTATAAATTTTGGAGACATTTGAAGAAAACTTAGTGCATAAAGAATTTGAAATCTTTTGCCCTTTTGAGTACAATTTCACTGTATATCAACAGTTTTTTTTTTTGTTTCTATCAGCAGAAGTTTTTTTTTATAGAATGCATTCAATCATCTCTATGGTAGGAATAGTTCTCACTGGCAAGGAGAACTATCCTGAATGGTCCCAGATGATAAAACACACCCTCATCTTCAATGAGTTGTGGAAAGGAGTGTGTGTTGGAGAAGGAGACAATTACCCAGTGTAGCCTACATCAGACAAAGAGCTCGTCATTTGGGAAAACAAGAACAGCAAAGCCTATGCATTAATCGCAGCATCTGTAAATGAAGAGGTGAGTCGCCATATTTCATCATATTCAACTGCCTTTGAAGCTTTACAAAAACTGAAAGAACTCTATGACTCACATTCTACACTTGAAGTTGTTCAGCTCATGATTAAACTCTTCACTCTTGAACTGAAAAATAATGATCCTCTTGCTCTTGCATCTGAAGTAAAGTCTATAATACATGATATCAAATCCACTAAGGTTGATTTGGATATCCCTCTTATTTCTTTTCTCAAGGCACTCTATCCTACCTACTCCAATTATCTTGAGTCTTTACAAGCAAATGGAAATCTTAAAGATATAACCTTTGACTCTCTTGTGAAAAAGTTTGCTGAAAGAGAGAAAGCCTTTGGAAAGAAGACAACCCCTGAATCTTCTGAAAAGACTGTGTGCCTTGCTCATAAAGAAAAGCATCCTGCTCAAGATTCTACAAGAGAAAGAGGTGGACGAAGAGGAAGAGGAAGATGCTTCAGAGGCAGGGGGGCAAACATTCTCAAGGAGAAAAGGCAGACTTACATTGCATTCGCTGCAAAAGAAATGGATCACATGATGCCTCTACATGCAAGCTACCATGGGACAAAATTTAGCAGAAAAGAAACCAACAGAAAGGTAAAACTGATGATACAGACAAAGGTAAAGCACCTGAATCTGCTCACTATATTGAGGCACAATGTAACATTGGAGTAAATGAAGATTTGTTTAATGCTTCACTTGCTTCTTTGAAAAATGATTGGTTGCTTGATTCAGGAGCAACCTGTCACATGACTCATAGAAAATATTTTTTTGAAGATTTCACTGACAATGTTGATGGAGCAGTATACTTTGCAGATCAGTCAAAAATCAAGCCATTAGGGCTTGGCACAATCAGGCTTAAATTGCCTGGTCTTCTAGACTTTCTTCTGGATCATGTTCTAGATCTCCCACAGCTCAAGAGAAACTTGCTGTCCTTGGTCCACATCCGCCAGCAAGGTCACTCCATTCATATGTTTGATGGCAAGCTTGAGGTAATAAAAGCATCTGACCACTCACTTGTCATGAGGGGAATAGAAGAAGAAAGGCTTCTCAAACTGCAAGGAACCTCTGCTCATGCACAATATTTCTCATATATTTCTCATCATGAAGAAGGTACACTTCCATCAAGTTTATTATGGCATGCTAGATTTGGACATTTAAACTATGACAGTCTCCGCTTATTGAAGAAAAATGGTGTTTCTGGTTTGCCTACAATTCCTAGGAAACATAAGCAATGTGATGCTTGCATTCTAGGAAAGCATAGCAAACAGTCTTTTCATGATTCACATTCAAGAGCACATAGGAAGCTTGAACTCATTCATTCAGATTTATGTGGTCCAATGCCTGTTCCTTCTACAAATGGAAATAAATATATCATGACATCTATTGATGATTACACCAGAATGTGTTGGGTTTATTTATTGAAGAACAAATCTGATGCCTTTCAAACATTCAAGAATTTTCATAAATGGATTGAAAATGATGCACAATCTCATATTGGGTCTATTCGCACTGATAATGGAAAAGAATATACATCAAATGAATTTGAAAACTATCTTCGCCAACATGGGATCAAACATCAAACAACTGTGCCTTATAATCCCCAACAGAATGGTGTAGCTGAAAGAATGAATATAACAATCTTGAATATGGTACGATCCATGCTTTTCTTCAAAAATGTAAAGATAATGTTTTGGGCTGATGCTGTTCTATGTGCTGCATATATAAAGAATAGATGTCCATCTAATGCTATAAGAAACAAGACTCCTTATGAATTGTGGTATGGACATGTTCCTTCGGTAAAACATCTCAGGATCTTTGGTTCCACCTGTTATGCTTTGATACCAAAGGTACATAGAAACAAACTTGGTGCTAGAAGTCGTAAGTGTATCTTCCTGGGGTATTCAAACACCTCCAAAGCATACCGCCTCTATGATGAAGTAAATAAAAAGTTTGTTGTATCTAGAGATGTAATTTTTCTTGAATCATCCAAATCTGACAATGTTGTTGAGCGGCAACTTGATCGCTTGGATAGATTCGAAAAAACGAAATCATTTCAAGAATTTGATAATCAAATTCCACATCTTGAAGGGGGGATTCCTATACTAGATCAACATGTGGAATCTTCTTTTGAAGAACAATCTCCTCTGCATGAAACTCCAACAATGGATGATGCTTTAAGTGATGTAATTGATAGAATTGGGAGACTCAATCTTGATTCAGTCCCAACTCAATCAACAGAGCAGCTTGGACCATCTCAGAAAGGTCCCCCAAAGTGGCTGACAAAGACACTTGAAAGTGTTCATCCTAATGAAATTGGAAAAACAGGAACCAGGAATTCAAACCGACAAAATGGAGGTGATGTAGATGACTCTAATTCACCTGTTGATATGGATGTTACTTATGATTGTGAATTTGTCTACAGATTTTGAACCAACTTCCTTCAAAGAAGATTCTTCTCATGATGAATGGAAAGAAGCGATGCAAAAGGAGTATGATGCCCTCATAAAGAATGGCACTTGGAAGCTGGTTGATCCTCCATTTGGAACCAAACCAATTGGCTGCAAGTGGGTCTACAAGAACAAGTACAAAGCTGATGGCTCACTTGACAAGCACAAAGCTAGGCTTGTGGAAAAAGGTTTTGCACAGAAGGAAGGGGTCGATTATGAGGAAACTTTTTCCCCCACAGTAAAATGGGCCACCATCTGGACACTCTTTGCACTAGCAGCTCAGAACGGTTGGAAAGTCCATCAAATGGATGTAAAAACTGCAATCTTGAATGGAGATCTAAAAGAGAATGTTTTTATGTCCTAGCCTGAAGGATTTGCTGTGAAAGGACATGAACATAAAGTATGCAAACTTGTGAAGTCCTTGTATGGCCTCAAACAAGCACCGCGAACCTGGTATGAAAAACTAACTGAGCATCTTTTGAAACTCAACTTCAATCATTTTGATCTTGATGATGCAACTTTATTTGTCAAGAAAGTTGGCAAAACAGTTGTGTATCTTGTGGTATATGTAGATGATATTTTAATGACAGGGAACAATGAAAGCTACATTGCAACCATAAAGAAGGAATTGGGGAAAAGTTTTGAAATGACTGATTTGGGCTATGTTCATTACTATCTTGGCATTGAAGTAACCCAACATCCAAAATCCATATTTCTTTCTCAAAAGAAATACATTGGAGATTTGTTAAACAGATTTGGCATGACAGAGTGCAATCCTCTTTCTACTCCAATGGAACAAAACTTAAAGCTCACATCTATTGAAGGAAAGGAATTTGAGGATGCAACAAAGTATAGACAGCTTGTAGGAAGCCTCATCTACCTCACTACTACCAGACCAGACATTTCATTTACTGTTGGAATCCTCTCCAGGTTCATGCAAAAGCCTTGTGAGGGACATTGGTCTGCTGCAGAAAGAGTTCTAAGGTACTTGAAGGGAACTCAAGACCTTGGAATCAAGTATACACAGGTGGACGACTTCAGCTTGATTGGATGCTCTGATTCAGACTTCGATGGAGACAAAGAAACTAGGGTATCTACTTCAGGATATGCTATGAGTCTTGGATCAGGATCTGTCTCCTGGAGATCACGTAAACAATCAGTTCCAGTAGATTCCACAACAGAAGCGGAATACGTGGCAGCAGCTAAAGCAACGAAAGAAATTGTGTGGCTCAGGAAAATTGTTGAAGATTTGCAGGTAAAACAAGTACAATCAACTCCACTCATGATTGATAACACCTCTGCAATAAAGTTGGCCAAGAACCCAAATTTCCATGATCGAACAAAGCATATCAATACTAAATATCATCTGATTCGACATCATGTTGAGGCCAAAACAATCCATCTCCGTCATTGTTCCACAAATGAGCAAATTGCAGACATCTTCACCAAAGCACATGGAAAGGAAAAGCTTGAATGATTCAGAATGATGCTTGGACTCACCAACATCCCTTCAGATTAAGGGGGGGGGGAATGTTGACACCTAATCTTCATGATTGGGGGAATTTGTAAATAAATAAATTAGGAATGTGAACAGTCATCGGGAGATGAATTGAACAATCACTCCTATTGTATATAACAATAACCTACCTATGGAATAATAGACGAATCAATTTTACTGCCTTTGGAGAGTTACTGCTTGGCCTGACAATAGGACTTATCAAAAGTTAAGAAATTTAAAATGTCATCATCATGATTGAATACTCACCAGTTAGTGACATTATCGGGAATCGATGGTCTAAAAATTAACTCTACTAAAATCTATCGGGACTGCAATCTTTAGATGGAAGGAGCTTAGAAGCAACATTGGGTAGCAAATCCACTGTTGCATTCTGAGATCTAAGAATGGGAGAAATATTAAATGCTAGAAAATGAGATACGAGATCTTGTAACAATGATTGATAATGTTTAAGGTGACTAGAAAGACAATGTATAGTATTTCTGACTTGTTTTATAGCAATTTCAGAATCACCAAACACTTTCAAATATTGTACCTTAACACCAATTTCTTTATAAAGTCCTTGAATCAAGGCTTCATATTCAGCAGTATTGTTTGTGCATTCAAATTCTAATCTATATGATATCATGCTCTTTTCTCCCTCAAGACTAACTAAAATACATCTTGCCCCTGCACCGTCATTAAATTTAGACTTATCAAAATATAATGATTAAAATAAGGGTTTATCTACAGTTTTATTTACAATTTCCTCAACAATTTTAGCACACCTTGATGTATCTGTTTGGGAAAAAATTTTCAATTTGAGATGTGAAATTATTAACTGAGAAAGGTGATGATTGAGCAGTAAAATTGCCAAAGAATGATTCAGATGAGTAGTTACCAAGAACGTTATTGCTGAATGCTATAGGTTGGTTTTCTTGTTCAAACTCTATCACAGTATGAATCATATGCTTCTCCTGATCAATCTTAATTTGATTTGGCTTTCCTTTATAGGGCAGCCACATGTGAGACCAATTGTTAGAAATATAACCATGAAGTTTCTCAGACCAGTCTCTACTTAAAATCAAACCACAGAACTCAGGAATATCAACAATTAATATGTCATTTTTTATTTTGAGGAAAAACCTGTGATCAGTTTTGAAACCAACGTTTCGGACTAGCTTAGTGAGTCCATCATCAGGGCAATGAGATTTGTTTTTTGAATAATATGTCAAATCTGTGAACCACTCTTGGATCAACCGATAACCTGATGGTAACTGAGTTGATTTCTCCTAATACTTGGACCTTAGTTCTATCTAACTGGACAATATGCACAACAAACTTTTGGGGTTCAATATTTAATTTAGAACAAACCGAGGCCGACATTATATTCGATGAAGCCCCTAAGTCTATCAAGCAATTGTGCAGATTTCTATTATAAATCTCATAGGTCAAGAGAAAAGGAGGAGTATGGGAATTTGATCTATCTCCGATTAGAACAGTATCAGTGGCTTCCACTCTACCAGGTGGTGGTTTACCTGTCTCATTAGCAACTTTGGATATTACAACATTTGGAAGAGGAGAAGAAGGTACTTTGTCTAATTCCTTGAACAACAATTTTTGCTAATGTTTGAGTTTACTAAGCTCAAACATAGTGATATTTGCCTTCGTTTTCTTCATGTCTTCAATGATGTTGTAATCCATAGAGTCTGTAACTACTAATGTTTTAGATGTTGAAGGTGGATTGGAAGTTGATGGCTGATTTTGAGTAGGAGTGATTGTAGACTTCTTTGTGGGAATCTTTTCTTTAGTAGTAGTACCTGTGTTCTTTTTCTTCTGAGTTGTTTGAACAGGTTCTGGAGTGCCTTTACTCCTGGTACTTACTGGGAAAGCTTCCTATTCGTTTTCAATATCGAGATCGGGCAAAATGAAGTCCCACATCCCGCATTCTACAGTTACCTCTTCTTTAGTTTCTTCAGATGATAAGACTGTATCTCCTTCATCATCTTCGGGGTCTGAATCTTTATTGGATATAGAATTAGGGGGTTTTGATTCTGGTTTCTTAAAGTTTCTAAAAGGATTTTTAGTTGAAGTCTCAGCTACTTGTTTCTTGATTTCTATCATTTCATTTGACAGTCTTTAGAACTTTTTGGAGACCTTCCATATCATATGGATCCTTAGCTATTTTCTTCTTTGAATCATCTTTGAAGGAGGATTTTTTAGATTTTCTATCTTCAAGAGTAGCTTTCTTTTCTAAATCGATGATACGTTTTTCAACAGCAATTGCCTCTTTCATATTTTCTACTAGGGTAGGTTTTCCAGCTCTATCTACAAAGATAGTTATGTTTGAAGGTAAAGTTGTTATATACCATTCACTTCTAACTTGTTCAGTAGGTTTAGAGACAATAGGAATCTTATTTAAGAGTTTATGAAATCGTGAATTAAACTCTTTAATAGGCTGTCTAGATTCTGTTCTAAGATATTAAAGATCATTGATTAACATTGCTATAGATTTGTCATCATCGTATTTAGTCAATAACTATTCTTGAAAAATATTCCAGCTAGTTATGGATCCTGATGGTAGGGAAAAGTACCAAGACCCAGCTGATCCTTGTAGGGTATAAGGGAAAAGTCTAACAACCACATCTTCCTCAGTAACTCCTTTTAAGTTAAATGACAACATGAAGGTGTTTATGTGTTCATATGCATGTATGCCTGCATTTGGATTGAATTTTGGCAACCATTTTTCAAGATGATCTGGTAATGGGTTTAAAGGTGCAGGCATGGTGACTGCACCAGGACTGCTCCATGGGTTCTGTTCCATTGTCGAGCTACTAGTAGATAATAGCGCAGATGAAGTTTGAGATGGTTGGGAAACAGATGTTGAAGTTGCAGTTCCCTGATGAACAACAATTTGGAGTGGAGGAGTGGATGGTTGACTTTGCAATGGAGAAGATGAAATGGATGATGATGATGAGAAAGTTTCACTATCAGATCCTTTAGTAGTCTTCCTTGCACTTTTCCTTTTAGGCAAAGGTAGCTCAGTAGGTTCAATACCAAGATTTTCACTCTGAAGTCTGGTGAGGGGGTGAGAAGGAACGAATTGCGAAGTCACACTGCCTTGTGATGACTCAAATTTCTGTGGTGATATCGAGAATCCTTGAAGTTTGTGGATTAGAGACTATACTTCAGAAGATTCTAAGGTTGATTTATCTGAGATGTTTTGGGGTTGAGTAGTGGTGGTTGTTTCCTCAACTTCTCGCTTGAGCATTGGAGTTTTAGCATGCAAGGGAGAAGTCGAAGGTGAGGTGGAGGGAGATTTACTCTTAGAATGGATTGTAGATTTGAATTTTCTTGCCATTCACAGTTCAGGCCCTCCTTCTAGCACCAAAAAAGTTGATGCCTCGAAAATCGATGTATCAACATTGGGGAAAACCACCAGGTCTAGACCTTAAAAGCAGCTCATTTTCTGTTTGGTGTGGTGGCTCCAACTGGATATAATGGGACCAGTTTCTCAATGATTTTTAAATGGGATGGATAAGTGATCAATTTTCTAATATCTAATGAGAATGATGGATGATTTATTCTAATAGGCAACAATATAAATAACTAATCTATCCCGGGAAGTCTTTCTCTTAGTGCAATTTTTGATGGTTCTTATTGACAAGTAGGCATATAGATGACTCTACTTATAAACAAAAATATTCATTCATATGATAATTACTTTGTTCAAGTAGTTGAACAAAGTAATAATTAAAACATTATCACACTGATCTTTATATATCATTGACATATATATGTATGAAAAATAACAACTCTTAAACATTCAATAGTGATAAGCCAAAGAATTGCTGTGAAAGCATATACATATATCAATAATAGCAAAATGAATAAATTCTGATTCACATAAAAGCATGAAGCAAAAACATAGATAGTAGTACCATATGTGTTTGAATCTTCTCCAATATGAATTGCATTCAAATCCCGCCTTTCAACTTAGAAATTCTTTTACAAGAAGCAATAGTGCATATCGCATAAAAGTATTCTTCATCAAAACTCAGAATTCAGGTCCAGTTTTTATAAAAATAAATATATCAGAAGTACAGTAATGCAACTTCCGATCCAAGTCTTAATACAAAAATTTGAGGACCCTTTCTAAAAATACGAAAGGGTCTATAAATACTATCTAAACTAACAAACTATGAAATAAAAATGCTATGTGTTGGTATTAACCAAATCACAGAAATTTCGATAATCTTCTTTAAAATAGGCATGTTGTAGTCGGTCAAAGTGGTTCACTGTTTTGGCTGATTATCTTGTGATATGAGCTGGCAAATGGCAAGCATCGGTTGCAGTTCTGGTGGATGACTCATGCAAGAATATGATTGGGCAGTGTATGTGGCATCAGTAATTTCGGGAATCATATAACTAATTTCATCGGTGAGGCATTTCATCGCTGTTCGCTGACTGTGTGGTTTAACAAGGAAAAACCAAAAGGTTTCCCATGTCAAAGTTTGAATGCCTTTGATTAATCTTTCCCTCTATTCTAGCTCTTATTTCCATGTCTGTTCTAATGCTTTCACTGATGGAAGTTTCCCTGGAGAACACTCTGAAATTAAATTTGACAAATAAAGAGTATCATTAATCAATTCAACTAGATTACTTGTTGTTGATCTGCATCTTGATGTTGCCCTTTCTGCTTTCATAAGTTGAGATTGCCATTCAAGGAATAATATTTCTTTATGCGATTCCAGAATTTGGGGTAGATTTGCAACTTTTCCTTCTTTGGTTTCTTGCCAAGAGAGAAACTCTGTTAATATTTCATCTGCTTGCTCCAATTTTTGTCTCGCATCCACTGACTTATCAATCATAGATGACGAAATTTCACATAGGGGAAGAACGAGAGAGATATTATGACATAATAAGCTCAATTGGTTAGAAAATGCTTTGGTAATTTGGAGAGCTTCCGATTTGAATTCTCCCACTTGGGGATATCCTTTGAATCTTTCTATTTGTAATGATAATTGAGTGATCTCTTCTTCTTTTGATTTGCTCAACTGTTCATTTAATAATCACAACTTGCTCAATGCTTAGGATAGTTCTTATTGCTTCTAAATTGCATGTTGATCAATTCTTTGTTTTTCTTTGAGAAATCGCTCGTTCAATTGATCATTTGTTTGTTTTTGGGCTGCTAACTGCTATTCCAACTGCTCTATCTTCTGCTGCTTCTCTTGTACTTGTGTTTCTAGTAAAACAATCGCTTGATCCTTTTCTTTAAGCAAGTTGCTTACCTCTGATACTTTGTCCATTGTAGTTGTTGTGTATGCTCCAACATACTGAGAGAGTTTAGTGAGATCTTTAGAAGGGTTAGCTTCCTCTCTCCATACCACGTTTGTTATCTCCATTTGTGAAGTCAAAAGAGGAGATTGATCAATTTTCCTCTTTTTCCTTTGTCTTTTGATCACAACCCTATGCTTAGGGCTGTAGAAGATATCCAAGGGTGGTATTTCTTCTACATGTAAAAAAATTTCATCAGTTGGATTATAAGGAATTATTTCTACATCCTTTTGAGTTATGGGTGGGCCTCTAGTTCCCTCAGTTAGACTTGTATTGAGCGGTGATTTCTGACCAGTTGTCACCTCGGGTGTGCTGAATCGTTGTAGATTTTCAGTATTGCTGATGATATAATCAAATTGTTGCCATTATTTGAGCAGTTTGGGATCAACATAAATGTTTGAATGAATGAGTTCACTGCCTTTTCCTTGTCCTTGATCCTGCTCTGGCAATTTTTATTTTTCAGGGATTTTCTCCACTATAGGAGTCTTATCGGCTGTTTTCTATTCAGTTTGACTTGATGGCTGAATTGTAGGGGTTGTAGCTAATAGGTCCAAAGGAAGAGTTTGCAACCTCTGGGCTCTAAGCCTATTGAACGTTTCTAACCCTTCATCTTCATACCTTATTCTAGCCAATCCTTTAACCTGAAAAAATGTATTGGCCGAAGCAAATAAATCATCAAAGTCATCTGCTTCATGATTGAATTTGGCTAGTTTAGCCTGAACAGTGACATTATGAGTAATCTTATTTGGGTCATATTTCCTATTAGGAATGGCGGCAAGATTCAACATTTGAATCTTTTCTGTCTTTTTTTCTACATACTTATAGTCATGTAAGGTGAAAATGCCACATCGTAGGGAGAATATAGGCCACATCTATTTCTTAGAATCCCTAAGGGTTCTTAATGTCCCTTCAACAATTATTTGATATGCCAATTCCCGTGCTAACAATTTATCAGGCACATACAGAGGGAGAACATGAGGTTTAGTGAGACTGCCGAAAATCCTTACATAGGTAAATTTCTCTTCTCTGAACCAACTACCTACTATTGTCAGATCAGTTGCTGTATCTTGGGATATCCCGTGAGCAGGCTTATTGAAAATAGAATAATATACAGGTGAAAAAAAACCATTGCAAATTTTGTACAGGTGATTTTTATAGTGTACCTTCCATAACTGCTTCTGACAAATATGAATCGGGTTAGGATCTTGGGAAGTCCACTTCCATCCGAGTATTGAGAATTCAGAATTAAAACAAACAATGCCCATCATATATGCACTATAGTAGAAAGGGGGAATGATTTGGGTATTTGTGTATGCTTGTCTTCTATATTCTAATATGTTTGTGGCTAATCTATCAGACAAAATATTTGCCCAATCCATAACATAACCATTAATTGTTGCTTCCATTAATGGGACCATCTCTATAGAAAATTTGGCAGAATCATGTTGTCCCCACAGTCTACACATCATAGCCTTAGCATAGCAATAAGGAGAAGCTAGTGAGTCGACAGAATACATACCTGATGAATCATGTTTATGTTTTTCCTGGAAATGCCTACATTGCTTGATCGGGTCCGATTCCAAGTCGTTTTCCTTTGCGAATACTTCCAGGAATGCCTTGTTGTAGCACTTCTCGGGCTCCGGTAGATGGTACATTTGTTTGAGATCTTCAGGCTTGAATGAGCCGAATATCCTTCCATCTGTCGTGGAAATGTTCTATTTGCAGTTGGTATTTTCTCAAAAATCCATCTCACCACATCAGTGTATGGCAAAACTTTAGCCCTCACTACTATCCTATGAAGATAAGAACAAGCCAATTCTTTGAGAGTCCCCTCTGACTTGTTGGTTGAATCGACTGTGGCTTCCTCTGATAATTCTTCGGGCTCCTCTGCTTCTATCAAATTATAAATGCTTTCCTAGCTAGTATTTCCCAGACCGAGACATGTTGTATCTGATATTAGTCCTTTCTTGCTCAGTCCTGGTTCCTTGGCTGCAGGAGTTGTTGTGGGCTTCTTTGATTTCTTCCCCATTTTCTCTAGATTTATGGATTTGGAGAGACTCTGCACAGAAAATTGCAAACCGTAACACAAAGATTTCGCCGCTGAAAGCCAATATGACAATGAACAAAATTACGGTGATTGACATATGATAAATCAAATACAGTTAAGAATTTACCACGAATGAAATCTTTTTGAAGGATTTATTCTTAACTGTCAAATTTAATAGTTGTTCGGACAGCCAATCATGGTGAATTAATATCATAAATACCCATCTCGTCGATCGTATACAGAATGATTATTTCAAGCTTGTTTAGGATTTTCCTTGATCAGTGATCGGCGACAAATCACAAATCGCAATCGGGAGTTTCAAAGGGAGAGGTTTTAGCATTGGCAATGAATATCACCGATTGCCAAAAATCGATATTATAATGGAACAGAGTATTATGCATGTGTATGTTTACCTTTTGAGATGTGCGCTCAATTGATCAATCAGAAATTGGGGTTTCGCTTATGCTTTATCCCTTTGTCATTTGATATCGCCGATTGCATATTGTGATATCGGATTGGAGGATTGGATGAGGTCTTACTTGTGTATGTACCTTTGATATCTCCAATTGCTGATTGCTGATTCCTTTATCGGAACAAAAGATTTGTGGAGGGCTTTTTGTGTATGTCCCTTTGTCATTGCGATATGCGATCTCCGATCGCTTTATCACAATGTAGAATTATTGATAATGCTTTTTAAAGGAACATTTTGTATTTTTGAAAAGGCTTTATGAAATGAATCATTTACATTGGGCCTTTTAATAGAGATTTTTCTTGTAATGAGGTCAATACCATTTTTATTCATTAATTCACAAATCTAACTAAGTTTATTTAAAAGGGGACCCATTTCTTATTAAAATTTTATATAAAGATTTTTTAGAAATGGGGCTTGTTGTACAGCACAACAGGATCTCAGCCAAATTGACTAGATCTAGAAATTGATATTAGGCTAGGTATAGTAGCACAAGGTTTGATTTGATTTTGAAGGGTTTTGCTGGATTAGGAGGAGCCAAACAGTTAGGGCAAGGAAATTAGGTCAAAACTGCAGGGTGTTCGATGGGGAAAGGTAGGCACAATGATCAGAAAATTAGGGTTTGATGGATGAGGTGAAAAGACAGGTGAGGAGCTAGGAAGAGCATGTAAGCCTCATGGATTCTTCCTAAACTGAAGAAAACATAGATTGTGAAATGTCTACCCAAAACAGAGCATAAAAGTTATGGATTCTTCCTTTCAGACTTGTATACATTCACATAAAGAGTATGAAAAGATGAAATGGAATAAAAAATACATTTTAACACATGAAAACATAAGAAAAACTGAACTGAGCATCATACCACATGGATGCCAATGATATAGCTGCAATTTTTCATTAATCCCCTGCTGTAACTGGTACAAAATGATATCTATCAAAGCCTAAGCATCCCACTGAGTCCAACCCTTTACAATGAGAAAGAAAAATAAGATAAAGACCTCAATTCAACCTCCTCCCATCCTTAGGGGTTAAATCCTCAAGATGAGGAACTAATCCATCAAAAGCTGAACAAGAAATTGGAATCTAGGCAGTCCTAACAACTTGCCTTTAAAAGGGAAGAAACTGATTCATTTGACTTCAAGAGAACTTTTGATCCAATGAATATATCCTCCAGTGACTAATATTCATCTTATTTACATGCCTAGTCACCATTTACATCAGTAAAAACATCATACATGAGAGAAAACCCAAGAATTACAGTCATGGCATAGTAAAGTGAAAATTTAGCAGAAAATTGTCCTATGCGCAACACTTTTTGCAGGGCCATTTTGGAGGCCTTCCCGGTGTCCAAATTGAGCTCATGATAGCTCATTGGAAAGCCTGTCCTTTCTACTTTCCAAATCTTTCTTTATGTTCAAATTTGGAGTTGATTTGTCCCCTAAAAAACTGATTCTCCCAAGAATTCTTCTATGCATAGCACCACGATCAAAAAGAGGGCATAAAGGTCATTTTTTGGGTGTTTTTTGACCTTTTGACCAACCAATTTTGCTCCAAAAACTTAGAAAATGCATAGGGAGCATGCTTACATCACTGTGAATCCAAAAATGCTAACCATTTCCTGATTGGATGCCCCTAGGAAAATTGCAGCATCAGTGGCGTTGCGCATAGAGCCAATTTTTCTGAGTCAAAACTGCTAAATTCTTCAAAAATGAAAAAATTCTCAAAACTTACTCAAAATTTGTGGAGAACACCACCATCAAGTGTCTGGGTCAGCCAAGGAAGCTTCAGAAAGCAACCTAAGCCTATCACCCTCCTTTTTGCCTTTGAGGGCTTGTTTTAGCCTTGTCTTCATTTGCTTGACTCTTATGTTACAAATCTTGTTCCAGGTCCTGTAATGGCGAGCCATGTGCCTAATGATTTGATTGTCCCTGTTGGCCCTTTGTAGCAGCTTCTCCAAATGCAAATTGACCCTGTCAAGCCATATTTCTCTATCCTCTTCAATCTCCTTTTCAAGCCTTTGTTCTGTAGTCAAGGTGGTTGGGGTTTCTTCCTCTTGCATTACTGATTTGCCTTTGTCACCTTGCCTCTTTGCCTTGAGAAGTTCTAGCTCCATGAGGACCTGTTTGTCACTTAGCTGCTTTTTCTCTTGCTCAAGGTATGAAATGAAATACTTAGCTCTCACCAAGTTTTCCATCATTAGATTTGTGCATCCTTTTCCTTTATGATTATATTTTCATTTGTCGCCTTATCTTGAGCCTCCAAGTCGACTATCTCAATGCCATGATGAATGTGTGGCTGTTCTGGTTCATCATTTTCCATCAAATCAAATTCCCTTTCCTCTTCATCATTGAGGCTTTCCTCCAGCATCTTTTCCTTCCCTTTATGCACATGCTACACCTGTTGTACCTGTTGCGTTAATGATGTAGAAGGCAAAGCCCCTTCCATAGTTTGTGGAGCAAGCATTTTCCTATGAGCTGATGAAAAAGGCAAGGCCCCTTCCACATCAGGTGGATTAAACACTTGCCTATCTACTACAAACAACTTTCTAGCCCATCTCTAATATGTTTTGTAGGTTTCTGGCTTCTCAACAACTTTAGTCTCTTTAGCCTTCTTACTTTTATTTACTTTGGCACTGCTGGAAGGCCTTTCTGCTTCTTGAGGCACCAGTGGAGGAATCTAAGGACCATTGAAGATGTCATTGGCAATAAATGTATCCCAGGAGATGTTGAGGAGGTTGAGATGATGTAGCACAATCATATTAATCAAGGAATAATGATAAATACTATTCATTTGTTGGGGGTATGGCCTTTTCTATACAATGTAGGCCATCTTCTCAATGTTCTTGAATAAGAAATACGGGATGTTCATCATTTTCACTCTTGTGAAGTGCATAAGAAGCCTAATATGATAGGTGTATAATCTGGAAAATCTGCCCTCACATGTAAAATACTTCATAATGATCCTCAACATATGGGCATACTTGTCGTGAAGGAACCTGAAAGGAAAGGTCCTCTTCTTTTCATTCCTGTACCTAGATTTGATGTATGGCTCATAGTAGTGCTCATCCAAATCTTGTGCTTTATACCATTTTTCCCCCACGTTCAGAATCCTTCTAGCATCAACATGATGGAGGAGGAAACTGTAAATTTTACCCCGACAAGAGTTACTTTGTTATCACGGAGATTGGCCACAAAAAGCCTGGTCAGCTCAGGATGATGTTGAACTCTTTGTACCTGCTCAAAAAATGCATAACATCCTAGATACCTAAAACAAGAGACAGTAATATGGGAAGCCTCTAACTCTTTGCTGTTTGATGGTTCCTCTCTGATAATTCTGCCTCCCTTATGTGGTTTTCTTTGATGCCGAGGTTCATTTTCCATGCTTTCACTGCCACTGTTTTCCTCCTCCTCATAATATTTATCCTCTTTATCCATGTTTTTGAGTTTTAAGCTTTAGAAACCTTAGAGAAGGTAATCAGGAAGTGAGTTATGGTGAATAGGGATAGGGGAAGGGGAGAGAAGTTTGTGTGATGTAGGATGAGATATGTATGATATGAGAGTGAGAAAGGGGGGTATTTTTTAGTATGGACTGTTTTGTAAGTAGGGGTTTAGGGATTTTGTTTTGGGGATTAGGGTATAGGGGATAAGTGTATTTGACAGTAAGAAATAGGGAATATGGATGATATTTAGGGATATGAAAACAGGATGTGGGAATAAGGGATATGACAACAAGATGTGGGAATGAAGGAAAATGGTAAGAAGGGAGAGTTTTTAGACAACCTAGGGTTTGAAAATTTAAATAGAAAACAAACTCAAAAATCAACATGATGGAGGAGGAAACTATAAATTTTACCCCGATAAGAGTTACCTTGTTATCACGGAGATTGGCCACAAAAATCTTGGTCAACTCAGGATGATGTTGAACTCTTTGTACCTGCTCACAAAATTCATAACATCCTAGATACCTAAAACATGATGGAGGAGCTTCTAGCATCAACATGATGGAGGAGGAAACTGTAAATTTTACCCCGACAAGAGTTACCTTGTTATCACGGAGATTGGCCACAAAAACCCTGGTCAGCTCAGGATGATGTTGAACTCTTTGTACTTGATCACAAAATGCATAACATCCTAGATACCTAAAACAAGAGACAATAATATGGGAAGCCTCTAACTCTTTGCTGTTTGATGGTTCCTCTCTGATAATTCTGCCTCCCTTATGTGGTTTTCTCTGATGCTGAGGTTCATTTTCCATGCTTTCACTGCCACTGTTTTCCTCCTCCTCATAATATTTATCCTCTTTATCCATGTTTTTGAGTTTGAAGCTTTAGAAACCCTAGAGAAGGTAATCAGGAAGTGAGTTATGGTGAATAGGGATAGGGGAAGGGGAGAGGAGTTTGTGTGATGTAGGATGAGATATGTATGATGTGAGAGTGAGAAAGGGGGGTATTTTTTAGTATGGATTGTTTTGTAAGTAGGGGTTTAGGGATTTTGTTTGGGGGATTAGGGTATAGGGGATAAGTGTATTTGACAGTAGGAAATAGGGAATAGGGATGATATTTAGGGATATGACAACAGGATGTGGGAATGAGGGATATGACAACAAGATGTGGGAATGAAGGAAAATGGTAAGCAGGGAGGGTTTTTAGACAACCTAGGGTTTGAAAATTTAAATAGCAAACAAACTCAAAAATCGTGAAATGAGTGTTGGGAGGATGGTTTAAGGAGTGTACTTACTTGCTTAGAGGCTCTAGGTAGCAAAAGGAGTGATTTATATGGTTGTTAGTGCAGTTTTGGTGTTTTCTGGTCGTGTGCGCAGCACCTTGTACAGGTACGCAACATCTTGTTGTATGCATAGTGCTGTGCAAAAATACACTTGCACATAGGCTCTATGTGCATCGCTCTGTTTGTATGCACAACGCTCCCTGCTCTATGTGCAGTGCCTCCACAATTTTTCCCTGTGCGCAACGCTCCTTGCTCAATGCGCAGCGCCCGACCACTTTGCCCTGTGCACAACGCTCCT
This sequence comes from Pinus tabuliformis, assembly GCA_031772625.1. Lineage (NCBI taxonomy): Eukaryota > Viridiplantae > Streptophyta > Pinopsida > Pinales > Pinaceae > Pinus > Pinus tabuliformis. Next base: position 877,878,137 of record CM062820.1, on the reverse strand, counting down.
TGCTCTATGCACAGCACCCAAGGTTTCTTCGGCCACCAATTCACTGCAACTCCCTTTTTCTCTCTTTATCAAATGAGCATGATGAAGTTTGAAAAATGATTTTGAAATCTTATATAGAGGATGATTTTGATTTTTCCTTAGAAAAAACCCACTTTATAATGTTTGTTTGGAACTTTTACTTTGTCTTCAAATCTCTGTTTAATGCTTTTCTTTCTTTGTCTCTTTTCAGGTGGATGATGCTTTGATTGAGCTGATTTCTTCAATGGCTCATTTCTTGCAGCAAGGAGAAATTCTTGGGCAGCTTATGGGAACACTTATTACATGAAATGACTTTAATTATATATAAAAAAATGAACAAACTAAAATACTCCATTTTCATCTCAAAAACATGTTTTTGAGATAAAAATTACATCAGTGAAATAAGAACTTTGTACAATAACCATGAGTTGCTACCAATCACTCTTTGTTTATTGGTCTTCCTCATACCTTTGCTGCCCTTTATTTACCTGAAACTATGCTTTGGACCTTGGAAATGAACCCTAAGACCTAATGGAAACATGACTGCCTTGACTCTAAAAATAACATAACTGAAACCATAACTGAATGCAACATGGAGATGGGTCAGCAAATGTACGTCATGAGGGAAAATTTGATTTTCTGAGAAGAAGACAACCAACAATGGACCATTTTGGCATGACCTAGTGGAATGATAAAAAATTCAATATGAGACACCTAAAATGAAAATGCAAAGAGCATATTTGATCCCTGATGGAAGTATGCATATATTGACACTAACATTGGCGTTATTGGGGATGGAAACCCCTTGGAGGTGTCAAGGACACCGTAGACCAAGTCCCTAGCTGATTCGGCCAATATGGTCAAACAAATGAAAGACTGAAAACTTTTTCAAATTTTTGAAAAATGACTCAATACAAAATGAAAACTGACTCAAAACAGACTCTAGACCAACTCAAAAAAATCAACTAAAAACAACACAAATCATTTAAGCTTTATAGCCTTCACTTCAGGCCCCAAGCTTAAATGACATTGTACTTCAAATCTTGCAAGGAAAGTAAACTGGTATATACAATGATAGTGAAACAACTTCAGCACGCTGCATCAAAAATAATAGTGTTTCAGGAGCCTACCATTCACTGGTTCTCCTGAGCATTCTTGACCATCCATTTCCTTTAATAAAAATGCATTTTGTCCTCAATAGGCTGAGATTTTGTAAGGTCCTTTCCACAGATTGTAAAACTTACCATGTTTCCCTTTTTCTTCATTTTGTGCATCCCATTGTAGCACTACATCTTCCAGCTGAAACTTTTCTGCCTTGGTCTTGCGGTCATATATTTTCTTTATCTTCTCTTGCAGTCAGAAAGTATATTGAGAAACCTCTTCCCTTGTTTGTTGAAGGTGAATCATTTGATTGATCTGGCGCTGAATATCATCTTATTCATTGCTGACTTCTTGAAATAATCTCATGACTGGGACTGCAAGGGATGTAGGAAACACCATATTAGTACCATAAACCAATTCAAAAGGCAACATACCTTTGATTTCTTACGTCTCACTCTGTCGGCCCACAAAGCATTGACAAGCCTTCGATGCCAATTATTTTTGTTTGCTTCCAACATCATCTTAATAATGTTTACCAAGGATTTATTTGAAGACTCAGCTAGTCCATTGCCCTACGGATAGTATGATGTGGAATGACCCAATGTGATGTTGTATTTGTTGCAAAAATCAACCATTTTCTTCGACTTAAACGCTGCTGCATTATCTGTAATAATCTTGTGAGGGCAACCAAAACGAGACAAGATATTGGAATCTAAAAACTGAATAATTACTGTGTTCATAGCTTGCCTTATCGGAATGGCTTCGATCCATTTGGTGAAGTAATCGGTAGCTATCAAAATCCATCTGTGTTGTGCTGATGATGTAGGATGATTTTCTCCTATGAAATCAAGCCCCCGCTACTAGAAATGCACATTAACTACAATTGACTTCAAAGGAAGAGGAAGAAACTTCCATTTTCCCTAAAAAACTTGACATTCGTGGCAGCTCATGACTGTTTTATATAAATATGAAAACAAAGATGGCCAATAATACCCTACTCTCAAGATTTTATTAGCTGTTGTTTTCCAAAACAAGTGACCCCCAAAATCTCCTCTATGAAAATCATTCATTACCTACTGAGCTTCGTTTTCAACCAAACAATTAAGAAGAATCCCTCTCGGATCTTTCCAATAGAGAGAACTATCGAAAATGCAGAATTTTGCAGACTTCAGTTTTAGTGATCTACCTTTACTTTTAGATGTTCCAGGAGGAGGAGAAAGATGCTGAAGAACATATACTATATCAGAATACCAAGGTGAGTTGAGAAACATTTCTGATACCTAAATGAGTGTGTCACTATCTTCATCTTCTGACATTGTTGCAATAAGATTTATGTCCAGAGCATGAAGATTCGACTCAGCCATGAGTTTTTCCAAGCCTTGACCTTTGATCAGTTTCGCGGCCTTAATCTCAATATCATACTTTAACATCGCTGCTATCTACCTCTTCTTCCTTCTGGATCAGTTTGCATGAGGAAATCTTTGACAGCCGCGTTGGGAACATATGCTATGGTATGTGAATGCAGAATGTAAACTCGAAAATCCTTCAATGCCTTTATAAGAGCCAAAGCTTTTTTCTCAATGATGTTATAGCGAAGAGCAACATCTCCGATAGTCCGACTAAAAAATGCAATGGGATGCTCCACCTGATCCTTCTTTTGCATCAACACCGCAGCCAAAGTGTGCTCAGACGCAAATGAAAATATAATAAAATCATGAGTATAATCGGGACTGATCAAAACAGGGGCTGTGGTCAAAGAAAGCTTTACAATGTCGAAATATTTCATGGCATCCTAAGTCCATTTCACAGTGTTGTCCTTCTTCAACATATTAGTTAACTCACTCAAATGCTCAGGAAAATTTGGTATAAATCTGCGTAAGAAGTTCATCTTACCGTTGAAGGCTTGGATCTCCTTTTTATTGCGCAATAGTCTATTTGCTGAATTGGCTCCACCATAGAAGGATCAATACGAATACCATATTTGGAAATTATATGACCGAGGAGCTTACCTTCCTCCATGGCAAAAAGACTCTTCTTTGGATTTAAATAAATCCTGAACTCCTTGCATTTCTGAAAAACAATCCTCAGGTGGTGTAAATGCTCATCATCAAAACCAGAAAACACTGTCAAGTCATCTAAGTAAACCACCAAGAAAATATCCTTCTCGTTAGCGAAAGCTATATCCATGGCCCGTTGAAAAGTAGCCCCGACATTCTTCAACCCAAATGGCATCTTGGCATACTGAAAAGTCCCCCATGGTGTTGTGAAGGCAGTTTTGTCTTGGTATTTTTCGTGCACCAAAATCTGATTGTAACCTGAGTAGTGACATCTGTGATGCTACAACTACTCTTTGCAGAATGTGGTCCATCTTAGGAAGAGGATAATTATCTTTCAGGGATACTTTATTTAGGTTCCATAAATCAATGCACAACCTTATCTCTCCAGTATTTTTTCGTACTGGGACTAAATTTGAAACCGAATAAGAGAATCTAATTGGAACAATGATACCAGCTTTAAAAAATCTAGTTACCTCTTTCTCGATGGATGGAAACAACTTTGGGTTGATCCTCCTCAACTTTTGTCTAAATGGTTTTTGATCTGGCTTGATAGGAATGGTGTGCTGAATGATGTGCTTGTCATACACTTTCAAATCTGAGTACTCTTGTGAAAAAACATTAGAAAATTCAGAAAGAAACTTAACATACTTAGCCTTTGACTCGGGAGAATTTTTTTGATAACTTAACAAACTTGGGATGGTCTGTTGTCCCAATGTTTACATCTTCAACTCCTTTGTCAATAGGAACCAAGGTTGGTTTTCTCGCCACATCATCTTGATCAAACAACTCGTCTAAAGGTATAAGACTTCTAGGAATAACATTATCCTTTAGCTGTAAAACATCCATCTGATTTACCTCAATGTCTTGTTCATTGGAATCACAAACATCATCAATGAAAGCATCCTTAAACTTTCCTTCATTCTACAAAAAGGAATTAATTTCATTGTCATCCCATAAAACTTGCCAATATCTCAAATTATCAGGAACAGTAGGCCTATGTTTGACATGAATTTCAAATTTATTGCTAGAATTCATTGGAATTTTCAGAATGCTCGGTGTTGTAGCAAATGAATCAGTAATGATGTTTTGACTTCTTGGCACCGTTGTTAATGTGTATTATGGAAAAATCTTCAAGATATCCAAGATTTCATTCCTATAAGCTCTCATCCGTGGATGCTTCGCTTGATATTCTCCTTTGAATTGTTTAATCACTAGCTCTGAATCACCATAAACAGAAATCCTTTTTGCACCCAGTTTCTTCAAAATCTTTAGACCTGTAACCAATGATTCATACTCCGCTTCATTGTTAGAGCAATTGAAATCTAATTTATAGGGACACACTCTAACATTACTTGGAACTTTGTCTGGCTAAAAAACAAGGCTTCGAATCCAAATTCCAATATCTGCACCATCCTTACCCAAAGCACCATCGAAGTCCATGCTCCAAAGGCCGTGTTCGTCTTCCAGATGTTGGAATTCTACTTTTGTCTCAATATTACCTTTGCTGATTGCTTCATTGTTCTGTTCTTCACTGACTTTCTGTTCCTGTGGAGGCTGCTAAGAAGGAATTGCCACTTTTTTCTTTTCTTGATTAAGAACTTCTCTAAAACCCTCAGAAATTTCTGGTACATCATCTACTTCTACGAGCTGGATATCTACATCATTCAATCCACTATTAGTGTACAAAACAAAAGACTCTAAATATGTATGTACAACATTTATAAGATGATTTATGGGTGTTACACAAAAATATCGTCACCATGATTATTTGCAGTCAGTATGGGTCTATCATCACTTGTACTGTCCTCCTAAGCAAGTCTTAGACCTCAGTTCTTCAAGTCAAGCTTTGAAAATGGGAGAAAGACTTTGAAAATCAATGAAACTCTGGTTCCGCACTTTCTCTCACTGTCACCTGTGGTCCCACACCTTCTGTTTAAAAAAACTGTGGACCTGCCCGCTCTGTCCCTAACGGTGTGGGTGCGGACCCCTGTGAAAGTCAAAAGGCACAAGTTTTATCTTAAAAAACTCACTTTGGGTTAATTCTAGAGGATTCTAGAAGGAATTTTGACGTGGATTGTTCGCTCTGAGGTGGTTCATGCATCCCAAAAGAGAAGGAGCTAATCCCTTGATGAGAGGAGCTATCCATTTGAAGGAGGGCTTTATCCCTTTGAAGGAGGACCTAGTAACCTCCCTCCATTGCACTATAAATACAGGCATTGGGCTGGTTGCTGAGGAGGTTAGAAGCTGAACATTTTTGAGGGTAAATGCTGGTGAAATCAAGACTTCCTAGTTGAGCTTAAGAGGAGAGATCACATACCTTTTTGGCTTCATTGGGGAGTGAGTGAAACTTGTCAAAGTAGAGGAGACTTCTTGCTAGACCCTGGGAGGAGCTTGTACAACGTCAAGGCAAAGGTTGTAAAGTTCTTCTTCTTTTGAATTAATACAATCAAACTCATTTTTCTCAACAAGTATCTCATGTTATTTGTTTCATGGACTCCTTGACTTTCATGTTAAATATGTTTTATGATATTGGCTTTTCAAGTGCTATTTAATTTGTTTGCCTTGTTTTTGTTTGCAAATTCGCAACAAAGGAGCTCATTTGGATCGAAGGAGCGAGGGCATCCACAAACTTGCATTGGACCTAAGGTAGGCCCTAAAAACACTTGTTTGCCATTGTTTATTAAAGCATATTTAGAGAAAGATAGTGTCTGGTTGGTTTGCTTGTCATTAGGTCTTCTTTAGATTCTAGGAAGGTCTATCTTGTCTGCAAGATCGACTTATTCCGTGTGACAAAATGGCGACTCCGCTGGGGACTTGATTGTTTTCCTTGTTTTTACTTTGACCTGAGAAACTGCGTTTTTGTTTCTGTTTTTGGCTTGTTGTGTGTAAAATTGGGTAGAGTTTGTAGATCCAGGGTTATTTTTTGTTTTTCATAGCTTTGGGAGAGGACCGCACCCTAGCCGTTTGACACAGTGCGTACCTATCCGCACCTTTGCTTTTAGCACAGAGTGGGACCGCACCTGTGTCAACTGTGGGCCTGCGAACCCTGTCAAAATTTTGAAAAACCTAAGATTTCCTCTGTTAGTCAGCGTAGTTTTTGTTTAGAAATTGTTATCCACTACCCAGACCTGCATATAACCTGTCAGAAGCTTTCCTTAGGTTGATTCCATTAGTGTTAGGGTTTTAGGTGAAATTCCTAGGAGTTTTGCTTTTTGGGCTTGTTTTTCATTTTGGTTGTGTAATGGCTCTGAGCTTAGAAGCTGTAGGGACTTCAGATCACCTTAGTGTCTTCCAGCCTTCTTATGAGTCTGACCATTTATGAAATCTCCCCTTGTTGAGGAATCCGCTTTGAGTTTTCTCTTTACAAAACTTCAAAAAGCTTGTGTTTAAAAGTTTCGATTTTCATTTTCAAAAAGAAAACAAAATTGGTTGTTCTTGACTTATTTGTGATTCTGCATAAATTGGTCCTTAGCTTACATCTAGCTAAGTAAAACATCCTTAAAAAAGACATCTAGTAGGCTTTGACTTCAAATAGGTTTTTATAATTTATAGATCTCAAAGTTAGTCATTTTCATTAGTTTTGAGTGTTTTATAAGAAAATATAAATAATCTGTTTTGAAAGAAGTTTGTTTTGTAGTGGTTGAGTGCTTTGAAACGAAAAAGGGAAATTTTTGTGAAATAACTACTTGTCTCGTTTTGAGTGCATTGGAAAAGGAAAAAGCTCTTCTTTTAATTTGTTTGATTGAGAAAGATTTGTGTTTATAAAGTATTTGCATTCTCAAACTCTTTCTTAGTTAGAAGTTCATCGAAGAGAAAAAGATTGTTTAAATCATCTTAAGTGCATTTTTAGTGATTTTGAGTTGAGTCTTCATACCACGAGTTTCATCTCTGTACCTTTTGACTTTAACAAAAACCAATAAAAAATAACGCTTAAAGTAAAATTCATCTAGTAACATTTTTATTTCTAGGGCTCTGATACACCAACTTAGCTTAGGCTAGTGTTTTGGAGTAGGAGAGTAATTAACTCTCCAAGACAGTAAAAACAAACAAGTACCTGTATCTTGTGGTAGGGAAGAAATCCAATTGTTGCATTTATGCTCTGGGAAAGCTCCTCTTAAAGGAGAAGCACGAGATTGTGTCCGAACCAGTGTGGGAATCAATCCTTCCTCATTGAGAACGACGCCAGATATTCACGTATTAAAAATGGTAAACCTCGGATTAACCATTGTCGAGGAGCCTGGGGTCACTTGTTGGTAAACCTTGGATTATTTCAAGGAGCCTTCAAGGGGATTGAGCTTGCTACTCTGCCCTTGCATGTGTATCGGATCGTAGACTATTCCCCCAGGTATATTTGTTTCAGTTGGTAACCTTAGTGGCCATATTCTTTAGGACTCTTCCTAAGGTGACAGTGGTGGGAAGATCCCACTGTACCTGGAGCAGACGTCCGCTAGACTCACTTGGATTTTCTAGGGGGTTCTCTTCACTCGAGATGGTTAAGTGGAGGAACTTGTGCCAGTCTATTCATTAAGCAGGTTGCCGGGGTAACTGTTCCAACCGCCATTTCTGTATTGAACTCTGCGACGTTGGATTTCATCACCAACTAGTGTTTTCAGTACGGAAAGTTACTGTTTGTGTGTGTTTGATCTCTTAGATTCTTTAGGTGTGTGATTCAAATTTGTTTGGTTCTTTAGAGACTTTAGGTGCTTTTCATTGAGATTTTACTTTGTTTGCATGTGAAGTAGTTAAAAGTTTTTAACTGTGGCTGAATTACCAAGGCAGTCTCGTAGACTTCGGGGCCAACCTCCTGAGTTTGTAAACGTGGCTGAGTTACTGAGGAAGTCCCGTAGACTTCGGGGCCAACCTCCTGAGGAAGTACCGAGCCAGCTTGAAGGCTTGAAAGTCCTCGTAACTCCTAGAGACAGTAGAGTTGGGTCATCTGAAGAAGGAGAATCTTCTTTGATAGTACATCCTGATTTTCAACCATTAGTGGCAGATTATAATCCACAGTCAGTGTCTGTTTCCGAAATTACTGGTAGCTTTTCATCTACTAGTGATATAGGTGAGGAACCTGAAATATCCGAGCCTGAAAGTGAATTTGCTGCTACTTCGACATCGGGATTTGTTTCTCCAGCTTCTAGTGGTCCTGGTTCACCTAGGGTAGAAAGAGTAATCACCCAAGATCTTCCTTCTGGACTTATTGCTATTGAAGAACTTGCTACTCCGGAAGAAGAAGTAGGCATCCCTATCCTTGAAAATCAACCTGTTATTGAGCTATGGGAGCATGAATCAATTTTTTACAGTCCACCTAGGAGCAGTACTTGGTATCTTTCTTTAACTAATTTCTCAGAAAACCCAGGGTTAAGTTTTTCACCACCTCGTGCTCCTTATCACCCAACACCTAGAGGTTATTATCCTTCGTTAAATATGTCGAATTAGTCGTCCATGTTTACTCAAGCGCCCGAATCTTTTTTTTACGGTGGTCCTTCTGTTCCCTCTGGGTATTAGTCCCTTTCTGGTACTTTTTTGGGAGCATCTCCTCAACCCATTGAGCAAGGGTTATTAACTGGAAGCAATGGTACTAAGCCGTTGAGCGTAGAAGACATTCTCATGATGTCAGGTTCTATTCCCAATCCTCAACCTCAAGGTGGCCAGTTACTGCCTGGGGGGCAGCCTCAATTCTCGCCTGGGGGGCAACCTCAAGGTACCTAATTTGAATCTGGGGGGCAACCTCAAGGATAGTACATACCTATGGGACAGTACGTTCCTCAAGGTCAACCCCAGACTCAATTTGTACCCCAAGGTCAACCCTAGTGTCAATTTATACCTCAAGGTCAACCCCAATATCAGTACATGCCTCAAGGGTATCAACCCCAAGGTCAGTACTCAAACCAAGGTTTCTAACCACCCTCCGGTCAAACGTATGTTCATGGAACGAGAAATGTACCTTTCAATTATCAATACTACCCTCAACCCGGTTATGGTCCTCAATATTCTCAACCTGTTATGGGTCAGTACCCCAGAATGAATATAGTGTGGGATCCATCGCAAACTCAACAGGTGTTGCAGCCAAATGTACAGTTGTCATCTCAAACTGGACAACCCTTAGTTTCTGGTACACCCCAGCAAGTCTAACATTCAAACTTCTGTACCTTCGGTAGTTTCTCAGCCTGGGCCTAGTACGCCTCGTACTCCGCCTCAAATGACTGCTACAATTTCCGACATCTGTTCAATCTACCCCACCTACTTCTGGAGTATCGAAAGCTCTGGTTTCTACTGTTCCTGTATCTACTCCTCAGACATCTTTACCACCGTCTGGATCTACGATTCAAACTTCGATTCAGATGCCTGTAGGACAACCTGGTTCAAGTACGGTTGTCACAAGTCAACCACAATTTACTTATCAACCGTACCAGGGACAGTACCAATTCGGTCCTGCTGTGCAGCAGCCAGTCTATCAGTATCAACCGTACCCTGGGTACACTTATCAACAACCTCAACAACCCCAGTACGGTCCGGTTAATCCTGGTTTTCCGGGAGGATACAATATCCCAAACGCAATTCCTATTCCTAGTTATCTTGGATATCCTCCTCCTGGGGCTGGTCTCATGACCCAGAGTTTTAGGGATCCTAATCGACAGTTACCATTTATCGCAACTTTGGACTTACCTGACTTGTCGTGCCTAACGAACGATCCCATTAATTATCTTCCGTTTTGGCCGCCAATGCCGAATAAGTTGCCCAGTGACATTCCTAAGTTCGAAGGTAAATCAGGAGAGGATCCGTCGAACCATGTGATGACTTACCACCTCTGGTGTGCGTCTAACTCCATTTCAGATGATTCAATCCGTCTTAGACTTTTCCAGCGCACTCTAATTGGTCTCGCGGCCAAGTGGTACATTGAGTTACCGCGAGGCACTTTTTATAATTTTAGTCAGTTAGCTACCTCGTTTTTAACTCATTTTCAGTTGCCAGTCCGATATGACAATGGCACGGAATTGTTAACTTCGCTAAAACAATCGACATCCACTTACATTTCAGATCATATTCATGAGTGGAGACGTCGACGGCGTTTAGTGAAGGTGTTTATTCCGGATCAGATCTTGGCCGAGTGGTTTGTAAAATCTTTGTTGCCAAAGATCACTGAAGATGTAGCTAAAGCCGGAGTTGTTACTGAGGAGCAAGTAATTGCTCAAGCACAGTACCTTGACTTGGTCTATACTCAGTCAGGTACGTTACACGAGAAAATCCCCGATCTTCCCAAGCAAAATCAAATCGCTGCAGCTCCTTCGGGATCTCATGCCGCCGATGGTATGATTGGCACGGTTAACACTAAAAGTAAGAAGAAGTCTTCCAAGAATTCTTCTCCTATCATAACCTTGCCTGATTCCCCAACAGGAGATTCTTCTGCAGAGATTTCCGCCGATATTCACGTTGTAGAGTCATCTACAGCCAAATCAAAATCCGGTGGGAAGAAGAAAGGAAAGAAGAAGAATAAAACGAACAAAAGTTCAAAGGAGAAACCTGAAAAATCGGAATCCAATGATGAAAAGCGCAAACCTCGTTATCCTTGTCTCATTTGTGACGATGAACATTTTACAAGAGACTGCCCTCATCGTGCAGAGGTTGCGAAGATTGTCAAAGGTTCCCAAACTCCTGCTGTTTTGAAGGATCCTTTTCCAGCTCAAGACAGTAAGATGATAGGTTCATCCTCGAGTGCCAATGAAGAACCCATACTGATGATGTCCCATGTTAGGATTGCGACTCGATCGCAAGATTATGGTAGTAAAAGTCCTGTTGATGGTAAAGAAGCAGAATCTTCTCATTCTAATCCATCAACCTCAGCTCCCGGTTCCGATCCACTACAGATCGAGAAACCTAATCCAGACTTGGTAATCAAACCGCCCGCCAAGGGTATACTTCGAAAGTCAGCTTTCAATCCACATGCGAGAGCGGCTCAGAATTATAACATTGTTGAGGATTTAGCTGTTTCACCCTCAGCAATGTCGGCTTTGGAAGTGCTGCAATCATGTCCAGCACAACGTAAATTACTTTTGTCGGCTATAGGAGCTGTTGATGTTCAGGACTCGAACCTAATAATTTTCGATCTAGAAAATAGTACACCGCGTTTGCCTCATCAAATGGCTTTCCAGATTCCAGTGATAGTCAAAAACAGGCCTATTCATCGGACTGTAATTGATGAGGGAGCCTCAACGTGTATTATGTCGATACAGTGTTGGAGATCGCTTGGTTCTCCTTCGCTAAATCAATCCCCGACGATTCTAAAGGCCTTTGATGGCCGTGGGTTTCATCCTTTTGGCATTCTACAGGATTTGCCTATAGGGGTTGAAGGAAAAACCGTTAGTCTAGATGTGGAGGTGGTTGATGCCCCTCTAGATTACAACCTTCTCTTGGGTCGAAGTTGGTCTTACGCTATGACAGCGGTCGTTTCATCGGTCTTTCGAGTAATAAAGTTTCCACATAATGGAAAGATCGTAACAATAGACCAGCTGGCTTACTTTTCATCCGACCCAGCCTCTTCTGAGAGTATTCAGCATGTCGGTAAAACGACTATCCCATATAAGGATGTTGGAGTAGGACTAGTTAAAGATGTCGGTTTACTGGGAACTTTTCCTTTTCCTCCGATCAACGCATCGTCTTCATTTGCAACCATTCATATGATTACATCAGACACCATTGTTTATGATGATCCTTGGATCATTCCTTCTGAATCTGAGATAGACTCATTTGGTGATGTCATGCCTTTGAGTCCATATGAAATTGCGTATGAGGCCGTGCAATCGTTTACCGACCCATCTTCAACCGAAAATGACTTCATGAATGTGGTCCGTGAGGAATCACTTTTCACATCAACCTCGGATTTAATCACGTTTTCTGAACTTGTTCACTCTGATGAGAAAATTCGTGAAATCCTATGTGTAGATGATTTACCATGGGAAGATCTCCATCACAGATCTTCGTTTTTACCCGAGGATGATCGTTTTGAAAATGATTTCTCATCAATTTTTACAACTGAATATGTCAAGGAACCTCAGAATCCAATGAAACATCCCGATTCAGAGTTAAATTTGGGAAACATCTCTCGAACTATTCCTATTGACATTTCGGTTAAGCCCGGAATTGTTGAGAACATTCATATAGGTGCCTCGTGTACAGATGACGAAATTCAGCTATATAAGGCCCTATTTCAAGAATTTCGCGACGTGTTTGCCTGGTCCTATGAGGAAATGCCAGGAATTGATCCCGCGATTGTTGTTCATGAGATCAAGACTTACCCGAACGCTAAACCCGTCCGGCAACGTTTGCGTCAGATTCACCCACGAAAAGCTGCTGCAATTAAAGCAGAAGTTGAAAAATTATTGAAAGCAGGTTTCATTTATCCGATCCCGTTAACGGATTGGGTATCGAATATTGTTCCGGTTAACAAAAAGCAGGGAACAATAAGAATATGCATCGATTATAGGGACATTAATCGAGCCTGTCCAAAGGACAATTACCCAACTCCCTATATCGATCAAATCATTGATGATTGTGCCGGCAGCGAAATATTCTCCTTCATGGATGGTTTTTTCGGATACAATCAAATCAATATTCTACCTGCCGATCAACCAAAAACGGCTTTCATTTGTCCATGGGGGACATTTGCTTATTGCAAATTACCTTTTGGGCTCAAGAATGCCGGAGCAACTTTTCAAAGGGCCATGTCTTATGCGTTTCATGACATCAAGCACATTGTGCAACCGTATCTCGATGACTTGCCTGCTCATTCATTACATCGAGCTGATCACCTCGTCCATTTACGAGCAATCTTTATGAGGTGTAGGCATTATCGGATTCGGTTGAACCCACACAAATGTGTCTTCTGTATAGAAACGGGTCGATTGCTAGGGTTTGTAGTTTCGAAAGCCGGCATTCGCGTTGATCCCTCGAAGGTCGAAGCTATCATCAAATTGCCTCCTCCTTCGAGTCTTCGCCAACTCCAAAGTTTGCAGGGGAAAGCAAACTTTTTACGACGATTCATTCCTAACTACGCCGAGGTTACAAAGGGTTTTACCCGGTTGTTGAAACAGAATACTCCATTCTATTGGGATGAGATAGCTCAGAAATCTTTTGATGCACTCAAACACGCGTTGACCCATGCACCGTTATTGCATCCTCCCAACTACAACCAGGATTACTTCTTGTATCTCGCCGCCTCTCATTCCACCATTGGAATGGTCTTAGTTCAGGAAGATGAATTCGGAACTGAACATGTGATATATTACCTTAGTCGAACTTTAAATCCAACTGAGCTAAAATACTCACATGTGGAGAAATTGGCATTGGCAGCTGTTCAAGCTGTCCAACGTTTTCGTCACTACATTTTACTACGTAAAACTACAGTAATTTCGGATTGCAACCCTATGATCTACATTTTGACCAAGCAATTGCTAGGGGGCAAGTACTCTAAATGGATTGTTATCCTGCAGGAGTTCGACTTGGAATTTGAAAAATCCAAGTCTAAGAAATCTTTAGTTTTTGCGGAGTTAATGTGTGACTTCCCGCGTGCTGACACGGAAACTGTGGCGGAGGAGCCCATTGCGGACGAATCCTTGTTTCTAATCAGCACTTTAGATCCGTGGTATGGGGATATCATCGTTTATCTCCAGACCCAATCCTTTCGGCCAGAAATTTCAAGGTCAGAACGTCGAAAAATTCGATTCCAGTCCCAACAATTCAGGATTATTGGAGATACTCTTTATCGCCGTGGGGCGGACTCTGTTTTTCGACGTTGCTTAACTCACGAGGAAGCTGAAAGGGTTCTAAATGACTGTCACTCTGGAGCGTGTGGCGGTCATATGTCTGGGTATGCCACAGCCCAAAAGATATTGCGCGCTGGCTACTTCTGGCCGTCTTTATTTAAAGATTGTATTACGGCGGTCCAAAAATGCCACAACTGCCAAATTTTTGATCGAAAGATGCGCGCTCCACCTGCTCCTCTCCACCCTATAATTGTCGTTGGTCCTTTTGCCAAATGGGGTATCGATTTTATTACATGTAACCCTCACTCGGCCGGGGGGCATGCGTATATCATCCTTGCGGTAGATTATTTTACTAAGTGGGCCGAGGCGATGCCTACATTTGAGGCAGACGGCAAGACAGCTGCAATTTTCGTGTTCAATCATATAATTGCTAGGTTTGGTGTCCCGCAAGCGATAATCACTGATCATGGGCGTCATTTTCGAAACGTTATGATGACCGAACTTACAGGCCAGCTTGGTTTACGTCACGATAGTTCAACCCCTTATTATCCACAAGCTAATGGTCTGGTTGAATCCATCAACAAAGTTTTAGTTATCATGATCCGACGAATCATTGGGATTCATCGGTCGAATTGGCATAACATGCTATTTTCAGCGCTTTGGGCATACCGAACTTCAGTAAAAACATCAACAGGGTTCACTCCTTTCCAACTAGTCTATGGTTTGGAAGCTGTGTTACCCATTGAATGCGAAATCCCGTCACTGCAAATGGCCATCGAGTTACTTCCAGCCACTTCCGAAGAGGAAAAGCGTTTGTTATACTTGGCTCAATTAGATGAGAATCGACGTGATGCTGCATTGGCGATCGAGACTCACGCAAAACGCATGAAAGCTCAGTATGATCGAAATGTGACCCCTCGAAATTTTTCGGAAGGAGATCTAGTCTTAGTTTACGATCAAGCTAATGATAAATTAGGCGCTGGAAAATTCGTTCCTATGTGGCATGGTCCCTATGTTGTCAAGCGAAAGCTAGCAAAAGGGGCCTATGAATTGGTAGACTTTGACGGGGACTCTTTGGGTAAACCCAGAAATGGTCTTTACTTGAAGAGGTATTATGCTTAAAGAATGGGTATGGAGATTTTTAGTTAGGATAGTTTTTCTTTCTAGCTGGTGTGTTTTAGTTTAAACAGTGTGCTTAGCTTAGAGAGTGTTTTTTCGTCATTATTCCTGCTTATCTTGGTTTTACTCTTGATATTGCAGATGTCGATGCCTCTCCAAACATACATTGGTTTCGCTGATGGTGCTTGTCGTAATACACGGAACATTTCTTCCGCAGCTTGGGTTATCTATTCGCCCTCTGACGAGTTAGTATCTATGCATGGGGTAAGCCTCGGTCAAACAACGAACAACATTGCCGAGTATAGTGCAGTGATTGAGTTATTATCTGAATCTATTTCATTTGGGATTCGGAGTTTGATAGTGAGGTTAGATTCTGAACTCGTTGTATTACAGCTTAATAGAGTGTATGCCATTAGAAATCCAGTGTTATTAAGATTATTTTTGAGAGTGCGTCTCTTGGAACGTGAATTTGATTATATTGAATATCAGCATATTCCAAGATCTTTAAATACATTAGCAGATGCAATTGCTTCTCGAATGTTAAATAGACATTTGCAATAATCATACATGTAAATTTAAAACCATTCCATAACATGATTTACAAGATAAGCCGGTAATAGTGATATATATATAGGAGTGTGTCAAAAAATACATCGTCTTCGATCATAGGTTGAAAAACACCTTATGATCGGCAAAAATGATAAGTACAAAAAACAAAAATGTCATATGTGCCCACAATAGGCGATCATCCTATCACTGGTGATGATCTCTATAAGAAACCACTGCACGGGCCACCTTGCAAAGGAACCTCCTAAAAGGTCCCGGGACCCCAATCACATAGCGCTGAAGTCGACGAGGAATGTCATCTATAGTGGTCTCCAGAATATCTCCTGTCAAGCGCTCGAGATGACCCTCCAACTCGGCCAAAACCTCTGCTGATTCGTCCTGTGGGGCTGGCGCGGGTGCAACTGGTTGTTTCCTCTCGTAAGGCCGGAGAGCGGCTGGTCGCTGTGGACCCACATCTGCATTTGAAATTTTTACTATCAGTTTTGAGACGATGGAAAAATAATAAAAAAAATTAAAATAGGAAAAATGTTGAAAATGATTTTACCTGAATCATCCCACTGCTCTCCTGGTGGAAGAACCATGTCTGGGTCACCACGAAAATCTATCCCAGCGTAAGGGAAGTCCTGAATAGAAAAGACCTGGTTTTCCAGCCATTGGAAATACTCAGGTTTGAATCGAGCAACCTCTGTCCTCTCGTCCGGGTGACGGGCCATAACTGCGACCCATCGCATCAGTTTGGGCTCTCGAGGAAGCCCAGCTCCAACAGTAAGGTGCTGCGGGATCAACATAGGAACCCTCTCCAGGCCAAAACTCACAACCAAAGCCCCATAACCAAAGGTCTTTAGTTGTCCGTTTTTGGCCCTGGTCAGTTGGCCTTTCAGATTGGCCAACATGGCATCGCACCAGTTGAAGATGGTGCCTCGAAAGCAATCAACTGCCATACGCATCTGGGATCCGGTGGCAATATGTAATGCGGCAGCCCCGCAAAGTCTGGTGACAGTAAACGCAATCACCATGAGTTCAGGACGGGATATGGTCTTTATGTCTATCCCTTTGTCTCTAGCCTGGCTGTTGCAGTACTCTAGCCTGAGGCTATCGACAGACTGGCCACCTGGCCTAGCCCCAAACAGAGTCAAGTCTTCGCCTCTCTTAGGCAAACCAGTCAAGAAATATATGTCCGCCGGCTCGATTTCGAGCTGGTGGCCACCAATGAAGAAGCACTGGTCCTGTATGCTCCATCTGTCAACCAACCACTGTAAGAAATCCACCTGAGCCCTCATGCCAGGAATGGCCCAGAATTTGTACAAGCCGCACGCCCTCAAAGCATCAAGTGAAGGCTGATGATTCCATGCGGCAGCATCCACGTCCTCATGCTCTCGTTCACGCCAATCTAGCATGATGTACTCTCTGCATCAAGTATAAGGATAAATTAAATTGCTAGAAATTATTTTGATTGGTCCATTTTTGAGAATTTTTGGGTTAAAAACCCTTGCGACAGGGACCGCACCCTCCGGGTTAGACACAGTGCGTGGGACCGCACCTTGTCTACATGGAAGGTGCGGACCCCGAGCTTTTTCCCAATGGAGAAAAAGTCGGGGTCCGCAGGCCAGCAGTGGTAAACCTGCGGGCCCCCGCGCGCGGGTTTTATGCCTAAAAACCCTCCCAAAAATGAAATAAATGACTAAAACAAAAATTGAAACGGTTAAAAATGAAGAGTAGGATGATGTGGATTACCTGGAGAAGACGGCGTTCGATTCCGACGGTTGGATTTTCCGCAATCTTCACGGGAAGTTTTCTGAGCAAAAGCACTATTTTCTCACCCAAAACTCAAACGGTAAAAATGAATTGACGAAGGCCCTTTTTATAAGTTTTTTGAGTAAATAAATTGCAAATTTGTTTATGTTTCACTTTGGAAAGGTATTTTTGCGACATTTTTATCCATTTCAAACAGGTATGAGTAATGTTTGTGTTTTTGTGCAGGATAATGGATTATTCAGGCGAAATCTATCATTTTCGACGAAAAAACATTTAGAGTCACCTTTAAGCTCTTTTCTGACTCCTGAAACATGAAAAGATTGCCGAGTTTTTCTTTTAAACTCGTTAAAACGGAATTAAAAGACGGTCCACTTACAGCTCTTTTCCGACCGTAAAAACATGAAAAGATTGCCGGATTTTTGTCGTTTCAAATTCGATATTGGTTATAAAACGACGTGTCGTTGATCGCTTTTTTACTTTTTCGGATCAAGGGCACTAATGACGAAAAGTACTCCTTGGTCGTAAAAGATCAAGCGGTTCTCTCAAGTATTATTTTATACTTTTTCGGGCTTGGGAGACACAAATTTAC
The DNA here is from genome assembly GCA_031772625.1 of Pinus tabuliformis. Taxonomy (NCBI): domain Eukaryota; kingdom Viridiplantae; phylum Streptophyta; class Pinopsida; order Pinales; family Pinaceae; genus Pinus; species Pinus tabuliformis. The sequence continues at coordinate 877,860,171 of CM062820.1, read as the reverse complement.
GAAAAAGGTCAACCCTGGAGTCTTCTTAAGTTTTTTCAGACTCTCTAAAATTGAAAAACGCCGAGTTTCTCCTATACTGGACTCGTTAAAATTTCACAGTAAAGGACCTGTTCAATTACAAACAGGAACGAACCACTCCTTCTTAGGGTTCGAATTTAAACTAAGTTGGACTCATCCGAAGGATGAGCTTATAATCAAGCAAATGTTATCCTCCTCAAGCTTGTCAAAAATAAAGAGGTACTTGCCAGAAATGGTGGGGGAAAAGAGAGAAAAATGAGCCTGTTTTTCATACTTTGTAACCACTCTTGAACACGACACTTTCATTCACCTGGGTTGGGAAATCCTTTGCCTAACAGTTGATCAAACCACATTGAAAGTCTTCAGCCGGTTTTTGGGTATTAACTTTGGGTCAATTGTCACCAAACCATCTGTCATGTCGTTATGTGTTCAAGAGGTCACTGCCAATAAGCCATTCATCTGCAAAATATCTGTCATCCATCTTGACCATCCCTGAGTCAGTCCTTGCAACTAAATTTCTTCGACTTGATCTATGATTTCGTGTTGTGGGCTTGCCTACGACGGATCGCTTTCTATCGACTTCAGCTCATTATCTAGAAAGATGATCTAGAAATCGTCAGTACCTTGAGATCTGCATGCCTCAATGGCAGGTTTCTCGCCTTTGACGACAGGTTGCATCATTGACCTTCGATCAAAGGATTCCGTGACATGTTCGACATCAACACATTTATTCGCATCTCATGGATTGTACTGGGTACTTTGAGAGCCATTGACATCACTGGTGGTTTCTCTCACACTTGTTAACAGTTTACATCATTGACTGGTAATCAAGTGGTTTCTACCATGTTCGACATCAACACATTCATTCGCATGGATAGAATCGTACTGTTTCGGGAAGTAGAAATGAAGACCCTGGATCTAGTTTCCACAATCCAGGCTGCGAGGAATTTTGTATTCATTATATAATGGACTATTCATAAACAGATGGCTGCATCCATACTGTGTCCACTGAGTCTATACTTGTGATGTTTTACAAGATCATTCCTGTATCAGAGCAGTAGTTAGTTTTCTAGTCAGTTTTGATCTGAGTATGGGAATGCCTACCTCAGCGATGATATGATCTCATATATATATCTTGCATTGAATGTTTTTACAGGTTCCAACCGGGCTCTCCACAAGATGATCCTCGAAATGATAAAGTACTTCACTCTTCCTAAATGATAAATGAAATCCTCATCTACTACAGACTTCGCACTTTAGGGGGAAATCTGTTACACAAAAATATCGTCACCATGATTATTTGCAGTCAGTATGGGTCTATCATCACTTGTACTGTCCTCCTAAGCAAGTCTCAGACCTCAGCTCTTCAACTCAAGCTTTGAAAATGGGAGAAAGACTTTGAAAATCAATGAAACTCTGGTTCCGCACTTTCTCTCACTGTCACCTACGGTCCCGCACCTTCTATTTACAAAAACTGCGGACCTGCCCGCTCTGTCCCTAACGGTGTGGGTGCGGACCCTTGTGAAAGTCGAAAGGCGCAAGTTTTATCTTAAAAAACTCACTTTGGGTTAATTCTAGAGGATTTTAGAAAGAATTTTGACGTGGATTGTTCGCTCTAAGGTGGTTCATGCATCGTAAAAGAGAAGGAGCTAATCCCTTAATGAGAGGAGCTATCCCTTTGAAGGAGGGCTTTATCCCTTTGAAGGAGGACCTAGTAACCTCCCTCCATTGCACTATAAATACAGGCATTGGGCTGGTTGCTGAGGAGGTTAGAAGCTGAACATTTTTGAGGGTAAATGTTGGTGAAATCAAGACTTCCTAGTTGAGCTTAAGAGGAGAGATCACATACCTTTTTGGCTTCATTGGGGAGTTAGTGAAACTTGTCAAAGTAGAGGAGACTTCTTGCTAGACCCTGGGAGGAGCTTGTACAACGTCAAGGCAAAGGTTGTAAATTTCTTCTTCTTTTGAATTAATACAATCAAACTCATTTTTCTCAACAAGTATCTCATGTTATTTGTTTCATGGACTCCTTGACTTTCATGTTAAATATGTTTTATGATATTGGCTTTTCAGGTGCGATTTAATTTGTTTGCCTTGTTTGTGTTTGCAGATTTGCGACAAAGGAGCTCATTTGGATCGAAGGAGCGAGGGCATCCACAAACTTGCGTTGGACCTAAGGTAGGCCCTAAAAACACTTGTTTGCCATGATTTATTAAAGCATATTTAGAGAAAGATAGTGTCTGGTTGGTTTGCTTGTCGTTAGGTCTTCTTTAGATTCTAGGAAGGTCTATCTTGTCCGCAAGATCGACTTATTCCGTGTGACAATGGGCTTCTCTTTACTAGTGATCATATATTTCATCTTCTTTCCCCAGTACAACTTCCTCAATTGACCGAAAACATGGATTGTAGCATAAGAGAAGTCAAGTTGTAAAGTGCCTTTGAGTTTGGCTCCCCATGATCTAGACAACAACATACCAAATCAAGGTGGTATGTCAGCTACTACCATGTCCATCAAAAAATTATTGGCTGGGATTAATCTAAGGAAACCACTAAATCTATGATGAGACCAATGAAGCAAACTCTACTGGAATCAAATGAATACAAATCATGATATTGTTGGGTGATATCCAGGCCTAGCTTTTCCATGATAGCCTTGGGCATCAAATTGTGGGAAGCTCCGGAATCAAGCATAGCATTATGAAGAATATACTCATGCAGTCTAAGACTCAAATAAAAGGGAGGGACCTTGCTATCTTCTAGCTGACCTTCTATAGCTGGACCAAAAATAAGTTTAGGATGATCATCCTCAACATTCACCATGTCGGACAAAGGATCAATTTGCAGTATTCTAGACACATGGTGTTTGTAATGGCTATTCTTAACAAGCTCGGTCAAAGGAATGGACACTTTCAATTTAGAAATTTCACTTTCTAAATTAAAATATGTGACTTTTTCTACCTCTTTGACATCAATGTCCCTCTTATCTGTTTGCTCCTTTGTTGCACTATCCTTTTTCTGATTGTCTTTCTCTTTTGTAGCTGTACTTGTTGATGGTTGATTTACCTTGCTAGGATTTTGATCGGCATGCTCCTTTCCTTTTTTCTGATTGTTTGAGAGATCATTCTTTGACTGAACATCCTTCCTCTTTTGAATAGGACTGACCGGTACATCTCTGCTCCTCAAAGAATATTGTTTTTGCTATGTGCTCAAATAATTCATATAGCCACGTTGATAATCATCAGATTCAGTCTCCAAAAGAACATCATTTGCTAAGATGTAGTCCTCATCCTTTAGAATGTCAGAACTTTCTGCATACTCCTCATCTTCGGCCAGAAATATAGGCATACCATATGCAGTGAAGAAGTGATTTGTTTCAATTACCGGATGTTCCTCCTCTTATTCTTCCAATCCTTGAACATAATTCTTTTGTAATGGAGTTCTGATCTACTGTTGTTGTTGTGCTAGTTGTTCCGGTGCCTTTTTCTCTCTTTGCTTGATTCGGAATTGGGGTTGCTGTTGCCCTCTAAAGTTTGGGTTCTGGATCTGTGGTTCAGGTCTGTCTGTGATGGACAACCGGTCAACCATCCTTTCCATCATTCGAATCAATGTATCCATTTTTACATCTGAAGTAGATGCTTCTTCTTTCACAGTCACTCTTTTCTCTGATCTCATTCTTGCTCTTTTGGCCAACAAGTTCGCTTCTACGCTCACATCATTCTTTTGCATGTCTTCTAGAGTTGTAGGATCACGTTCATGCAACTAATATGCCATATCGACATCAAATCCATTTGAAAACTTAAGCAAAGCCAATCCCTTTGGTGGTTTGATATTTGTAGGGATAGCATTGTATACTGCATTAAATCCCACACAATATTCTTGCACACTCTCACCAACATTTCTTTTGATGTTCTCATATTCAGACAAAATCTAAAGGGGATTCTTCTTCACCTCCCACTGATCTAGGAACTGCCTCTAAAGGACAGGTAGAGTAGTGATAGAAGCTGCTGGTAGGGCTCTGAACCATTTCTGAACTTCTCCTCCAAAACTTTGTACAAATAGCCTCATCATCACATCTTCAATTTCAACTTCATGGAGGTCAAAGAAATCATTCATCTTGTCTACGTGTTGTTAAGATGTAATAGTTTGAGTGCTATACAAGAAAGGTATTTTGGTTTGATAATCAAGGGACATGGCACTAGGATTTTTAGGAAAAACAAGGGGTGCAGATCGGGCAACCATAATTGGAGGTGGGGGATGTGGTGGATTTAAAACAAGGATTGGGATATTCGATATGATCAAAGGGGGATTAACAACAGTTTGAGTAGTGTGAACAATCTGTGAAGAAGAAGGTGGAGGATGAGAGATAGTTTGAGTGGTAGTATATGCAATGGAAGTATTTCGAAAATCGAAAGATGGCCTATGAATCTTATTTTGCACCCAGGTGTTTAAGTTTGAAGAGAGGTCCTACAAATTATTAAGAGTGTGAATAAGTTGTGACCTTGATTTATTGTGTGAAAAGAAGTCTTCAACGAGGTTATGAAGAGATATAGAGGAATCAACAACTGTCTGATCAATCAAACTTAAAGATTTACTGCAAAATAAACTCTGCTCAAAATTAATATCAAACTCAATGTCTTGCAAAGTGTCTAACCTTCCTGGGAGTGAATTAACTTGAGGAATGAAATCCTCACTTGATTGTTCTCCAACTAAACTAGATTTCTCTGCAAATTTCTTAGATTTTCGCCCAATTTTATGAGGATCACTGACAATGGTCAGAGGATTTGGATCTGGATTGGATCTGGTGTACTTTCGGGAAGCCAGTATGTCTAATTTTAAAAATTAAGATATTGCTTTACAACTTTCCAAATCAACCTATGATTAAATTCTAAAACTAATCATACACAAGATTAAGAATTCAAAGAAAACATCTTACTGGGGTGATTAATTTTTGATATTTCATTCCCCAGTATGGTTGCCACTATGTTATCACCTGGATTGAACCTCAGGCTGAAGGAAGGCAATGCCAGGTTAACCACAAACCACGCTTAGCCATGTAGCTAGCCATACTAGGCCAGGAGAGGGATCTCTCCATAAGGATCTTAGCTAAATTGACTGGATCTAGAAAGTGATATTAGGCTAGGTATAGTAGCACAATGTTTGATTTGATTTTGAAGGGTTTTGCTGGGTCAGGAGAAGCCAAACAGTTAGGGCAAGGAAATTAGGTTAAAAATGCAGGGTGTTTGATGGGGCAAGGTAGGCACAACGATCAAAACCTTAGGGTTTTATGGATGAGGTGAAAAGATAGGCAATGAGCTAGGAAGATCATGTAAACCTCATGGATTCTTCCTAAACTGAAGAAAACACAGACTGTGAAATGTATACCCAAAACAAAGCATAAAAGTTATGGATTTCGCCTTTTAGACTTGTATACATTCACATAAAGAGTATGAAATGATGAAATGGAATCAACAATACATTTTAACACATGAAAACATAAGAAAAACTGAACTGAGCATCATACCACATGGATCCCAAAGAAATAGCTGCAATTTTTCATTAATCTCCTACTGTAACTGGTACAAAATGATATCTATCAAAGCCTAAGCATCCCACTGAGTCCAACCCTTTACAATGAGAAAGAAAAAAATGATATAGATCTCAATTCAACCTCCTCCTATCCTCAGGGGTCGAATCCTAAAGATGAGGAACTAATCCATCAAAAGTTGAACAAGAAACTAGAATCTAGGCAGTGCTAACAACTTGCCTTTAAAAGGGAGGAAACTGATTCATTGGACTTCAAGAGAACTTTTGATCCAATGAATCTACCCTCCAGTGACTAATATTCATCGTATTTACATTCCTAGTAACCATTTACATCAGTAAAAACATCATCCATGAGATAAAACCCAAAAATTGGAGTCATTGCACAGTAAAGTGAAAATTTAGCAAAACATTGTCCTATGCGCAGCGCTAGAAGGCTATGCGCATCACTTTTTGCAGGGCCATTTTGGAGGCTTTCCTAGTGTCCAAATTGAGCTCATGATAGCTCATTGGAAAGCCTGTCCTGTCTACTTTCCAAATCTGCCCTTGTTTTCCCTTTTGGAGTTCATTTGACCCCTCAAAGATGAATTCGCCCAAGACTGCTTCTATGCGTAGTGCCATGGTTGAAAAAGAGGGTATAAAGGTCATTGTTTGGGTGTTTTTTGGCCTTTTAACCAACTAGTTTTACTCCAAAAACTTAGAAAATGCACAGGGAGCATTCTTACGGCATTTTGAATCCAAAAATTCAAGCCATTACTTGATTGGATGCCCGTAGGAAAAGCACAGCGCCAGTGGCGCTGTGCATAAAGCCATTTTTTCTAAGTTAAAAACTGCTAAATTCTTCAAAAATGCAAAAATTCTCAAAACTTACTCAAAATTTGTGGAGAACACCACCATCAAGTGTTTGGATCAGCCAAGGAAGCTTTAGCAAGCAACCTAAGCCTATCACCCTCCTTTTTTCCTTTGAGGGTTTGTTTTAGCCTTGTCTTCATTTGCTTGACTCTTATGTTACAAATCTTGTTCCGGGTACTGTAATGGCGAGCCATGTGCCTAATGATTTGGTTGTCCTGTTGGCCCTTTGTAACAACTTCTCCAAATGCATATTGACTCTTTCAAGCCATATTTCTCTATCCTCTTCAATCTCCTTTTCAAGCCTTTGTTCTGTAGTCAAGGTGGCTAGGGTTTCTTCCTCTTGCATTAATGATTTGCCTTTGTCACCTTGACTCTTTGCCTTGAGAAGTTCCAGCTCCATGAGGACCTGTTTGTCACTTAGCTGCGTGTTCTCTTGCTCAAGGTATGAAATGAAATATTTAGCTCTCGTCAAGTTGTCCATCAGTGCTTGGATTTGTGCATCTTTTTCCTTTATGATTATATTTTTATTTATCGCCTCATCTTGAGCCTCCAATTCGACTATCTCAATGCCGTGATGAATGTGTGGCTCTTATGGTTCATCATGTTCCATCAAATAAAATTCCATTTCCTCTTCATCATTGAGGCTTTCCTCCAGCATCTTTTCCTTCCCTTTATGCACTTGTTGCACTTGTTGTACCTATTGTGTTGATGAAGAAGGAAAAGCCCCTTCGACAGTTTGTGGAGCAAGCATTTGCCTATGAGTTGATGAAGAAGGCAAGAAAACTTCCACATAAGGTGGAGTAAACACTTGCGTATCCACTAAATTTTTTTTTCTAGCCCCTCTCTGATATGTTTTGTAGGTTTTTGGCCTCTCAACAACTTTAGTCTCTTTAGCCTTCTTACTTTTCTTTACTTTGGCACTGCTGGAAGGACTTTCTACTTCTTGAGGCACTAGTGGAGGAATTTGAGGACCATTGAAGATGCCATTGGAAATAAATATATCCCAGGAGATGTTGAGGAGGTTGAGATGATGTAGCACAATCATCTTAATCAAGGAATAGTGATAAATACTATTCATCTGCTGGGGGTATGGCCTTTTCTGTACAATGTAGGCCATCTTCTCAATGTTCCTGAATAAGAAGTATAGGATGTTCATCATTTTCACTCTTGTGAAGTGCATAAGAAGCCTAATATGATAGGTGTATAATCTGGAAAATCTGCCCTCACATGTAAAATACTTCATAATGATCCTCATCATAGGGGCATACTTGTCATGAAGGAACCTGAAAGGAAAGGTCCTCTTCTTTTCATTCTTGTACCTGGATTTGATGTATGGCTCATAGTAGTGCTCATCCAAATCTTGTGCTTTATACCATTTTTCCCCCACATTCAGAATCCTTGTAGCATCAGCAATGATGGAGGAGGAAACTGTAAATGTTACCCCGACAAGAGTTACCTTGTTATCACAGAGATTGGCTACAAAAAGCTTGGTCAGCTCAAGATGATGTTGAACTCTTTGTACCTGCTCACAAAACTCATAACATCCCAGATACCTGAAACAAGAGATAGTCATATGGGAAGCCTCTAACTCTCTGATGTTTGATGGTTCCTCTTTGATAATTCTGCCTCCCTTATGTGGTTTTCTCTGATGCTGAGGTTCATTTTCCATGCTTTCACTGCCACTGTTTTCCTCCTCCTCATAATCTTTATCCTCTTTATCCATGTTTTTGAGTTTGAAGCTTTAGAAACCCTAGAGAAGGTAATCAGGAAGTGAGTTATGGTGAATAGGGATAGGGGAAGGGGAGAGGAGTTTGTGTGATGTAGGATGAGATATGTATGATGTGAGAGGGAGGATGGTTTAAGCAGTGTAGTTACTTGCTTAGAGGCTCTAGGTAGAAAAATGAGCGATTTAGATGGTTGTTAGGGTAGTTTTGGTGTTTGCGGGCCCTATGCGCAACGCCTTGTATAGGTGTGCAGAGCCGTGAAAAAATACATTGGCACACAGGCTCTATGTGCAGCGCTCCCTGCTCTATGCGCAATGCCTCCACAATTTTTCCCTGTGCGTAGCGCTCCTTGCTCAATGTGCAGCACACGACCACTTTGCCCTGTGTGCAACACTCCTTTCTCTATGCGCAACACCCAAGGTTTCTTCGGCCACCAAATCGTTGCAACTCCATTTTTTTCTCTTTTTCAAATGAGCATGATGAAATTTGACAAATGATTTTTAAATATTATATAGAGGATGATTTTGATTTTTCCTTAGAAAAAACCCACTTTATAATGTTTGTTTGGAACTTTTACTTTGTCTTCAAATCTCTATTTAATGCTTTTCTTTATTTGTCTCTTTTTAGGTCAATGTTGCTTTGATTGAGCTGATTTCTTCAATGGCTCATTTCTTATAGCAAGGAGAAATGCTTGGGCAGCTTATGGGAAAAATTATTACATGAAATGACTTTAATTACATAAAAAAATATATGAACAAACTAAAATACTCTGTTTTCATCTCAAAAACATGTTTTTGAGATGAAAATTACATCAGTGAAATAAGAACTTTGTACAATAAACATGACTTGCTACCAATCACTCTTTGTTTATTGGTCTTCCTCATACCTTTGCTGCCCTTTATTTACACTGAAACTATGCTTTTGACCTTGGAAATGAACCCTAAGACCTAATGGAAACATGAATACCTTGACTCTAAAAATAACATAATTGAAACCATAACTGAATGCAACATGGAGATGGGTCATCAAATGTACCTCATAAGGGAAAATTTGATTTTCTGAGAATGACAACCATCAGTCGACCATTTTGGCATGACCTAGTGGAATAATAAAAAATTCAATATGAGATACTTAAAATGAAAATGCAAATAGCAGATTTGATCCCTGATGGAAGTATGCATATACTAGCACTAACAAATGCTAGAACCATTAGATGGTTACTACTTCTACAAAAATTTGATCTAAGAATTGTTGACAAACTAGGAAAGGAAAATGTTGTTGCATATTTTCTATCTAGACTAATCTTTTCTGCCAAGGATGAAGAGATGGTGGATGACCAACTCCCTGATGAGCACCTTTTGTTACATATCATTATTGTCTCTATTGTTTGGTAACATAAAAAACTTCTTAGATAATGAATAATTTCTCCCTCATTTATCTTCAAAGGAGAAACACACGATTTTCAAGAAGAGTGCTCCTTATATTTGGATGGGGGGTGACCTCTTCAAGTTGGGTCCTGATGAGATCCTAAGAATATGTGTGAGGGAAGATGAGGTTTATGACATTATATCAACTTGTCATGATGGACCCTGTGGTGGCCATTTTTCTCCTAAGAGGATAACCTACAAGATTCTTCAGGAAGGATGCTACTAGCGTACCCTTCACCATGACGATCAAAGATACAGTGCACAATGTGATGAATTTCAGAGGATGGGGAAACCTACTTAGAGGGATGGGATTCCTTTACAACCTAAAGAAAGTTTCAAGACATTTTAGAAGTAGGGAATGGAATTCATTGGACTCACTGATCCTCCATCACTCTGTGCACATACTATTTGACCAACTGGGTTGAGGTGAAAGTAGTAAAGGTCACAACAGATAAAAAGGTAGTTTAATTATTAAGGGAAAAAAATCTTATAAAAAAATTGTTTCCAAAGATAAATGGTGATAGACCAAGGTTCTCAATTCACTTCAAATATGATAGAGGGGATCATGAGGCAACATCATATCAGACATAGGAAATCTACCCCATATCACCCTCAAGAAAATGGGCAAATATCAACAGGAAAAATAGAAAACTAGAAAGCACTCTGGCTAAGGTAGTTAGTAGCTACAAGAAAAAAGGGCAGAAAGGCTTATTGAGGTCACTTGGGCCTACAACACCACTTAGAAGACCACTACTTGGTTCACCCCCTTTGAGTTGGTATATGGAAAGAAGACCCTACTATCTATTGATTTTACATACAATATGCTAAGAATGGTAGCACAACTTCACATGGATCTCACCAAGGCATAAGAAGAGAGACTGCAACAACTAAATGCACTTGATGAGGTTAGGTCGCAGGCTATAATTCACACTGAAGTGGTTCAACTGCAAATAAAGTTCTGGCATGATAAACACATTAAGACTGAAGACTTTCAAGAGGGTGATTGGGCCCTCTTGTATGACTCTAGGTTCAAATATTTTAAATGGAAACTCATGACCAGATGGCTTGGACCTTATCTGCTAAAACAATATCATGATAATGGCTCAGTTAAAATCAAGACAATTGATGAAGAGTATATCCCACTTCTAGTGAATGACCACAGGTTAAAGTTCTACAGGAAGCCCCTATAAAGGGATGATTTTATTGATTCAATAAACAAAGAGCTGAATGTGATTGAGAGCATCAAAGCTCCCAATCTATTAAGCCTCTGATCAACAAAAGAAAATGAGGAAAAAAAATCAAAAAAGAAAAAAACACCTTAATTGAAAACCTCCCTTTAGGCACTTGAGGAAGGCTCATTTGTTGAAAACCTCCTTGAGGCAACCTATGAGCCTACGAAAAAGCAAAAAATAGAAGCAATAAAATATCTCTAGATGAAAACCTCCTCTGAGTCACCTGGGGTAGACCCACTAAAATTGAACACCTCCATGAGGTAGCTTGTGGGCCTAAAAAAAAGAGAGAAGAAAAAATAAGAAAAAGAAAGATTATGAAAACAAAAAAATGTTTTACTCACTCTAGCAAATGTGTAGGTACAACAAAAAATCAACAAGCAATATAGATAGGCCAACTTGCAATCAAAAGCACATTCACCTTCAGAAAAACTAGTAAGCCTCTCCACATGATTTTTATCCATTACCCAACCATTCACAAGCTTCCACCCATATTTTGAAGTATTTCCCATTTGTTTTTCCTCATTGTCCTGAGTTTCTACATGAAGGCCCTGTATTGAAAATTCCTTGAAATTCAACAACTGGAAATTTAATCTTCTAACTGATTAATTATGTCGTTTATTTTGTTACAGTAAAATAATGAATAAATAACACAACAATTTCTTCACCATAAAAATACTATGGAATTAAAAAATGGAACTGAGAAAGAATATATTACACACATAATAAAATTGACAACATTATTTTAGGACAAAAGTTCCCGGAAAAACCCAATGTGGGAAAACCAATGAAATAAATGAGGGTTTTATTATTATTATGTAGAAAAATTCTGAGTACAATATTTGGATTCCCAAACTAGAAATCCAACAACAAATAATAGGGAATAATATTTGTGAGGCAAATGCCTCAACTCTGTAAATGATCCTAACTTTGAAATCTGGCAAAACTAGTTACTTGAACTTCCTCTTCGTGAGCCTCTGTGCAGTGCTTATGCAGACCCTACTCACATTGGCTCCAAAAATCCTTGAATCCTGCATCTCTTCTTCTCTCTTCCTCTGGAAGTAACTCTCTTGGCCTTCTGGTGAAAATCCTGACCACCAACAATTGAATTGATCTCCCCTATGATTGAATTGAACTGCCTCCTTGAGGCTTCTGCACAACCCCTGTGAAAACTCCTATGGAATAACTTGGCCTCTCTATTGTTGTCTCTACAGAATTGGAAAATCCTTTGGAATATCTCTGTTTCTTCTCCTTAGCCTCTACTACTCTATCTCTGGCTCAAATTCTCCCCTGGCTGAATCTTTGCTCTCTAGGAAATTCAAACCAACTAGATCACCCACTTACTCAATGTTTTAGTGTGTCTATCTCCATCCCGAATGTCCTTCTCTTATAATCTCTCATTGGTGAACCAACGTACATAATTAGATCTCCATCAATGGATTAGATCATGTCAAACTCAATCCGTGTGAGTTTCTAGAGAATTCTCACTTTTCTCAATTAATTCCCTTTAATTAATTGATTCCCCTAAGTTAGACTTAGGAAATTTTTAATTATTGATCAATTAATTTAATTGAGTTGTCTCTTGGTGTTTTGTCCCAAAACATTTTTCTAGGTTTTAAATATCTTGTGTTTCTTAGCCTCTCTGACCAAATTCGAGACTAGAACACCTGTTCGATGCTACAAAAAATAACTCCTGTAATGCTACAACATGCCATAGAATGAATAGAAAGGAAACATGTCTGAAGTTTTCTTCACCTACAAGTGAGAGGAAGGTACCTAAGGCTTCCTAACATTCATACAACTCATCAACACCTATCACCTTAGATTCTTCCCTTCATAGTCTCTCACTTTTCACTCACAACATATCAACATTTTCACATTCCCCTATTAGTCACAAGTAAAAACCTCTCCATCACCACCACCAACTTCTTTTTTAATTATAAAGATTCTATGAAGGCTATGAAAATTAAAATAATGAGCATCAGGAGATTTTATATCTACTACAGGAAAAATACATGTTGTAGCAACCTTCCGAAGCCCTACCAGCTCAAGTCTCCATCATGTTTGAAAAAACGCGTCCCATCCACTTACAACAATAACACTTCAACCACCTACAAAACAACACCTTAGTCACCTACATCAGATTCATCTGTAGAAGCAACAACAACACCAAAAGAGGTCCCAAAAAGGTCTCCAGAAGTAGCAGTAGGAACATCAAAACTCCCAACAAAGATATTAAAGGTAGCCAAAATATTTAACATAATTCTCAAAGACAACCTCAACATCTACACCAAAAACATCCATGACACCTGCAAGAAGCACTGAAGGTAAGGCACATGTATGCCTCACTTAAACTTCACCCTTCAAACCTATTATAAGTTTGAGAAAAAATTAAAAGTGTAACAAGGAAACGTTTTTATAGCCATATTTATCTAGTAGGAAGCCTCGACCATATCTAGAAGTGGAATTCAATTTTCCACCAAGACACCCACACGCGTGGGAGAAGAACAAGATGAAAAGTGAAAAGAATTGATAGGGTGGGATGATATAATTTACTTATTATGAGAAACGTGGAGTGTTACAATCTAGGTGGGGTCCAACTCACCATTGCACATTGATCCCATCACCTCACACCAGCCTCAACAAATGACCACCTAAATTGAGGCCCTCTCAGCCTATTGTGCATGAAAACTTGTTCAAAACTCCAATGAGGCCCTGACATCGCTATAGGAGATCAACCCTGCTACAAATATTCCATGATAGTCTATTACAAGAACCTACAAGTGTTTTCTATAGGGTACAGACAAAGAACTACATGAAGGAAAATTTCTCCCAGAAGAACAATCAAAGCCTCGAAAAGCAAGGGGACCTTTAGATGAAATGTAAATGAAAGAAATTCTCCCTACTTACATTTGACATAATTGTTAAAAACATCTCAATACTGAAGGAGAAACCCCCTGCATTTTACATTCTGAATTCAAATAGGTGTAGCAGTTGTATGGTCTAAATATTTTCTTATGAATATAATGATATTCCCTTTCCCAACCTTAAAACAATTGTGCATATTTCCTCTGCTACAAAAAGTTCCTGCTGTATAGGAAACCCTAAGCTCCTATAGCAACAGAAGCCCAATATCTTGTTCCTTGATCCTTATGTTAGAATTATTCTAATCCATGGGGGGGGGGGGGGGGGGTTAATAGGAGAGATCCAACATACACCTCAGGAATCCATCAAAATTGCGAAGTAAGAGACATTTTTGAGAATTCCCATTGGCTAGGATTCTTTGAAAGGTTGAGGGCTTTTGCTGATGAAGTTTCTCTGGAGTTTGCCTTAAACCTCCAACATCCTGAAATGCATGAGATGATTATTGTAGTCAAAGGCCTAATTATATATATGAATGAATATCTCATTAGCAAGATCACCACTCTTTCCAGGGAGTCAAATGGAGTAAAGGGGAAAGACATGAGACCGTCATTGCTAAGAAAATATGTTTTCTCCAAAATAAACAACCCGTGGAGGAAATGAATAGGGTGAGAAGAGAAATACTACCACATATAGGGATGAGGTGGATTACCACATCCTCAAGTTCCTTTCCTATGAGGGAAGGCTCAATATTGTCTATGCCTAGTAGTTTAGGCTACTTTACCAATCAAGGTTTCAAGTTGACTTACCTACCGAAGAGAAACTAAATATCCCACACTTTCTCCTTCAGTCCTTGAAGGATATGAGAACAAGAGTAAAAGGGGGAAATTATAAATATTTAGCTCACCATGGTCTAATTATAATGATAGTTCTAGATGCCCTAGAGCACCTATAGAACCCTGTCTCCTCAACTAAATTCATTGATACGAATAGGAAAGATTTCCTAGAAACCCAATTAGAACCTCAAACAATGTCAAAAGAGGTAGAACCATAAGATGAAGTTGAAGCAAGGACAAAAGAAGAAGCTAAGATAAAAATGGGGGGAGAAACAAAGGAATAAATGGAGGAAAATATAGAGAAAGAGATAGAAGAACAAGCTAAAGTAAAAATTGAGCCATAAACAAAGGCAAAGATAACCAAGGCACGATTTTCCAATATTCATTTAGTAGAAGTTGAGGCTCAGGTTATACTAGCACCACAAGCAGAATCCCAAAATCCTCAAGAAGTTATCAAGATACCAACAAGACCAGTAAAGAAGAGGAAAAAGGAGACAGAGTGAAGTAACACACAAGAGAACCTAGAGGAAGAAGTGCTACTACTTTAGCAGCCCTAAGCACTCCAACAAAGGCCAAAGAAAGAAAAACAAAGGGAACCTCCTCTTTATTTCAGGAGAAGGAAGAAAAATAAAATAAAACTCATTGGAAAACCTCAATCTCCATCTCCCACTCTAATTACCATTAAAGAATCACTTAGACTTGATGAGGAAGGACCTCGAGAGCAAGAAGAACAAAATCTACTGATAAATTCAACATCACTTAAAGGAAAATAGTTACAAGCACAACGAGAAGGGAAAAACACTCAAGATACAATATTGCAAGAGAAAACCACAATGATATAGGAGAAATATGTAGAGCTATAGGAACCAAAACCTCCAAAATACTTCTCTTCTTATTACTGTTGGATTGAGGCAGGGAAGGTACTCCTTATCCACCTTGCACTAGTCCTATTGTTTGAGGTTGAGGCATAGAGGGGTATAACCTATAGGTGGATTCATATTGAAAAATCTAAAGGGGTTATTGACATTGGCATCATGGGAGAAAATATGAAAAGGATGGGAGAAGAGAATCCAACCTCATATTTCATGAATGTAATGAAAGAGATCATTTGGAAACGAAAAAAGAAGAAGATGAGGATCAACTGCAACAAACACAAAATTTGTTACAGGAAAAAGATAACTATAGTGCCCCTATGACCAATCTCTCTTTGGAATCCATAAGATGTAGGAACCCCTCAAAGACCTATTATTTATTTTTTAAAGATAAATGGTGCCAATTTTAGATTAAAATTTTCACACAAAAAGGTTCCCTTCTTCTGTAGGATGTAAGACAACTCATTGATTTTTGACTCCAGCACAACATTGAGGACAAAGCAAAAATTACAAAATTTTACATGAATAACTTGGTGCTACTGATGCAATAGCATGAGGCCTGAAGATAAAAGACTTTGATTTTATTCCAAAACTATAAAAAAAGTTTACAAGCAAAGGAGTGGGATCCTTTAGCTATCACTTTACAAAGCTTTCTAGATAGGATTTAGACTAGAATTTAGGGGTTTGGATTACCTTGTAATAAATTCAAGTAGTTAGTCTTAGTTGATATTCTCGAGGAGAATATCATGCATATTAGATAGGATTAGGTAGTTTTGATCCTTTAGTTTAGGATCTGGTTGTTGTATGTACAAGTATTTATGTAAGTTGTGAATGAATGTAAAGGGATTTGGCTGTGGAAGATTAGACTATAAAAATTCGTATTCTCTCTATGTTTCAGTGTATTTTGTGCACAAATGGTCAATCCCGGAGGTTTGAATTTCCTTCGAAATCTCTTTGAATGTCGTTGATTTCTAGTTTGGCCTATCGAATTAGAGTTCTATAGGATTTTGTGTTATCGCGTTTAAATCCTCATTCATTGTGTATTAGGATAAATTGAATGTATTTTGAACCACAGAGCTTTAGTTAGCGATATTCTGAATTAAACAGGTAAGAACTATACTTGGTGGAAGTGCTAAAATCATAGTGAAAGGAGAAAAGCCTAACAAATTCATGCGAAATCCAAAAGAACAACAGAAGTTGTTCGATCAATAGATCGACTGATCTACGGTCATCGCATGGATTAAAATCCTGAAGGTTAATCCAAAACTAGACGCGATATTTTATTAAACCAGGTTAAAACTCAGTCAAACTGGGTCGTCCGATTAAAGGAGGCAGATCTAATGGATATCGCGCGGAAAAATGCGCACATGTTAATTTCATTTTCAGACCCGATGAGTTATCAACTATGATTTATTCTAGTTGAAGTGCGGTTAATCAGATCTGTTCATTGTGAAGGGTGCGATCTGACGGTGATCGCATGGTAAAGGTGCACACAGGTTATTTGAAAGTTCGGACCTGAGAAGCTATAAAATGAAATTTTATTTCTTTCAGTTCTGAGTGGTATTTGGGTTTTGGCCATATTTCGGGTAATTTAACAGTTCTGTTGTTCTAAGCAGAACAAATACTTTTAGTGGCGGGTGACAGAAACTCTAAGGGAGATCTGAGAAGAACTTCCACCTAAATTAGAAACGATAGTCACTCATTTTGAACGGTTATCCCTTACACCTGCAACCATCCAATCATTAGTGGTATCAGAGCAGCCTATTGAAACTAATCAGGATCTCTAAGATTAGAGAAATAAATCCAACATGGCTTTCAAAGTTGGAGGAAGACGTGGTGGTGGTTGAAGAAGAGGAATACTAGTTGCAAATGCTGAAGTGTTGGAAGCTATGCAACAGATGCAAGCTAGATTAGAAGCAGTAGAAATGGGAAGAAATGCAAATGCTGGAGATGTTAGTGAGTCTTAAGTTGAAGCTGCAGAAAAAGAGGAAACTGCAAATGTTACTCCTGAAATGAGATTCTTTAGGTCAGTGTTGAGATCCACATATAAACCAAGACTTGAGGTTTCAGTTTACACAGGAGGTTTAAATCATGAGGACTTGATATAATGGATTAATGACATGGAGAAATTATTTGATTATGAAGAAATAGAAGAAGGAAAGAGAGTGAAATTTGCTGTCACAAAATTGAAAGGACATGCAACACTTTGGTGGGATGGAGTGTAGGAAAAAAGAAGGAGACTTGGTAAGTAGGCAATTACAAATTGGAATAAGATGGTGGAAAAGTTGAGAAGCAAGTTTTTGCCAAGTGATTATCAACATACATTATTTAGACAGATGCAGAACCTTAGACAGAGGTCTATGATGGTGAAAGAATACACAGAGGAATTCTACAAAGTAAGCATAAGAGTTGGACAAATTCAAGATACAGATGAGAAGGTTGCAAGATATATAAATGGTCTGAGAATGGAGATTCAAGATGATATAAGTGTGATGTCTCCTAAAACAATAGAAGACAATTATCAGATGGTATTGAAGGTAGAAGAAAAACTCACGAGGAAGCAATCTTCCAGAAATAGTGGTACTTTCCGAGGAAGGGGAAGTCAAGGTGATAGAGGAAGGTCTACAACACCTAGAGATGGAGCTAGCAGCAAATCAAGTTAGCATACACCCACAGGAGGTGATGCAAGTGGTAGAGGGAGTTTTTCCAGAGGAAGAGGAGGCAGAGGTAGAGGAAGAGAAATAAGATGTTACAGATGTAACAAGTTGGGACACAGAGCCTATGAGTGCCCAAAAAATGCAGGAACAAATCAGAGAAATGCAATTGTTTCTCAGATTGAAGAAGAAGCAGAAAAGTTGCCAGAAGAAGAAAATGTACCAGAGAGGGGAAATTTTGGTAGTTAACAAAGTTTTGGTAAAGCCAGCAAAGGAAGTTATTGAACCAGCATAAAGGAAGACTTTATTCAGGACTGTGTGCAAGGTTCAAGGAAAATGCTGCCAAATGATAATTGATAGTGGTAGCACTGATAATTTTGTCTCTATAGAAGTGGTGGAGAAGTTGAAATTGAAGACCAAGAAACATCCAACACCTTACAAGATGTCATGGATTCAAAAAGGACATTAGTTGTTAGTAAATGAACAGTGTGAAGTGGAGTTGCAGTTGGGAAAATACAAAGACAAAATTCTGTGTGATGTGATGCCTATGGATGTGTGTCACATATTGCTGGGAAGACCTTGGCAGTATGACAGAGGAGCTATGCATGATGGGAAAAGGAACACATACAAATTTGGTAAAGATGGTGTCAATCATACATTGTTGCCTATGGAAGAAGAGGATGCATCAAGAAAGTCTGATCTAAAGACCTTGTTGCTGAGTGGAAAAGAATACCTGCAACAGATTGAAGAGGATGAGGTAAATTTTGCATTGATTTGCAAACCCAAGGTAATAATTACTTCCACTAAGATTTTTGAATTTCCAATTAAAATTCAAGAGATGTTGGACAATTATTGTGATATCATTCTAGATGATTTGCTTAATGAGTTACCACCCATTAGAAAAATTAGTCATCATATAGATTTGATCCCAGGGGCAAACCTACCAAATAAAGTAGGCTTACAGGATGACTCCCACAGAAAATTAAGAAATCAGAAACTAGGTACATGAACTATTAGATAAAGGACTGATTAGAGAGAGTTTGAGTCCTTGTGCAGTGCCAACAGTGTTGAGTCCAAAGAAAGATGGAGGCTAGAGAATGTGCACTGATTCAAGAGCAATAAAAAAGATAACAATCAAGTACAAATTTCCTTTACCTAGAATTGAATATTTGATGGATTGTTTGAGTGGAGCAAGATATTTTACAAAACTGGATTTAAAAAGTGGGTATCATCAAATAAGAATTAGAGAGGGAGATGAGTGGAAAACTGCTTTTAAAACAAATGAAGGACTGTATGAATGGATGGTAATTCCTTTTGGGTTATTAAATGATCCTAGTACATTTATGAGGCTTATGAATGAAGTTCTGAAAGAATTTATTAATAAATTTGTAATAGTATATATGGATGATATATTAGTTTACAACAGATCTAAAGAGGAACATGTGAGACATCTGAATTATGTCTTATAGAGGCTACAACAATAAAAGTTACTGTTAAATCTAAAGAAATGTTCATTCATGAAGGAAGAGTTGGTATATTTGGGCTTTGTTGTTTCTGCTGATGGGTTAAAGATGGATCCAGAGAAGATCAAGGCAATCATAGAGTGGCCTTCACCAAAAAGTGTTTTTGAGGTAAGAAGTTTTCATGGTCTTGCTAGCTTTTATAGGAAATTCATAAGGAATTTTAGTAAGATCAATGCTTCTATTATTGAAACTATAAAGAAGGATAAACATCCATTTAAATGGACTACTGAAGCAGAAAAGAACTTTCAGCTGTTGAAAAGGAAGATCACTGAGAAACCTATTTTAATTTTGCCTGATTTTAACAAACCTTTCCAAGTGAAATGTGATGCAAGTGGAGAAGCTATTGGAGCTGTTTTAAGTCAGGAGGACAGACCTGTAGCTTATTTCAGTGAAAAACTGAATGAATCAAAGAAGAAATATTCTTCTTATGACAAGGAGTTTTATGCAGTTGTGCAGTCATTGAAGAAGTGGAGACATTACTTGATGTCTAAGGAGTTCATACTTTATTCAGACAACCATGCATTGCAGTACATTATGCAACAACCAAAGCTTAGTCAGAAACATGCAAAATGGGTAGAATATCTTCAAAGCTTTAATTTTGTATTGAAGCATATAAATGGCCAATCAAACAAGGTAGTAGATGCCTTAAGCAGAAAAAGCATTTTAGTTCAGAAAAGTCAAATTCAAGTGTTGGGATTTAATTTTCCTAAGGAAGTATATGAGAAAGATTTAGACTTTAAAGAGGCATTTGAATCTTGTAAAAATACTGTTTTGTTAGATAGAAGTAAGTGGCTGGATTTTTTCTTGCAAGAAGGGTTGTTGTTTAAAAGAAATCAGCTGTGCATACCAAATTGTTCTATGAGAGAAAATTTAATCAAGGAGAAACATAGTGGTGGACTTGGAGGACATTTTGGTGCAGACAAGACTTATGAGTAGTTGAATAGGTTTTATTTATGGTCAAAGATGAGATCTGAAGTGGACAAGTATGTGAAAAATTGTAAATTTTGTCAGTATGTAAAGGGAAGGAGCCAAAACATAGGTTTGTATGTTCCATTACCTATTCCAGATAGACCTTGGGATATGGTAAGTATGGATTTTGTTTTGGGTTTACCAAAGACACAAAGGGGAAATGATTCAATTTATGTTGTAGTTGATAGATTTCCTAAAATGGCACATTTTATTCCATGTTATAAAACCAGTGATGCTACTCACATTGCTAATCTGTTTTTCAAAGAGATTGTAAGGATGCATGGGTTACCTAAGAGCATTGTTTCAGACAAGGAAACCAAATTTGTTGGTCATTTCTTGAGGACCTTGTGGAAGAAACTTGGTACTAAACAGAGTTTCAGTTTGGCTTATCATCCTCAAACTAACGGGAAGACTGAAGTTGTAAATAGAAGCTTGGGTAATCTTCTAAGAAGTCTTGTAGGTGAACATCCAAAACAGTGGGATCAAGTTTTGGCACAGGTTGACTATGCTTATAATGATTCTTCTAACAAGAGTATAGGGAAAAGTCCATTCCATATAGTTTATGGAATGCACCCAAGAGGAGTGTCTGAATTAAGAGACTTGGGTAATTCTAAAATGAGAAGTGAAAAAGGAGAAGATTTTGCTTCAGAGATTCAAGCAATACATGAACAGGTAAAACAACAGTTACAGGACAATAACATAAAGTACAAGAGCAGAGCAGATTTGAAGAAGAGGGAAGTTAATTTTGAGGTTCGAGATTTGGTTTTGGCACACCTGAGGAAAGAAAGATTTCCTAAAAGGTAGTATAACAAGTTAAAACTTAAGAAAATTGGAACATGCAGAGTCTTGAGGAATTTTTTTGCAAATGCATATGAAATTGAATTACCCCCTGATATTGGAATATCTCCAATTTTCAATGTTGCTGATTTGTACATGTATGAAAGTGGAAATGCAGAAGATACAACAGAAGACAAGGAAGAACAGGAAGTTGACTGGGTAAAACAATTACCTACAGCAAAGGCATTGCATCCAGAGAAGATATTGGATAAGAGAGTGTTTAAAAGGACAAGGGGACAGGAGTATTTTTAGTATTTGGTCAAATGGAAGGATCAACCAATTGTTGATGCTACCTGGGTGACAGAAGACATGCTACGGAAGTTGGGCAGTTCTGTAGAAGAGTTCATGGACAGGAGCCCATGAAGAATTTTGTCCTTAGGAGTCTGATGCAGGAGCATGAGGTCTGAAGACAAAAGACTTCGATTTTATTCCAAAAATACAAAAAAAGGTTTACAAGCAAAGGAGTGGGATCCTTTAGCTGTCACTTTACAAAGCTTTGTAGATCGGATTTAGGCTAGAATTTAAGGGTTTGGATTACCTTGTAATAAATTCAAGTAGTTAGGCTTAGCTGAGATTCTCAAGGAGAATATCGTGCAAATTAGATAGGCTTAGGTAGTTTCGATCATTTAGTTTAGGATCTGGTTGTTGTATGTACAAGTATTTATGTAAGTTCTGAATGAATGTAAAGGGATTTGGCTGTTGAAGATTAGACTGTAAAATTCATAATCTCTCTGTGTTTTGGTGTATTTTGTGCACGAATGGTCAATCCTAGAGGTTTGAATTTCCATCAAAATATCTTTGAATGTCATTGATTTCCAGTTTTGCCTATCGAATTAGAGTTTTGTAGGATCTTGTGCTATCGTGTTTAAATCCTCATTCACTGTGTATTAGGATAAATTGAATGTATTGTGAACCATAGAGCTTTAGTTAGCGATATTCTGAATTCAATACATAAGAACTATACTTATCAAAAGCACTAAAATCATAGCGGAATGAGAAAAGTCTGACAAATTCGCTCTAAATCCAAAAGAAGAGCAGAAGCCATCCGATCAAGAGATCGACAGATCTACAGTCATCGCGTGGGTTAAAAGCCTGAAGGTTAGTCCAAAACTTGATGTGATATTTTATTAAACTGGGTTAATAGCTCAGTTAACCTAGGCCGTCCGATTAAAGGAGGCAGATCCGACAAATATCGTACGGAAAAATGCGCGTATGTTAATTTCATTTTCAAAACCGATGAGTTATCAACTGTGATTTATTCTAGTTGAAGTGCAGTCAATCAGATCCATTCGTTGTGAATGGCGTGATCCGGCGATGACCACGTGGTAAAGGCGTGTGCGGGTTATTTGAAAGTTCGGACCTAAGAAGTTATAAACTGCAATTTCATTTCTTTCGGTTTCGCGTGGTATTTGGGTTTTGGCCATATTTTTGGTAATTTAACAGTTCTGATGTTCTGAGCAGAATAGCTATATTTAGTGGTGGATGACTGTAACTCCAAGGGAGATCCGAGAAGAACTTCCACCTGAATTAGAAATGATAGTCACTTGTTTTGAACGGTTATCCCTTACACCTGCAATCACCCCACTAGCTACCTAACATGAAAATTTGGGACCCAAATTATCAGTTGGGTGATGCACAATTGATTTCCCTAGCCTCATGGATAAGGCATGAAGAAATGAGGGCATAGGAGGTAAATATATTATTAGCCAAGGAAGTAGAGGAACCACTATGGGTTAGGAAAGAACTTCCATACCCACATCTTCTCATTGCCAATCTGATGAGCCTCGATATTGCAACAAGAATGCTTCAACTCCCAGGGCTACCAGCTTTACTTATCAACCCGGTGTTCGTACAAACTTGGAGATGACAGTGCTATATGCACAAGTAGAAGTGAGGGTCCTGCTTGTTGTCACTGTTTATCTGGAAAGAGACCCTAGGGGTTCCAAGCCAGACTTCTATAGGGTCAAAAGAAGCTTAATTCTTTAATGGAAGAAGAGCACACCTATTCCAATTGAGAGCTACTCTACTGTAGTAATGAAGTAAACAACATGAACTGCTAAACTCACACCATAACCTAACTAACCAATTAAGCATCTATGCTAAGCAACATTGCTAAAAAAATCACTAACCTAAGGCTGTTATCTAAGTTGCAGAAGTAAAAACATTAAAATGGACTAAGGTGTAAGCAAAGAAACTTAGACTAAATCAAATTTCAAGCGGAAGAGCAATCAGAGGTCGAAATTGTTGGCATTATGATACAAGTGTTGTCCTTGATGGCAACTCACTCAAATGAAAGATCACAGTACAACATGTCAACAACAAAGAATTATATATCATACTACAAAGAATGAAGAAAGAGAGGTATACGCAGGTTCACCTTGACCAAGCTGCGTATACATGTAGGTTCACTGAACACAAGTAGCGTATACGTACACACGCACTTTGACATAAGGAAAAGCATGTATATCTTGGAAAACTAAGTTTTTGGTCCGAGGTATTTGGTCCAAGGTATTTTGATCCAAGGTATTGGTCCAAGTTATTTAGTCCAAGGTATTGACCCTAGGTATTTGGTCCAAGGTATTGGTCCTAAGCGGTTTTGGTCCATGGTATTGAGAAAGGCCTAAAACTATATAAGGAGGAGAAGATCATTAGGCCAGGTGTGCAAGTATCAAATATCTGATGAAGTGTGAGATCTAGTATGCAGGTTATTGGCTTATGGTGCTATGCTTGATCTAAACCAAGGATGAACCTTAGTGGTTGATGAGGGATAAGATATAATGATTGATCGGGATATTAAGGCTTGACATGAATTATCATTATGTGGTTTGATCATGTATAGTCTAGATTCGAATACTGACGCATGTGTTACTCTATAAATATTATGATCTAGGTATAACTGAAGTCCGGAATAGCTGCAGAATTATGAATTAATATTTGCAGATGTGTACGCTAGTTGGCTTTGATAAAAGTGCATATACACACTGGTTTGACACATGCAAGTAGTGTGTACCTTATAAAGTATGTTTCAGTTGTTTCTGTTTGCTATTGCAGAGTTCTGGGTTCTAGTTTGGGTTGTGGTAGCTGTACTCTAGTGACAGTGTTCTGAATGATCAGATTGATTGTGATTTGACGATGGGTTGCCAAAGTGATTGATTGAATCAATTGAGGTTGATTCAGAAAGTGATGATTGAGTTTCAGTGATTGGTTGATGCATATGTATTTGATGATTTTATTACAGTTATGATGTTGTTGATGGATCCAGTCTGAAAATTTATGAAACGTGGTCCTTGGAGGAAGAAAGAAGGTCGTAGCCTTCTATAGGTCACCACCTACGTACTAGTAAACATATCGGCTAGTACAAGAGTTAGGGGGTTATAGCTCCCTTCCAGTAGAAGTTGGAGAATGAGATAAGGTTGTAACCTTCTGTAGGTAGAAGCCTGCGTACTAGTATGAGTCTACACCAGTACAAGATTGTAAACATATTTTCTTATTATTAAAAGAAGACAGAGACGACAATAGCAGGTGGTTTTTACCCACATTGGGTTTCCACCTTATATCTTGGTGTTCATGTGTGTTGCTTATGTGTGATGCTTTATTCTGCTTTTATTGCACTATCTAATAAATCTCTGATATACTGGTTAAAGTTCAATGCATGATAAATTGGGTAAATCAAAATTTCTCTGCATATACGCTGGTTGCTTTAAGTACAGTCACGTGTACATGCTAGTTCACTTAACTGAAGTAGCGTATACAAATCTGTTTGGGAAATAAAATTATTGATCTGATAATACTGATTCACCCCCCTCTCAGTATTATTTCCAACAATTGGTATCAGAGCAGGTCCTTCAAAAGAATCTTGATCGCTTGAACGAAGATCCATCATCATGAGTAATCAAGAAAGCGTGGGATCCATCAGACCGCCAATCTTTGAAGGGAGCAACTTTGTTTATTGGAAAATAAGAACCACAGCCTATCTACAATCACTTGGAATGGATGTCTAGGAAATTGTGGAAGGAGGATATACATTTCCAACAATAATTCCTATAGATACAGCAGGTGTTATGGCCTAAATCTACCTCAGGCTGAGAAGGGCAGGATCTAGGGTAACATCAAACCACGCTTAACCTGGTAGCTAGCCCTATCAGGTCGGGAGAGGGCTCTCTCCTTGTCAATCTCAGAAAAGATGGCCAATGAAGCTTGAGATGACTCATTTTAGGCTAGGTATGTGTATAGAGGTGTTTGATTGAATTTAAGATGGGCTTGTTGGCTCAATTGTGAAAGGCAGATTTGGGTTCAGGGAATGAGCATAATCTTGTAGAGATCTTTGGGGCGAGGTAGGAAAATGATTTAGCACTTCAAAATTTAGTGAGATGGAGAGATTTTAGACTGGTGAGGAGTTGGAGAGGGCATGAAAGTCTCAGGGATCTGTTAGCTCTGCTACAAACTTCAGTATTTGGAGGACCAATGTTCAGATCGGCCATGTGTTTACACTCAGAGGGGGAGATCGCATCAGTCTTTTTCTCCATTTCCCTTCATCTTCTCTTTTCCCATGGTCCTGCCATCTTTGTTTTCCTCTTAAAGCCTCCTCATTTCCCGTTTACAACCCCCGAAATCCACTAAAGACCCATATTTCCTTAGCCCTAGGCACCAAGTTCAAACAGTCATATGACTGTGACTGTGTGACCGCGCACTCTGCTTAAGCCCCTTTTCCTTCATCGCAATCACAACTTTCCGCAGGTCTCTCATAAGCCGTGTCCTTAATAATCACCGATTGCCGATCACCGATTGCCCCTTCGGACGTGACATGACTTTAAACTGCGGCTAATTCTTGCCCCTTAGTCTCGTTGCTATCGGCAATCGCATCTGTAAAAAGGCTTCCGCTCCCCTTGTCTTCCTCCGATGCGATATTGCATTAGCTGTCGGATCCGGCTACCCGAGATCTAACGGCCCATGTCTGTTCGCACCCGCTTCCAAATTGCCGATGCGATTTCATCAGCGATTGCAAGTTGCAGGGTCAGGGCTTGTTGTTAACGTAAACCACTCCACTCCGCCGATGCGATATTAGGTTCCGGACCCGATTCAACTCGTTGCTCCCTTGTATAAAATTTCAAGTCCGCTTTTCCACCTCCGATAGTGTATTTGCATGTAACTCAATCTTTCTGCCTTTTGCGCTTCCCGATAGTGTATCCCTTCATCCGCCGATCATACATTTTATCCAACGATAATCGCTGATCCCACTTCCACCTGTTTTCTCCCGCTGAGCTATATCTATCGTCCGTCTGTTTCATCCAACGGCTCAGTTTCGTTGTTCCCGTTTCCTCCCGGTAGCCATTGCAAAGCGCTCTCCGCCGTCGATCCACGATATTCAACGGTGGATCTTCCTCCATGCTGCCCATGTCCATAGCCTGTCCTGTGCTCCCGAAGGCGGCCAGCGTTTACCACTCAGCGCAGTTATTTTTCAACCACCGCATTTAACTAACAGAGTGGCCGAAGATTGAAAAGGATAGCCTCGAGCAGATCACTGCATTTATCAGTTATGGGGCATCTTTCAGTTAATACTCCAGCTACCAGAGAGGGTCAAATCCATTTAAACACAGCCAGATTTGTATCAGAGGCCCATTTTCTAAATGTAAATGTGGTTGGTGATCATTTATTGACTTCTCCACGCATGGGTAGCAAAGATATTTTGTAATGTAACACCATATATACCCAGAACAGAGATGTAATCGATTGATGAGTGTTAGATGAAGAGAACCCTGTTGTAAGGTTCAACTTCTGGAGACTGTAACTACTTTGTAACCTGCAGCGTCTGGTTTTCATTTCCAGCTAATACAAGCTTCTTTTGTTGTTTATTGCTCACTTTCCACTTCTCTTTCTTGTTCTAGGCTATGCCTGTTTGCATTTGTTCTATTGTTGTGAATGTTTAGCATCAAAGGGGTTGTCATCCCACCTTTTTGTTAGGATTTAGCAAGTATCATATAACATGTGTGCAGGTTTCTGTTGTTTAATGCATAGAGAGCTGTCATCCTGTCTATGCATTAGAAACTAGATTTACAGACCTCTTAACTGGTTGTAGCCAGCCATCACAGGGTCCTGTGCATCTGCTGGTGTGGTCAGTCTTCTCCATTATCACCTTATCCTCAAACTGTGAGTAATAGGTGGTTAAAAGCCTTGTAGTCTGGGGGTGTTCACCCATGTCTGGGGTCAATCATAGTAGAAGTGGTTATCTGGATTGAATATGCAGCATTTGTTCCATTCATCCACCATTTATCCAACTATATTTGGTTGAATTTGTAATGTTCCCGAGCATCACCGATATGCAACCTAGGTGAGTTTCTTGGGGTGATAACATTAAATGGTGCCATTGCCGGGGAGAAGAGAATCGAAGCTCAGCTTCCCTGGGAGACAACACAGCTTCAAACTTTGATGACAGAGAAGGTTTGAACACAGATTCTGGTTGTAATCATTTGTCTGGAGACTCCACTGGAGGAAGGCCATCCTTTGGTGACTCCACATTGAAGTTTTGGCGCAATTCGTGAAGCATGCTCGGAGAAATATTCATAAATCACTAGCTGACCAGTTCTTGATCCTGAGAAGACCGTTAAGCAGAAGAAAATATTACGGAAGGAGCATCAGGGTCAGGTAAGCCTTAAAGAAGTTTATGTATCTCTGCTGTTGAAGTATTTCCTTCAGGGATTCATTCAGCTCCCTTTCGGACCTCAGTTGAAAGAAGATTTCCATGCTGTCCATCGTATTCTTCTGTTTCTGTCAACATTTTCATTGATATCTAGGTTATCAACATAAAAATAAATGTCTTTCCATTGATTATTTCCTCTCAGCCTACCAGAATTCTTTCATATACCTCAGTCATGGCAAGCCAGCAAGCTCCCACAAAAATAGAAAAAATCATTGCTGCTAGGTATAGACCCCTGGTCTTGCCTGTCCCATTACATGCCATGCCTGCAGGAGATTATCAAGAATACATGCCTAAGTTTACTGGTACAGAAGGAGTATCAGCAGAAGAGCACCTCGAGTCTTTTTATAATTATGCTGATAACCTGGACATCTATGAAGAGGATGTATGGATGAGGGTGTTTATCCAAAGCCTAGAGGGAGATGCTAAAAAATGGTTCAATGAACTAGCCCCTAGGTCTATTGCAGACATTGAGGCCCTAGATGAGGTATTTTTAAAGTACTGGGGGAATAAGGAAGATCTGCTCTATGATAATACTGAGTCTGGAAACTCGCAGAGGGATGGGCTCTCATCATCATCAGATCATGAGATCGACGAAATGGCTAGGATGATAGAGCTATTGGCCTTTGAAATTTCCAGGTTAAGAGCTGCGCAGCATTCAGAAGAAGTGCAGTTTGATGAGGAGGAGGAGGTCCATGGTTTGGAAGACAAGGGAAATGCCCCCTTCTTAACCAGAGCTGCTTATGAAGAAGATTTATCCAGAGGCATTGCTTATCAGTTTGTTGTACCTGCAGAACAACAAGCTTATCAGCGGAGGCAGCTAGCAGCAGATCCTTCCGTCCTCGAAGAGTCTGAGCCCGAAGCTAGCTCAACTTCCCATGACTACGCAGATCTGCAATTTGAGCAACCTGCCGATGTCCCCACACCAGTAATCAAGAAGGGAGAAGAATGCTCCCCATCATCTTATGTTTCTCTGTCTGCTCAAGTAGAATTCCCTCAAAGTTGTTCCTTGAACACTGAGGCAGCAAGTAATTTAATGCTCAAGGCTAAAGCTGATCATCTCAGTCTTGATATTCTAATGTCTGCTCAGATGGCCTCCACACTAAATGAGAGGGCAGCTTGGAAGATGACAGAGGAAGAAAATGTTCAGTCATGGGAATCCTCCTTGGATGAGGATTTTTCAAAGAAAGATTCAGGGGAAAATGTCCTCTCTGTGTCTCTTGCACAAGAATTCAATGGTGCCTCATTCATATTAGTCATGCAGACCACAGAAGACAAAGATAAGTACACAACAGCGATAATTATTCAATAGGTGTACAAAGGTTCCTCTGAACAACGTCCAAGGAGGAAAACACACAGAAAGGGAATGAAGAATCGATCATCTCTACCTATTAAGCTCAAGTGTCCTAAACTATTTGAGGTGGATGATCAAATCAATCCTGTCCTGTTGATATATGATGAACCGGGCTGAGAGCAGGAGAAACAATTTTGGTGGCCCAGCAAATGGGCAAATTTTGAAGTTTGCATTTTCAGGCTTTTATGTTTGTAATTAAGTTCTTTTACAGTTTTATGTTGTATGCTTAGTTGACTCCATGCCCAATGGACACTAAGCAAATGTTTTTAAAGCTTTTTTTGTAGGAAGGCATTGGTCTGCAGTTCTTGAGACCTCGCAGGGAGGATCTCATCCCTAAAAGGAGCCAGTGTTAGCTCTGCTACAAACTTCAGTATTTGGAGGACCAATGTTCAGATCGGCCATGTGTTTACGCTCAGAGGGGGATATCGCAGCAGTATTTTTCTCCATTTCCCTTCATCTTCTCTTTTCCCATGGGCCTGCCATCTTTGTTTTCCTCTTAAAGCCTCCTCACTTCCTGTGTACAACCCCTGAAATCCACTAAAGACCCGTATTTCCTTAGCCCCAGGCACCAAGTTCAAATGGTCATATGACCGTGACCGTGTGACCATGCACTCTGCTTAAGCCCCTTTTCCTTCATCGCAATCGCAGCTTTCCGTAGGTCTCTCATAAGCGGTGTCCTTAATAATCACCGATTGCCCCTTAGGACGCGACATGACTTTAAACTGCGGCTAATTCTTTTATCGGGTCTGTAATCTCGTTGCTATCGGCGATCGCATCTGTAAAAAGGCTTCCGCTCCCCTTGTCTTCCTCCAATCCGATATTGCGTTAGCCGTCGGATCCGGCTACCCGAGATCTAACAGCGCATGTTTTTTCGCGCCCGCTTCCAAACTGCCAATGCGATATTCATCGGCGATCGCAAGTCCCAGGGTCAGGGCTTGTTGTTAACATAAACCACTCCACTCTGCCGATGCGATATTAGGTTCCGGACCTGATTCAACTCGCTGCTCCCTTGTATAAAATTTCAAGTCCACTTTTCCACCTCCGATAGTGTATTTGCGTGTAACTCAATCTTTCTGCCTTTTGCACTTCCTGATAGTGTATCCCTTCATCCACCGATCATTCATTTTATCCAATGATAATCGTTGATCCCACTTCCACCTATTTCCTCCCGCTGAGCTATATCTGTCATCCGTCTGTTTCATCCAACGGCTCAGTTTCGTTGTTCCCGTTTCCTCCCGGTAGCCATTGCAAAGCACTCTCTGCCATCGATCCATGACATTCAATGGTGGATCTTCCTCCATGCTGCCCATGTCCATAGCATGTCCTGTGCTCCCGAAGGCAGCCAGCGTTTACCACTCAGCGCAGTTATTTTTCAACCACCACATTTAACTAATAGAGTGGCCAAAGATTGAAAAGGATAGCCTCGAGCAGATCACTGCATTTATCAGTTATGGGGCGTCTTTCAGTTAATACTCCAGCTTCCAGAGAGGGTCAAATCCATTTAAACACAGCTAGGTTTGTATCACAGGCCCATTTTCTAAATGTAAATGCGGTTGGTGATCATTTATTGACTCCTCCACGCATGGGTAGCAGAGATATTTTGTAATGTAACACCATATATACCCAGAACAGAGATGTAATTGATTGATGAGTGTTAAATGAAGAGAACCCTGTTGTAAGGTTCAACTTCTGGAGACTGTAACTACTTTGTAACCTGCAGCGTCTGGTTTTCATTTCCAACTAATACAAGCTTCTTTTGTTGTTTATTTCTCACTTTCCACTTCTCTTTCTTGTTCCAGGCTGTGCCTATTTGCATTTTTTCTATTGTTGTGAATGTTTAGCATCAGAGGGGCTGTCATCCCACCTCTATGTTAGGATTTAGCAAGTATCATAGAACATGTGTGCAGGTTTTTGTTGTTTAATGCATAGAGAGCTGTCATCTTGTCTGTGCATTAGAAACTAGATTTACAGACCTCTTAACTGGTTGCAGCCGACCATCACAGGGTCCTGTGCATCTGCAGGTGTGGTCAGTCTTCTCCATTATCACCTTATCCTCAAACTGTGAGTAATAGGTGGTTAAAAGCCTTGTAGTCTGGGGGTGTTCACCCATGTCTGGGGTCAATCATAGTAGAAGTGGTTATCTCGCTTGAATATGCAGCATTTGTGCCATTCATCCACCATTTATCCAACTCTATTTGGTTGAATTTGTAATGTTCCCGAGCATCACCGATATGCAACCTAGGTGAGTTTCTTGGGGTGATAACAGGATCATCTTCAAACAACTGAAAACATACATAACTAAACAAACCCTAGGTAGAGCACTGCAATTTCAATGTATTCTACCTTTATCCTTGTTTGATTTAGTTAAGATGAAACAAAGAGAGATAATGGCATACATAAATCACATGTAAAACTTAAAATTACAAAAGAAAACATAATACCAAATCAAGATGCCACAAGAATCCCATAAAGTGCTGCAAACCCTGGTCAATTCCTTTGCGAAACTGCTGAAAATGAATGTACAATAATGCTCAAAGCATTCACAAGAGTCCAACCTTTCAAAATTACTGAAAAAACACATGATATAGGCAACCAAACACCCAAGCTAGCCTTTAGGGGTCGAATTCATGAGTCTAGGAGTAGTTTCAACAAGATTTAAACTAGGAACTAGAAAATAGAATCAGTTACATTAAACTTGGACTGAATTTATGAAAATAGGTGTTGAAGATGAACTCGTATATCCTAAACCATAGCACCTGTTACAAAAATGAAAGAGGTTTTTGTAGATAAGGTCATGCTGGAGAAAAATATCTCTCAAATTCAAGAAATTAATTTCCATTTTCTTGGAATCTTTGCCACAAAATCATCTCTAAAACAGAAAATCATTAAAAACTTAAATCTGTCAAAATGAGTTGTAAAGATCTAGTCACATATCCCAATTCATGACACCTGTGAATAAAATGAAAGAGGTTTTTGTTATATGGATCTTTTTTAACAAAAACCTCCTTAGGGTTTGCAAAATTACTTTCCATCTATTGTAAAATGGCACTGCACTAAAATGACTAAAACGGTAAAAAATATGAAAAATTTGCTTTGTTTTAATGTAGGATCCAAATATCATTGCATATCTCCCACATAGTAGCACCTTTGCATAAAATTAAGGAGGTTTTTGTTATTTGGTATGTGATGGAAAAAAACCTCTTTCACTTTTGAAAAAATCCTTACCATTATTTCAGAAACGGATCTTGTAGTAAACTTATCATTGTGTGCAGCAACTGACCTCAGAACATGCATAACCAAGAATCACTCATTCATTTCGATCATATCTTATGATATAGAAATCGGTTACGGGAGTGTGATATACCGTTGGAAATATTTTTCCGATCTTCTTCTGATGGAGCCATTTGTGACATGTTTTGTGCTGAATATCATGTGCAAAACATCTAACCAAACCAAACCTAGTAAGAGCTCATGTTGATCCTTGGTGACAAGCTGCGAAAACTGGAACTAATAGCAGGTAAAAAGCAATATGAAACCAATGCCAGGGCTGTCAATACTTTATTGGGAAGTCTATCACAATCATAGTTTATCAAAGTCATGTAGCTCAAATCAGCCAAAGAAATATGGGACAAAATCGTTCTGAGCTACGAAGTAGACTCTCAGGTAAAATGTGCTAAACTTCAAACTCTCAGAATTTAGTATGAAACTCTTAAGATGCACAGTGATGAAAGTATAGCTAGTTACATATTACGTATAGATGAGGTTGTCAATTGTATGAAGAATATGGGTGAAGATATAAAGGAAGTTACCTTAGTTGAGAAAATTTTAAGATCCTTGTCTGCTAAATTTGAATCAAAAGTGTCTGCTATAGAAGAAAAATAGCATCTGCAGACTATCACTATGACACAGCTTCACGGAATCTTAACTGCCTTTGAAATGAGAAAAGGAGGTCCATCAGATATGAGAGAAGCCGCATTTAAAGCTTCAGCAAAAGGAAAGGAAGAACTCAATGAATTAGGACATATTTCAGAAGAAGAAGATGAAGTGAACTTTGTCAAGAAGCTTCAACGGGGTTCCGGAAGATTTAGAGGTAAACTACCCTTCAAATGCTTTGCCTATGGTAGAGTTGGTCATTATGCTGCCAAATGTCCTCATAAAGATAAATATGAAAAATGAAAGGAATACGCAAAATGGAATAGAAAACAAGTTGTAAATAAAAAGAGTTACTATACTTATGAAGATAGTGATGGTTTATCAAATAGTGATGAAGATGAAAATAGTAATGACTATAGACTTCTAATGGCTTATGACGATGATAATTTTTGGGATGCTTTAGAAGAAGATGAACTTCATGAAGAAATATCTAAACTCAAAACCTATTTAGAAGAAAAGAATATGATTATAGATACCTTGACATACCAACTTGCTGAAAAAGAAAAACACAATGAAAAACTAGAATGTGAAATTGTGGTTCTAAGAAAGGATCTTGAGAAAACGAAATCTCTCAATCTTAGATTTTCTAAAGGATCAGAAACCTTAAATGAAATTATCAAAGTGCAGCGTTCTCCTCTGATAAAGACAGGTCTTGGATACACTGAAGAAGCATCTCAATCACAGAAGTCGTCAACCTCCACTAAAAGCTATTTTGATGCAACAAAGAACGGTAAACAGTATGAAAATCATCAAAAAAGGCATAAAGCAAATCACCATGTAAATCGGACTCAATTTACTTCAAGAATGAACAGAAGCCACAACCAACCTTAGGTAAATCATACTCAATTTGCTCCAAAAATCAATATCAATAGAAACTACAATCACCAGGTCAATAGATTCGATGGTCGCAGGAACTTCTTTAATGGATAATGTTTCTCATGTCATAATTTTGGAAACAAAGCTGCTCAATGTGTTTCTTACAAAACCATCATGACTAGAGAAGCACGAAATCAAAGTAATGTGATAGAGATCAAGAAAAGTTCCTATAATAAATTTTCTCTTCTTGAAAATGAAATAAAATGCTCAATCTGTAACAACTTTGGCCATGAAGAATCTGATGCAGGAGAAAATTTCGGAAAACATCTCAAAAGGAGCAAACTCCATTAAATCCCAAGATATGGAGAAGGAAATAATCTCAAACAGAAAGATGTGGTATAGTCTTGTATTCAGAAGGACAAGATAAAAAGTGGTACATCGACAGTGGATGCTCAAAACACATGACAGGTGACAAAGAAAAACTTCACTCATATAATGCCTTGGAAAAGGAAAAGAATGTCTCATTTGGAAATGACACTCCTGCTATCATAAAAGGTAAAGGCTCTATTTTCTTGAAATATTTCTTGAAAGAAAAGGATAAAGATGGGAATGTTATGTATGTAGACGGTCTAAAGCATAACCTCTTGAGTGTCAATCAAATGTGTGATCAAGGAAACGAAGTGGTGTTTCGATCAAATAGATGTGTTTTTCATGAGCTTGATACAGTAGAAACCGTGATCAAAGGTAAAATAACTCCAAACAACTTATACATACTCAAGGGAGGAAAACAACAGTGCTATCTAAGCAAAAATGATGAAAATTGGCTGTGGCATAGAAGATTGGGACATCTAAGCTTTTCTCAAATAAGAAAAGCATGCAGATTCAAGGTTGTTCGTGATCTTCTAGATATCACCATACCTGAAAATACGATATGCAAACCATGTCAATTCGGTAAGAAACCAACGATAACTTCATTGAAAAAAAAGGGTCAGCTAGTAAGCCTCTTGAACTTGTCCATACTGATTTATATGGATCATCAAGGAAAAAGTCACCTCGTGGAGAAGAATACTTTATTTTGTTCATTGATGATTTTTCCAGAATGTGTTGGATAGGTCTTCTAAAGCATAAATATGAAGCATTTGAAAAGTTCAAAGCCTTCAAATCTTTGGTCTAAAATGAATCAGATCGTAAAATCAAATGCCTCAGATTTGATCAAGGAGGGGAATTTACCTCAGATGAATTCTTTGAATTTTGTGAACAACATGGAATAAAAATACAGTTCTCCACCACAAGGACTCCTCAGCAAAATGGAGTGGTATAAAGAATGAATAGAACTGTTCAAAAAAATGGCTCGAGCTATGCTATATGAATTTGGAACTCCTCCAACCTTCTGGGGTGAAGCTGCATTCGCCACTGTAACTATTCTCAACCAAGCAAATGTTCGGGTAAACATCACTCAAACTCCACATGAACTTTGGTATGGTAAGACTCCTGTTGTAAAATAATTTAAATTCTTTGGAAGAAAATGTTATGTCAAAAGGAATGATGAAAAACTTTGTAAGTTTGAGCCTAGAGAAGATGAAGGTATTCTCCTTAGTTACTCTTCCCGAAGTAAAGGATATAAATGTTATAATAAAAGACTCGGGAAAATTGTTGAAAATATTGATGTTGTAGTTGATGAAGCATGCAAAAATCCAAAACAGATAAAAACCGAAGATTATGACAATGAAGAACATGGGGATTATTTTCCCACACCAAATCACAATGATTTTGAAGAAGAAACGAATGAAGCACCAAAAGAAGAGATAATGGTAGAAGAAAAGACTCCGTCCAGGTATGTTAAGAAAAATCATCCAGAAACTAAAATTTTAGGGGAAAAAGAGGCAGGTGTATAGACAAGAAGAAATATTATAGAAACCTCAAGCTATCTAGCATTACTATCCTCCACCGAACCTCAAAATGTAAATGAAGCATGCAAAGATGAATGTTGGGTCAAGGCCATGAATGAAGAACTTGAGCAAATTGAAAAGAATAATACTTGGGAATTAGTTCCTAGACCTCATGATAAAAATATTATAGGAACTAAATGGATATTCAAAAACAAACTGAATGAAAATGAAGAAGTTATTAGAAACAAGGCCAGACTTGTTTGTAAAGGGTATGCTCAACAAGAAGGTATATATTTTGAAGAAACTTTTGTACCTGTTGCTAGACTTGAAGCCATAAGGATGTTTCTTGCTCTTTCTAGCTTTCAGAAATTGAAAGTATACCAAATGGATGTAAAATCTGCTTTCCTTAATGGATATTTAGAAGAAGAAGTCCATATTGAATAACCAGAAGGATTCATTCTTGGAAATGATGCAAAACTTGTATGCAGACTCAAAAAGGCTCTCTATGGTCTAAAACAAGCTCCAAGGGCCTGGTATTACTGCCTTGACAAATATCTACACCAATAGGGTTTTTCAAAAGGGTCAGTAGATAGCAATCTATATACAAAGATTGACACTGATAAATTGTTAATAATTGTTGTTTATGTTGATGATATCATTTTTAGCAGCAATGAAGATTCCATGAGTCAGAATTTTTCTTCAGTGATGCAACAAGAATTTGAAATGTCATTGCTTGGTGAACTTACTTATTTTCTTGGTCTACAAGTTCAACAAAATAAAGATGGTATTTTTCTTTCACAAACCAAATATCTCAAACAGATCTTGAAAAGGTACAACATGGAAGATTCTAAACCTGTATGTACCCCAATGGTAACAGGATGCAGTCTCAACTCAAATGATGAATCAACAACGGTACATCAACCAACTTACAGATCCATGATTGGCAGTCTACTTTATCTAACAGGTACATGACATGACATCATGCATGTAGTAGGAATAGTTGGAAGATTCCAGGCAAATCCAAAGGAATCACACCTGCAGGCAGTCAAAAGAATTTTCAAATATCTTCAAGGAACACAAAACTTTGGTTTATGGTATCCTAGAGATACAAATATTACTCTTCATGCATATACAGATGCAGATTGGGCAGGAAGTGTTGATGACAGAAAAAGCACTAGTGGTGGTGCATTCTATATGGGTTCTAGATTGGTGTCTTGGTTTAGCGAGAAACAAAGTTCAATTGTGTTATCTACAGCTGAAGCAGAATATGTGGCTGATGCATCTTGCTGCACACAACTACTTTGGATGATACAAATGTTGCAAGACATTCAGATCACATGTACTCCACCCATCTCCATTCTATGTGATAATACAAGTGCCATTCGTATTTCAAAGAATCCAGTCATGCACTCCAAGACCAAACACATACCCATCAAATACCATTTTCTACATGAGCAAGTGGTTGAACAAAAGGTCAAATTGGAATATGTTCCCTCCAAAGAATAGGTTGCTGATATATTCACTAAACCACTACCTAGAGAGACATTTGAATATCTCAGACAAAAGTTGGGAATAGTTGCTGCATCATCCTGCTGTTAAATCAAATTTTTCAGAGAAAGGTTATTATACGCATGTTTCATGAAGTAGTGTTGCGTACACACACGGGTTTCTATGGGTCAAGGAGCGTATATGCTTTTTGGACAAGAAAAACAGTGGTGCAGGCTCTGATATGGGTGCTCTGACTGATATTGATGATTAATATGCTCTGCTCATTAATTTTATCTGACTAACAAAGATGCCTTGATCATTGACCTGTTAACAATGCAAAGGTAGCACTGGTTCAGGGGAAGCATTAGCCTTCACATACATTCAACATTGGTGGCATTATGTTTACTGAGTCCAGCTATGGCTTTAGATATTTATAGCATTTGTTGCTCAAGTCATGTAAGAGTCTAGGGTGTGATATGTCTTCTCATACATTTGAATGAGTCCTCTTGGACAAATGATGTAATTTATAACCCCACTTTACATGGGATGGATGATGTAATATTTCTTGTTTTTGTCATGTATAAACAATTGGTATATCCCCACTTGGTTGGGTGGATGAGTCAAATTTGGTATATCCCCACTTGGTTGGGTGGATGAGTCAAATTTGGTATATCCCCACTTGGTTGGGAGATGGATGTATGTATGAGTCACTGGTGATAGGAAGGTCATCCTCACATAGTTGAGTTATAGAGTCATATTATTATTTTAGAAAATCTTTTTGCAGACTTTGCTTGTGCTCAGGGGGAGCATGGACGGTTTCAGTACATCTCAGCATGAAAAAAAGGGGAGCTCAATCAGAGAATTCAACATGTACTCAGGGGGAGCATGACCAACATAATGTATGTCAAAGGGAGAAATTATCTTGGTCCACCCTTTGTCCTTGATGTCAAAGGGGGAGAGTGACTTGGTGTTGTTGTTGCCATCAAGTCCAAAGGGGGAGATTGTTGGCATTATGATACAGGTGTTCCTTGATGGAAACTCACTCAGATGAAAGATCACAGTAAAACATGTCAACAACAAAGAATTACAGATTAGACTACAAAGAATGAAGAAAGAGAGAACAATGTAAACTTTGAAACGTGAACTGATACTGTTACCCGTTTTGTAGAGGTGGCAAAAGAATGACCCGATTTTCAAAAGTGTTGATGCAGAATACACATGTTTTTTTAAGAACATGGTTTTTGGAACTTTAATTTTTTTCATGTGCATTAAGTGGGTGAGGCTCGGTGAATGGTAGTGATTTTCATCCTGATTTTAAAAAGTGAGTATTCTGCATCACACCCTTTTTTTAAAAGACCTATTGTTTGACTTTAAATTTTCTAGTGTGTGAAATGTAAAAAATTATTTTCTAAATTTGATAGTTTTTAAAGTTGTCATTGTATTCATATTTTCTTGTTCTCTATCTTAATTTTTTTTTTTTTTAGTGGGGTTTTTATTGTTTTTCATTTTTAAATTAGAAAGTCGATAGTTTGAATTTTAGATAATCTACATATTTAGACATCCTTAATTAATTTTTCAATCCACATGAAATAATTGTTTCTAAAAAACAACATTTTTTAACAATGGACATAAAAAATAACCATTTTTAACATAAATATAAGCAAAAAAATAAACGTTTTGATAATTTTTTGCTAGAATTAACATGTCAAAATTACAATTTTTATACAAAAATATTAACTAAAAATGGTCAAATAATAGTTTTTTTTATGAATTTCATGTCAAAAAGATAATAATAACTATTTTTTTTTCAAAAATTAATGATTAACTTAAATCTAACCTCATTTAGTAACCTAAACAATGTGATACACAAAACTTTAATATTCATCAACCATGTGTAAGACCAACATTATTGTTTTGCCAAAACTAACCATAAAAAATAATTTATCTAATGAATTCGCATCGTGTGACTGCACATATATTGTTGTGGCTATTTAGCACAAAGTTTTGTACCCCGCGATTATGATGTCACTCAATCCTAACGAGCCTTCCCTGGCTTATCAGATGATCTACTTGCTCGTACAATTAAAATCAAATTTTTTCATGAGCTACTAACTGGATTCCTTGGTCAATACATCACCGTGTATCAGCTGGGGGATGATAAATTATCAAGGTTTGTTGGGCTGATAAACCACTATTAGAGTGCTTTCCACGACTAATAAACCACATGTAACTAAAATATTGTATGAAATGACCATGATTTCCAAGAGTGTTGGCATGTAACAATAAGTTTTTATAAAGACTTTGTTTTTATAAAGACGTGCTCCCAATTGGTTGATGTCAAGAAACAATTACGAACTTTGTAAAAACTGTTTCTTTTTTTGAATGGTTTTGGCAAATACCATTAGTTTATGGACACCAATATTTCTAAAGGGGGGATTGATTATGGGGAATTAACCCAAAATATATGTGCAAGGACATTTATTCTTAGGGAATTGATTATTTTGTGCCTACAAGTTTATACATTTTAGCATGTGAGCTTGACTCTACCTTATACTGGAAGGAGAATTTATTTTTATTTTTTATTTCTATGGTAGTAAATTATATGAGCAAGTAAAAATTGTGCTCCATCATGCTAAGGATGGTCACTTTATGTTTTTCTTAACTTCGCTAGAATTCTTCCACCTTTCTTACCCAATTATTATATAGAAAAATACATATTTATGGAAATGGGAGTCAAAGAATGTGGTATATCAATAATGCCTTTAGAAACATAATTTCTTAACTGCTATTAGAAATAACTCATGAATTTTTTTATTGCAATTAATAAGAGGTTTCTCTTAAATCAAAATCCCAACTTCAACAAATATTGCTTCCCTGGCTAGGTATAGGCAATGAAGTGGCAACAACATCATATCCAAGTCATGTTTTAGATATTAGTACCTTGGGAGCAATAGGGGTAGCAGTTACTTTTCATATATTTTTTAAAATTAGGAGAAACATCATTACATACTACTAATGCTTGAGATGGGACATCAATTGTCTTGTAAATAGCTGTATTGCAAATAGGTGAGCATCTAATCAACAACTTTCTTCTAAGCGTATAGTACTTAGTACTTTAGCTCATATATAATAATAAAAATGTTATTTGTATATTTGATAACATCGTTGTTACATCATATTATAAATCTATTGATGTTTTTTATATGGTTGATAACATCAGCCGCATTAGAATAATTTCGTTATATCTTACAAATAAAGTAAAATCGTAAAACGTGACTGGGTTGAATCGAACTCGATTGTCAACCGAGGGTCTAAATTCATTGCTTCTTATTTTTATTTTGTTTCACTAAATTCATTGGTTTATCTTCATCTCTTTCACATCCATTATTATCCATTATTCTTAAGCAGCGACTACGCCATTTACATCACGTGTAGAAGGCTAATTTCTTTGGCTCAGCAACTTCCTTTTTTCAACGCGTTTGATTATGTTGTGGATATTTAATGGAAGTCTGTTGAAGGCATTTCCTTTTCAGATGTGCGTGTGGGTTTCTTTTTAGTTGATGAATAAGCGGAGGAAATTTCCTCGACTGTCAATTTGTCAGTGTGTTTTCACATGAAAACACACTGACCACTAAACCATTTTAACAAATTAACTCAGGCGCAGTCCACTAAACCATAAAAATGTCATTTTTGCAAGGATGTAACAGAAGTTTGTCATATATGGCTGCAATGGAAACTCGCAAAAAGATGAGAAGTAAAGACTTTCAAGATGACTTTTTCAAAACCTAGGTGTTGACGGTACCATTTGAAAAAATTCCGCTCAAGTCCGCTCAATCCCTTTGTTCTTCTCATCATATCCGAACGAACGGGACAAAAAAGAGAGCATGTGCTCCACTATTTAAAGAAGCGGCCAGCCAGGAAAGTGGACTCCCACAATGAGTCACGAAGTCCGCTCAATGAGTCACGAAGTCCGCTCAATCCCTTTGTTCTTCTCATCATATCCGAACGAACGGGACAAAAAAGAGAGCATGTGCTCCACTATTTAAAGAAGCGGCCAGCCAGGAAAGTGGACTCCCACAAGATCTTGTTATGTTAGAGATTTTACCCATGTACCAGCCAGACATAACAATCTTCCCAATTAGACATTGTACCACTGCGCAAAGGAAACAACTATTCTCTAGACTAATAGATTAGCAGTTGAAAAATACACAAACTATACTCAAATAAATTAGGTCTGCCTATGCTACTTATGGATTTAAGCACTTTCAGCGCAACTCTGAGTAATAAATGAACGCTACCAAGTGTATGTTGGGGAAATAGTTGTGTGCAGTGTGCACGCAGACCTCAGCGCAAAAATATAAAATAAATGAATGAAGTCGTAGGTGGTTTGCTACAACAAACAAAGATTATAATTCTTACCATATTTCTTACTTTCATTGCACCATGAAAGCAAAGATTGTTAGATTAGGAAATTGATCTTTCTCTTGAACATCGAAAAATGATTGTTAGATTAGGAAATTGATCTTTCTCTTGAACATCGAATTTTGGATACGTAGATTTTGAAAATATTCCGAATTTTTATGATAGGGTCAAACAATTAATCTTTCTCTTAACTATTTTTGAAATCTGCAATAAACATGATAGAAATATGATAGAAATGAGTCAAACAATTAACCCTTCCCTTGTAATGATAAGAATTCAAAGATACAAAGATGATCGTTCACAGCTTCGAAGTTGACAGTAACATTTAATCCACAAGATTTAGGTATTTTATACTTTGAATTCTTAGATACACTAACTAATACCTTCCACTGATATTATCTGCTGTTTAACAACATATGGAAGCGCGTGCGTAAATACCGAATAATTTGAGATCAGGTCACAGAAAATATTAACAGCATTTGTATAATCCAGAAATACATTCAAAGTTCTGATGAAAATTGAAGAGAAAAAATGAATGCAACAGAAAACAATAGCGACGATCTGTAGATTTTCTAATTCAAAGCACGCACTCTACTGAGTTCAGTAGCAATACATCAATGAACTTTATCATATGCCCTGAGGGAGACAATAAAAAGCATAAATAGAGATGATATCCGCATAGAAAATTCACCTCTTCGCATTTGTCTCTCAAATGACCACCTTATTCAATTCCCTTCACCATTTTTACGAAATCGGTCTGAAGTTTTTATCACTGGAATCTTATTGTAGTAATAACCATTTCTAATGAAGATTTCACTGTTGCTGTCCTCACCATTTTCATGAACTCGGTGTAAAGTCTTTATCACTGGAATCTTATTGCAGTAATAACCATTTATAGGTGTTTTGTTCATATTCTCCAATAGGTGTGGCGGGTACGGGTCGATTCCCGGAATCGACCCGCCGCCGGTCGGGCGAGGCGGAGCGGCGCTGAGGTGGCGCAGCGCCACCCTCGCGCCGCTCTGCCCCGCCCGACCGGCGGCGGGTCGATTCCGGGAATCGACCCGACCCGTAAACAAAATTTTGATTGCCTATTTCAAGAATAATTTGGAATGGGAATTACAAAAATAATGAAAAAAATTACTTCAGATTCATTTTATTCAAAAATAATTTCGAAATATTCTTAAAATCTGCAATTAAAATCACAAAATTATGATACATACTTATAATTATTTTTCATAATCTTCAAATTTATTTAAAAACTCTGATTTCATAGATGGGATTATGCTTACCGGGATTGTCAGCTACGAATGTTATGGCAGCCCATCCATTGACTGGAACATCAACAGTGTTGCGCATGGGAGGATCAACAAGGTTGAAGGTCAAAGGGTCCGTGCGAGGATTATAGTTGCCAAAACCTTCTCCCACAATGTAAAAGTCATAGCCATGAAGATGGATCGGATGGTTCTCAGCATTGACGATGTTTGTGTCCTGCAGAATTATTTGCACCTTCGCGTTGTAATTAAGCACCTTCACTTTGGTTCCCTTAACAGGAGACCAAAGACTGCGGCTCACATTCTGCGCAGTATAATCGAACTGCACAGGAGGGTTATCAGGAAAACCCGTGGTGAAGATTCCTTTCCTGCCCAAGTAATGGGCTTGTAGTATGGAGAAAGTGCTTGGCAGGACAAACGATACGTTGTTCATACTTGCTGTAAATCTGGTTCCGTTGGGACCTCCACAGGACTGGTTTGGGCAGTTGAAGAGTCCAAGCCCAATGGTGT
This sequence comes from Pinus tabuliformis, assembly GCA_031772625.1. Classification (NCBI taxonomy): domain Eukaryota; kingdom Viridiplantae; phylum Streptophyta; class Pinopsida; order Pinales; family Pinaceae; genus Pinus; species Pinus tabuliformis. The sequence goes on along the minus strand of CM062820.1, from coordinate 877,816,450 downwards.
AGAAGAGGTTTTCATCGACGGTCTGAGGAACGTACACCGGGTGCTCGATGTTGGCCAGGCTTCTGAGTCCTCTGGCAAAATGCGTGGCAGTTCGGGTGTCGTTGTAGGCTGGAAGAATATTGAATCAAAATTATATGACATGTATTATCCGTTTATATTATTGAATCAAAATTTTCAAGGTTGTGTATTATCTCTTTGGCATAATTTTTTTAATAAGAAACGACACCATTTTTCACAAAATAAAAAATTACTAATACAAATAAAATTATAATGTAAAAGAAATTAGAAATGCTTTAAGTAAAAGTTTGGCGTTATTGATTAATTAACTTTACATATTAACAAAAATTTCACCAAATTTGAAATTCAAATAACTCCATAATTAGCCATAACCTCAAGAAATTTCAAATTACATCAATGATTAACCACAGCATGGAATAATACATTAGATTTTCTTTATCGCATTCCGCGACCTCATAATGTTATGGAGAAGGTTTATTAATTCTTAGAATAGAAAAAATTTAAAAATGTGGAAGTAGGGAAATTACCTTCGATCTTCTTTATAACATTCGAGAGCCTATTATTATGGGAAGGTTATTAGCTCCCGCAACCTAGGTTATTAAGATTATTGACAATGATGAAATTCGAGTCTTCCAAACGAAGTTTATAATATTCCAAAGCCTATGAAATTTGAGTCTTCCAACACGAAGTTTATAATATTCCAAAGCCTATTTATAACATTCGAGAGCAGATTATTATGGGAAGGTTATTAGCTCATTGGCAACCTAGGTTATTAAGATTATTGGCAATGATGAAATTTGAGTCTTCCAACACGAAGTTTATAATATTCCAGAGCCTATTATTATGAGGAAGGTCCTTAGCTCATTGGCAACATATTCGAAAGAAGGTAATTAGCTCATTGGCAACCTAGGTTATTAGATTATTGGCAATGATGAACTTTGCAACACAAAGGTTATTGGAAGCGATTCTTAAGGTTATCTTCGAAAGCCTATTATTATGAGGAAGTTTATTAGCTTCTTGTTATATTAAATGTGGATCTAGAAATACATGTAAATATGATTATGAGATTTGTTAAACACATTAAGTTTAAGTAAAAGTTTGGCGTTATTATATTAAATGTGGATCTAGAAATATATGTAAATATGATTATGAGATTTGTTAAACACATTAACGAGATGTGTCTATATGATTGACAATGGCTACTCCAATGTTATGCATCTATGAGAGATCTGATTGATTCGATCTGAGATCTGATTGTATTATTGATTTTTAATTTATAAAATTATTTTTTCAATTTGGTTTGGTGAAATAAAGAAACAAATAGTTCTATCTAATAGCATGTTTGTTACCTAATTGATTTTTCAAGTGTTAGTCTTGGAAAGGGATTTAGAGAATTAGTTATCAAATTTTGCAAATTATTTTTCCTATATCAAATAATAAAAGAAATAGCAAAACCAATCCATGGTATGACAAAGAGTGTAAAAGTGCGAGGAGAGCAATTAAGAATCTCTTAAAATGGACAAGATAAAAATATATAAAGCCCTAACTAAAAGGAAAAAGAGGCAATACATTCGTCAAAGACAAGGGAATCTCTTAGACCTCTCTAAGCTAGGTCCTAAGAAATTTTGGAGGCAAATTCTGACTAGGAAGACTAAAGAGGTGTCTCACCTCCATTCTTGGAATAAGAAGAAGGATTCAGGGGAAGTTGCTAGGGGGATGCATGAGAGAATTCAAATAGGAGGATTCTCATAGATATGATTGCGCTTAGTTAAAAAACAACCGTGCATATTCATTGAACCCTTATGCTTTGGAACAATACAAATATTAGGATTGGATAAGTTATTTAGTGATGCATACGCCCTTTGGTTGGAAGTCCTCACATGTATAGTGTATTTCAAGACCATATTACACTTCATGGACTCTTAAAGACTATTGTAATATATTGTATTTTATTATATGATACTGTGAAGGATGCCTCTTAGGTCAGCAATGGTCCAAGTAGCATGTTTTTGAAAAATTAATTGTATATATTAAATTTGTTATTTATTATGTGAATGTTTGAGCAACGATATCTATATTTGGTCGAGCTCTATTATTTTGTCTGTACTCCAATTATATATAGTTAGCATTATAGTTTTGATGAAAATTTTAAGGTGACGTTAGGTTGCCTTCGCATCCCTGACTACAGGTTATCAGAGAGACAGTACGCGACAGAGAGACTCGGCAAAGTGAAAAGACGCAGACATTCTCCATTGACGGGAAGCTTGGGTTTTACCAATTCCACGCATCAAATGACGATCCACATTACCAATTCCACGCAGCGGCACCCCTGGGCCACCCCGCCCCGCCGGACCGGCGGCGGGTCGATTCCAGTATCAACACTTTCGTTCTGAAGCTATATTTTGCAGGAAAATTTCGTAGAAAATTTCATAGTCACTGCCATTTTTAAAACAGCCGCAAAATTGACACCTAAAAAAATAAATCATTATTCCAGTATCAACACTTTCTTTCTGAAGCTATATTTTGAAGGAAAATTTCGTAGAAAATTTCGTAGTCACTGCCATTATTAAAACAGCCGCAAAATTGACACCTAAAAAAAAAAAACATCGTTCCAGTATACACACTTTTCGTTTTGAGCACTGTTTTTGTGGTTTTTTTGGGGTTTTTGGGCCAGAGTTCTCGTTTTGAGTTTATAGTTCCCGTTTCAAAGTTTACATTGTTAGAGTTATACGTAGGTTCACCTTGACCAAGCTGTGTATATAGGCAGGTTCATTGAACACAAGTAGTGTATACGTACACACGCACTTTCACAGAAGGAAAAGCACGTATATTTTGGAAAACTAAGTTTTTGGTCTGAGGTATTTGGTCCAAGGTATTTTGATCCAAGGTATTGGTCCAAGGTATTTGGTTCGAGGTATTGACCCTAGGTATTTGGTCCAAGGTATTGGTCCTAAGTGGTTTTGGTCCATGGTATTGAGAAAGGCCTAAAACTATATAAGGAGAAGAAGATCATTAGGCCAGGTGTGCAAGTATTAAATATCTGATGAAGTGTGAGATCTAGTATGAATGTTATTTGCTTATGGTGCTATGCTTGATCTGAACCAAGGATGAACCTTAGTGGTTGATGAGGGATAAGATCTAATGATGGATCGGGATCTTAAGGCTTGAAATGAATTATCCTTATGTTGTTTGATCATGTATAGTCTAGATCTGAATACTGACACGTGTGTTACTCTATAAATATTATGATTTGGGTATAACTGAAGTCCGAAATAGCTGCAGAATTATGAATTAATATTTGCAGATGTGTACGCTGGTTGGCTTTGATAAAAGCATGTATACACGTTGGTTTGACACATGGAAGTAGTGTATACTTTTTAAAGTATGTTTCAGTTGTTTCTGTTTGCTATTGCAGAGTTCTGGGTTTTGGTTTGGGTTCTGGTGACTGTACTCTGGTGACAGTATTCTGAATGATCAGATTGATTGTGATTTGACGATGGGTTGTCAAAGTGATTGATTGATTTAGTTGTGGTTGATTCAAAAAGTGATGATTGAGTTTCAGTGATTGGTTGATGCAGATGTATTTGATGATTGTATTGCAGTTATGATGTTGTCGATGGATCCAGTTTGAAAATTTATGAAACGTGGTCCTTGGAGGAAGAAAGAAGGTCGTACCTTCTATAGGTCACCGCCTACGTACTAGTAAACATATCGGCTAGTACAAGAGTTAGGGGTTTGTAGCTCCCTTCCAGTAGAAGTTGGAGGATGAGAGAAGGTTGTAACCTTCTACGGGTAGAAGCCTGTGTACTGGTATGAGTCTGCACCAGTACAAGATTGTAAACAGATTTTCTTATTATTAAAAGAAGATAGAGACGACAACAAGTGTTTTTACCCACATTCGGTTTCCACCTTATATCTTGGTGTTCATGTGTGTTTCTTATGTGTGATGCTTTATTCTGCCTTTACTGCACTGTCTAATAAATCTATGATATATTGGTTAAAGTTCAATGCATGATAAATTGGCTAAATCAAAAGTTCTCTGCATATACGCTGGTTGCTTTAAGTACAATAGCGTATACACGCTGGTTCACTTAACTGAAGTAGCGTATACAAATCTATTTGGGAAATAAAATTATTGATCTGATAATAATGATTCACCCCCTTCTCAATATTATTTCTAACAGAAATGCTAAAACAATCACTAACCTAAGGCTGCTATCTACGTTGCAGAAGTAAAAAACATTAAACTGGACTAAGGTGTAAGCAAAGAAACTTAGACTAAATCGGATTTCAAGCGGAAGAGAAATCGGAGGTCGAAATCAATGAAAGGAGGACGTAAGGATGCATTAGCACATAGGGACCGTTGGATTGATCAACGAATAGAAGATGAATGGTGTAGATCTTATCACGGGGCTTAAGCGAATAAATGGATGAACGGGTTTAATGAACAGGATGAATGACGGATATCGTATCATGAGGAATTAAGTGAATGGGTGGATGAACAAGGTAAAAAATAAGATGAATGGCGAAGATCGTATCGCGATGGATTAAACGAGTGGATGGACAAACGAGGTTAACAGGAGATGAATGGCCAAGATCTAATCGCGGAGATAAAGTCAAGAGATGGACGGATGAGGCTAACACATCGATGAATGGATGAGATCTTATCGCGTGAATAAATTCAAGAGATGGACGACGGAGATCCTATCGCGGGAAACAAAAACATGCATAAATGTTGGAGCGGGTTTCTAAGGTCGTAAGTAGTTTCTCACGCGTCCTCAAGGCAGTAAGCAGAATTATGAAATTTCACGCGATTAGCCTTACTGCGCAACACGTAGCATGAGAAAACCACTTTTCTCATGTGAACTCAAGTGGATAACGGTCGTTCAATAATCTGCGCGAGATTGCACAATAGCCATTGGATCAGGCGGGGCTGATCAATGGTGGAGATCGGCCAAGCTGGTTGGCGATCGGGTGAAGCGATAGCCGTTGGATCAGGCGAGGTAGATTGATGGTGGGGGTTTAAAGGGCATAAAGTGAAGAGGTGACGTGATAGCCATAGGATCAAGAGATAGATCGACGGTGGAGATTAAAGCTCATAAAGCAAGTGGTGGACTTCACACGAGGCGGTAGTTGAATAAAAATAATGAATCAAACAGTGGTTGTGAAGGTTTGTTGTGGATATGATGGTGAAGAAGCGATGCATGAAGAACGTGTTGAAGGAGGTTTTTAAATGAAAATGACAGAAAAACCGGTGTGGGTGAACAAATAACTGCATCAAACAACGAACTCCATAGCTCATGCGAGAACCAGAAACATATGTTTTTGGGGTTGCTGAAGGGTCTCTTCCTCAAGTCATGGTCCCATAGGGAGGAGATGAGGCCGAGACACTTGCGCACAACCTTATGGTGATCTTTTTCTCTTAACTATCCTATGAACTGAAAGAAGGCATAAATGAAAGTAAACTACAACAAATGCAACTACTGAAGCAAATGAACATGAAAACCATGAATAATCTACACTATATTGCTGTAATGAAAGTGAAACTACTTAAGAAAATAAACAGTGAAAACCATCAGGCTACTTAAGAAAATGAACAGAAAACCATGAAACTACTTAAGCAAATAAACAAAACATAGATCTATGCTAGCATACATGTACAGTAAAGAGGAGCTTTGGGTACTTGGGTCAGGCCCTAACCTAAGAGCTTCAACCCTCAGAGTTAACTCAGAGCTGGCTTAAAACATAACTCATTCTCGTTATGAAAACCATGGATTACAAAACAACTTGTCACAAGTCTTGCAGATCAAAAATGAAATAGAGTTTTTACAATAGAAGTCTGAATCCATCTAAGGTCCTAAGCCTCTCTATTTATACCTCTGAAGTCTCCAGCGACTTCCTTCCCATTAGGGAGGCTAGGCTTCCCACTCAAGATAAACTGGTTTCTATCACTTTTACTTGCTTGGCTGTCTTCTAGTCTTCAAAGTGATGGCTATTTGCACTCCGAGCTGATGGAGGAATATTCGAATGGAGGGGTAGTAAATGAGGAGGATTTACCTCCTATAATTACTCTCCCTTGTCCCATTCGAGTTTTCACCAAGGTCTTTTCCATAGTTCCTTGATTTTACCCTTTTTTCCTTTATTCCTACATTTTTCCTTACTTTTATCTTTTATTCTTGCATTACATGCACATTAGAACAAAGAAAAATATCCAACTCTAACTCATCTCATAAACAAAATATAATCAAAAGTATGCAATAAGTTGTGAGAATAGTTTGTTTGACTAAGATAGGAGGTGAATTAAGGCCAATTAAGGCCCATATAATTACTCAATGATGAGGCTCATCATCACCCCCCTATTGAAAGTGTTGCTCATCCTCTGAGAAACTTAGTCAATGTCCATGCCTTCATGGCTCTGGTAGCCTCTCTGACATCCCATGTTTCTACTATGGTCTCTTCTTCTTGTTTATAGAAGCCTCCTTTCCTTTCTACTTCTTCCCATTGCCTCTTTTCCTCTTCTTCTTTTCTCCATTCTAGCATCCCTAGGAGTAGTGGTGGAATGAGTTTTAGGCCTATTCAATTGACCTTAAACCTTTGCATTGATTGCTTATACATAGGTTTCATGTTGAGTGCTTCTCTCAGCCTTTAAGGAAAGTGATATTATCTGAAATTCAAGCTGTGTGTCAGTGTGTCCCATCTCCTTTAGCAGGCATGTATATTATCATCTCTTAGCAGCCTAAACATATCCTCAAAATGTGAAATTGCTTGCTCTTGGGCAACAAGATATCTAGGTTCCAGTTGAGGATCATTTGTAATTAGATTATGGGTGTTGATTAGGGCCATGGGATTTGGTTGTTCAGCTCTGATGAAAGAGGGTTCATTTTGGTATCTGGGCAACATTATTTCCATCTCTGCAACCATTGAATTCTCATGGTTCCTTCATGATGCCAAAGCCATTAATTGTAGATCTCCTAGCTTTGCATTAGGATCAAATATTCATGTCTATGAGGGCCATGTTGTGCAAGTAAAACTTAGCCATTTTGGCCCTATCCTCTAGTGCAATTTGATCACAAAGATCAATAAACTGCCTGCAGTCCTGAAATGGCATGGTGCACCTCTGTGCTAGTGTTTTAATTTGAAATTGCAACCATTGTTCTTTGAGGTAAAGAGCATAGGATTTAGCTGGCATCCTACACTGGATGGCCTCCAAGGAGAGGCTGACCATACATGCTAGCTAGTTTTCCTTGTCCTGCAGCTGTCCTCTCTATTTTTCTTATCTTCTTCCTTTTGCTGCTCTTTCTCATCTCCATCAGTTTCTTCCTCTATTTCAACATCCTCCTCCTCGTGTTTTGTATGTTCCTCTGTATTAGTTTCTTCTTCATCCATCTCATCCCTATCTAGCTTTGTATCTTCTTCTTCTTGTTTTGCATCCTCCTTACTAACAGAAGGACTAACATTATAGGTGAGGGTTTTGATGTCATCCTTTGCTGGTAAGTCTTTGAAGACTGACCATTTTATAGGGATCCTGAGGTTTTAGAGGTCATCCTTAATGAGGATTCTAATCAACCTATGGTGGGCCAACTGTTGGGAATTTCCTTCCTTTACTTTACTGCTGGAGTCTATGAGTGATTGCATCAAGAAATAGGGTATGTTGAGTCTTTGGTGAACTGGTGTTTCTACCCCAAATCTTAATTCTTCAAGCATTCTCAAATGGTTTCCATAACAATATTGTATCTATGAACTCTTGCATTCTCTTTTAACTTATTAAAGAATTTCCTTTTTTCCACCTTTTCAATTATAAATCAACTACCTCTTAACCTTTACAACTTTTGATCAAATGATGCCTATGAGTGAGTGAGTGGGATACTTACCTGTGGTCTTGATGCCATACTGCAGTTGTCAAAGATCAGAGGTGCTATTGATGGTTATTCTTCTTCCTCCTATGCTATCTACTGATGGTTTATTAGCTTTTCCAGGTGTCTGTGACTGAAGATCTGATGTTGTTGTTGTTGTTGTGGAGCTCTTGGATCTTATGCTACTACTGTGGAGCTCCTAGATCACCACTTGGCAATGTTTGGTGTCTCCCTTATAATTTCTTGATCATGTTGCTGGCTGGTGCTGTGAGGATGATGTAATGAATGGACATAGGGAGTAGGAGTGTGTGTGGATGCAAGGATGATGGTAATGGTTGAGGTGATTCTGGTAGAAAACACAATCTTCACCTGAATTGAAGCAATGAAGTGATGAATATATGTGAGGCAAGGTTCCCACCTGCAAATAAAAATTATGTTTTTTCTCTTTTATTATTATATATTTAAAAAGAAAAAAACACCTAAGCTGCCTCAGAGAGGTTTTCACCCTAGATATCTGCCCTGGGCGCCTCAAGGAAGGTTTTCACCCAGGGATCTTCTTATCCTTTTCATTTTTCTCATCCTTGGGCCACCTCATGAGGTTTTCAACCCAAATATGGGACTCAGGTGCCTCATGGAGGTTTTCACCTGAATCCTTATTCTTTTTCCTTTTTCAGTGACCTGATGAGGGAGGAGCTGGAACTTGCTCCACCATCATCACTGTCTTATTGATATTGTCAATGAACTCTTGTTTTGATAAAGGCCTCTTGTAAATTTTCAATTGGTGTCGATTAACTAGCAATGGAATGGCTTCTTCATCAATAGTTCTGATTTGCACTGAACCATTGTCATGGCACCTTTCGACCACATAAGGTCCGAGCCATCTTGTCCTTACCTTGCCCTTGAAGTATTTATGCCTAGAATCATATAACAATGCCCAGTCTCCCTCTTGAAATTGCTTCCCCTTGATATGTTTGTCATGCTAGATATTCCTCTGAAACTGGACTATCTCTGTATGTAGGAGGGCCTACATTTTGAATTCATCCAAGCCATTCAAGTGTAACAACCTTTCTTTCTGTGCATGGCTGAGATCCAAATCTAGTTGGGTTGCCATCCTTAATGTGTTATATTCAAACTCAATGGACGGTAAAGCATTTTTCCCATAGACCAGCTCATAGGGTGTAAATCCAGTGGTGGTCTTCCATATTGTATTATAGGCCCAAGTGGCCTCAACTAGTCTCTCTGCCCAATCCTTTCTACTGCTACTCACTACCTTGGTTAAGATGTTCTCAAGTGCCCTATTGGCCACCTCCACTTTCCCATTAGCTTGTGGATGATAGGGAGTGGAGGTCCTATGCTTGATTTTGTGATGGCTAAGCAGCTCTTCAATCGTGTTGGAGGTAAAATGGTTGCCTTGGTCTGTGATAAGCTCTCTAGGGTACCCAAATTTGTAGAATACATTCCCCCTTAGGAATTCAGCCACCTTCTCTTCTGGTGTTGCCTTAATTACCTTGGTTTCAACCCACTTAGTCAAATAATCAGTGCACACAATGATGTGTTGTTTTTTCTCTGAAGGAGGGTCGATAGGCCAAATGAAGTCCATGGCCCACTTGTCAAATGGCTCGAACGTCACTTGAGGTTGTAGGGGCATTTCATCTCTTGGAGTAGGCTTTCCCATCCTCTGGCACTGATCACACTGACTAATGTATTTTTTCACATTCTGATGAAGAGTAGGCCAATAATAGCCTTCTTGCAACACTTTGAATGCTATCCTCTTTGCTGCAAAGTGACCTCCACAAGGCCCATCATGACAAGTCAGAAGGATGTCAAAGACTTCCTCTTCCCTTACACACCTTCTCAAGATTTGATCTGGGCAGAGTTTGAACAGATTTCCCCCAATCCAAGTGAAAGGGGCGCTTTTCCTAATTATCTTGCTCTTTTCTTTGGAGGGAAATTTTGGTGGGAACTGTGCTGATACCAAATAGTTTGCTATATCAAAAAACCATAGGGAGAGAACTGAAATAGCAAAGAAATTCTCATTTGGTAATTGGTCATCCACCATTCCTTCTTCACCTGTAGGCAGATTCATTCTAGATAGAAAGTCAACAACAACATTTTCCTTACCAAGCTTATAAACAATAGTTAGATCAAACTACTATAATAAAAGCAACCATCTTATAATCCTAACATTCACATTTGGTTTGTTCATTAAATATCTAATTGTAGCATGATCAGTATGCACAAATCTTTGATAGCCTGTAATGTAATGCCTAAATTTGTTTAATGAATGCACAACAGCTAGGAGTTCCTTTTCGGTCATAGTATAGTTTAGCTTAGCCTTTGAGAGGTTCTTATTGATAAAATAGATGGCATAGGGAAATTTCTCCTCTTCCTGACCTAAGGCTGCTCCTATGGCTTTGTGTGAGGCATCAACATGAATATGAAAGGGAGGGCCCAGTTTGGGCCTCTAAGGATTGGTGCAGTGGTTAACTTATCCTTTAGAATTTCTAAGGCCTCTTGATAGCTCTTTGACCATATAAACTCAGAATCTTTGGCCAACAACGCAAACAAAGGAAAGGTCAACTTACTGAAGTCCTTTATGAACCTTTAGTAGTATCGAGCTAACCCTAAGAAACTCCTAACATCTCTCTACTTTTGTGGAGGTGGGACCCTATTGGGCATGGAATCCCCCCAAAGGCATGTTTTGGGGCTCAAAGCCCAAGTTTTGACTCGATATTGTTGTAAAGCTTCGCAAATTGCAGGTGTGGAAGTATGTTAGAGTCACAAGGTTGTCCACCCTAGTTTTGTAATGTAATGTTGGCCTTCCCATGGTCCGCGGACCATGGGAGTGTATAAATAGAGCGAGGCTCTAAGTGTAAGAAGAAGTAGTAGAGAAAGAGAAAGACTTTGAGTGACTAAGTGTGTCTTTGGTTCATAGAGTAGGAGAAGGCTCTGCAGCTAAGTGCGCAGAGGCTTACTAGTCTGCAGCTGAGTGTGTGGACCCCTACAGCTGAGTGCGTAGGGCAAAGTTGAGTTTTTAACTGAGGAAGAAATTAATAAAGAGAAGTTTTGTTACCAATTTGTGTATCTGTTCTTGGGTTAAAGAATGTCTTATATAAATTGCAAATATATTGTTTATTTACTCTGTGCACTTGTATGAATGGTTTATATATTGTTAAGTATAACTTAAAGCATGCAAGTAGGCTCAGTTAATCCACAAACAGTGGAATATCAGTAAAGTCTTTGGTAATAACGCAGAAGCGCATCGTTTAGCCCTTGAGTAGGGTTGCGCGAAGGCAACATCTCAGGTTGTGAGGTATAGGAAAGTGCGTGTAATGACATGCGCACAGGGTCGAATTATGGACCAATTGAACTCATCAGACATCTCTAGGGTGTGAAAACCTAGTTCTAGCACCCTCCCATACTACATTGGGTGAGACCTCAGTCTGCACTCCGTGGACTGTTGCCAAAAGGGCCAGTAGGAACGAGATTTGTTTGGATAACTTAACTATTAACCTAGGTCAGGCCCCAATAATCCAACAAATGGTTTCGTTGCCAGGACCGAGATTTGCATAAGAGATGTCTGATGTAGTGTCACTGGAATCCGACAAAGAAAGAAATTGAAGAGTGGTTGGACATAAAGATTCACGAGTTCGCGGCACAGGAAAATAGGAATCTATGAGTATTGAAGGAAGAGTGGTTAGAGTGCTACTTATATATGAAAATCCACGAAATTTTCTTTGCATCCTTCCCCTCTGAGTTGTACGAGTGGATCGCGAAGCTAGTAGACAGTTAGGGAAGGTGTAGACTCAACAAACCTATTGTGTGGACTCCAGAGTTGGTGCGCAGACTGGAAGCATCAAAAGATAAGATCACATGTACTGTGGACCATTGGCTCAATTAAGTTATAGGAGGGTGTATCACCAAGTTCGTGGTAGATACTTCAGTCAGCTATAGTGAGGCGGAATGATGCTTCTTCAAAGGACTGTGAGGTAAGTACGTTAAATCTTTGAACACTTGGATTAAAATGCTACTGTGTGAAAAGTAGGTTATGCAAATAAATTTATGTTTGGGGCTACGTGAAGTGGGAGGATCTACAGAAACGAAGATAGAGAATAATTAAAGACTAGTCCCCTGATTTCACCTTTGCGGGAGATCGAGGAGGAGCTCGCGAAAGAGTCACCAAGAAGTGCGATCAGTCTGATAAGACAATGAATTCCAAGCATACCACCCCACCTACACCACCACTAGTTTCACCATCTTCAACCCCATCTTCGCCCACACCATCTCTGCCACCACCACAGTTCAATATGGCAAGCACAATAAAATTTCCAGTGTTCAAAGGAGTAGGGAATGAAGATCCAGACCAATTTTGGTTCGTGGTAAAGGCTTTATGGGAAGCACAAGGAGTCATGGATGACAATATAAAGAAGGAAAAATTGGTAAGCATGTTGCAAGATCGTGTGTTGACATGGTACATTAAGCATTCCAATGACAATCCAAATGCAGAGATCGCAGATATCCAAGTTGCGCTAAACAGAGAATTTAGCAGGACAAAATCAGAGACACAGTTGATTATTGGATTTTAGGAAATCGCGATGCTTCCAGGAGAGATGTTGGGTCCCTATAATACTAGTGATTACCCCATTACTATTGTAGTTATGCCCCTTATTTATATTGTTGTGCCCCTATTACCTCCATGTTGTTATTTCTGTGCCCCATAGAATCCCTCTATTGTTATTTTTGTGGCTTTATATTATTATTGTTAGGTCGGCTGGATTATATTGTGACTCCTTAGACTCCTATATATAGAAAGGAGGTTTTGTCATTTGTATCATCAAAGAATTGTTCATTTATGTAATGTAAAGGAGGTTTCCCCCTCGAAGAGGCTAAATTCTAAGGCGTTGATCTATCTTTTCTATCTTTTCTTGAGCTGGTTTCATAACATTTGGTATCAGAGCTTTGGATTCTAGGGTTTCGCTGCTCCAAACAGGTCATCGTGGCATTTTCGCTATAACTTTTTTTCTGTGACGTTTCAGAAGTCGCAAAAAAAACCCATTTGAGAAGAAATCGTGCTGAACCTTGGGTCCGAATTTCAGATCTTTTCGCGCGATATTTGCGGAGATATGATCTGAGGAAGTTGGTCTTTTTGCAGACTCCTGAATTACATTCAAAACAGGTGACCTGGGGAAAATCGTCATAACTTTCTCTCTGGGGATCGGATTGAAATTTCATAAGAAGGTACAGAAAGAGGACGGACTGTAGTTTCTTGTATGTGTGGTTTAGATTCAAAGGTTGAAACAGTGAATCGTGGCACGTCATACAAGTTCGCTCTACTGAACTAGTCTAAAAGCAAGTCACTGTGGGAGATTTGACATAACTCTTCCTTGGAGAATCCAATTCGAGTCAGACTTGTGGCATTGGAAAGAGGATGCAGAAGGCTACTACAGACCGGAATTTTAGAACTAGATGATCTGAAATTACAGAGATACATCAGATTCAATATCAGGCTTCTATAAAGTGAAAAAAGGTGTGTAGTTTTTTTTTTTTAATTTTTGTGTAAGCTTGGTTTAACGGAATTCAAAGGGCATAGTAAAGCATTATTATCGGTAACTGATGCCCCGAGGAAAGAAAATGCAAACACCTAGTAAGGAACCTGAAAGCTCTAGCATGACTCATGAAGAAGAGGAAGAAATGCTACATGATATATCAAAATTACAAGAACAAGTGCAACAAATGTCACACTCACAAAAGCTAACAGAAGCTAAGATAAGTGGCGTGGAATATAAGATAAATGGCGTGGAATCTAAGATAAATGGTGTGGAATCTAAGATAAATGGCATGGAAGCTAAGATGGATTATTTGAAGACAGATTTGAGGACAGATTTGAAGACAGACATGGCAGATTTGAAGACAGATTTGACAAATTTTCTACAAGAAATACTTACTAATGGTGAAAAGGTTGTAAAGGAAACTCATGATGTGAACAAAAGTAATGTTAATCATGATTCCATAGATGCTAATGTTGGATCGAAGACCCACCATATTCCAAAAATCGATATGAGGAAGTTTGATGGCAAGGATCCCGCCACATGGATATTACAGATGGAGCAATTCTTCGATCTCAATAATGTGCAAAACACACAAAAGGTACGTATGGCAACTGTATATTTGGAACCAAATCAGTTTGTATGGTATCAATGGCTTTGCTCTCGTAAAAAATTTATCACTTGGGCAATTTTTACGGAAGAATTGATAGCACATTATGAAGATACAAAAAGCAACACTTTTTTTAGCCAATTGATAAGTCTCAAACAAAAGGGTTCAGTAATGGAGCACATTGAGGAGTTCCAAAAATTGAACATAAGGGTAAAAGATATTCCAGAGGAGCATAGGATTGATGTGTTCATAGGGTCTTTAAAGGATAATATCCAACATGATGTTCGCCTTTGGGAACCTGATTCATTAGAGAAGGCATTCAGGTTAGCAAGAAAAATGGAAAGCAAAATTATGGCAACCAGGAAGCATACCACTCACAACTATAAAGACGGAAGTGTTGTTGCCCCTAGTCTTCCACAACCTATAAGGTTGACACCACAACAATTGGAAGAAAAAAGAGCAAAAGGGCTTTGTTACAGTTGTGATAGCAAATACACTAAAGGTCATAAGTGTGCTGAGAAGAAATTATTCTACATAGATTGTGAAGAGGAAGAAGAAAAGGAGCAAGAAAGGTCAAAAGAAGAAGATATACTCCAGGAACAAAGCCTAGATGAAGAACAAATAAATCCGACCATATCTTGTAATGCATTGGCGGGAATTACCACTCCTCAAACCATCAAGATAGAAGGACAAATCAAGAAGAAAAAGGTAATAGTGTTGATTGATTCAGGAAGCACCCACAATTTTATTCATTGTAGGGTAGCAAAAGAATTGAATTGCTTCCTATATCCAGCACCAGAGTGTCAAGTGATGATTGCAAATGGAGGAACAATAAATTGCTCTGGAAAGTGCCATAATATCAAGCTATCCATGGGAGAATATGTATTGACTAGCCCAATGCTTTCCATTCCAATGGGAGGTGCTGATGTTGTACTAGGAGTCCAATGGCTACAATCCTTGGGTACAATAGCTTTTAATTTTCAAGAACTTTTCATCAAATTTTCTACGGAAGGAAAGGAAGTTGAATTAAGGGGTATTGCAGGGAAACCAGGAAATATAATCAGCTCTAATGGTATGACAAAACTTCTAAAAAAGGAGCAAAGAGGTGTAATTGCACAATTATGTTCACTAGATGTTTCCACATTGAATCATCTATTTCTCCAGATCTCCAAAAAGTCTTGGACAATCATTCCAAGGTATTTGAGACTCCCAAAGGTCTCCCACCTATGCGTGATCATGATCATGCTATTCATCTGATTCCAGGAAGTGTTCCTCCAAACATCAGGCCGTACAGATATCCCTATGTCCAAAAAAGTGAAATTGAACGTATGGTTGCAGAAATGCTAGAGGCTGGTATAATTCAACCGAGTCAAAGTTCTTTCTCTGCTCCAGTAGTATTGGTGCACAAGAAGGATGGATCATGGCGCATGTGTCCGGATTATAGGGAGCTCAACAAGCTCACTATTAAAGATAAGTTCCCCATTCCTGTCATTGATGAATTACTGGATGAATTGCATGGATCAATTTACTTCACCAAGTTGGATCTTCGTTCGGGATATCATCAAATCAGAATGAAGATTGAAGACATTCCAAAACAACATTTAGAACTCATGAGGGTCATTATGAATTTTTGGTCATGCCTTTTGGCCTTACCAATGCACCTTCAACATTTCAAGGTTTGATGAATTCAATTTTCAAACCATTCCTTAGAAAATTTGTGTTAGTATTTTTTGATGATATACTAATCTACAGCAAGTCTTGGAAGGATCATGTTGAACATGTTGACAGGGTGCTACAACTATTGGAGGAGAAACAATTATATGCAAAAAGATCCAAATGTTTCTTTGGAGTCCAGGAGGTGGAATATTTGGGTCATATTGTATCTCATGAAGGAGTTAAGGTAGACCCTAGCAAAATTAAAGCCATTAAGGAATGGAAAATCCCCACATCCATAAAGCATCTGCGAGGATTTCTTGGGTTGACAGGGTATTATCGCAAGTTTGTTAAGAATTATGGGAGAATAGCAGCACCTCTAACAACATTATTGAAGAAAGATGCATTTTCATGGACTCCGGAAGCAACAAAGGCCTTTGAACATCTTAAAGAGGCAATGTGCCAAGCACCGGTCTTAGCTACACCGGACTTCACAAAAACCTTTATTGTGGAATGTGATGCTTCAGGAAATGGAATTGGTGTTGTTCTAATGCAAGATGAAAGACCCATTGCTTTTGAAAGTCGTCCAATCAAGGGAAAGTTTTTAAGCAAAGCTATTTATGAGAAGGAAATGTTGGCAATACTCCATGCACTTAAGAAATGGCGACCCTACCTAATGGGAAGACACTTCAAGGTAAAAACGGATCATGATAGCCTTAAATACTTTTTAGAACAAAGATTATCCTCTGAAGAGCAACAAAAGTGGGTCACAAAGATGTTGGGTTATGACTTTGAAATCATCTACAAAAAAGGGAAGCAAAATGTGGTGGCAGATGCACTCTCAAGAAAGGATGAGGATGTGGAAGCATTGTTGTGCGCCATTTCTATTATCCAACCAGATTGGATAAACGAAGCAAGGGAGGAATGGAAGAATGACGAAGAAGTGTGGGCACTTATTCGAAAGCTACAACAAGATTCCAGTACGTCTGATACATTTAGCTGGCAAAATGATTCGTTATGGTACAAAGATCGCTTATACCTCTGTAAGAATTCCCAGCTAAAACAAAAGATTCTTATGGAATTGCACACTTCTCCCTTAGGAGGGCACTCAGGATTTTTAAAAACTTACCACAGGGTTAAGAAGGAATTTTTTTGGGATGGCCTTAAATCAGATATTCAAAAGTTTGTGGCGGAATGTTTGGTTTGCCAACAAAATAAAGTTGAAACAATTAAGACACCGGGTCTATTACAACCTTTATCCATTCCAAGCCAACGTTGGGAGGAGGTTTCAATGGATTTTATCACAGGTTTACCCAAGTCTGAGGGAAAGAGTGTCATCATGGTGGTAGTTGACAGACTTACCAAGTATGCACACTTTTGTGCATTATCACATCCATTTAAAGCCAGTACAGTTTCTACTGCATTTATGGAAACAATTCAAAAGCTACATGGAAACCCAAAGATTATTGTAAGTGACAGAGATCCCATTTTCACTGGAAATTTTTGGACAGAATTATTTTCTTGTCTTGGTACTCAGTTAGCTCATAGCTCATCTTATCATCCTCAATCTGATGGGCAAACTGAGATAGTAAACAAATGTTTGGAAGGATATCTTCGTTGCTTTGTATCTGATAAACAGACACAATGGGTCAAATGGTTGCCTCTGGCTGAATGGTGGTATAACACTTCCTTCCATACAGCAACAAAAATGACCCCATTTATGGCACTTTATGGGTATCAACCACCATCCATCACATCATATTTAAGAGAAAATTCTAAGGTTCAGGCAGTGGAACATCACATCGAACATCAACAACAAGTCCTCCAACTCTTAAAGGATAACCTCGTGTTGGCACAAAATAGAATGAAACAACAGGCAGATCAACATCGCAGTGAAAGAAGTTTTGATGTAGGTGATTGGGTATTCCTACGGCTACAACCATATAAGCAAATGTCCCTAAAGCAAGCTAAGAAGGATAATAAATTATCACCAAAGTATTATGGTCCGTACAAGGTGTTGCAAAAGATTGGTACTATGGCATACAAATTGGAGCTTCCTGCAGCTTCTCGATTGCACCCAGTTTTCCATGTTTCATGTTTAAAGAAGGTTATAGGCGACAAGCTCCCAGTTCAAACAATATTGCCAGAACTTGACGAGGAAGGAAAAATTATATTGGAACCGAAAGCAGTCACAGAAACAAGAACTCGACAGCTACGAAATCGATCAATTTCAGAGTATCTTATCAAGTGGAAGAACTTATCCGCTGAAGATTCCACATGGGAGGATGAGAATTTTATGCAGAAGTATCCAGAACTACTCAAGCGTTGAGGACAACACTTTTTTGAAGGAGAGGGGCATGTTGGGTCCCTATAATACTAGTGATTACCCCATTACTATTGTAGTTATACCCCTTATTTATATTGTTGTGCCCCTATTACCCCCATATTGTTATTTCTGTGCCCCATAGAATCCCTCTATTGTTATTTTTGTGGCTTTATATTATTATTGTTAGGTCGGCTGGATTATATTGTGACTCCTTAGACTCCTATATATAGAAAGGAGGTTTTGTCATTTGTATCATCAAAGAATTGTTCATTTATGTAATGTAAAGGAGGTTGCCCCCTCGAAGAGGCTGAATTCTAAGGCATTGATCTATCTTTTCTATCTTTTCTTGAGATGGTTTCATAACACGAGACCCCCTGGGAGCTAGATCAGAGACTGAAGGGTATGATTTTTGAAGCAAACATGACCTTGATGAATGGGAAACACCACACATGGTTTCTAGCTTCGCTAACGTCGCATTTAAGGACCGCGTTGTCACAACAAAAGCTTTCCACTTAGGCCAATGCCTTGGAGATTGCAATGAGACTGCATGAAACCCCGATACAAGATCCTAACTTGGGGGTCCAACAGATCCACGTGTAGTTGAAAATTTTTTGTCTTGATATGTAGAGCTTGAAACAAGACAGGACAATTCGCCCAGAAGCGCACGAGGAGGTATGGTGCATAAAGTGCAAAGGTCAGGAACATGACAAGGACCATTGTCAAGTCTTCGTGAACTACCTGGTGGGAGGAGGGCCAATGCCATTGAGACTAGAGGCACAAGTAGGATCGAGCGCAGTGCCTGCATTACGGTGCGCCATTTTCCAGATAGGAGGGAAGCATGCTACAAATAATTGCCATCTATTACAGAAGTATACACACACGTCCCAGTAGTTATTCTGTAATTTCTGTAGGTTTGTAGGCCATGATGAGCATACCTGTAGAAGTTATGAACTAATGATGGATCAGAATCCTACCTATAGAGTTTAGACCGAAACGTGAGCCCTCGATCCAAATGCAGGGATGGCGTGCATTGGATTTTAGGGGCGCAGAAGGGGTCAAGGTGGAATGGGGCCAGGAAGGGGTCACGGACAATTGATCTATTATAATTGCGGAGGGCTAGGGCATTATGCCCGCGATTGTACAAATCCAAAGAGGCCATCATGCTTATATTGTACCTAGTTTGATCATGAGATAGAGCACTGTCCCACACTGATAGCAAGGTTGCACGATAAAGGATCATTCCAACCTCCCCCGACTCAGAACCTGCAAATGATGAGGTCTGAGCTGCGTGAGGAGGACCCGAATGTAAACATTGTGCTTCGAAGTGGTATCACGACAGGAGATGATAATGGCAATAAGCCCGAAGAGAGTGCCTGGGTTCACAAGGCTCCAACAAAGGAACTAGAATTTGATTTGGACCATGCTAAGGAGACATTCATGGAAGCTAAGAAGAGCTTCACAGAGGCCTATACTTCAGGTAGTAAAGACAAAGTAGAATCGGGGGTGGACCCATCCATGCTCACTACCTTTCTGAATACATGCATGAAGCTGCTACATGAATAAAAAGTGGTGAAGGGGTTGCAAGAACTCATCTCTAGATGTGCTGGACCAGGAGAACTGCGCGTAGTCTGGAAGCTCGGAAAGCACACAACGCGAACAGGAAGGGAGATGAGATTGACTGTGCAAATTGGAGAATATGAGATGGATCAAGTGATTTTGGATCTAGGATTGGATGCGAATGTCCTGCCAAAGTAGACATGGGAGCGCATGGGTAGGCCTGCATTGCAATGGTCTCCTATTCAATTGGGAATGGAAAAACAACAAAAGATCCTACCTATGGGGATACTACAAGGAATAATGGTGGATATCAAGGTGAGAGCGTGCTTGCAGATTTCAAAGTGATAGAGATTGTTGATGACAACAATCCCTATCCCAAGCTACTAGGAATAGATTGGGCCACTGACATGAATGGAGTGATAAATCTAAAGAGGCACAAGATGATTTTTGAGAAAAATTTACTCCTCGTAGTGGTACCTTTAGATCCTACAGAAGGATCATGCTACACAGAGCTGGTGTGCAACTGCGACAGTTATGATGATCTAGACTGTATCTACAAGATAACCATGTAGGAACAGGATTGGGTGAATGCTACAGTAGATGGCAGGATTTGGTGGGAGCGCAAAAGCTTTTGCACCTCAGATTCGGACGAGGAAATAGAATGATGGAAACATCGGTTACACAAATTAACCACTCTCAAATGTAACATGATGACAAGATCATTATGTTGCTTAGCAACAGAGGTAGGAGATCTGCCTATGTATGATGGGTTGAGTAAAGTGGATGATTTCCTAAAAACATTTGAAAGAGAGGTGTCGGAACACCAACAGTTCAATGCTATGAAATGGGCACTGCACGCAACACCCGCAAGATGGTGGGGTATGCATCAAAGAAATTTTAAGGACTAGTGCGAATGCAAAAGGATGATGCTCATGCGGTTTGGAAAGCCTTAGATGTGGATGAAAGCTAGGAATGATGGACGAAACAACCTGCGCACCCACCTCTCCAGATGGGTACAGGTGTATGGTACGCAACCTGCATGAATGCACAACATCCTCGTGATAGGAAACATGACCAACAAGCAGGAGCGGGCAAGACAATGGTGCGAACGACGAAGTATGATAAGACCAAGTGTGCCAACGATTATCCGCGTGGAAGCCTTTGAAAAAGTGTGCGAAGTACTGAACGCGGTCCACCATGTGAGATGCACTAACTAGGACCTATGCGTACCTGCAGTACTATGGGCTTATAGGACAATGTGTAAGAAATTGACAGGACAAACACCTTTCCGGTTAGTTTACGGTGTGGAAGCTATCATGCCAATGGAGTATATTATACCTAGTCTACGAATAGACATGATCATAGGTATGATGGATTGCAAAGCTTTGGAAGAAAGGCTCGCACAATTGGAAGAACTTGAGGAGGAATGGTTCTT
The DNA here is from genome assembly GCA_031772625.1 of Pinus tabuliformis. Lineage (NCBI taxonomy): Eukaryota > Viridiplantae > Streptophyta > Pinopsida > Pinales > Pinaceae > Pinus > Pinus tabuliformis. The sequence continues at coordinate 877,795,452 of CM062820.1, read as the reverse complement.
GGCTGGTTTTCATCAGTAGGTACAAAAGTAGCGTGAAAAGGCCTAGAACGATCGCCATATTAAGTTGCGCACCTTCAAGGTAAATAATTTAGTGTTGCTGTATGACAGTAAGTTTGAAAAATTCCTGGGAAAGTTCAGAATGCATTGGCTGGGACCATACATAGTTAAGGAGGTCATAGACGAAGGTGCAATACAGTTGGTCAAACTAAATGGATAACCTTTCCCAGGAGAGGTGAATGGAAACTGCTTGAAGGCCTACACAGGTGGGTCGACTATCTGACTAGCCAACAGAAGCACAGTCTTCGAGCTCCAAGGAACCAGACAAAGACAAGGGACTATAAACATATGCAACAAATACTGGTACAGATGTATGGAAATAGTTAAGACACAAAGGTCTCGGAACAATGGATGCAGCATATTCAGCAAGCAGCATCTCAGTGCGTTGTTGACCTCAACACAGTTCGAGAATAGTTGGAGGGACTCTGTGCATAGATCACCGCGCCGACATATTAACTTGAGGGCGAGTCATGATGTTTGTGTTGGGGGCTTGCTGGGCATGGAATCCCCCCCAAGGCATGTTTTGGGGCTCAAAGCCCAAGTTTTGACTCGATATTGTTGTAAAGCTCCGCAAGTTGCAGGCGCGGAAGTATGTTAGAGTCACAGGGTTGTCCACCCTAGTTTTGTAATGTAATGTCAGCCTACCCATGGTTCGCGGACCATGGGAGTGTATAAATGGAGCGAGGCTCTAAGTGTAAAAAGAAATAGGGAATAAGTAGTAGAGAGAAAGATAAAGAGTTTGAGTGACTAAGTGTGTCTTTGGGTCATGGAGTAGAAGAAGGCTTTGTAGCTGAGTGTGCAAAGGCTTAGTAGTCCACAGTTGAGTGCGCAGACCCCTGCAGCTGAGTGCGCAGGGTGGAGTCAAGTCTATAACCAAGGAGGAAATTAATAAAGAGAAGTTTTGTTACCAATTTGTGTATTTGTTCTTGGGTTAATGCATGTCGGATATAAATTGCAAATATACTGTTTATTTACTCCATGCACCTATATGAATGGTTTATATATTGTTAAGTATAACTTAAAGCATGCAAGTAGGCTAAGTTAATCAACTAATAGTGGAATATCAGTAAAGTCTTGGGTAATAATGCAGAAGCGCAACGTTCATCTTTTAGTAGGGCTGTGCGAAGGCAACATCTCAGGCTACGAGGTACAAGAAAGTGCGCGTAGCGACGTGCGCGCATGGTCGAACTGTGGACCACTTGAACTCATCAGACATATCCAGGGTGCAGAAACCTAGTTCTAGCACCCTCCCATACTACTTCAGGTGAGACCTCAGTCTGTGCTCCACGGATTGTTTTTGAAAGGGTTAGTAGTACCGAGATTTGTTTGGCTAACTTAACTCTAATCCTAATTCAGGCCCCAATAAGTCAACAAAACCTTTGGTTGATTGCTATTTTGTTTGGGTCCACCTGCATTCTTTGCTGAGATATTGAATGACCTAGCACAGTCCCTTCAGTCATTAAGAATTCACATTTTTCTGGACTGAGAGATAGATTAATTTCAATGCATTTGTGTAATACTTTTCCTAGGTTAGTCAAGGCTTCTTGGAAATCACAACCATAAGGTGTAAATTCATCCATATAGATTTCCACAACATCATGTACTAATTTAGCAAAAATACTCAAGACTGCTCTCTAGAATGTGGCAGGAGCATTGCATAGGCCAAAAGGAAGGATCCTATAGGCAAAATTACCCCAAGGACATGAATGTGGTATTATCCTAGTCTTCTAGGTAGATTTGGATTTGGTTGTACCCACTAAATCCATCTACGAAGGAAAAAAAATTCTTCCCTTACAGGCCATCTAGCACTTGGTCAATGAAGGGTAGGGGAAAATGATCATTCTTGGTGGCTTTGTTCAACTCCCTATAACCAACAAAAATCCTCCACTTACCATTTTTTTTAGGAACCAACACTAAAAGAGAGACCCATTCATTGTCTGAGATAGGGTAAATAAATCCTGCATCTAGCATTTTTTGCAGTTCTTCTTTGACTATGTCTTTAAGAGCTGGATTCATCCTCTTTTGTGGTTGCCGAACTGGCTTGTAACCTTCTTTGATGTATATGTGGTGAGTACACACTGAGGGGTGTACTCCCTTCATTTCCTTATAACTCCAAGTGAAGGCTTCTAGGTTTTCTCTCAACATGTTGTATAACTCTCCCTCTTCAAGAGCTGACAGAGATGGATTAATTTTCAAAGTTTTCTTTGGGCCGAATTCTATGGTTTTAACACAAAGTGGGTTGGAATTGGCCAAGCATAAGTCAATTGGATGATTGTTCTAGGTTTCCCTTACTTATTCTTCTAATGGTAGTGAACTAGGAGTTGGACTTTAGAGCAGGTGTTCAATTAAGTCATCCTCATCTTGTTGTCCTCCTCCTATGGTTGCTTCCAAAACATAAAGTTGGGTAGAATAAACCTCATCTTCTTCCTCTTCCTCCAACCATAAAGGTAAATCATGCTCTAGGGAAGGTTGAGAAGGAGGGTATAGGACTAACTGTTTGGACATATGCCCATTCTTGATGGTCATAATCCCAACTCTGTAGCTATTATAAGCACCAGCTGTGGCCAACCATGGCCTCCCAAGGATTAGGGTAACCAGTAAGCTTAGTCTTAGGCTGGAGAACTAGGAAATTTTCAGGGTATTCCTAGGAATCAATGGACACCATCACATCCTCCACAATTCCCTCAATGGTGACTGTGGAATGGTCTACAAGTTGCATAACTGTTGTGGTATTTCTCAAAGATCCTTTGACATTGAGCTTGAGCATGGTGTCCTTGGTCATCACATTAATGGCAGCCCCAAGATCAATTAGAGTGTGTGGGACAATAGTGCCATTGATGTGCACATCTACTATAGGGTTTCCAGGGTCCAAATATTTTGGACATATTACTTGCCCCAACATTAAGTTAGACAACTACCCAATGACATTAATGGTAGGGGAATCCCTTTTTCTTCTTCTTGGATGCTTGAAGCACTTCTCCTTCATCAATTTATTGTAAATGGGAACATCTCTGATTGCCTGGAGAAGGGGGATCTTTACACATAGATTTTTCAATTCTCCTAGAAGTTCAGTTTCTTCTGGGGTAGGCTGGAGTGGTTGGGTTAATCTCTCAGGAAAGGGTGGATTTAATTTAAGGTTTCTTTCCTCTCTTTCTTCCTCAACCTCCCTATGTGGAGAGGGAGGTTGTTTTTCTAGGATAATCCTCCCAGATCTTAGGTTGATCTCCTGGATTTCTACAACATAAGTTGGGTATGATATCTCTACGTTGTATGCTTGTTAAGAATGCCTATTGTTTGGGTTTCGATTTGGCTGGGGAGGCATCTGGGGTCGTTTAGGTGTAGCAGAGTGCAGGAGTTGTGGTTGGGTAGGTGGTGGAGGAAATAGGGCTGAAATATTGTTGAATTGGGGCCTCCACCCCTGGGGTGGGGTATTCCACTGATGTTGTGGCTGAACATAAGGTTGAAATGATTGGTTGGCTGGCTGGGATTGATACTGATATGCATAGGACCAAGGAGGGGGTGTAGACTAGGAAGGATGAGCAGGGGTTCCCCAAGAAAGTATAGCTGTGGTTTGTTTGGGGTTGTAATATGCATGGGATGACCCTTGCATACCCTGCTGATATGGTCTAGGCCCAGGAGGTCTCCTTTGGTTGATGTAGCAAAGCTGATCATTCACCCCTTTAGCTCCTTGATATACAACTTTGAGTCCAGGTAAAGAAGGGCACTTGTCCGTGGAGTGGTTTTCTTCACAGACTGAGCAAATCTTAATACAGTTCAATGGAAATTTGTTCCTAGGATGTCTCCTAGTGCATCTAGGACAAAAGATGAACAAGGCTCTATCTGCTTCCTATTGCTTCCTTTTGATGTTCATGGTGTCCAATTCTAAGGAAAGGGTTTGCAACATATCACTTTTGAAATCTTCCAGCATATTTCCAATTTCACCCTTGATGGATAAGTTGGAGGATGATGCATTGGCCATAAGTTGACTACCCCTACCCTTTTTCATGGCTTCCCTATAATGGTTTCTAAAGATAGTCTTAATATCCTCATAGGGTAATTGGTAGACATCTCCTCTTGCTATCATATGTAAGGTATCCAGGAGATCCTCCCTTAATCCTTTAAGCAGGACCAGCTTTAGTGACTCAGGGTCAAGTGTGCACCTGGCCCTTTTATAACTGAAATGGAATCTTTCTTCATAGTCTTCTAAGGATTCATCCTAGCCTATGGTCATCTTGAAAATCTCTTCTTTAGTATCCTTTGACCTGCAGTAGTCCCTATATTTGTTGTTGAAATTTTGCTGCATCTGAGCCCAAGTTGTGATGCTATCTCCAGGTAAACCCATGAACTAGCGCAATGCTGCATCCCTGAGGGTAGATGGAAACAATTTTAACTTTTTCTCATCATTTGTATAGTCATAGGTTTGGCATATAACAACAAACTCAAATAGGAAAGTTTCAGGGTCATCTGTGGTCAGGCCATGGAAATGACGTAGAGCAGAGGGGCTTATATTCTTCATCTTAGTGTCCCCATTGGTTTCCCTGATGGGGAAGGCACTCTCAATTCTCTCTATATCTCCCTTGTCATTTTGGTTTCTAGCTATTGGTTCAGTAGGAATGGGTTCTTCCTCTTCTTCCCTTGTAGGTTCTTCAAATATGTAAGGTTTCTCACTTAAAGGTTCTTCCACTTCACAGTCACTGATGAAGAGAGAAGGTTAACTGTTGGATGCAATGGGGGTATTTGTCAAGAATTTCCCTAAATTGTCCCTATTCCTATGAGGCATGAAAGGAAATTTTTTTTGGTTGGCTTTTGTAATATTTTCTTTAAATCTAGAAAGTACTTGCAGAATGGAAAGGAAAGTAGCTAATGACAAATGAAATAAAGGAAGCTACTAGATTAATTTTGCAGAAATAAACTAATGGAAGTAAATTGAAGACTAGAAGTAGAAGAAAAGAAAGTTGGAGACTAGAAAATAGAAGAAAGAAGTAATTACTTCTACTTAGACGCCTCCCTGGCAACGACGCCAAAAAGTGACGAGCCTAGGTATTGCAACAAGAATGCTGCAACTCCCAGGGCTACTAGCTTTACTTATCAACCCAGGGTTCATACAAACTTGGAGGTGACAGTGCTATATGCACAAGTAGAAGTGAAGGTCCTGCATATTGTCACTGTTTATCTGGCAAGAGACCCCAGGGGTTCCAAGCCAGACTTCTATAGGGTCAAAAGAAGCTTAATTCTTTGATGGAAGAAGAGCACACCTATTCCAAGAGAGAGCTACTCTACTACAGTAATGAAGAAAACAACATGAAATGCTAAACTCACACCATAACCTAACTAACCAATTAAACAACTATGCTAAGTAGAATTGCTAAAAAAATCACTAAGCTAAGGCTGCTATCTAAGTTGTAGAAGTAAAAAACATTAAACTAGACTAAGGTGTAAGCAAAGAAACTTAGACTAAATCAGGTTTCAAGCAGAAGAGCAATCGGGGTCGAAATCAATGAAAGGAGGATGGAAGGATGAAATAACGCATAGGGACCATTGGATCGATCAATGAACAGAAGATGGATGGTGGAGATCTTATTGCGGGGCTTAAGCGAATAAATGGATGAATGGGGTTAATGAACAAGATGAACGACAAAGATCGTATCATGAGGAATTAAGTGAATGGGTGGACGAACAAGGTAACAAAGCAGATGAATGACAGAGATCATATCATGAGGGCTTAAATGAGTGGATGGACGAACAAGGTTAACAAGAGATGAATGGTCGAGATCTAATCATGGAGATTAAGTCAAGAGATGGAAGGACGAGGTTAACACAACGATGAATGGCTGAGATATTATCGCGCAGATGAAGTCAAGAGATGGACGACAGAGATTGTATCACGGGAAATAGAAACGTGCGGAAATGATGGAGCAGGTTTCTAAGGTGGTAAGTAGTTTCTCGTGCGCCCTCAAGGCAGTAAGCAAAATTATGAAATTTCACGTGATTAGCCTTACTGCACAACACGTAGCATGAGAAAACCACTTTTCTTGTGTGCTCTCAGGCGGATAACAATCATGCAATAATCCACGCGAGATTGCATGATAGCTGTTGGATCAGACGGGGCTGATCAACGGTGGATATCATCCAAGTTAGTTGGCGATCAAGTGAAGCGATAGCCGTTGGATGAGGAGAGGCAGATCGATAGTGGGGGTTTAAGGTGCATAAAGTGATCAGGTGACGCGATAGCCATCAAATAAAGAGACAGATTGACGATGGAGATTAAAGTTCATAAAGCAAGTGGTGGACTTCACACGAGGTGACAGTTGAATAAAACTAATGAATCGGATGGTGGTTGTGAAGGTTTGTTGTGGATATGACGGTGAAGAAGCGATGCATGAAGAACGTGCTAAAGGAGTTTTTAAAATGAAAATGATAGAAAAACTAGTGTGGGTGAAAAAATAACTGCATCAAACAATGAACTCCATATCTCATGCGAAAACTAGAAACCTATGTTTTTGGGGTTGCTGAAGGGTCTCTTCCGTAAGTCATGGTCCCAGAGGGAGGAGATGAGGCTGAGACACCTGTGCACAACCTTATTGTGATCTTTTTCTCCTAACTAACCTGTGAACTGAAAGAAGGCATAAATTGAAGTAAACTACAACAAATGTAGCTACTGAAGCAAATGAATAGGAAAACCATGAATAATCTATGCTATATTGCTATAATGAAAGTTAACTACTTAAGCAAATAAATAGTGAAAACCATAAGGCTACTTAAGCAAATGAATAGAAAACCATGAAACTACTTAAGCAAATAAACAAAACAAAGCTCTATGCTAGCATACATGTACAATAAAGAGGAGCTTTAGCTGCTTGGGTCGGGCCCACCTAGATCTTCAGCCCTCGGAGTTAACTCAGAGTTGGGTTAAAACAAAACTCATTCTCATTATGAAAACCATGGATTACAGAACGACTTGTCACAAGTCTTGCAGCTCAGAAATGAAATAGAGTTTTTATAATAGAAGTCTAAATCCTACTGAGGTCCTAAGCCTATCTATTTATACCTCTAAAGTCTCCAACGACTTCCTTCCCATTAGGGAGGCTAGGCTCCCCACTCAAAATAAACTGGTTTCTGTCACTTTCACTTGCTCGATTGTCTTCTAGTCTTCAAAATGATGATTGTTTGCACTCCGAGCTGATGGAGGAATCACTAGTACAAAATGGCTATTTAGTTACTAAAAAAAAGACTAAAATTTGAATATAAACGACCATTTTTCAGTCGGTTACCAGTAGTAGCTAATTTACAGTATCTTATAATGCGACCAACTTTTAGTCATTTTTAGCTTAGTCATTAATTGGTTGTCTCAATTTTATCGTCTAGTAGTATATTTATTCATAAATTTAGTCATTAACTCAGTCATCGATTTAGTCATTAATTGTCACAATTAATGACCAAATATACAACAAAATATACTACTATATGATCACTGTAGAAAACAGATTAATGACCAAAAAAATATGACCAAAATGTTGGTCATGTTATAAGATACTGTAAATTAGCTACTAATAGTCATATATATGCAAAATTTAGTCATCGCTTAAAACCAATTAATGACCAAAGAAATATGACTAAATTTTGGTCGTGTTATAAGATACTGTAAATTAGCTACTAGTAGTCGTATATATGCAAAATGTAGTCGTAATTTGTAATCACAAATTTATCAATTGCAGTAGTCATTTATCTTTTCTTGGTAGTTTCATATTCATTATATAAACAACTAATTTAGTAGTTTATATTCATTTCATTTACTTTCATTAATAACCATTATAAATGACTAATTTAGTGATATATTCATTTTACTTGTATTCATCATTAATTAGTATAAACTATTAATTTAGTAGTTTTAGATTAATTTTGTGTTCATTATTAATCAACATAAATTAATTAGTATGACTTTGTGACTAAATAAAAAAAAATCATACAATGTGCATGTTCATCTAATATGAAAACGCAAAGTTGCATATGTTAATTACAATACTAAACAATACCAACTACAACTATAAATAATTTCAACCACAAAAATATATTATATGAAATGTCAAGTATTACAATATGAGTTTCCAACTTAATATTGGTTGGACTACAATTTACACATGAAATATTGTTTCATCATTTCAAAACATTATCATTGTGTTGCCAAGGAAATATTGCACGTGAATTCACCAACTATGAAGAATTGACCATTAGTCTCTATGTGCACACCTTATGTGGGATATTGTCTCTAAGGATATCACTAGACTGATTCTCTTCTCTCTCTCTTTTTTCATTTGTCGCTCCAGCATTATTGTTCTCCTCTTTCTTCAATTCTTGCTTCTTAACATCAATACTAAGTTCCTTTTCTGAAAGCAAAAGAATATACAATACAGAGTATAAGACATGAAAGACAATGAACACTGGAATATAACCTAAACTAGACTATAAAATAGGTATACAACATATACCTCAACATCAACAATGTCACATCCATTTTCTCCCATCAAACCAAGAAACCTGAAAAAGTTTTCTTCACTTGGGCGATAATGGCCATTATGTGGTTAGATGACCTATATAAACATAGAAAATAAAACATTACCATAGAAAATAACACCTAAGTAACTTAGTATTCAACCTTCAGGGAAAGCTTAGGCACATTCATGTCAACTGTGTTACATGCTAAAAATATAATAATCTGAGGTGTGATGTCTAATCCTTGTTTTGTTTGCAACAACATTTCATTATCTAACACATGAACTTGGTCAAGTATATAAACAACATGTGCTCAAATAACAACATGAAATTAAACTTTTCTAATAGCCATGAAAACATGTTAACACAAAACAGCTAAAAAGATTTCAATCAATGAAGTGTAATACTAATTTCATCTTCAAACTTTAGTTGTTGTTTGAATGAACATGATAAAAAACAAAACAAAATAAAAAGAAACATTCAAAATACAATCAAACAATAAAGAGAGGATATCATGCAATGGACATTACAATTATAAAAAAAATTGTTTACCTGTCCATCGATGTCTTGTTGGGAATTTCTAAAACATTTGCTTGCCCAAAATAACCATGAGGTGAAAGAATCACAACATTAAAAACCATAGGAATCCCTACTAGAAACTCAAACAAGTTTTCTTTAGTTGGGAGATAGTGGCCACCATCTGGCTAGATGACTTGTATAAAGAAAGTAAATAAAACATCACTATAGAAAAGAACACCTTAGGAACTTAGTATTCAACCTTCAGGAAAAAACTTAGGCATAATCATGCAAACTAAGTTCCATGTTTTAAGAGCCAAGTGGTGAATTAGCATACCATATTTCCAACCCTCCATTTTTTATTGCACCAAACCTACTAACATCTAATACAAAAAAAAGAATTATAGTGGATCAAGAAAGTTTCTACAAGAAACTTCTTAAGAATCACCTTCTCCACTCTCCACTCAAGAGGAAAATTCAATGCCCGGTAAAGATGAAGATCCCCTTTCTGGCTAATCTCAAGAATCATGTATATCTGCATATACAAAACAATAGTCTAAGAGGAACATGTGCATAAAAAATATCTATAAAATTGAAATAGATGACAAACAATGACATAATGAGAAAAAGGAATGAAAATTGAGAAACCTAATTTATTTTCATAAGGAAAAATTCAAGTAGAAATCATAAACAAATCTCAATATTTACACAAGAAAAATGTCACCCTTATTACCATTTTGTTCATACTAGTGCTCCTAAACATCATCAAAAGTGTTGTTATTTTAAAGTGTACCCTCAAGAGGATGATAAAGGGAGCAATGCACATGATTTCAAACTAACAAATTTAAAACAAGAAAAAAAATAATGTTGATCTTTCTAGGTTCCAGAAACATTCTTTAAATATTAACAACCTTCTTTACAAAGAAAAGATGCATTAACCAAAAGCCCAAGGAATGGATTTGTTCTTTCATAGCACCACAATTTTCTACTATAAAAGTTTACTAATTAATCCTAATGTCGCTCAAAATTTTCACAAAACCATTTACTAAAGAAATTGTCTCATTTATATTTGACAAGATGAAGTTTGAAAAGTGAAAATTGATTTTGATTTGGAGTTGGTGAGACTCAGAGCTTGAACATAATTTTGTGCTTATTACACACCCATGTTCTCATCATGGTTTATGAGGTTCACACTAAACACTTTGATAACTTTATGTTGCAATCACCATTTGCCATGATTATAATGGGGAGGGTGAATGGTAAAACCCCATTCGTTGACATATACGTACCTTGAGGAGAGTACATGTCCTACCCATTTAGGTATTGGCTCATTGAGCATGTAAATATCAATAACATAGAAGAGTGAATGCAGGAAATGGTTGTAAGAAATGCATGTATCAATAAGAATCTTATACTTAAAGTGAGATAATAATTGTATAGAAGTTACCTAGATTTCAAGAAGTCAACTTTTAGTTCTAATTAAACAAGAACCCCAATGAAACATCCTTCACTTCGAAACATATGTTTACAAAATCACATTAATAAGATATATATTTACTCACCTACCTATCATAGTGAAAAACATAAGGATAAGAAAGATGAAACTCTTCATCTAAACTAATGCCTAAATGTTTCCAGGTGGTTCTTGATTAATGTTTTTTTCCACACCAATGTCTCCTGACATTGTGATATAATTCTTTGTCTCAAGGAATAGGTACAGAAAATCTCCCTATACATCAACACCATGTGAATCAGTTTTATGTTGAACAAGCTAACTACCATCTTAAGTAATTTCATTGAAAAAATTCAATCTTGAGCTAACTATCTAGAAACCATATAACAACTTGTAGTTTTAGTATTCTACCACAACTGGCCAAACAGAAAAATAGAAAATCATCGAAACATGGTACGCTATTATGACCCAATCCACTAACTTCAAGAAATATAAATAATATATAATTGAAACATTTTCACAAAGCATCAAAGTTTGATCCTACATACCGTATTGAGTTGTGCTTCCATTTATTGAAGGTCTTATGTGAAAATGTAAAACCCAAAAAGTAAGATGACATTTATAATAGCATTGGAGATACAATTTTCATATCCTTTATAAATTTGGAAAAATGAATGCATGTGAACAATGGGACAAACAAACAACTTAAATGGGAAAGCATAGAAACATGGTCCACCACTGTCCCAATCCATCAAACTCCAAGAAATAGAAAGAATAAATAATTGATTCATTTTCACAAAGCCTCAAAGTTTGATCCTACATATTTTATTGATGTGTGCTTCCATTTATTGAAGGTCTTATGTGAAAATGGAAAACTCATAAGATAAGATGGAAGTTTTAATAGAACCCGAGATACAATTCCATATCCCTTTTATTATACTTTATAAATTTGAAAAAATGAATGGATGGAAAATAAAGGGGTAAGGAAGATGCGAGGTAAACTAGTAACTAGAGAAATTTTGGATGGTCAACCCAAGGAGAAAATCAAGGGAGGAAAGTAAAATGATGTCAACTTTCAAATGATAAGTGGGAAAAAGGGGCAAATCTCTGTTTTTTGAATAAATTAATACATTGCATACAAAATCCTACAACTTATGAACAACTTGGGCTATTTTGCATGGTGTTTCAGGGATGGGGGTGAGGGGAAGGGTTTCAAGGATGGCTAGGAGTTAACCCCAAATTTCAATTGGACAACCAAAAATATTTTTAAAAGATAAAATTTTAAAGAAATATAAAATTTAAAAACAAATATTCTAGAACATAGTGCTATAATATAAGTCAATAAAAGTAACTACCATAGATAATAGATCTAATGTAACTCAAAAAAAGTAACAAGTCTTAGATAATAGATCTTAAATATCTTGTCTACATGGATGTTATAACTCTCCCAAAAGAAAGAGTTGATATAGGATACACAAACCTACCAAACATGGGAGTCAAAACTGTGAAGGCAATTAGTCCTCATTACAAAAACATACTACATAGTATTCACGCATGCAATGCATAGATAACCTTTGTCCCGGTTTGAATGTAGAACCACTTGGTGAATATTTTTATTTGAGAATTGGAACCAAATGGGCATTATTTTTTATAGTGGGTATTTAAATGTCCTCAAAACCATCCCAACAAATCTCCCAAAACTCCTTGTTTTTGGTAAGAACCATCTAGAGGATCTGGGATAAGTCCCCAAAACCATCATAAGATGTCTCCCAAACATCCCATTTTATGGAAAGAAACATTTAGAAAATGTGGGAGAGGATCACACATCCTCAGAGATGTCTCATTCAAAATAGGGAAATTCCCCTTGCAAACCCCAAGGGCTGTTATAGACATTTTTGTGCCTTACAGCATAGAGCATGAAATGTCAATAATCTGAGGGATCCAAAGTCCCTAAACATGTTGTTCTTACCCTTAGAGGAACAAGGTCAGCAAACCACAGCACTGCAAATCAGTTCTCCACTGAAAAACACTCAAAAACAAGTCAATTTTGGATCAAAGCAGCTGCTCCACTAAGCATCTGCACTGAATGACAAAAGCTCCATGGTGTACCTGCGCTGCATAGCAAGTGCAACAAAGGCTACCTGCACTGGGCGTACTTTGACATGTGGAGGAATCTTTTCTCAATGTGCCAGTGCCCAGGAAGCTTCCAAAATGACACTTGGATCAGAAGATTCGCCTAATGATGAGTAAAGAGGTTCTAAAACTCCAAGTAGAAGGTAGAAACTCCGAGTGGACTCAAGGACTGAAGAACAACTGGAGTTGAAGAGGACAACAAGTCACACATCAAGCTGACTTATCTTCACTCCAAAACTCTATATAAGGATCTCATCCCATGGGATCTGCAGGCCGGAATTTTGTGCAAAGAATTGTTGTTGGTTTACAGTTGTGAGTATTGGGTGATTACTTGAGGGAGGTGAAGAGGAGATTTCTTTTCGTCGGGAAGGTGATGCTGGATTGGACCTCTCACGGTTGTATCACCGCCTGAACCTTACTTCCTTATATTAATAAAGCATTTGAGGTTCTTCTATTCGCATGTGTTTCAATGGTGTATTGTCTTACTTGCGTATTTGATTTATGCTAATCCTTGAATCAATTATGAATGCATGCTTCTTGTAGTTTCCTTTTCTTGTCATGTTCGCAGGATCTCGTGTAGCTGGGCCCGTGAGAAGACTTGGAGCTGGGAGCAAGCGGCAAATAGAGGAGATTGGATCGACCATTTGCGCAAGACATCGGTAAGTGGATCTCTTCCTTTCATCTCTTGCATGTCATAAAGAAGTAACTTTAGATAGCTTTGCTTCAGCTGTTTCTAAGGAACTATCACCCTTAGAGTGGGATAGGGTCATTCCGTGTTGGATACTTTTCCCCACAACAGACTGGCGACTCCGCTGGGGACCGTGTCTTGTTGGTAGCTTGTGTTTCTTTCTATTCATTTCCTAAACGAAGGGAGTACCGAATCGAACTGCATTCGAATCCTTCGAATGCAAAGTAGAGGGCAGCTACTCTAGCTCAGTGCTGGGCATGTTTATGATTTGAAGAGCTGATCCACAAGGACTCTTTTTAGCTCTTTGTGATAGTGTTCATCTTCCTTAATCATCCTCTAGTGTATACTTGGCTGATAGCCTCTGATTTGGCCAAAAACCATTGATTTTTGAGCAAACTGTGACCCGGAATCTGAGAGAGACGAGAGTTGTCTCTTCAGTGCAGCTGCAGCAAAGGCTACCTGCGCTGCAACGCAGGTCCCGAAGGGGCTACCTGCGCTGCATGTAAGATTGACAGTGCAGTACCTGCGCTGATCCAGTTTTGCCTTGTGCAACTGGGGTTCCCCACTATCTGTTGCCCAGTTTTCAATATTGTTTTTGCAGCCTGTTGTCAACCTGTATACCCAGCTGAAACTACCTTTCTTTGCCTTCATTCCGCCTCAGTTGTATGAAGAAACCGTGATTGTTCTTATTGTATTTCTTGCTTTCATTCACAGTTTCCCGTAGCGAAAGTGAACTAGTCTTGCTGTGACCTCTTGGATCTAGACCTGTGATAAAGTGTCGTTGTGATTCTAAGAGCTAGTTTATTGCTGTTCATAGCTGCTTGAGCATTTGCTTTCGTTATATGGTTCGAATTTCAGTATTTCTTGTGTTGAAACGAGTGAATCTCAAGGTGTTCTTTTGATTATTGGACAAAAACTTGTTTGCTTTCGCTTGAAATTGAATTCGAAATTATACAACAGCTTTCTTTTTGTAATACATCAACATTAAGGAAGAAGAAAAGAAATACTTGCATTGTGCATGTGCATTTTGACAGTTTGCATGTCGATTTAGGAAAGTGCATCAGTGTGTGCTCTATGATCTGTTTGAAAAGATGATGTCTTTATTTTCCTTCAGTAGTTAAGATTTTCATAAGTTGAAAGAATTGAAAAAGCTTGCTTATCATTCTTAGACTGCATTTAGGAGTTGTATCATACATCACGTGGTGATCCATAAAGGCAAACTGCTAAGCAAGATCAACCTAAAACGAACTGAATTTACCTAACAATGCTTTGAAACATAACGAAACACAGTAGAGGTCTAGGTAGAGACGTGAACCGGCGTCGTTAAACATAGTGACTGTCGATCTCTACGAAGGTGGGTGATTCCTCCTGAGGGACGATAGCACTAATACGGATTTGTGCTCCCGCGTACCGTCGCGTATATTGGGAGAACCCTATAGGAACAAAGCCTTTATCCATAGGAAGCCGTGTCGGCCGCCCTACTGATCGCGATGCAGTGAACACAGCATTCACGAAGATCGACCACTCGTACCGTAAAACGTATTCTGTGGTTTCGCGAAAGGTTTGGCACACCCTTGCCTAGAACTCCAGAGTAGTTTCTTTTGGCCTTTTTCAAACTCTATAACTGAAAAAGTCCATCCGAGCATTTGTCACTTCGGGCTCGTTAATACATCGAAGGAGACTAGAGTCATCTTTAGCTTTTTCTCGACTCTTAAAACGTGAAAAAGCAAGTTGTGTCTTAAAAAGCGTCTAAAATTAATTCAATTCGAAAACACATTTTACCCTGTGCATTGTTGGTTGATCAAGTAATCCGCAACCGTGGAAGAAAGTCAATCGATGAACCGTCGTTCGCGGAGGCGTACGAGTCAACCGTCTTTGTCTCCGGAATCGAAAACAACCTGGGCAAAGCGATCTCGTTCAACTGGTTCCAAATCTCCTGTCAAAGTTAGAACAAGTGTTCCGACGACATCTGAGGTTCCGGTTACTCCAAACATTTCTGGAAACCCTGCCCCTATTGAAGAAGTTCAACAGCCCCAGAAGGACAGTAACACTGATCCTAGTCTGAGAGCAAATACTTGTGTTACTGAATCGGTTCCATCAGTGATCGGTTCAGAGAGTCTTGCTCCTCAAACAACTGTCGCTGTCGAAACAACCCCTTCTTCGGCACCAGAAATATTCTACGGACCTGACGGTCTTCCTCTTCCACCCGGTCTGATCGCAATAGAAGAAATTGTAGAAGATCCGCAAGCAACTACTCCAACACATTTTGGAGCAGGGATCACTCTACTTCCTACTGCATCAGAAGCTAGCCTATCACCCAGAGAAGTTCCTGAAGAATCACTAGGCAATCTACTGGATAGACTCAAAATGTCTGAACAACCGTCAACATCTAGGACTGTGCCAAATGACACAGCGACAACAGAACTCCCTGCAGTCATTCCGACAATGTTCGCCGGCATACCATCTGTCCCTAACTCTCAACAGCTGGAGGGGGTCCCTTCGGGGGCCATGACGACAGTATGGTCTGTTCCTGTTTGTTCTCCCGGGATAATACCCGGTAACTCCTATGTTGGAACTCAACAAATTGATCCTTTCGGAAATCAGTTTGGGCAATCCGGTCCTCGAGGTGTAATAAATCCTCTCGGTTCCGGACCACCACCGTATGGGGGGCAATATGCCTTTTTGTTACCCCCTCCGGGAGGTTACCCATACGGGAGTTCACAACCATATTCAGGTTATACTGGAATAACTACAAGTGGTTGGATACCTATGCTACCCCAGCAACCAAGAGTTGTGTATTCTATGCAACAACAAATGCCTGTGACGAACATCCCGACGACACCAGCAATTGTGACTGTGTCGCAAGTTCAAACAATGCCTGTTGCATGTCAACCTCAGTTTTCTCAGGTTGTAATGCAACAACCCTTTGACCCTGCGACTCAACCACAATCGCCAACTGGCGGGGCGACACAAGCACAAACGGGTACCATTACCCCTCATCTTGGTCCAGTGGTTAGTATAGCACAACAACCCATGGCATCACAACCATGGTTGGTGCAGTATCAACAACCGCAATTCCAGCAAGTGTACCAAGGTACCGAGCAGCAGATTTTTGCGAACAATGGACAACCGTACTTACAATACGGTCAAAACCAACCACTCTATAGTGGAGTAGTCCATCAACCGTATCAATCATATCAGCATCAATTACATTATGCCGGTATGCAAAGACCAACTGCTCAGGCGATTCCATCGTATCCTGGGTACGCTTCACCTAATCTGAGTCAACAGCTGCCATTCGTGGCAACTCTAGAGTTACCCGATTTACATCGGTTGACAAACGATCCGATTGCCTACGCCCCTTGGTGGCCAGCGATTCCTCACAAACTTCCCTCGGACATTCCTAAATTCAATGGAAATCCAGGTGAAGACCCGTCGAATCACGTCATGACCTTTCATCTGTGGTGTTCATCGAACACTCTGAACGATGATTCGATAAGACTTCGCCTCTTCCAGAGGACATTGACAGGTCCGGCGGCTAAATGGTATATAGAATTGCCGAGAGCCTCTTTCGACAATTTCAGCTCCTTAGCCACGACTTTCTTAACCCATTTTCAATTACCAATTAGGTATGAAACAGGAACCGAGATACTGACCAACTTCAAACAAACGACAGCTACTCACATATCTGATCATATACATGAGTGGCGTCGCCGTCGTAGGATGGTGAAAACATACGTTCCTGATCAGCTATTAGCTGAATGGTTTATAAAGTCATTACTTCCGGCTATAACGGAAGATGTGGCCAAGGGGGGAGTCGTAACAGAGGAGCAAGTCATCGCTCGTGCTCAATATTTAGACTTAGTATATACTCAGTCTGGCACGCTCTACGACAAAATACCTGACGCCCCTAGACCTGAATTTTCAATTCCTCCCCCTCCTAAATCGAATATTGACTCTCATGCCGGAGATGGCGTGATTGGCACTGCAAGCGCGAAGTCGAAAAAGGCTTCACCTCAGAAAGCCCGTAAGACTTCAGATCGAAATGCCCATGAAGAGATTCTTGCTTCGGAAGTAAATGCCATATCAGCAGATAAAGGCAAAGAAACCAATCAACCAGGAAGCAAGAAGAAGCAAAACAAAGGGAAGAAGAAGCAACAGGATGATCCGTCACCTGAAAAAACTTCTTCGAACTCTCCTGAGAAAGGGAAAAAGAAATGGCCCTGTATGATATGTGACGAAGATCACAAGACATCAGAGTCCATACAAAGCTGAGCTCAAGAGATTCTTTAAAAGTCCAAAGAACCCAGCTGTGTTGACAGATCCATTTCCCAATCCAGGTCAAAATATGGTTGATAGTGGAAATGCTTCCCCGTCGCAAGTGCTGATGTTATCGATCTCCAAGCAGCAAAATGATGCTTTGATTTCGACAAGGAACAAAGATTATGGGAATCCGCAACTGTCAAACGAAAAAGGTAAAGATCAACCTAGTAGTTCGACAACAACTTCGACAGAAGTTGTCCCACCCATAATGCCAGAATTAACGATAAAACCACCTAAGGGTGTAGTACACAAGTCGACTTTTAATCCTCGTGCCAGAGCGGCGCAGCATTATAACATAGTAGAAGATTTGGCTCAATCGCCATCCGCTATGTCGACTCTAGAAGTACTACAAAATTGTCCATCCCAAAGGCAGGCATTGTTATCGGCAATAGGGGGGGTTGATCCTAAGGATTCCAATCTTGTGTCCTTTGATCAC
Source organism: Pinus tabuliformis (assembly GCA_031772625.1). Classification (NCBI taxonomy): domain Eukaryota; kingdom Viridiplantae; phylum Streptophyta; class Pinopsida; order Pinales; family Pinaceae; genus Pinus; species Pinus tabuliformis. Next base: position 877,777,356 of record CM062820.1, on the reverse strand, counting down.
AAAGGGTATGACCCTCAGTTACCAGCTCAACTAGCTTTCCTTATTCAAGTGAAGGCCCTCAACAAAACTGTTCACAGAACAATTATTGACGAGGGGGCATCGACATGTATTATGTCGATGAGCTGCTGGAAAACGCTAGGGTCACCAACCTTGTCGAGATCTTCGACAACACTAAAGGCTTTCGACGGTAGGACATATACCCCTTACGGTATCCTAAGTAACTTGAAAGTTGAACTAGGTGGAAAAACAGTAGAGATTGATGTTGAAGTCATAGATGGAAATCTGGATTACAACATCCTACTGGGAAGACCATGGATTTATGCCATGGCAGCTGTCGTGTCGACTTATTTTAGGAAGATCGCATTCCCGTTTGAAGGAGGGATTACGGTCGTCGACCAACAGAACTTCCTCCTTAATGGTTCACAAGTTACGGGAAGCATTCCCATGATCCATGAAAGCGACCATTCAATTCAAGATATAGGAGTAGGCCTGTTGAAAGACCCCACGATGATGGGGACTTTCTCGCTACCAAATCATATGTACATAGGAAATGTACCATTGGTGGCTACCTGCAACATGATATCTTCCACGAAGGTCGCAAAAGACAAAGTCATCATGGATCGGGCAATGGTCTTGCACCCGAGCCCAATCGAAATATTGTAGCAATCAATGTTTCAGGCATGGGAGGCGAGCCCAAATCAATGCTCGTCAAGCGTTTGGGTAGATAGGTCAGGAGAATGTGGTACCCCTTTGGATCCTTGGTCACGAGTGCATGCAAGTGACGAAGGAATCCTGCAATCAATGTGGATTGAGGGGGCACCATGGGATGATAACCACCATCGTTCCCTTCCTAAGGAAGATACTCAAGGCGACCTGTATCACCCTTCAGTATTTGAATTCCTAACGAATACTGTAAATACGGTGGACTCCGAGAGAAACCTATCCAATATAGAAGAAACTATAGCCATAAATATCTCGACCAAAACAGACATTGTAGAGAATATTTATGTCGGCAAAGGTTGTTCCCCTTCAGAACAAGAAATATATAAAGCTCTTTTCCGCGAATTTAGAGATGTCTTTGCTTGGTCATATGATGAAATGCCAGGCATTGACTCGAGTATCGTTGAACATGAAATTAAGATGTATCCTGATGTCAAACCAGTAAGACAACGGCTTCGGCAGGTACACCCCAAGAAGGCCGCTGCCATTAAAGCGGAAGTTGAGAAACTTCTCCATGCTGGTTTCATCTACCCGGTTCCTCTAACCGATTGGGTATCGAATATTGTCCCTGTTATGAAAAAACAAGGAACAATACGAGTGTGCGTCGATTATAGGGATGTAAATCAAGCCTGTCCAAAGGACAACTACCCTACACCCTTCATCGACCAGATAATTGATGAATGCGCCGGATGTGAAATCTTTTCGTTTATGGACGGATTTTCCGGGTATAATCAAATTAATATCCGCCCACAGGACCAGTCAAAGACTGCATTTATTTGTCCGTGGGGCACATTCGCTTATCGAAAATTACCCTTTGGTTTAAAGAACGCAGGGGCGACGTTTCAGAGAGCAATGAATTATGCTTTCCATGACATCAAGAACATCGTTCAACCTTATCTCGACGATCTTCCGGCTCATTCGCAAAAGCGGACTGATCATCCGCAACATTTAAGAGCGATATTTCTACGTTGCCGACACTACAAGATAAGACTCAATCCGCACAAATGTGTGTTTTGCGTCGGTTCTGGTCGTTTACTTGGCTTTATAGTCTCCAAGGATGGGATTCGTCTCGACCCTTGCAAGGTGCAGGCAATCATTAATTTGCCTCCACCTTCGAACTTGCTTCAGATTCAGAAACTCCAAGGGAAAGCAAACTTTCTGAGGAGGTTCATTCCGAATTACGCAGAACTTGCTAAAGGTTATACCCGTCTCTTGAAAAAGGATGTACCTTTCGTCTGGGACCAGGTTGCGCAAGCTTCCTTTGATGCTCTGAAAGAAGCGCTAGTCAAAGCATCATTAATGTACGCCCCGGACTATCAAAGAGACTTTAACCTGTATCTGGCTGCAGCAGATACGACCATTGCAATGGTTTTAGTTCAAGAAGTCGACGGAATTGAACACCCTATATATTATTTAAGTAAAAACTTAAATGATACAGAAAGTAAATATTCTCATGTTGAAAAGCTAGCACTTGCTGCTGTTCAAGCGATACAAAGATTTCGGCATTATGTCCTCTTCAGGAAGACCACCGTATTGTCAGATTGCAACCCCATGACTTATATACTGTCGCGACAGTTGCTTGGGGGAAATATTCAAAGTGGATAGCTATCCTTCAAGAGTTTGATCTGGAATTTGTGAAATCCAAATCAAAGAAAGCTTTAGTTTTCGCAGAATTATTATGCGATCTCCCGTCATCGTCCAACGATGAAACGTCCAAAGAATCGATCGTGGACGAAAGTTTGTTTCTGATATCAGCAAGTGATGAGTGGTATGGAGATATAATAGTTTATCTCCAAACCCAAAAGTTTCGGCCAGACACCTCTCACTCAGAACAAAAACGCATTCGATACCAAGCAAAAGACTACATGATCGTCGGTGATACGCTTTACCGTCGTGGTGTCGATACGGTCCTGAGAAGGTGTCTAACCCATGAGGAGGCCGAAAAAGCCCTGAATGAATGTCATTCAGGCACCTGTGGGGGGCATCAATCTGGATATGCTACAGCACAAAGAATCTTACGAGCAGGATACTTCTGGCCAACCATGTTCAAAGATTGCATAACCGCAGTTAGAAGTTGCCATGCATGTCAGATTTTTGATAGCAAAACCAGAAGACCCCCCGCTCCTTTACAGCCAATAATAGCTGTGGGGCCTTTCGCCAAGTGGGGCATCGATTTCATGCAATGTAACCCCACCTCGACCGGGGGGCATGGGTATATTATAGTCGCAGTTGACTATTTTACCAAATGGGCCGAGGCGATGCCTACATTGGATAACACTGGTGAAACAGCAGCCCTATTCTTTTTTAATCATGTAGTCGCCAGATTCGGCGTACCACAGGCCATAGTAACAGATCATGGATCGCATTTTCGCAATCACATGATGGTTGAATTAACTGCCAAACTAGGATTGTCTCACGACAGCTCTACTCCGTACTATCCGCAAGCTAACGGACAAGTTGAAGCGATCAACAAGGTCCTGAAGCGCATGCTGCAAAGGATGGTGGGGGTTCACAAAAGAAGATGGCATTTGATCCTGTACTCGGCTTTGTGGGCCTACCGAACATCGGTAAGGAATGCCACTGGGTTCACACCGTTTCAACTGGTGTATGGCCTAGAAGCAATCCTACCGATCCAGTGTGAAATTTCGTCCCTTAAACTCGCAATTGATCTCCTCCCCGGAACCTCAGAAGAAGAAGCTCGTTTCTTGGAGTTAATCCAGTTGGATGAAACCCGTCGTGATGCCGCCTTGGCCAACGAAGCCCATAAGAAACGAGTCAAAGCGCAGTTCGACAAAAATGTCAAACCCCGTGTCTTCTCGGAAGGTGATTTGGTCTTGCTTTATGACCAAGAATCCGATAAATTGGGAGCTGGGAAATTCAAGTCCTTATGGATGGGCCCTTATATTGTTAAAAGTGTGTTAGCAAAAGGTGCCTACGAGTTGGTAGATTATGACGGAATTCCACTGGCGCAACCCCGCAACGGGTTGTACCTTAAGCGTTACTATGCCTAATAGTAACCTGTATGCTTTTGTTACATTTTTGTTTTCGCTAAAGCGTTTGTTCCGGTTTAAGTAATCCGCTTTTTACACTTATTGCAGATGTCAAATCCATTGGAACCGTGGGTTGGATATGCTGACGGAGCGAGTCGTAGTTCGAGGAACCTATCCTCTGCAGCATGGGCCATTTTTGACCCAAGCGGCGAGTTAGTGAGTTTCAGGGGGGTATGTATTGGTCAATCAACAAATAATATCGCTGAGTATAGCGCGTTGATAGAGCTCCTCTCTGATGCCATCACCCATGGCATACGCCGGCTAGTCGTCAGGCTAGACTCACAGCTCGTGGTACTACAGCTCAATGGTACCTACTCTGTCCGAAATCCAGCTATTTATCGCAAGTTCCTAAGAGTTAAAATCTTGGAAAGACAGTTTGATTTTATCCAATATCAACACATTTCCAGAAACTTAAACACATTAACCGACTCATTAGCAAACTATGTGTTAGATAGACATTTGCAAAATTGATAAAAAGAGAAGCATCATCGATGTTTCATACATGGATCACATAAAAACTGGAATAAACCCCGAAAATCAAAAATATATATAACTGTTTACGGTTTACATATAATGTTCTGTAACCAAGACAAAATCGGTCATATGACCCCAAAACTCAAAAATGGCTGGGGGGCACCCTAGCCTAGTGATGCTCATGATAACATGCCACGGCCTGTGCAATCATGCGCAGAAGACGAGACCATCGTCTAGGAACACCAGCAGTATGTCGCTGCAATCGTAGAGGCAACTCGTCGATCCGTACATCCGGAATCCCAAGGGTAAGACCCTCGACCTGTTCCTGCACAGCTGCAAGAGTCTCGGCCAAGTCAAGGTCACGGAGAATAGCTCTCCCAGGAGCCTCCCCTGCTGGGGCAGCGGCCGGAACTCTCGGACGAACTGCTGGACGGACGGGGCCCACATCTGCATGCACACATGAGTTTGATTAGAGTCTTGATAGAGTAAAGCACAAGGACATTATAAATAAAAAATAGTAAACAGTGATAAGGTCAAAATATTTACCAAGATCACCCCACTGCTCGCCATCCGGTAGTACCAAATCCGGATCACCTCGGAAATCCATGCCAATATATGGATACTCGGAAAAAGCCATATCCTGCCGCTCGAACCACCTAAAGAAGGCATCAGTAAAAGTAATCTGAGATTGACCTGCATGTCTAGACATGTGGTCGACCCACCTCTGCATGCGTGGCTCAGTAGGAGATGGCAAGTCGAGAACAATGTACTGAGGTTGCATCAGGGGTATCTTCTCCAAAGCGAAGGCAGTCAAAACTGAACCGAAGCCAAAATTCTTCAGTTTCCCGTCCTTTACTTTGGTCAACTGGTTTTTCATCTGAACCAGTACTGCATCACACCAGTTAAAAACTTTCGGCTGAAGACACTCCAGGGCGTGCTGCACATAAGACCTGTTGGCAACATGAGGGGATGCGCTGCCGGCCATCCTACAAATCGTGTACAGAATAGACCTGAGAGACCTGTCAGTGATATCACGGATAGAAACCTTGCCGTCTCTGCTCGGCTGGGATCCCTCCCTACAATACTGACGGATATAATCTTTCACGGAATCGCTCCCTCGGGCCGAACCGGACAAGGAAATGGGGGCACCCCGCCTTGACAACCCAGTCAAGAAGTAAATGTCCACTATGGTCAAAGGGATGGACTTGCCCCTAATCTGGAACACTTGGTTAACAGGATCCCAAGCATCAAGCAGGTACTGCAGTAAACGTATCTGTGCCCTCATGCTAGATATGCGGAAGAATTTTAGCAAGCCACAGTTCCGCAACGCGCTCACGGTAACAGGATCATGGAGGGCAATCATGTCCTCCTCTTCATGCTCTCGTTCTCGCCACGTAAGAGTCATTCTGCTCCAATAAACTCTGCAAAACAAACAAGAGGAGGAGTAAGATCCCTGACTTGGTAAAGAAAATGGCAAAATTCTCATGAAAAAGTATGCAACCAAAAAGTTTTCTGCGCCCAACGCAGGTGGGGAAGGGTCTCACCTGCGTTGGGAGACAAACTGCCTTTGAAAATGAAAACCCCCAACGCAGGTTTCGATATGGGGCACCTGCGCTGATGGCAGAGCGCCCTAGAGAAACCCCAGGGGCTCATGGGGGCAGGAAAACAAGCATAAAACTGAGAAATAAGACCATGAAAAGATAGAGCTAGGGTTTAGCTCCTACCTGGTGGAAACGGCGCTGAAAATCGTCCACAGAATCTCCCGAAATCAGCTGGTGAAAAATCAAGAGGAAGAGGCACCTCCAAAGCTCCAACAAACTAAATGCACATGAAATGGTAAAATGAAAGGTAAAAACATCTTTTAATTGCTTTTTTACGTAGTTCAAAGTGAAATATTAGTATTTTTACTTCATGTTATCCATTTCTAACAAAGTTTGTTGCAGCAATTGATGAAACAGTACTATCTCTGGAAAAGAAAAACTAGTCATGGTAAAATATGAATTTGACCTTATCAAACGAGCAGTTTTGGCAAAGTTCATGCTCGTTAAAAAATAAACGCAAAACCGAGTAGTTTTAGCAAAAGTTCATGCTCGTTAAAAAATAAATGCACATGTGAGCAAGCTTCCCCCAGAGTTCAAGCTCATTAAGAAAAATGAACCGGTAAATAACCATTTGAGACCGTAAATTCATCAGCCATAAAAGCCTTGGTCGTGTTTGTGCACCGTCACCTCCACTTTTCATTTGGCCGATCATTCACATCCACTTGATTGTTTACCTATTTTGAGGAACAGCTGCGAAGAGTGATTTCACCTAGCCATCCTTGTGACACTGCGGTGATTGGAAAATTCCAACCTGTACCTGGAATCTGCTGCTATCCCTGTTTATCACTCATTCCTCAAAAGACGAGTCTTCTTTGAGCTCTTTTCACTGACTCGTAAAATATGAAAAGTTTGCCGAGTTTTGGCCTTCCAGCTCATTAAAAAGACCGGAAGAGCTATCCCTCCTCTCGATTTTAATCTTTTTGGACCTGAGGGATTATTGCACAAAAAGATCGAGCGCTTGTCTAGTTCGGCTCGATATAGATATCGAACATTCATCCCTTCTGTATTGTTTTATACTTTTTCGGACTTAAGGGATTAGATGACGAAAAAGGACCCCTGGAGTCCACTTTATGTACCCTTTTCAGACTCTCTAAAGATGAAAAGGACCGAGTTGTCTTTGTCGCTGGGCTCGTTAAAAATATTAGATAGCGACAAACTTGTCTTTAGACGAGAACGAGTTTCCCTATCGTTAAGCTCGTTAAAACATAGCGATGGGCTTGCCCGAAGGGCAGGTTATAGAACAAGCATATGTTATCCTCCTCAAGCTTGACAAAAAATAAAGAGGTACTAGTCAGAAATGACTGGGGAAAAATTGGGAGAACCTCAAAGCTTAATGGTAGCAAGTCGCTCTTGAACATGACACTTTTGCCTCCGTAAATATCGGGTTGGGTTATTATCATTCATCGGTCCCTTCACCATGGTCTCGCCATACCATCCATACATGGGGTAATGCTACCGATCCATCACATCAGTGTCGTTATATGTTCAAGAGATGTCATTCAGAAAGTGTCAACCGGGTCCCATCCACTACCATACATCATCTTTCATCCTTCCATGACCACCACCCTGAATCATATTTCACAGATCGTTTTCACCATCATCACTAGCTCCGTTTCGTGTCACTGATGTGGGATTCATTAAGGCCCTCCTTTGACGGATCACTTCTTGTCGACATCAGCTCACTATCCAAGAAGTTGATCTAGGAACACCCCCTCAGTACTTTGAAGCTTGCATGCCTCAATGGCAAGTTTCTCACTTCCGGTGATAGGTATACATTAATGACCCTCGACCGGGAGACTTTGCGTGGTGTTCGACGTCAGATCCTATATTCACGCCACGTGAATTGTGCTGCAGTACCTTGAGGGTCATCATCATTATCGGTGATTCCTCTCGCGCTTGTTAACAGTTTACATTATTGACTGGTAATCAAGCGATGTCTTTCCATGTTCGACTTCAAGAAATTCTCACATGGATCGACTTGTACTAGAGTGAAGATCGGACAAGTTTGAAGACCCCGGATCTAGTTTCATCCATCCGGGCTGCGATATATATTTAGGAGATAAAAACATAGACATGTGCAGTAGATGATCATCCTACTAAAAGGATGATAATTAAAAGCAGAGAATTATCAGTCTATTATCAGACGATCGTCTGTTTATGTACAACAAATGTATTTATAAAGCTGAGCATGGGAAATGCCCGCATCAGCTAGATCATGAAAAGAAAGTATGAAAAGATAATGTATTGTATTGTATTTTGTTACAGGTCACCTCCCGACGATTGAATGAACTTCGGATCCTCCTAATAAAGCATTTCACCCGATAAACGACCTCATACTTTAGGGGGCAACTGTTATAGACATTTTTGTGCCTTACAGCATAGAGCATGAAATGTCAATAATCTGAGGGATCCAAAGTCCCTAAACATGTTGTTCTTACCCTTAGAGGAACAAGGTCAGCAAACCACAGCACTGCAAATCAGTTCTCCACTGAAAAACACTCAAAAACAGGTCAATTTTGGATCAAAGCAGCTGCTCCACTAAGCATCTGCACTGAATGACAAAAGCTCCATGGTGTACCTGCGCTGCATAGCAAGTGCAACAAAGGCTACCTGCGCTGGGCGTACTTTGACATGTGGAGGAATCTTTTCTCAATGTGCCAGTGCCCAGGAAGCTTCCAAAATGACACTTGGATCAGAAGATTCGCCTAATGATGAGTAAAGAGGTTCTAAAACTCCAAGTGGAAGGTAGAAACTCCGAGTGGACTCAAGGACTGAAGAACAACTGGAGTTGAAGAGGACAACAAGTCACACATCAAGCTGACTTATCTTCACTCCAAAACTCTATATAAGGATCTCATCCCATGGGATCTGCAGGCCGGAATTTTGTGCAAAGAATTGCTGTTGGTTTACAGTTGTGAGTATTGGGTGATTGCTTGAGGGAGGTGAAGAGGAGATTTCTTTCCGTCGGGAAGGTGATGCTGGATTGGACCTCTCACGGTTGTATCACCGCCTGAACCTTACTTCCTTATATTAATAAAGCATTTGAGGTTCTTCTATTCGCATGTGTTTCAATGGTGTATTGTCTTACTTGCGTATTTGATTTATGCTAATCCTTGAATCAATTATGAATGCATGCTTCTTGTAGTTTCCTTTTCTTGTCTTGTTCGCAGGATCTCGTGTAGCTGGGCCCGTGAGAAGACTTGGAGCTGGGAGCAAGCGGCAAATAGAGGAGATTGGATCGACCATTTGCGCAAGACATCGGTAAGTGGATCTCTTCCTTTCATCTCTTGCATGTCATAAAGAAGTAACTTTAGATAGCTTTGCTTCAGCTGTTGCTAAGGAACTATCACCCTTAGAGTGGGATAGGGTCATTCCGTGTTGGATACTTTTCCCCACAACAAGGGCGGAAAAATCCAGAGGATGCATCCCAAAAGTAGGGACAAGTTCCCCTATGCAACATCGTCCTCAGTGCATAATCCACATGATACACTATAAAATGATCTAAGAGAGTGACACACTAACATATGAACTCACGACCAAGTGTATAAATTGACCTATATATCCACAAGTAGAATGTAAGTAAGGAAATTATTAAATCATTCCACAAATGCATGGAAGATAAAATCTATCATATCTAATTAAATTTTAATACTAGCAACCCTACAATTGGAGGGCCTAAATTAAGGAACATTGGAAAATAAAACTTATAATTGGATATATCTATTGTACTTCCTACAAAATGCAAGTAGATTGTGGATTACAAATTTACAACCATGATTTCATAAGAACTACTTACAGGTTTCAGGCGACCATACCCATGGGCTTCGTTGTAGAAATGAAATGTTTTGAAATTCCCACTAATGGCTTTGAGAGCATCCAAAGCATTCAGCTGCTCCATTCTCATATTCAGACCACTCTTTTGGGTGCTTCTTGCACACTACCAACCTTAGGGATAGTTTGGACAATGCTTACTTGCATATCCATATATGCGACACCATATGTTACTTCATCATATCCTAAGGATGAGATGATTAAACTTCACTTTAACGTAGCAACCAGATGTAACCTTGGGTTGGCAAGGGCTGGTGGAGTCCCTAAATATAAAGAGGGTAGAGTCTTTATATCTATTAGGAACTCATTTTCTTTCTACACTACCTCCCACCACTCTTCTTCTAGTAAATTCAAGTTGAAACAACCCTCTACCTGTTTCCTTGCTACCACAATTGCACAAGAATTGATCTTGTGGAAACCAACTTTCAAGAGAGAATTAGTTCTAATAATTCTGCAAATTTTGAACCAAAGTTTAACCTTCCATGCATGATATGGTTCTATAATTCCCTAATACATCGACATAACTAGATTGGCACTCGCAGAGTGCAACGACCACAAAAGTAGTGTACTTAAGAAGCCACAATATACAGATGCTACAAAACTAAATATGATATAATTAATAATGGAAATAACATAAAATAAAAGGACAACCTAACCCCTTATTGAATAATATATTTATTTGAGCTTGTGAAATGCAATCTAGAGGTTGTAGTCTCTCAACAATTCATATTATTTTAGACTAGCATGATCAAACTGCCAATCAGTCTTAGACTTCCCTAAACATGAGCTGGTATTCATTTTATTCTTCTTCTTTTAGTTCATTGGAGCTGAACCCCTTATTATATTTTAGAGATGGAGTTGAACATTGTATATTGTTTTAGAATTGGAGTTGAACCTTCTATCATGTTTCATAATTGGAGTTGAACCTTCTCTTCTCCCATTGAAAATTGTTGGAACTAAACTCTCTTTAGTTAATTCACTAGATTTACAATTGACCCTCAAACTATTAATTTCACGTGGTAGTCCAACAATCTTAGTGGCACTTCACCTCCTCCTGAGTTGTCTCAATGAATTCCCAGGGGTAGTGCATGGTGAATCTCCCTTTGACAGTCCCAATAACTTCCCATGCATTTGTCTTTAGCAATTCTGTAGCAGTGCATCAATTCTATAGAAATGCGTGAATTTTGTGGCAATGCATGGATCCACAAAATTTTTGTAGTAGTGGAAAATTCTTTATTACTCCTACTAATAAAATAAACTAAACAAGAAGAAATGCAGATCAGAAGATAATATTTTGATACTTACATGAGCCCAAGGATGCTAACTTTATGTGGGATCAACACCTCTAACAATTATTCTCACATTATCCTATTCATCTTTCAACTCATCCTACTGGAATTGGGCTTTGATTACCATTCGTCTTCACAGTGATCATTCACGTCATTCTAAATCCAACATTCCTCATGCTTCTCCTTTCCCAGTTCAAATGGATTCCCCTCTGGGATGTTTTTGGGGTTGCTCTAATATCAAAACTGATGCAAATTTTTTACTGTACACTAGAAAAATTTGGAACTGACTCCAAATGGGTGTGGATCCTCTGGCTTCTACAGGCACATATCTGCAAAACTGATGAAGACACCTCCAGTCTGCACATGTGTAGATTTACACACCCTATTCTAGCTCATAGGTAAGTCCAATAATACTTCTCAAGATCTGAAAAAGTGTTATTAGCAACTAAGAATTACATTCTGCCACACAACATTATAATTGGAGGAATCAAGAGATATTTAATACCTAATTATAGCATATCATAAATGTGTTGAAAATGGCAACAAGAAATGATAAAAGTAGAAGTGCTAAAATAGCAGTTTGGGTACCAGTGTTGGATTGGGCAACAGGGAATGAAAAATGGGAGTGCTAAAAATAGAAGTTCTATTTTTAGCAGTTCAGTGTGGATTTCTATTTTAGTCAGTCCCTGGACTAGAAATAGGAAGTAAAATTCAAATTTTATATTAACAGTAGTTTGAAAATTAATTAATTAATTCATCTTGAGTTAATTAGTTAAGGAAAATCAAACATGAAGTCTATGTGAGGACATGCAACAATTTATCTATTAATTAAGGAATTTATCCATCGGTTAAAGAGATAAGGATGAGTTCTAATTTGAGTAGTAATTAGTTGGCTCAGTTAACTGAGTCAAGTCCGGTTATATTTGATTTAAACAGTTTGTTTAAATTAAGTAAGTTCAGTTAGTTAATGCATGCTTGCATATAACTGTTGCACTTCAGATAACTGAAGATTCTCTCATGAATAACTCATGCATGTCAGTTCAGACAGAGACCCAGTTGAGATCAAAGAAGGGCAATGTACTATCCGTTGGATGGATTTTTCCTATAAAGGAAAATCATCCAAGCAGAAGGATCAAGGTTCCTTGAGGATTGTGTAGTTTTACAGGGTGTGAGATTAGTGTTACACTTGGTAACAGGAGGATCACCCAGGAAAAACTACGCAAGGAAATAGGAGGCTTGGAGGGCAGAGGAGAAGGCTTAGGAGAAGTCTTGATTGCCTGTGAGCATCCAGGAGGATTGCACTGATATCTGGCTAGCTATGAGAGCTAAGGCTTTGTGTAATCCTGATGTATTTCCACCTTCATCTATGAGGATTGTATTGAGAGCTGGCTAGCTGTGTGAGAGCTAAGGCTTTGTATAAATCCTATGTATGATAATACATAGAGTGGGGTTTTAGGCTGAGGCTTTCCCCAGGTTATATCTTCTGTGTTATGTGTGATTGATTCCTTCTTATCAGTTATATGTGTTCTTATTGATGTTGCTCATGTTTGATTAAGCTTCAGCTAAATTGTTTGTAGAAGTAGATCAAGTGTTTTTCTTTAGTATATTGCATTACTAGGTGATCTATAGCTGGGAATTTCTACATGGTATCAGAGCTAGATGATTTGTAGAAAAATTCTACATGGTATTAGAGCTAGCTGATTTGTAGAAAAAGTTATACATGGTATCAAAGCTATCTGATTTATAGGAAAAACTCTACAAAATTCTACATGGTATCGGAGCAAAGGTGATCAAAGGAGAGAACCGTATACTGAGACGAGATTTCAGAGTTTTGAGTTTTGGGCCGAGAGTTTGTAGAGCAAATCTAAAAATTTCTATACAAAATTTTTAGAAACAAATAGCATATTTGGATTCCTTGTGGAAAAAGACCCAAATTCAAAAAACAAATCGGCTGAATCGGAGTTCGGATGAGGGAGATATCGCTGATTTAAAATCAACTCTTTTTCCAAAAAAATTCGTGATGACAGGAAAGTGGAAACAGATTGGTGTGCTAGCCAAGAACCTGTATGCACTTGAGGTACAAGATGCATGCAAAGCCTTGAGGAGCAAGGAAAATGTTAGATACTTGGTGGTTGAGAGGGAGAGTACATTACCTCTCAACATGCAGCGCCAGATGAAGTCTCAGACAATTGTGGAGGAGCCACAATTGGTGAAGTAGCTTCAGGAGGTTGTGGAGCAGCCACAACTGGGGAAGCTGAGAGGAGACATAGTGGAGGCATCCACTCATGCAGAGACCTCCAGTAGGGGGAAACTTCGAGCCAGGTGGGCAGAGGGATCACATGCAGCCATACCTCCAGGTAGGAGGTGGGGCGATGTGGAGTGATCGTCCCAAGGAGGAGGGGCAGGATCCTTGAGGTACTCAGCCTCTTTGATTTGAATTTGCTACAGGAGTCCCAATGAGGAGTAGCAGGACTGACTGATTGGGTAGAGATAGATGTGGATAGAGCGACAGAGAGAGCTACAGCGAAGGACTCCTAGGACTGTGTAGAGCTAGGAGGCTGCGGTGATGCGAGAGGCATAAGAGTGTTGCACCATTGTAGGTTGGCATAGAGAGGTGTGCAATGGTGCGAGATGCATGGAGTGTTGCAGCAACTTAGAGGTTAGAGAGGGAGCACTTGTCAGCAGCAGGTAGAGCTTCAGCATCAGAGTATGTTTCTAGCCCAACAGAGAGGTCAGTGGGAGTTTTTTTTTTTGTTCCTAGAGTTACTGGAGCAACCACACCTGGTAGAAGTGTTGCATGCAGAACATTCCAGAGGTACAAGATTGGGTTCGAGTTGAATGCCTTTCTTGTTGAGAGGAAGTGTTGAAAATGGAAACAAGAAATGCTAAAAATAGAAGTGCTAAAAATAACACTGCTAAAAATAGCAGTTTGGGTACCAGTGTTGGATTGGGCAACAGGAAATGAAAAATGGAAGTGCTAAAAATAGAAGTTATATTTTTAGCAATTCACCATGGATTCCTATTTTAGTCAGTCCCTAGACTAGAAATACGAAGTAAAATTCAAATTTTATATTAATAACAGTTTGAAAATTAATTAATTAATTCATCTTGAGTTAATTACTTAAGGAAAATCAAACATGAAGTCTATGTCAGGACATGCAACAGTTTATCTATTAATTGACGAATTTATCCATTAGTTAAAGAGATAAGGATGAGTTCTAATTTGAGTAGTAATTAGTTGGCTCAGTTAACTGAGTCAAGTCCAGTTATATTTGATTTAAATAGTTTGTTTAAATTAAGTAAGTTCAGTTAGTTAATGCATGCTTGCATATAACTACTACACTTCAGATAACTGAAGATACTCTCATGAATAAATCATGCATGTCGGTTCAGACAGAGACCCAGTTGAGATTAAAGAAGGGATAGTGTACTAACAGTTGGATGGATTTTTCCTATAAAGGAAAATCATACAAGTAGAAGGATCAAGGTTCTTGAGGATTGTGTAGTTTTACAGGGTGTGAGATCAGTGTTACACTTGGTAACAGGAGGATCACCCAAGAAAAACTACACAAGGAAATAGGAGGCTTGGAGGCAGAGGAGAAGGCTTAGGAGAAGTCTTGATTGCCTGTGAGCATCCAGGAGGATTGCATTGAGAGCTGGCTAGCCGTGAGAGCTAAGGCTTTGCATAAATCCTATGTATGATAATACAGAGAGTGGGGTTTTAGGCTGAGGCTTTCCCTAGGTTATATCTTCTGTGTTATGTGTGATTGATTTCTTCTTATCAGGTATATGTGTTCTTATTGATGTTGCTCATGTTCGATTAAGCTTCCACTAAATTGTTTGTAGAAGTAGATCAAGTTTTTTTCTTTAGTATGTTGCATTACCAGGTGATCTACATGTGGGAATTTCTACATGGTATCAAATCTAGCTGATTCGTAGAAAAATTCTACAAAATGAACATGAATACACAACATGTGGCATCATAAACACAATCCCTTTATTTATTAGCTCCTCCTTTAATATTTAATGCAACACATAGTTCCAAACCATGGTTTCTAACCAATGATTAATGCCACAAGCATACTAAGGCTCCTCTGAGAACATTATCTCTATCTTTGTTACATAGAGGTAGGCTTGTTCCCTTGTACACAAAGATTACAATCATTATATCCTAAATTTCTAGAAATAAATACATCTAAAGACCCAAACACCAACACTGCCACATTTTTTGGGTGTTAGAGACCCACTAAACAATGCATAGGAATCTTGCTTCATGGTCTTGTTGTAGTTTCTCTTCTTGCCATTTGGTTCCAAAATCAATTCCTATCTCCTCATGATTAATAGACCCAACAACTCCCATAAATGGGTCAATAATTTGGATGTGTGTCATGCTCTACTGCCCCTACATAAAGCACAAATCTATATAGACCTGAGTCTGAGATGCACTTCCCAGTTTGTGAAGATTGAAGTTGCATATCTCCTATTTATATATTTCAGAACTCGGTGATTTGTGTGCATTTGATAGATCCTCAAGCTTAGGAACCCCCGGTCAATATCAAACATGAATATAGATGGGTGTGTGCGAACATCATATTCATGTAGTCAATGCATTGTTTATATTTAATGTCCCATCACATCGACATACAAACACTACAATGCCCACCCATGTCCAGGCTATTAGCATGGACCTCAACTCTTTCTCAGTGCAACTAAGGTGGATGTGATCCAATTTCCATCTCTCCAAAAGTATACAGTAAGCATTACATCAAATAAGCTTTACCACTATCCCTGAAAGGACATACTACCAGGGACGTTGTGGCATAAACATATATATGTAAAAAGGATGGAGCTTCAACAAAAAGGATCCAACTTTGCATCAGGAATAAAATCTATTCACTAGACGTTGAATGGGGCTCCAAATTACTCATTGACATTTTAGTAGGAAAATTGCACAAATCCATATCCTTTAGATTGTCCTAATACATCTGTTGCAATCTTACAAGAGAGAATAGACCCAAACACAGAGAAAGTATCATAGAGAACTTTAATGTCTATTACTTTGTGAAGATTCTTAATAAACATGTTCGTTGATCCACTCTTGCGGATGCTGGGATCATGATGTGAATACATTATCTGAATGGGCTTTACATTAAGAGGCATAAAATTCAACAAATCTCAAGCCTTGCTGGAATTTTTAGCAATGCCATAATTGATATAGGCGTATCCAAGAAAACTCTTGGTGTTGATATCTCTGTAGATGCGAACAGAGAGAACGAGACCAATCTACTGGAAGAGCCCATAAATTTGGCCATCAGTAACACTAAGGTCTAGATTCCCCACATATAGAAACGTTGATAGGAATTGATTAGGTAGATTGTTGTTGTCATTCCCAATAGCCTATTGTTGTTGTGAAACAACAAATTTTTGGAGTTGGACTTGTATCTGTGTCATTCTATCTCTCTTTTATAGAAATTTTATCTCTACTCTCTGATATTGGAAAAAATAGAAAGCACAACCTCCTTCAACTACCACAAATAATTTAAAAATAAAAAGAATGAAATACAAATCAAAATTGAAAATAAAAATCCAAAACCACCCTAAAAACACATGTGAAGTTTAAAATCAGGGTTGGGAGATTCAAACAAAGCAAACCAACCAAGCCCTCCTTTAAAATTCTTAAATCCTGAAAATTGTTAAGTTTGTTGAATTTTGAGTGAGATCTAATATTCTTCTTTCTTACCTTCTTAGTTAGTGTTGTTGCCTCTCTGAGGTTGGGCCCCTAAATAGTTCCTCCCCCTAGGAGTTTCGTACCTCCATTTCTCCCCCCTTGGTCTGTGGGATAACCCCACCACACTTACTTACTTACAAAGAAACATGTATATACACCAAAATGGAATGCAAGCAACTAAGTTCTATTCAGACTAACCTCAGGTTTTATTATGTATAGTGCTAATGTTAATGTTAATGTATCAATAGTAAAGGCATGTGCACTTCCTACACCACCAACTTGAGGTGGGGGATATTTTGTGATGGTTTGGATATGGGAACATGTTCCACCCAACCCAATTCTTTATCATCCAAAAACCCAATAATTAGAAATGGATTATGAGAAAAAAAAAGGAAATGTATATGAAAATCGAGGTCAGATGGGATTGGTCACTACACATATCACAAACCAAGTCAGGCTAAACCTAATGATTGAGTTGATTCAAGTTCAATATGTGCATGCCTAGGAGGACCAGGTAGGTGTACGAAGTTAGGCAGTAAGGCAGGCAATGCTCGTTGAGGAAGGACGTGGCTGGAAGAAATCAAATTGCAGATTTGCAAATATGGTGTAAACTATAAATTTGACCATCCTCCCCTAGGAGCACTTGACAAAGGTCATGCTCAACAACTTATGAAGTTGACTCTTGCAGGCTTCCCAAGACGAGAGGGTGAGGCTACATGCCTGTTCTATATGAAAACTGGAACTTGCAAGTATGGTGCAACTTGCAAGTTTGATCACCCCCCTCTTGAAGAAGTTGTAGCCAAATATGTTGCAATGGTTGCAACCACTAAAGATACCTCAGCAGATTATGATAAGATTGATTGAGGGAATGTTGGAGCCAAAGCTATAGATGAAAATATCAAAGATTGATGAACATTGCACAAAGTGGATTAAGGTCTTCTGTTTGAAGGAGACATGAAGAAAGGTAGATCTGTTTGGGGTTGTAAGATTTCACCATCAAACTGCTATTTGGGGGATGCAGGAAAATATGTCAAATTTAGGGTTGCAAGGTTTTCCCATGAAGTTGTTGTTTGGGAGTTTCTCTGAAAATGTCAAAGTTTCCATGCATGCCTAATATTTTGAGGAGAATTGAAATATGTATTTTGTTTGTTTCATATGTTGTAAGTTTTTGAATATATGACCTAGGGTAAATAATTTTACACTGAAGATGTTACTGTAGCTATTGTAGGAATGTTTAGAAATTGACTATGATTTCGTACCAACAAAATAATGCAAACATAGAGATATAGAGATCAACTCAACAACACCTACTTCGACTTTGATAGATCATTAAAAAGGAAGAAAAGACAGCTACAAACTGCGTCACTCACCATTTGGTAACCTCATCCCAAATATTTCATGTATACCCCTAAATTAAGGGCTCTCCAATATTGTTGCCACTTTATTGAGGGAGGTGTGCAACAGGTTGATATAAGTGATTCCTAGACAATTACGATCTCAATTTCTCATATTCTAATTGATAAAATAAAATGGTGACAACTTCATGCTACAACCTTCACGATATTGATCTTTCAATGACATCAATGACAATACATGTTCGACTATAATTCTCAATTCCAGAAATATATATAAATGATTGAGGGAAAAGAATGATATTTCCAATTATTCCTAATCACAAAAAGGATTGTTGAATAGAGAAAGCCAGTTTAGGTAGTATTTGGGGGCAACAAAAATTCAAATTGTGTAAACAAATTTTCAAAATGCATACAAAAAAATAAAGTATGACCCATAAAAGCATAGAAAATCAATTTTGGGGGTCTATATCTTAAGCATGTGTGAGAAAAACAAGGTCACAGGGTTTATATATAGCAGCATTTAAGGTAATTTCTAGTTATTCAAAGAGATGTCTGCAAGCAAATCAATAACACCTAAGATTTGTCTTTCCAAGATATCGCTCAAACAAGAAGCTTCAATTATTTTGGGCTATGAGTAAATCTAGTGAGTTGCAAACTTTATTTTATAGAAAAACACAACTTTCCATAGAAGAAGTTTTTTCTCCACAACCACAACACCGAAACCAGCCCCAAAAAATCAAAAATCAACCCTAAAAGCATGAAACAATTGACAACAAAAATGGAAAATTTGACAAGACCTAAATTAAATCTAATCACAGTGAAGTCCATTGTACCTTCCAAGTGACAATGACGTGATTTGGCCTTTCTCAAGCACTAGGGGCAACCCCAGGGTATCAGAAAAGGGATATCATTCATATCTAGTAACCTAAACAAACATAGCATTTAATACAGAAACCATTTATCATAATCATCTTCTAGAGCAGCACCATGAACACGAACAAGAGAAATCTCATATTCTTCTTAGGTGTTTCTTTGGTTACTCTATCTCATCACCAACTTAGTGTCCATTCTCTAAAGGACCTGATAGACACATTCATGTAACCTCTTAAACAACAAAAGATCTTAATATCACCTAACTCCAGGTTGTGCATATGAATGACCTTTAGTAGAGGGCAAGTGAAGTTGAGGTTTGCTAGATGATCCACTACCATTGCCTTCCAGCATCCTTGATCTACTTCTTGATCCAGGGAGAGAACTTGCTGCATGCGTTTCCCAAGTTTCATTGAATTTGACAGCTTCCTCTTCAGTCAAGTTGTGAAGAGTTTGTACAGTATTCTCCCTGCCATCTACATTCTGTTTCTTACAGAAAACATGCATCTTGTCACCAATTTCCCAAGAAACTCCATTATTCTCTTGTTGTGAGTCATCCCCAGGCTCTTGCTAAATGCGAGAAGGCTTTAACCGAGTTGGGTGTTGCACTGGAAAATGTGGATGACACAGCAAGTGCTGCTAAGTTTATAGCCACCCATAATTACAGAGATACAAGAGTTGTTGCAAGTGCTCAAGCTGTAGAGATTTATGGCCTTGATATTCTTTTAAATGGGATCCAGGATGATTTTTACAATGTTACTCGCTTCTTGATGTTAACCAGGGATCCAATAATTCCACGAACTGACAGACCTTTCAAGACAAGCATTGTATTCACTGTTGAGGATAGACCTGGGGAGATTTTCAAGGCACTTGCTATATTTGCTTTTAGAAATATCAATTTAATCAAGATTGAAGGTAGACCCCAGAGAAAGCGGCCATTGAGGGCGGTTGATGATAGGAACAATGGGACTGCAAAATACTTTGACTATCTATTATATGTTGACTTTGAAGCCTCTATGATTGATCTACGAGCACAAAATGCATTAACTCACCTACAGGAGTTTGCAACATTCCTCTGAGTACTGGGTAGCTATCCAATTGATACGACCCCCGTGAATCATCCTATAGTTTCATAGGCTTACAGATCATTGGTTTAAACTTCAAAGGTTTCTACCCTTGTGAAGCACATTGTTTTTCCACTGCCCTACTTCATGGCTGAGGCAAACAAACATTTTGGCCTCTGCTTATTTATCCTTGGTGTCCTGTCAAGGAGATTTCATTCCAGAGGTTCCTGCAGTGCTCAGTTGGCATGCACGGGTTGAAAATTAGCAACTTATCCATATTAGTACTACGTATAGCTTGCCAGGTTTTGATGTGGGTCTGAAGTGAGGATTGTCACCACCTGGTTCTATAAAATATAAGATAGATGCGTGTGCATCTTTTGTATATTTGATTTTTTGTAAATATAGTTGTAGGACATTGATAGAGACAAACCGAATCAGGAATAAATGATGCCTTTCTAAACTTAAATATAATATTATTGTGCTATATTGAATCACTAACATTTTATTTGGATTAAAAAAATGCCACTATTCTCTTGCTTCCCTTGGCTATTGTTCTAATCACTTCTTTTTCATTATTTCATGAAGGTTAAGAATTCGTTGAATATAACTCAACCCTCTCATAGAAATATTTGATCTCTCTCGTAGAAATGGCAGTGATGTTCACCCTCTTGGGAATCATAATGGGGATGCAAATAGTAAGGAATGTATGCTTCCACTCTCAGCTCCGTGGGAAACGGGACACCGGAGAAGTGATATCCATAGTTTGAGTTGCTCCCTGCTACTAAAACACGTCCGTCGGGCAGAACATTGGCAGTGGAATGATACATCCTCGGGATTTTAGTGGGAGCCAGGACTGTGAACCTGTCGCCCAATGCTTCTGTGGGTGTGTAGAGAAACAGACTCAATGCAGGCTCCCGGGCAGATTGCCAGCTGGCTGTGCCATTTCTGGCACCGTTGATTATGAGAATCTGGGTAGTGGGGAGAATGATCATGTCGCCCATGACTCTGGGGCCGGGCATGTGTCAACACCATTGTTATATGGTCCTCATTTCCCATTTATCACTCGCCACTTCGCTAACACACTTGATTGTTCCCACACCACCTGTTGAAAAATATCTTCCCACCATTTACTGTACTAAACTACCTTTACCATTCCTCGCCATGATACATACCTTTCACAAGTAACAATTTTCTGCCCGAAAGTTCTTGGAATCAAATCCTAGAACAAAAGTCACCTCTCCCTTTTCCCACACATAGTTTCGTCGTGATCTTCAGTGGTCCATAGTGAGATCCTTCCATATATATGGAAGATCTGTTCTAATTAACAGTATCAGAGAGAGATGTGATACTCAGATCTGAGTAGAGGAGGAGCGCACTGTTGTTTTAATGGCGAAAAAAGAGCAACCTGAGGGCACTCCAAAGGCAGAGGAAGCAGCGCCTATGACCTTGCCCATGCCGTAATGAGCTGCTTGAAAGCAATTCGTCTGAGTACCATTGGCAGCTTCACAAGCCTCTTGTTAGGGTTCTTGATCATGTTGGTCATAATCGTGGGTGCCATTAATCAGGTAAGATCTGGTTTGACCCGTACCATCGGTTGGCAGTGAGGTGGACTGATGATTCAATCCAGTTGCAGGTTGCGTCAGAGCATGGGCCGAAGTAGCGAATGACTCTTGTCCCATCGCTCCATCCTCTGGTCTGAATGAGTGTGTCATTGCTGGAACACGAGCAACTACATCCGCTGAATCTTACCGATATAGAACATAGGGTCCCGAGCTTGGCTACTCGGTTTGGCTCATGGGCTTGGATCCCCATCTACAATTGCAAGCGATTTTCAAACAGAAGAAGAGGGTTTCTGGGAAGCTGAAAAAATCAATATTATGCACAACTGTGATGGCTATGCTAGTTACAGTTTCGCGAAAGTAAAAGGATTCATCACGAAATCTAAAAACTGAATGATTTACCAATTTCGACACATTTGCTGCGAGAAAACCATCCAGGAAGAGAGAAAAAATTCCACTTGCAAGCTCCAATCACTGCAATTAATCCAATCATCGCGGCTACTACTCCCATAGTTATCCCAAGAATTACATAACATTTTTTCCCTTCTGCAATTTGCACAGAGTTAATGGGTATGATCTATTTAACCCAAAATATATAAACCCTTACTAAATTAAGTAGTATATTCCTTGTCATGCTAAACTATGTGAAACAAATACCAAATACTACAGGAAGTTTACCTGGAGGGGCTGTTGTAGGAGGCAGCGGTGATGGGGGTGGATGCGGGGGGAGCACTGACAAATTGACATGAAACCTGATTTAAGAAAAGTAGTGATGATAAAATGATCAAAGAAACCCTCTGCGTAGGCCATCCTTTCTATCGATCCCTCTCGTTGTTCTCAATCCTCAACCCCTCTCCCGATCAACCCTCCTACTGTTGTTGATACCTCTAGGAATGATGCTGTTGATACCTATAATCCGTCGATTTCCCTTCTAATCCGTCTTCATAACCATTGGACTGTCGAATTTTTATCATTCCTCATCCTGCCTAAAATCCCCGCCTAAGATGTTGATACCTATAATCCATCGATTTCCCTTCTAATCTGTCTTCATAACCATTGGACTGTTGAATTTTTATCATTCCTCATCCCGCCTAAAATCCGCGCCTAAAATCTCCCTCGTCCTCACGTGTTGATTCTAATATTCTCCCGCTCGATCCCTATTCTTCCATCACTAATAATTTTTTTACTAAAAATAACCCTAACAATATTATTAATTATAATAATATCTCCAACCTTTCTAATCCTAATCTTGTTTTCCTAAGTCCCCAATTATTTTCCTCCCCTTCATTTATCCAACTTTAATAATATCCTCTCCAATTATAACTCTCTTACTAATTATAATTTAATTAATAATAAATTTCTCATTAATAATAATTTCTCTAATAATACCTCTAACAATAATAATAATAAAACTAATAATTCTCTTAACATATGTAATAATTTGAATAATATGACTCCTAACAATAATAATAAATGTATTTTTAATAATAATAATAATACTAATACCTACCCTTAGTTGGATTGGTTTTAAAAGCAAACCCATTTTATCTTGAAATGAAAAACAAGCACCATGATCGAGGCATGTCGTGAGAAATGCTAAGGGTACAAAATCCAAAGGTGTACAAATTAGGGCAAAACTCCATAGGACTGAGGGACAGGGATAAATGCACCAAACTCTTTTTTCAGGATCTTCAACAACAATAGGAGTTTGATTACATCAAAGCTATTCAGATTAAGAAATGTAGGCTCATTAAGAATAAAGAGATTTTTCAAAATCTTGTAGCCTACCACAAACTGATATCACATCCAGCACTTCAATGAGAAGTCTAATGAAGCATCATGGAGAGAAGACTCTTCTTACAACCAATTTCCTTTTCCAATTTTTAAAACAAACTCCAACTAGAAAACCAGGAGGAGGAGCAAAAGGAAAATATTTTTTGGAAGTAGAGGAAGAAGTTGGTCATGGCCTTCAATCTTGTTAGCACATGACAAGGAAGCTCTATCTAGATTGTCAAGAATATTCTCATGTTCTAACTGCTCTTTTGCCACTAACTTTATCTCCAACATTGTTGCACAAGAAATCAATGTCCTATATGCTAGTTTCTAGTATATTGATGTTTCTGGGATCCTCCTCATCATCTTCGACCTGTACGTTGTAACATTCAAGTGCCCGGATCAACTAGTGTGACCAGTCTAGCTACACTATTTCTTCTGGTTCCAATGGTACTTTGAAAATGGTAGCCTTTACTACTTGCAACGCATCGTCAACAGTGTCCATCCATTGGTCCTCAAATAAGAATGTTAATAAAAACCCTTCGCGCAAGATATCCCATTCGCCTGTACCATGTCGGAGCTTTGTTTTAGTGTACTAGTTCCTTGGGATGACATCCAAGGTATGATAAAATAAGTGTACCCACTGCAGTTGAGGCTCTTCTCCATAGGCTTGGGCCCATCTGGTAAGGTGCATGCGCGGGTCATCACATCCATCGTATTTCTCAGTTATTCGTAGTTCTGGTTTCCCAAATCTTATCTGCATCATGCACTTGCAGTCGTGCCAATCTTCGAAGGTTCCTTCACGTGTTCCCCACCAACTCACAGGCATCGCACGCAATGCCCATTTTAACGCATCGAACCATTGGTGCTCTGGTACCACGCTTTCAAACTTGGTCAGGAATTCATCTACTGCTGTCAGCCCATCATACATCAAAAGTTCATGATCTTGAGATCTTACGCAATACAATGACCTAGTCATCATATTGCAGTTTAACGTTGTTACTCCATTCAACCGATTATGCCACCGCTCGTCTTCCTCATCTAAATCTTCAAAGCAAGACTCTGCACACTCCCACAATATTCTTCCTTCCACAATTGGATTGACCCAATCTTGATTTCATGTAGTAATCTTGTAGATACAATCCAGTTCATCATCACTTCCTTCGTCGTGCACGGGTTCAGTGTAATGCGGTCCTTCAGCCGGGTCTAGTGGAATGACTACACGGAGTGACTTCTTCTCAAATATCATTTTCCGCTTCTTTAAATTAATAACCCCATTCATATCGATGGCCTAGTCTATCCTTGCAACACAAGGTAAGGGATACTTTCATCGATGATTTCTATTACCTCAAAGTCTATTTCGGTGCTCATGCCTTCTATATCTAATGTAATTCCTTGCAGTCTTCCCATGGGTGGGATCTTTTGTTGGTTCGCCATCTGCAATTAAATAGGAGACCATTGTAGTGAGGGCTTGCTGATGCGCTCCCAAGTCTGTTTAGGTAGTATGTTTGCATCTGAGCCTAAGTCCAGAATGATCTGATCCATTTCATAGTCGCTAATCTGCATCGTTAATCACATTTCCCGTCCAGTACGTGAAGCATGTTTCCCCAATTTTTGGACCACGTGAGGTACACCTAACCTTGCACACTTAGTTATCAGTTCTTGTAATCCTTTAACCACCCTATTGTCACGAAGCAATTTCATGCATGTCTCTAAAAAGGTAGTTAGCATTGAGGGATCCCTTTCCTGCTTGGGTGGATCCTTACTATGTGGGGTAGAGACCTCCGCGAAGCTCTTCCTAGCTTCCAGACATGTCTCCTTACGAACCCCTGCATCTTCCTTGGTTAGTTTCCCCTTATCCTCCCCTGTGGCCATGCCACTTTTGAGCATCATGTTCACGTTAGGGTCTTCCTCGTGCGGTTCAGATCTCATCATCTAGATGTTCTGCGTCGCCATAGGTTGTGATGCCATTTTATCACGAATCTGTGCTATCAGTTTGGGGCAATCTATCATTTCATGATCGAATTACTCACAGTAGGGGCACGATATTTTGATCGGGTTGGTACAATCTCGTGTGTAGTGCCATGATCCTTCGCAGTTGTAATAGATTAGCTTCTCGTGGCCCCTTCCTAGCCCCATTCCTCCTCATCCTCGTCCTCGCTACCCACCGCGTGCTACCACCGTGGTTGGATCTTGACCTCGCACCTCAGTCTGCATCCTGTAGGTAGGGGTGAGATCCATCAGTAATTCATAACTATAGCAGTCTCGTTCATCGTGGCCCACTAATATGCAAAAATTGCAAAATAGTTACTGGGGGGTCTAGGTAAACTTTTGTAGTAGATGACAGTTGTCCATGTTGTGCTTTCCACCCACCTGATAGATTGCGCACCAGAGCAAGGGTGTCGTGCTTGGCCCTACTTGTGCCTCTGGTCACAATGGCATTGGTTCCCCCGGTGTCAAGTAGTTTGTGAATATCAGACAATGATCCTTATCATGGGCTTGTGATTCGGATTTAAACAAGAACGCAACAAATTAAAGAGATAACCATAAACACAGAGATGCAGCGGAAATAATACTTCATTTCATTAATGTAAAATATTGAGATATGCTTACAAACAGAAATGGAAATAAACAGCTAGGGCGATGGTAGCTTATCTCTGAGAAGAGATGTGGTGGCTACATGCCTTTGAACTATGTTACAATGAGACTCGAAGGCCTATTTATTGTTGGGAAACAATGGAAAACCCTTAACATCCCAAAACCTAACCCTAGAAGATGAAAAGCCAAATTGTGGGCCTCGTTTGGGTAAATTGGTACATCAATTTCCTGGGGTCGTAACTTTGGCATACGATCTTCGTTTGACGTGTACAATAGCTCATTAGAAAGATCTATCTGAGCACTACAACTTTGGGTAGGGTAACATTGGTCGACCCATGTTGCCCCCAGATTTCCCAAAAAAACGTCGTTTAGGGCCTCAAAACGGCTTCGGAAGTTCAGGACCCGAAAAAACTGCTAAAAATAGTAAATTGTGCTACAATTAAGGAAACTGAAAAAGCTGAAAGAGACAGTTGTGGGGGTCTAGATGGGATAGGTGGTTGGACACCAACATCCACCTGGATCATTCCTCCCCCCTTAGGAAGAAATGGCCCCCATTGCGTTGAGTTCCTCCCTGAGATGAGGAAGCTTCTGCTGAGCTGGGTCTCTGGTGAGATATTTTACAATCTCTGATGTGTCCAGAAATGGTGGGAAGCATGGTCAACGATGGTCCACATTGAACACTTGGTGCAAGCGAAGGAATGGAGGAATGTTGTGCTCCAAAGCATTGTTTTCCATAGCCTTGGTAATGATGTAAGGAACATGTCAGAGTGGTCGGAGCTTATGATGGGCTCTTCTAAGGCGTTCTTTCTGTAGATGTAACTAGACTTTATTGCCCACCTAAAGCTTGTGTGGTACCCCTGTAGGTGAGGAGAAGTTTTTCCTGTGTTCTTTCATGACCGTATCCCTCTGTTGTTGCTGCTGTGTGGAGGAACCCTTCACGGGGGTCATGGATGTGGTGACGATCTTCCCCTTACTTTGGGAGTGAACCAGACATATGAATTTCCTAGTCTGGGAGATGAGCTTGTCGCCTATCTTAGCAGTGATCAAAGAAGTGGCAGTAGGAGGGGCTACCTCTGGTATCCTGTATAATGAATTATTCAAAGAAATAATGACAGCATGAGGCCTTGACTCATACACAGCATGTCGCCTCCACAAGTATGGCTGGCCTAATAGTACATCACAAACATCCATAGGTGTAACATCACACAATACCTCGTCTGTGAAGGGCTTGATGCTGTAGGGAAGGCGACACTGCTATCGGACTTTGAGATCTTGTCCTTCATGAAGCCACTCAATACTGTACAGTTGCGGGTGTGGTGTAGTTGGTAGGCCTAACCGCTTTACGACCTTTGCTGAAATGAGGTTCTTTTGGCTGCCACTATCGACAATGAATTATAGCGACAAACCCTTCACCCACATATGTGAGTGGAAAAGACACTCCTCCTCCTCTGGATCTTTGGGTTCATTCTTCTAGATCTTAACAGTGGCAACAGTGGCGCTGGGCTCCGCATCAATGATTTGCTTCCCTTTGCCATTCCCCTTGTCGGGTTCTAGCTCAGGGTTGGAACATGCATTTGATTCGAAAGCCTTCAACTCGACCACTAGTGACTACTTGGCCCAACACTCACTTGTGTTATGAGTGGGACTCTTGTGGAACTCACACCACTTTCCTGTGTCCTTCTTTAGCTTCGTGGTGTTGTTCTTTTCTTCCGGCTTCGACGGGTTGTCTTGGGTCACCCCGCCTTGGCTTTTTCCTTTGGGCTTCAGACTTGCAGATCCAAAGTCTCGCTTCTTCTGTTTGAACTTATGCTCGATTTTGATAGCGTATCAGTATGCCGTGCCGAGCGAGGAGATGTTCAAGAACTCCATCTCTTCCTGGATGTATCTGTGTAGGCAGCCATGGTATTTGAGTACCAAATGTAGCTGAGATTCCTTGATACCCAACTGTGTGCGAAGGGTATGAAAAATGTTTGTGAACTCTGGCACATCTTGGTCCCTTCCCTACCATAGTGTGGTCCATTTGATGTATTTGTCCTCATATATTTTGACAGGGTAGTACTGCTCCTTGATGGCATCCCGAAATGAATCCCAAGTGGGTGTGGTTGAAAATAGTGAGCCCATACTTTCATTCTTCTGCTCGCAGTAGGTTTCCCACTAGTCCTTGACATGGGGGGTTGCTTTGAGAAGAGCGAAAACAATCTTTTCCCGACTTGAAAATTCATGAACAGAAAAATACCCATCTAGCAAATTTAACCATTTATGTACGAAATCTCTATTTATTTGACCCTCGAAGATGGGGATTTCAAAATTAACTTGTACCTTAAACAATGTGGTGTTTCTAGAGTAGCTGTTGGAAGCTGATGCGTCGCCTCTGGGTAGCCGTTGAAGGATTTGCGCAAAGTTTTCCATCATCGCGTTCCTTTTCCTCTCAAGGGCTTCTTCGAGCAAGATTTTGATAGGATTTCCTGCCCCCTCATATTTATTTTCATCCGCCATGGGAGGCCGTCAGGATTTGCGAGGTTGGTCTTGCAAAGGTTCGACCAATTCAAGCCCTAACTCCTTATATCCTGACCTTGTTGGGGACATGCAAAGAAAAACAGAGAAATAGTAGACTGCACTAATACCACTGATCCAGATTTAAAAAGGAATGCAACAAATTACAAAGATAACCATAAACATAGAGATGTAGCAGAAATAATACTTCATTTCATTAATGTAAAGTACTAAGATATGCTTACAAACATAAATGGAAATAAACAACTAGGGCGATGATAGCTTATCTCTGAGAAGGGATGTGGTGGCTACATGCCTCTAAACTGTATTACAATGAGGCTCAAAGGCCTATTTATTGTTTAGAAACAATGGAAAATCCTTAACATCCCAAAACCTAACCCTAGAAGATGAAACACCAAATTGTGGGCCCCATTTGGGTAAATTGGTACATCAATTTCTCGGGGTCGTAACTTTGGCATATGATCTTCGTTTGATGCATACAATAGCTCATTAGAAAGATCTATCTGAGCACTACAACTTTGGAAGGGCAACATCAATCCATGGACCCATGTTGCCCCCATATTTCCCAAAAAACATCGTTTAAGGCCTCAAAACGGCTCCGGAAGTTCAGGACCCGAAAAAAACTGCTAAAAATAGTAAATTGTGCTACAACTAAGGAAACTGAAAAAGATGAAAGAGACAATTGTGGGGGTCGAGATGGGATAGGTGGGTGGCCACCAACATCCACCTAGATCACCCTGGCCTTTACACTTTACGCACCACACCTCCTCGCGCACTTCTAGCTTGGGTGCCTTTTCCTGTTTCAGACTCTGCATTTCCAAGCATAGGTTTTGTATTTGCGCGTGGATCTGCTGAACTCCCAACCCAGGATCCTATATTTGGGTCTCATGAAACCTCATCGTTATTTCTAATGCTTTAGCCTGGGTCGAGATCTTCTGTTGTGACAGCGCTATCCTCAGGTGTGGCATTAAAGATGCCACAAACCACGCGTGATGATGTGCATCTGTTAGTGTCATGTTAGCCTCTCAGATCGTACTCTTCAGTCTCTGATCCAGATCCCAAGGGGTTTCCCTTGACAACATCACGATATCCTTGAATCCTATAATCGACTACGTTTATGATTTCGGCCAACTAAAATCCTTTTTTAGCGCATCTCGGATCTCTACTATTCTAACATTGGGGTGATCACTACAATGCTTAATATACCAAGTCAACGAGCAATCTTATAGTGCACTTACCAGACTAGCCTTTTTAATATTATCGTCCGTGACTCCGTGCACTTCCCACACTGCCGTTACTATGAACCAAAACTATTCTGGATCTTCACTTCCTACTCCTTTGAATACGAGCAACTTGATCGCATTCGCCATGCTAAAATTCTGGTTTGCGCGTAGGTGTACTAAGGCCACCTACGAAATTGTACCGCTTCTAATCCAATCAATCTTCAATCTCTTTCTTCATAGGGTTCCAAAATCCCAATATCAACCATCCCTTAGGCAGATCCTAGTCCCAGCAACGGAACTATTTTTTAGCTTATTGGGCCCCGACCAAGGTTCGAAAGAGTTATTAGCCAAAGAAATCCCACAGCTACCAGCCCTTTCAGAAATAGCCCGTGGAGCGTGGACTGAGGTCTCACCCAAGGTAGTAGGGGAGCATGTTGGAACCAGGTTTCCGCACCCTTGGGATGTTTTGATGTGGTCTGGAGTGTTTCGAACCGCTCTGTGGCCTCGCGCCACTCTGTACTATTATTTGGCGTTTGCGCGGGTGTAATTTCTTATTAATGAAATTATTACAAATTTGCTCTTTTTGTTACAGTCTTTAAGAAAACATTTAACAATAAAACCCAGTGTGCGCAGTTGTAAAAAGATATAAACTCATATAACAGATGCATAAACTAGAACACAACAGATCTGTGATGTTTTGGAAACAACTTATCTTTATTAGTATCTTCTTTCAAGTACAATCTTCCTTCTGCCCTACACACACAGCTGCGGACTCTATCAGGCATCCGCGCACATAGCTGCGGAGCCTCTATCTACCCACTAACACCCTTGAATCAAAGTTACAGATGCAGAACTCTGATTACTTCCACCAACCCATAATACATCAGATCTAGTCTAGAACAGAAAACTGGTTTTCTACCTTTAAAGCCTCACTCTATTTATGCATTCCCATGGTCCGCAGACCATGGGCAGACCGACTCACTTTCTATTATTTTATATTATTTTTGGGCGGGCAACCCCTTGACTCGACCTATTATATTTCGCGCTCCGCACATTTTGGAGATTTACAATATTATTACCCTAACTTCTAGGCTTTAAGCACCAAAACCATTACGTGGGGCCTCCACTACCCAACACTAGTAGTTTCTATGCTTAAAAATATTTAATCTTATGATTAAACAATTATCATTTCCAAGATAACAGTCAAGATTTTTATAGATGGGTTGTGCTAGCAGTTTCTATTCTTGAATCTGTGGGTACCCTACAGAGTCAAAGTTTCCTCATGCATATACCTACAACTGAAACATCTTTTGCTGGTTGCAAAATTTTAAACTACTGCCATCTCCTGCTTTCATTTTTTGCTGCAACCTTCCTACTTACTTGATCTTTCTAGTTTTTAACAATAAAGTTTTGATTCTTTTCCTAAATAGGTTTAGGTTTCTCATCAAGCTTAGTTTCTTGTGTTAACCTTGTCTTACAATTTGAGTCCCTTGAACATTTATCATGAAAATATTTATCAATAAAATCATAGCCAAAAATAAATATAATCTTAGTGGTATTCTCATGTGGTAGTTTGACTTCAACTACTTATAGTGCATTTTCATTTTATTCCAGGTTCTTCCTGTATGTATGTATATAAAGAAGATGATAAAATTGAGGCATCGGATATGAAATGACATAATGCTATATCTAGGCTACATTATGATTCTAGGTACTGAACCCAGGGTTTTTCATTATGGAATTGAGTTTGGTGTTGGTAATTGGAAATTTGATAAGGTTGTTTTGAGAGACATAGATATGACAAATGTGTGCTAGAAGTTGTTTCTAGAACCACCTAATATTTCTACACTAACATCAACAGAGGGTGGAGACAAGATTGGTGCAGATGTGGGATCTAGAGATTAGGGACCTATTCATAGGGTTCTACAAAAAGCACCAAAGTGAAATGTAGTCTATGACAATGGATATTTGTGTGTTGTGGTTGAATTGATTTGGGAAGTGGTATGCACCCATGATGTAGTTACTGTGGATGCATGAGATAGTCTATCTGTTATAACCTAACCAACAAGGCAATGTTTGATCTTGGCTATATGGCTAGTGGAAGATGAAGTCCAGGAATTGTTGAAAATGTTCCTGTAGATACTAGATAGTGAGAGATATGTAGTTAATATAAGGGGGTTACCTATCTGGTTACTAGGATGATTTGAAAATACATTATATAGACCCTTACACCATGTCTACTTAAGGGAAAAAATAAGCATCAAGTGTGTTAGGACATTAAATGAGGCTCTACGTTTACATGATATTTCCAGTTTAGGACATCAACAGAGGGTGGAGCCAAGACTAGTGCAGATGTGGGATTCATAGATTAGGGACCTATTCATACGGCTTTACAAAAAGCACCAAAGTGAAATGTAGTCTAGGGCAATGGATATTTGTGTGTTGTGGTTGAATTGATGTGGGAAGTGGTATGCACCCATGATGTGGTCACTGTGGATGCATGAGATAGTCTATCAGTTGTAGACTGACCAACAAGGAAATGTTTGATCTTGCCTATATGGCTAGTGGAAGATGAAGTCTAGGAATTGTTAAAAATGTTCCTGCAGATACTAGATAGTGAGAGATATGTAGTTAACCTAAGGGGGTTACTTGTGTGGTTACTAGGATGATTTGAAAATACATTATATAGACCCTTACACCATGTCTACTTAAGGGACAAAATAAGAATCAAGTGTGTTAGGACATTAAATGAGGCTTTGTGTTTACATGATGTTTTTAGTTTAGGACATCAACAAAGGGTGAAGCCAAGACTAGTGCAGATGTGGGATTCATAGATTAGGGACCTATTCATAGGGCTCTACAAAAAGCACCAAAGTGAAATGTAGTCTAGCACAATGGATATTTGTGTGTTGTGGTTGAATTGATGTGGGAAGTGGTATGCACCCATGATGCAGTTACTGTGGATGCATGAGATAGTCTATCAATTATAGCCTGACCAACAAAGCAATGGTTGTTCTTGCCTATATTTCTAGTTGAAGATGAAGTCCATGAATTGTGGTTACTGGGATGATTTGAAAATACATTATATAGACCCTTACACCATGTCTACTTAAGGGACAAAATAAGCATCAAGTGTATTAGGACATTAAATGAGGCTCTGCGTTGACATGATCTTTCCATTTTAGGACATCAACAGAGGGTGGAGGGAAGAATGGTGTAGATGTGGGATTCATAGATTAGGGACCTATTCATAGGGCTCTATAAAAAGCACCAAAGTGAAATGTAGTTTAGGACAATGGATATTTGTGTGTTGTGGTTGAATTGATGTGGGAAGTGCTATCCACCCATGATGCAGTTACCGTGGATACATGAGATAGTCTATCATCTATAGCCTGACTAACAAGGCAATGTTTGATCATGCCTATATGTCTAGTGGAAGATGAAGTCTAGGAATTGTTGAAAATGTTCCTACATATACTAGATAGTGAGAGATATGTAGTTAACCTAAGCGGGTTACTTGTGTGATTACTAGGATGATTTGAAAATAGATTATATAGACCCTTGTGCCATGTCTACTTAAGGGATTAAATAAGCATCAAGTGTGTTAGGACATTAAATGAGGCTCTGTGTTTACATCATGTAAGAAGAAATTTCCCCTGTTTTCATTCTAAACATATCTTTGACAAAATTATTGTACATGTCCAAAATCCACTAGTTTTATTTGATCAAGACTAGATTAAAAACATTTTTTTTGAAGATTTGAAACAAATCCCATTAGAGAAAACAAAGTCTTATGACAATGTAAATCATGATAAAAGTGATGAAATTATGAAGATAACAAAGGAAAAGAATCAAAACATTATTTTTAAAATCTGGAAAGATTGACAAAAAAAAATATCTAGAAAGATCAAGTAAGCAGGAAGGTTGCAGTAAAAAATGAAAACGGGGAGATGGCAGCAGTTGAAAATTTTGTAACCAACAAAAGTTGTGTCAGTTGTAGGTAAACGATATAAGAGGGTTCCTTACACTGTGTATGTATGTATATAAAGAAGATGATAAACTTGAGGCATCAGATATGAAATGACATAATGCTATATCTAGGCTACATTACCATTCTAGGTACTGAACCCAGGGTTTTTCATAATGGGATTGAGTTTGGTGTTGGCAATTGGAAATTTGACAAGTCTGTTTGGAGAGACATAGATATGAAAAATGTGTGTTGGAAGTTGTTTCCAAAACCACCTAATATTTCTACACTAACATCAACATATGAAAACAACTTGAGAAGGGACAAAATAAGCATCAAGTGTGTTAGGACATTAAATGAGGCTCTGCGTTGACATTATGTAAGAAGGAATTGTCTCGATTTTCATTCTGAACAGATGTTTGACAAAAATATTGTACATGTCCAAACTCCACCAGCTTTATTTGATCAAGACCAAATTAAAAACATTTTTTTAAAGATTTGAAACAAATCCCGTAGAAGAAAACATAGTCTTATGACAATGTAAATCATGATAAAAGTGATCAAATTTTGAAGATTATAACAAAGGAAAATAATCAAAACTTTATTGTTAAAATATGGAAAGATCGACCAAAAAAATATCTAGAAAGATCAAATAAGCAGGAAGGATGCAAGAAAAAATGAAAGCGGGAGATGACAGCAGTTTAAAATTTTGCAACCAGCAAAAGGTTTTTCAGTTGTAGGTATGTGCATGAGGCAACTTTGACTCTGTATGGTGCCCACAGATTCAGAGCTATTTTTATTTAGGGATTTGAGTTTTGAAGGTCCAATGTTCAAACAACACCTATGTGCAAAAATATGGATTCAGTTAGTATCTGATTGAGCGTTAATGAATAGACATTATTGTTAGGATATTTGCACACTTAAGAGTTGGTTAAGATCAACCTGCTCTAATATGTTTTTAGATAAAGTGTGCTTCTTGAACAATTATCACATAAGCCTGGTGAGAAAAGTAACACATTGTGAGTAAGCCTAATAGTTGAGAACAGTGCTTCCATCCTGG
The DNA here is from genome assembly GCA_031772625.1 of Pinus tabuliformis. Lineage (NCBI taxonomy): Eukaryota > Viridiplantae > Streptophyta > Pinopsida > Pinales > Pinaceae > Pinus > Pinus tabuliformis. Next base: position 877,742,680 of record CM062820.1, on the reverse strand, counting down.
AAATCAAAGGGCATACATCATAAAAATGGATTAGCCCTTGTGCTTAATCACTGAAAAAAACACTCTCAGGTGTCTATAAAACTAGTTTAAATTTACTTTTGCACAACTTCAATTATGATTCTAACTTTAAAGTTCAGATATAGAATTAGGAAAATAAAATTTTTTATAGGTAACATTTTCATAAATTGTTGTTATGAAAAATCTCAGTCAAAACATTTAGAATCAGTTCTTCAGGGCTGGTAAGAGCATAGTTAAAACCCTGATCAGTGTGGAATTTCTACAAGGATCTATATGCTTATGGTTGCATCACTGACTGAGTTCATGTCGATTCTAAGACAGTCAAGAACATTTTTCTTGTGAAGAGATCCAATCTCAAGGGCATCCATGAAGTCCCCGTAATCCAAAGGGAATAAGGTTTGTAAACCACCATAGACTAAGTAGAAAAAAATCACTCTGTGAAGGTTTGGCTGAGGCATTGGAGACAGAGACTGATTGCCGAAATTATGTGTAGGACTTGGATTACATGAGATACCATTCAGGTGCACACTAGAGATAGTAGTTACACCTTCATGAAGCGCAGTTGAAAATATTTCAATTTCTTAATGCATTCAGACCAAAGGAATCGCTAGAGTTGAAAAGATTTTAATTTCTCAATGCATTCAGACCAAAAGAATTGATGGTATAAATCTTAATTTTCATATGATGATGCAACTTCATATAACGTCATAGAAGGATGTAACTCTTTGCCCAATCCTACAAAACCCACTCTACTCTACATTCATTTCTGATCGATCCCTTAGCAAAAGAAAATCAAAAACCATGTCGATCCCTTAGCAAAAGAAAATTAGAAATTGTAGAACTAACAAAGGCTTGCCTTTCACAATAACAGGTAATAAAAATTCATGTAAACCCATAAATCCAACTAACTTGTGATTCCAACTCCAAAATTGCAGACTTCAATTGTGAGTTAGCTATTGCCCGCCTCTTCAAAAGCCTCCAAGTTCTCTTCAATGCTCTTCTATCCATGACAAAGGCTGTAATTATATAGAAAATTTTACAAGCCCTAAAAATCTCTAACCACATCATGGATTTCTCTCAAATCTCTCACAATATATCAAAACCCTCCCACCAACAACAACAATTTGGCACCAAAAGAGCCATCTTCATGGACAGAACATCCTATTTTCATGGAGAGTTTAGAACTAGGGTAAACCTAAAGTGGACCTCTTCATCATAGTAACAATAACCAGTTTTCATGGAAACAAGGTTCTTAGCAAGTTTTCGCATGTAAGAATAGCAAATTTTAGCGGGTAAGAATAAAAAGTTTTTGCGGGGTAAGAATCTTTGGTTTTCGTTCCTAGGGCTTTCATACCAAGTTTTTGCAAAATTGGGCTTTCATAGCTAGTTTTCCACTCGTCATGCCTTTCAGTCCCTAGCCTTTTCGATTATTGTGAGTCTAATTTTCTTTTTAGTTTCTTTTTAGCTGTGAGTCTAAGTTCCAGGTTTTTGTTATTTTGTTTTTATTTTATTTCGAGTTAAATGAGTTTATTATAGTTTTTATTTTATTTTATTTTAAATTTAATTAATATTAATGCTTAGTCACCATCTTCAAAGGCTTTTGTGTTTTTTCCTGAAATTATTTTATCACTTATTTTATTTATCCATTGTTTTTTATTAAAAAAAATTAAATTATTAATCCATTATCTTTTATTAAAAACAATTAAATTATTAACAAGGTTCAGATACCATTAAAAAATTAAATTATTAACAAAGGTTCGTATACCATTAAAAAATTAAAAAATATTCATATATCATTAAAAAATTTACAAATTGATTTTCTTGAAATGAGTTTCATTTCATCACTTACTTTATCTATCCACTATAAAAAACAATGAAATTATTAACAAATTAGGTTCATATACCATTAGAAAAATTTACAAAATTAAATCATTAACGAAGGTTTGTATACCATTAAAAATTTAACAAAGGTTCATATACCATTAAAAAATTAACAATTTGATTTTCTTGAAATGAGCTTCATTTCATCGCTTACTTTATCTAACCACTATTAAAAACAATTAAATCATTTTTTTTGGTCAAAAAAATTCATTATATTATCATAGCAGAAGTGTCAACAAAATATAGTGTCGCGGGCTTAAGCGTTGGCACAAGCCTTGCTCTAAATAGTAAGAAGCCTGAAGAGAAGCCAAGACATTTGGTGTCTTTGGTTATTTTCGGAACAAAAAGATCAAAATTACATGTCTCAAAATTAAACATTAAGGAGGGGTATTGCCAGGAAACGTGGGAGGTGCAACAAAGAAAGCAACACATTCATGCATATGATAATCAATGTGTTCCACCAGAGTCTCTAGGGCACGGATATGGTCGTTTGTGCGTCAGAGCTGACGTCAGAGACCTTCCACCAAGTCGAGGGTCTCATTTTGCATATGTTGGAGATCATTGATATAAGCAACCAATTTGTTTCTATCATCGTACCTCTGCTCCCTCAGTGTATCAATGTTGAGTTGTATGTTATTCAACTGGGCTGCGATGGAATCCAAGGTGATGAGAGATTCTACATGGGCCGATGAGCAAACTAGGGTTAGGGTTAGGTTCACACTAGAGTGGCGACTCTGAGTTGACTCAGAGTCTGAGTTAGGCTCTCCATGCTGCTAGAATTCATCCATATGTGGGTTGGCACCCCCCCTTCAGGTAGGCCCTCACTATTGAGGCATACAACCAACATCACCACCACTGACCACACCACCATAGGAAGCATACTGTCTGACTAGAGAAACACACCATGAAATTTTGAATTGACAATACTTAAATAAAATTCCACTTGTTGTACCAGAGAAAGTGAAAATTAATATTATTTGGCTAAGAAAGAGCCCGAAGTCCCAATCACCAACATTGTGACCATGACCAACAAAGAAGAAGGAAGGCATGCAAGAGGTCTCGGGGTCCGCAGAGCTCAAACAACCCCAGAGATGGCACCTGAAGTCGTTCTCCCCAGCAAACTGATTATCTAGTGGAGCTTCCTCGAACCAGAGATAGAGCTAGACTAAGGAAAACTTTGTGTCTGCTCCTGACCCACACATTCAAGTCCCAGAACCAAATAGTTCGTTATGTCGGACAGAGAAATCTTCCTCCGGATCCCATGGCCATGCTTGATGCAGGTGCCAATTCCCCTCCCAGCTGCATTTGATGGTCATGTCCTGTTCTACTGCCCCACACCATAGCCTGAGCTAGGACGCAAACAAACCACACCTCATCCTCTTCTGACACTCTCTCCTCATTGCCCAACACCTGCAAATGACCTCCTGCATGCAGTCCCTGTGCGGTATTAAACACTGCTCACGGGGAGCAGGGTATGGGTTCTGGGGACTCTTCATTGTGTTTGTGTGGCGCGTGGAGGCCCCTCTGGCTCCTCGATCCAATGCACCACCAACTAGCCCCCAAAATGATCACCCCCATCAGGGAACACTTAATTAGTCATTAGCAAAGGTTCATATACCATTAAAAATTTAACAAAATTAAATCATTAACAAAGGTTCATATACCATTAAAAAATTAACAATTTGATTTTCTTGAAATGAGCTTCATTTCATCACTGACTTTATCAACTATCCACTATTAAAAAAAATTAAATCATTAACAAAGGTTCATATACCATTAAATAATAACTAGGGATAGGATTTTTTTTAATCATATATATATGCACTGCAGATGGATTCAGAGACCCTTGTATGAAATGTAACACTTCAGTAACAAAATTGAAATTTTCCATTTCTGGAGTGACACAATTAAAAATTACTAACATAAATGTTTAATTCATATACTTGTTGTGCTTGTTATTTGGTCGTATTTTTATTCTTTGACTATAATAGTCATTTACGTTAATCATTATTAATTTTCACTCATTATCTAGTAATATATTTTAATCCTAGACTAAATTAGTCATTTAAGTTAGTCGCTTTTAGTTTAGTCACTTATTATCTAGTCGTATATTTTATCCCTAGACTAAATTAATCGTTTAAGTCAATCATTTTTAGTTTAGTCACTTAAAATTGCTCAAATTTAGTAGTAATTCACTTGAAATAATTGTGGTGACTAACATTTTTAGTCACCTAGTCATTAGTTTCATCATTTTCTACTAGTGAATATTCGAATGGAGGGGTAGTAAATGAGGAGAATTTACCCCCTATAATTACTCTCCCTTGTCCCATTCGAGTTTTTACTAAGGTCTTTGCCACAGTTCCTTGCTTTTACCCTTTATTCCTTTATTCCTGCATTTTTCCTTGCTTTTATCCTTTATTCCCACATTACATGCACATTAGACCACAAAGCAAATTATCCAACTCTAACTCATCTCATAAACAAAATATAATCAAAATTATCCAATAAGTTGTGAGAATAGTTGGTTTGACTAAGCTAGGATGTGAATTAAGGCCAATTAAGGCCCATATAATTACTCAATGATGAGGCTCATCACAATCATAAACTCATATAAGAATATCCTAATCTAACAATGATCTACAAGGGAAGGTAGGAGAGGGTCATCCTCCACTTTGAGGATACCTTTAGGCTATTGAGTGAGGAAATATTGGATGCATTCTAAAGGAGATGACACACATTGCCATATAGTTTTAGGATGAGGGAATATGATTCACCTCAAAGGTTATGGACTTCTTTAGCCAATAATTCTTCGTACAAGAGAATCATCTAGAGATTTGGAGTCCACTGGATTGGGCTCAAATTCAATCCTCCCTTATTGTGAGGCATATAGGGATATTTGAATCAAGAGGAAGAGATAAGGGAATTGAATGAAATTGAGGAAAACACAAGTTTCCATCTAGGATGGGCTACTACATTTGACACAGAATGGGATGTTAGAGAGGCCATCATGAGGATGAATGAAGAGCAATAGAAAAAGGAAGATGAATAGGTTGATCATAATATGAGCAACTATTTCAGTAGGGGGTATGACGGGCCTCCCAAATAGGTACAACTTAAGGCCCACCTAACCTTTCCTAGGCACATTTAACCTTTCCTTTTGCACTTAATATTTTATTTTTCAAATTTAATATGTTCTCAGGATGGTTAAGATATGATTTTAATATCTTGTGTTCCAAATGCATTTATTGTGTAGGATATTAAGAATAATTGATACATATCACAAAAGAATCCAACCAAGAGAAAAAATGGGGCTTCTCCCCTGCTAAAGGATGGTCAAAGCTTAGTTGTGTCAAGGCCATTATCACTCCCCTATAGTTGCAAATTCATCAGAGAATCATATCCTATTTTCTATGGTTTTTAGAGGGAAGCAACCATATCTTCAAGGAGGCTTCCCCTCAACTACTTTTATATAAATAAGGGTTTGAGTAGCCCATTAGGGATTCAAACTTTTAGAGAATAGAGTGAGTGGTAATGAATGATTTTACCTAACATTTTAGTTCTCCAATATTCCATGTATATGCATTTCCTAATTAATGAGAATCATTATTTGGTTTCCAGATTGATTTTTCTTTAGGGACTTGAGTTTCCTTGGGTTTGGGCCCAACCCAGGTGCTCAAGCCCCCTTCTTGTATCCTTACTTTACATGCATTGGTTCAGTCATACGTTTCTACAATATTATCTTTGAAAATATTGTCTTTGTAGGGTTAGTGAATGATCTTGTCTCCAAGTTTGTTTATGCATCTTACTTTGATGAATTTAGCAATAAGTTATTTCATGTAATAATACTCTTTTCATGAAGTAGTTCAACTCATCCTTTTTATTATTAATATCATTTCCTACAGATTACTAAGTTAGTTATATTATCAACTTTCTTATGCATCTTTATTGAAGTTTAGACAATATTTCTTTGATATAGTTAGTACTCTCTTTTTATACATAGAACTTGCTTAGATCACTATCTCTTTTCTTACTATCATACAATTTTTGCAACCTATCAGTGCATGAATTTCCATCTTGACAAGTTATAATAAACTCTAGATTTATCCTTTTGTTACATGAACTAATCCATAATATGCACCTAATATTGTAAAGACTTCTTGATTCTGCCTAGTTCTACTAAGTAGTCATGATGTTCTCGTTCTTCCTTCGATTGACCTTCTATTATTATTATTATACCGAGGTGCTTAACGATTCAAGCAAGCTTCCCTACTCATATGAGATCTCCGGAACGAAGGGCTTTGTAGACTGCCCTGGACCCCCGTCTATACCATGAAAGAATAGTAGATTGCTCCGTACCCTCGACCCGCATAAATAAGTGTCTCCCCTACCTTAACAATCGAGCCTGCTTACGCATCCTCTCCCTTGGGGTCGAGTACCTAAAGGTCCTTATGGTCGAGTACCTAAAGGTCCTATGGTCGAGCACCTAAAGGTCCTCTCCTCTCCCTCTCCCTCTCCTTAACAGTAAGCCTCCTTCACCTTATCCTCGTCTCAAACTGCATGTAGAATTCATATTACTGCTCTGGGCTCTGTTTCCTGTAGCAAAACAAGGACACCTGTACCAACTGTCAATTTTCATCGAAACACCTCCATATTTGCACTGAAATAATGATAATCCTTCCTCAACATGTTACAACACACACCAAACCATAAGGATGGAATCCAGAAGTTCAGAGACCCCCTAGAATCCTTTACCTAGTGGCTATAGTAAAACTACTTTATTTTCTACAAATTAGGGTTTATTGTTTGAATGCTCTCTTTTAGTTGCAAGTTTGTCTATAATACATAATAGCATAGATATGATTTTGTTCTAGATTTCTTGATTTTGTTTGCTTTCCTTTCATGCAATTAGAATAGGTTTACTTGCTATTCTTTTCCTTTATGTAATTTCTGAGTGTTTCCTATAACATAGATAGCACAACGATCTCTTTGCAACCTAGTTCCCCCTCAGTTTCTTTCACTTGCATCAAATAAAAAAAGGAAACACATTGAATAATACACACATAGTGCTGACCCCTCTTAAGTTTGTACAAACTCTAGGTTGAAAAGTAAAGTCGAGATCCCCTAGGAGTTACAGCATTCTTACTATAATACTGAGGGTCATCAAAATTCTTTAACCAACCCCCCAAAATTATAAAATAATCTAGTTGTAGTTGTTGCACTCATGGTTCAAAGTTGGATTTTTTTATTAAAATGAACGACATAAATTTGTGAAAAGTAACAATATATGCAGATTATGGTGCATGTACCATATTTGGAAAATATTTTGATTCATTAAAATTTCTTAACATGGGAAAACATTTTGATCCCTAGTTTAAGTCTCTTTAATGACACAATGGAAAATAACTTCTATTGAGAAGATCTGAAAATTTTCATCTTGCTTTTGGAGTGGATTTGTTGAGTTCTATTTGTGCTTATACATGTTACTTGACATGCCCTATTTCAATCTTCTAATGGTGTTCAACATTATATACAAAACCTTAGTGAATGGTCTATAAAATCCTAATGGAATCCATAAGTTGTTTTTTTAAATGAAGGGATATACAATTTTCGGTCATTGTGTATGGTGAACATGAATAATTTATTTACCCCGTTTAATGATGTCCCTCTCAAATTGTGTTCTATAACAATAAAAAACAATGTCACTGGAAAAATATAAGAATTTTGATGAGGTATTTTTCTAATATCCAAAGCTTAACATGTTATAAAACTTATGCTTATTTGGTTTTTAGAAAATGTTTTCTTTAGTGTATGTATTTTTTATTAAATAAGGCACATTTCTAGCAAAAAATTAGCTATATAAGCCTTGGAAATATCTGCCCCTTTTGATGGGAAATGTAATTGTTTAAGAAAAAACATTTTGTAATTTTTTAGATATTTTGTTACTTATGGTTATCTTTTTTTTTAAAAGTGGTTGTAGATAAATTAGGCATGACTAATTGTATTTCAAGTGTCATATCAAACCATCAATTTTTATTCAATTTCTAATGGCCAATGATTTAGGGCTTTATTACAATGTGTAGAGGGTCTCTCTCTCCCCCCCGATTAGCATGGACATTACAAATACCTTAATTTTTCAACTATAATGATTCATATCCTAGAGTTTGTCAATATCATCATGGATCAAAAAAATTGTAAATTTACACAATTAAGCTTCCTAACCTCATAAAAATGCAGTCCCTAAGGCATGAATGACATCTCTAGAGGCACGAACTATATGCCATCATGAATGATCTTAGAGTCAAGATGAATGAATGACATGCCATCATATATGATACTCTGTCATAAGTATTTAGAATGCATGCAAGGGTGTTAACATTCAATTGTTGAAAATTTGAGTTATGCACTCGAAAATATGGTGTTATATCAACTTGAGTTGGATCTTGAAAGTGCACTGTAGTCTATGAAAAATCATTTATGACGAAATATTAAGGTTGATAATTGAATTAAATTACATTTTCATCAACCTTGCATTTGATTTATTTTCACATTGTAGCATTTGAGTTATTTTCACATTGTAGTTATCTATAGGAATCAAAATTGCCTACATGACACTTTCCTCAATTTGCACTATATCTAGGGCAAGTTAACTAGTCTTTACTAAAGTGTACACCCAAGTAAAACTATTGATTATTTTTTTAACGTAACATGTAAGCATTGTTTCTCATGACTTTTAATGACCTTTCTACATTCTTATTTTTTCAATGTAAACCTTAAATATGTTGTTTACAAAATACATTAAAACTTATTTTTTACATAAAATGCAAATCAAATAACACGGCTAAATAAAATGTATTCCAACCACTTAAAAAAATACATGCCTATGGAAATAAAATATTCACTCAATCCATATTCACGTGCAATGTTTTCCAAAATCCAATTTTTCATTTTTTATTGTTTTTACAGTTCTAGAGAAATGCACATCTCCTTTACAAAAATGTACGCCTTGATCTGAATATGAACCCAAATTATGATAGGAAAATTTTACAAGATTCTTCATTATGTCCTTATCTCCACACATGATTATATTCTATGAAGGATCCATACAATCTCTTTTTATTTCCAATAAGCATGATTCTTGAGAAACAAGATGAAATACTAGCTAGAATTTTCAAAAATCTTTAAACTTAAAATGCATGAGTTACATAACAAGGAGATGATGGATTCTTAAAAAATCATTAAAACACATCTTGAAAAACATATATATTTATAGTGATAATTATAACTTAACAAAATTTATCATATTTGAATTCTAGGCATAAAACAAAGTTGCATCAAATTAATCTCGTGGCTTAGGACTATGCATACATTAGACGTTTAATTCATGCTTGGTGTACCCAATGGCATTGATGTGGATTATTTCACCTTTTTAATAAATTATCATTTCCATAATTTTCATCACTTTCACCATCAACAAATACTAAACTTATTAGAATGCCATATTACTTGATTTAACATTGTTTTTAGGCCAATTTAACTAGTCACCGCCAAAATCCATGTGCATTTCAAATTGTTGACTAATTTTTTTAGTGTGAAAATTGATGGTTGTTCCTCATGAGCCGAATAAAATTTCTACAATGTTATATTTTCATTTTAAACCTTAGAAAACTCCACTTTTACAAAATACATCAAATTGATAATACAAAACAAGTCAACAAGTCTAATAAAATGGTCGCTAACCCTATAAAAATGCATATTTGTGTAAATATAAATGTAACATATGCAAGCGTTTCACATTATTATCATCTCCTAATATCACTATTTCTACAACTTACCTTAATCTATAATATTTAGGTCTTCCAAAATGATTTTTTTTTAATGATTTTCACTATTTTGATAATTTGACAAAAAAGTACAACTTTAGTTGAATATGGACCCAAATCATGATATGAAAATTGTATATGATTGTTTATGATCTTCTCTATCTATCAACATGTTTATATTTCATGAATGGAACTTGGAAATATTTTTTTGGTTCTAAATGAATACAACTTTTTAGAAATATGATGAAATGCAAACCAAAATTTGATCAATTTTACAAAAATGCATACCTAGGCCTCATTACAGCTCTAATTGTAGTTTTCAAGTTGATTAGTGTTCTAAATGAAATTTCACTCTTTGTTTCTTTTTTCGCTTTGAATCTAACAAATTGATGTATGAAAAAACAAATCACAAAATTGCCAACTTTTATAGTGTTCAAATAAATGTTGATTGCATTAGAAAAATTCTCGCAAGCCCTATAAAAATGATTCACGTAGAAAAACAAATTTACCAAGCTGTAATATTATGCAAAATTCTAGTAAGCCTTATAAAAAGATTAAAATAGAAAAACAAATTTACTAAACTGTAATATTTCTTGTTTTCAACCAATCCATTCTCTTTCTAAAATTATCTTTAAATGAAATATATAAATATTCTAAAATAAAATTAAAATTACTTTTATACTTTAAAAAAAAAATACAAACCATTATCACTAAAATACACTAAATAGAGTATATTATAAACTCGCATATAATTGTATAATATTTTATTGTATCCCTATTTTATTATATACCAATCACATGTCATAATTCCTCTTCTAAACTTTCATTGTACTTGAATAAAGATTCAATAAAAACTCCCTTATTTCAACAATTCAAGAAATACATGTTAAAAATGTCAAAATGCATACCAAGGTAAAGTAGGCATGCTCAATTCCTGAAATTTATACTTGATGTATCTCAGGCCTTCCATGCCTATCTCATAATTCAAAAGCATTTAGGATATATTAATGGGCCAAGGTGCTCTTGCATCAGTTTTTCTAACCATTATTCCATCCGAAAGCAAGTTTAACGAATCTGCATATTAATATTTAAGATTGTATTTCAAAGATAATTGACCCTCAATCCTTTTTGGATTCTCAAAATTTCCCCCTTTTCCATGTAAGGTCACATTACACTATTAACATTGGAAAAAATGACACAAATGCTAAGCAAATTTCACATTATATTATATAAGATATTATCTTAGTTTTGAAGCTAAGTTGGAAGTCAATATTTTACTAGTTCCCTTATCTTTGTTAAAATATAATATAAATATTTCACTTTACATTATATATGGTATTATCTTAGTTTGGAAGTTAAGTTGGAAGTCAATATCTTACTAGTTCTTTTATCTTTATTAAAATCTAGCATATTTTTTTTTGTTGGTTTAGAAAAGTTTGACCATAAAAATTTTCTTCATTTATAGTATTATATAATGGACTATACCAACATAATTATTGAAAATAGCAACAAGAAATGATAAAAATAGAATCCAGAAATTCCAATTTTAATCTGTCCATGAATTAAAATTGTGAATTAAAATCAAATTTACTCTCACCATCTGCTTGGAAATAAATAATTAATTCAGTATGGATTAATTAGTTGGAGAAATTCAAGTTTGAAGTCTTTCTGAAGTCATGCAACATTTATCCCTTAAATTAAGGAGCTTATCCCTTAATTAAGGAGATAAGATTGAGTTATATTTGAGTTGTAATTTGTTAGCTCAGTTTACTGAGTTAAGTCCAGTTAAATTAGTTCCAAACTGTTTGAGGAACTAATTGTGAGTTCAGTTAGTTAATGCATGCATGAACTCAACAAGTGTACTCCAGATAACTAAAGATTCTCTCATTAGAAACTCATGCATGTCTATTCCGAGAAAGACCCAGTTGAGCTAAATGTCAAGGACATGTTACTATCAGTTGCATGTGTTTTCCTATAAAGGAAACCCATCCATGCAGTCAAGGAAAGGTTCCTTGAGGATTGCGCAGTTCTGACAGTGTGTTAGAGAAGTGTGTGAGAGTAGTGTTACACTGGGTGAAGGAGATCATCCCAGAGGTAACTGCGCAAGGAAATAGGAGCTTGGAGGGCAGAGGAGAAGGCTTGTGAGAAGCTTTGTTTGCTTGTGAGCATCCAAGAGGATTGTACTGAGAGATGGCTAGCTGTGAGAGCTAAGGCTTTGTATAATTTTGATGTATTTCCACCTTGTATGATAATACAGATAGTGGGGTTTTTAGCTGAGGCTTTCCCCTGAGTATTTTCTATGTTTCATGTGCATTGATTCTTCTTCTTCTGGTTATATGTGTTCGACTTGATCTTGCTCAATATTTAAGCTTCTGCAAAGCAAATTGATAGTAGAAGTAGATTATAGTATTTTGCTTTGGTATATTGCATTATCGAGTTAATATACAGTCAGATTTGTTACATAGATCTCAAAGGTAGATTTGTAGAGAATTTGCAGGAAATTTCTACAATAATATCAAAAAATAATAATGTTTGAAGATAAATAAGTCAACCAAGAAATATTGGTAAGATGGAAAATTTTTATTTGGAATTACATAATATAATCCTCAAATTAACTTCAATATGAGGAAAAAAATGCTATCTATACAACTTAGCATGCAAATGCAGATTGGCATGCACATTACCACTCTTGTACAAGGGGAATGTTGTTGAACCTACTTTGGACATTTATCCAAATGTTGAAGGTGGTAATGATGGTGTAGTTCAATTTGTTATTCAAGGTAATGCTATTGTAGTATAACTTCAAAAAAATTCTATCTATGCAACTTAGCATGCAAATGCAGATTGACATGCACATTACCGCTCATGTATGAGGGGGAAGGTTGTTGAACCTACTTTGGACATTTATCCAAATGTTGAAGGTGGTAATGATGGTGTAGTTCAACTTGTTATTGAAGGTAATGTTGTTGTATTTCAACTTCTCATTGAAGCTAATGATGCTTTAACCAATTCCATGCGAAAGGTAAGGATGTTGTAGTTAAAGTCCCCATTGAAGGTAGAACCATGCAATTCAAGAGTTTGTTGAATTTGATCTAATAGTTACAATGGTTCCTCTAGATCCAAAACAATTGAAACTTAATTTCAATTTCCATCTTGACAAGAACTCTCCAGAGTTCTCATTTTTGTAAAGGTTACATTTGGTGGCTATTTTATCTTATTTGAAAAAAATGTTATTGGTAAGTCCTTTTCCTTTTATGAGTTAAAAGTACAAAATTTTGTAACCATCATATTTAAAGTTGCATAAAAACCCTAAAATTGACCCTTGAAAACTAAGGGGGTTCTCCTAGCACCCCCATACTTTTTTAAGGTTCAAATTATATCTCATTTGAAATCATGGTCTCGACACTTAGTAAATTTCTAAACAAAAATCTTAAAATCAACCATTTGAATGGAAAGTGGTGCTAATAGTAGCACACCCTTTTCTTTGGAGTTAACATTACAGGTTATTTAAAACTATGATCTTGACAACTAGTATGTTTGTGAATTGAAACTATGAAATCAACATTGAATCAAAGTGTGGTGTTACAAGTAATACATTTATTTATTTTTGGCCTAAAATTGCAATTCTTTTGAGACAAATATGGAAGAAAAAATTCTGAAGCAAAAAGAAGATACATGTTTATTTTGAAAGAAATAGAAAAAACAAAAAAAAGTGATGAAAAAGAACAATTTTAAATTAAAAACCATAATACCATTAAAAAAAAAATTATCCAAACAAAAAAAAAGCAAATGTAAAAAAGAAAATTAAACACTTTTTTGGAATTAATTTAATGTTATGGAGGAAGAAGAATATATATATCTATATATATATATATATATATATATATATATATATATATATTACAATTTTTTTTAAATAAGAAAATTAATCTATTCAAAGTCATTATTCATTCATAGATATGTGCCTACTATTCAACACAACCCATAGATAGAGGCCTTTTTCAATCACCCAATATTTCAATTTTTTTAGTTATTGTTTATTTACCGGTTTAAATTCATCTTAAATATGGATTTACCAAGCACTGAGAGGGATCAAATATCTTTTCAATCTAAAAGAGGTTTTCATCTCAAGAGATTTGATCCCTCTCAATGCTTGGTAGATTAAGAGTTAAGATGGATCGAGGCTAGTTTAATTATTAATTACAATTTTAATTATTAATTTTACGCTTTTTTATTTTATTTTTATTTTTAGTTTTTTGTAATCTAACTCAGTCAAAATGTTAAAAATTACAACATATATACTATATAGGGTTGGAGAGTTCCTCTCAACACAATGAATTAGCAAAACCCAGAACAAACACTATTCAACAAAACTTCGGTCCTCTCTCTCAACTCTCACTTGGATCTCTAGTGATACTCTAAAAAATGTCTGTTTGGGTTGGCTAGTTCACCTCCAAGGGAATGGGCTTCAACTCTATGATGAAATGACATTAACAACATTGAGTTCAAATCAAATGTAGGTGAACCATTCATCTAATTATTTGATGGTTGACTTATTTCATAATAGGACCAAAGGATCAAAAAATAATTATTTATTTCAGCCACGTAGGAACAAACATATTACCATGTTGCTATCCTGGAGTGAGATGTGTCACCTAGTACCCATCATGGGGCTTCTCCATGGGAAACGAGGGCACTAAGGTAGATGAAGAAGAGAGATAATTTCTCCAATATATACATTCCTTTAACCCATTCCACCTTGCTAATTGATTTAAAATTTTTATAGCTAGTAATAACAAAGTTAATAATATGAGCTAGACCAACCATTATGTCAACCCTGTTTATTTTTGAAGTTTTCCCAAAAATTCGATGGAACATAATGATTCCTTGTGTCTTCATTGTATCCTTGTACCATAAGTTGTTTTAGGAACATATATTGAATCACTCCCTCCCACCACGTACATTGATGAACTCTCTTCCACACACAAATGAGATGGGAATTGCTTGCACCGACCAAATAAGCAACACCTATTGCTAGTGCACCACTTTGCTCCATATCAAACTGATTTTTGAGTAAAGGATTGAGTGCAACCCTTTCTTTTCTTTTAGGCCACCTCAAACCTTGTTGTTCTCTTTCTTTACACCAGGGAAAATGAGTGTAGAGTTGGGTATAAAGGAAATCCTCCTTTTGCTTTAGATTAAACCTATCAATACTTGGGCATTGAGTGATATGTAGGAAATTTCATCCTAATACAACTCATAATGATTCTCTCTTCATTTAATGGAACAAGATCTATATCTATTGTTGGTGTTACCCTAGCTACTTAAGGGATGCTACGAACTATTGATATCAAACTTATAGCTCTAGATATCGAGTTGGATCCATTCTTCTTGTAATTGAATATGTGCACACGATGTGAGCTACTTGCTCCTATAATTCTAGATATTGATCTAGAAATGAAAAGGAATGTTATCTATGGATTTGCATCATTGAACGGAATTGGGTCTTGGTCTCGATCGGATGTGAAAATTCTCAGGAAAAAGTTAGGTTTGGTTGGAATATATAAAATTATATAAAAATGAAATTTAAAAAAAAAAAAAAAATTGTTTATGGAGGGGAAATTGCAGAAATTCCCCTCCCTAATGAAACCACATTTTCTCCTACCTATAACCACCCGGACTTCCCCTCCACCACCCCCCCCCCCCCCCCCATCATATGACCCTCATGAACACCCCAATCCCTAACGTTCCCTTATCTCTTGCATTACCTAATAGGTGGGTGCAAAACATATATTGGCAGGTTGCAAACCCACTACTACAGGTTGAGTATCCACCTATGTGTTAGTGTTGGGGGGAGGGTAAGGTGAAGGGTTTGCAGTGTCTATCATGGAAAAGGAGGGTGGTTTGATTTAGAATATTAAATTGTAGTGCTAAGATCCTCCTCATATTATAAACATAATGCTTTCATTGTGCTTAAGGATTCATGAATTTTTGCAAGTGAAATGAAGAGTTTTTATGTTAATTTTATGAGCAATTTAACATAAATAAGAAATTGAACAGTAGCATAAACACTTACAAAAAATCAGCAAAAGAACATTACAACAAGCACATGATAAAGGAGTTCACCCCTCTTGGGCTACGTCTCCTTGTTTTAGCTTCTAATGGCTTGGGCCTCCCTATTATGCTCAAAAGTGTAAAAATATGTGTTTACAATGCTCAAAATCTTCTGAAACCTACTCCAATTAGTCCAGAATACTAAAAAATGGTACCGGAGCCTCTTTCTACTTCCAATTTGGTTGAAAACTTCCTTAGTTATGATTTCTGCCATTATTTCCATAATTTCCTCCTCCAAATCTAGCTAACTACCAGTTAAATTCATTATCTAGAGTTAATTTTGGTAGTTCCGTGGAATTGGTGGTCCCACCAACTTCCACACCTATATTGCGATTAAGGCCGAGTGATCACATGGTGGTTAGGTCTGCTGGCTAAGGTGACAATTCCGAAAGCTCCATCGCAAATCGTAATTGGTGGAGAACCGATGGTCTTATGGTTTGTAAATGTGGTGGGGCAATGTGCAATTGTGATAAGGCAAACTCGATGGAAGTATTAACAGGAACCCTTAGTCGCATCGCATTCGGGATCCTTTCACAAATCACAATCGGCGGAGAAATAGAGGGTAACATAATGCGAGAATCCGCCTTCTGTGGAGTGTGATTACGATTATCGCATCGCAACCCGAGTACGCAGGGGGCTGATTTCTACAATGCCTTCCCTATTGCGAAGTGCAATTGTGATTTATCGCATCGCAACTCAGGTACACTGGGGGCCAATTTCTGCAATGCCTTCCCTGTTGCGAAGTGCGATTATGATTTATCGCATCACAACCTTGACTTGCTTGGGGTCGATTCTTTAACATGACCCACCTATAATATGTGATTTGTGAAATGTGGGATCCAATGGCTGCCTGCCACTTGGCACTTCCCCATTAACTGAAAGGCCTTGCCACATCATCTTTTCCTACCATCTGTCCAAGTCAACCCTGAAATTTTACTTACTCTAACTTCTTCATATAAGATCGAATTCAAGTTCCGTTTGCACCCTTGGAATCAAAATGACGAGCTATTCAATTTGAAGCTAAGTTGATCAAGATTCTGACACTTTGAGTTTAGAGCCTAATTCTGAGCACCTGATCACTCGTCCCCACTGGAAGCCTTTTGGATCCCAAAAGGATCACTCTCAATTGTCTGGCAAGTGAGGGTACAGTTCCCTCACCTTTCCAACCTTTATCCATTTGGATTTTAAAGGATTTTTACCCTTGAGCCCCACTCGAGGATAATCGGTACTTCCCCTTTTTCATTTCCTTATTCTTTTATCAAGTATAGTGTCTTGCTAAATCTCATCAAGGAATTATGGAGAAAAGTCTTCAATAGATGGAATTTGACTATTCTCTCCTTGATCTTCAATCAAAAGAGGCTCATACAACCTTAAATTCTCAACATTAACAACAACATAGATTTGCATATATGAAGGCAAATCCAACCTGAAGGCATTGTTACCATTCTTTTCCAAAATTCTGAATTGACCATATCTAATTGGTTTTAACTTTTTACCTTCTCCTTGGAGCCTCTCTTTGTTAATGTGAATCCAAACTTCATCACGAACTTGGAACTTTTGGTCTTGATTATGCTTGTCGTGCCTTGCTTTGTACTTGCCTCGGCTTTTCTCAAGCTGTTCTTGAACCTTTTGGTGTACTAATTGGATTTGTTCAATGAACTTTCTTACTTTTTCTATGTCGTTATGACCTTCAATAGCAACATCTTTGCCAAAAATAAAAATCCAAAGGAGATTTAGGCAATTATCCCAAGCTTGCTTCAAATGGCGAAGTTTAAGTTGAAGAGTGCTTGGCTCAGTTGTAAGCATGCTGAATATAGTGCAAATGTTCATACCACAACTTAGGATGCTTGTTGAAATACCCACAAAGAAGATATATGATTGTTCTTTTCACCACTTTTGTTTGGCCATCTATTTGTGTATGAAAGGTTGTACTCTTTTTCAATTTGGTGTCCATGAATCCCCACAATCTTGACCAAAAATTCCCAACAAAGAGAGAATCTCTATCACTAACACTGGATGTGGGCAATCCAAAATGCACCCAAACATTCTGAGAGAATAACTGAGCAGTTTGTTAAGCTATAACTTGATTTTTACATGGCATCAAAATACACATTAATCTGAACCTATCCACAACTACATACAAATAATCATGACCTCTTTTTGACAATGGAAGACCTCCTACAAAATCCATAGAAACACTCTCCCACAATCAAGAAGGAACTGGAAGTGGTGTGTACAATCCTAACTTCCTATTACTAGGTTTATTGATTGCACATAATGAACATCCTTTAATAAAACGAGACACACTTTCAAGCATATGAGGCCAATAACAATACCTCTGTAGATGTGCCATTGTCTTAATTACACTGAAATGACCAACAATAAGAGAAGTATGTGCCTCTCTTATGATGTTAACTCTTTCTCCCTATGGAATACAAAGCTTGCCAAAATGGTATAGCAAGTTATCATGCAGATGATAGTCCAATTCCTCTACTTGGTTACCTTGACTCAAGCTTGCATAAACATCTTGAAAGTCATTATCTGATGCATATTTCTCAATATAACTTTCATGTAAAACAAAATTATGCTTGAGTAAAGTAACTGCACTAACAATAGGCCTAGAAAGCATACCATCAACTTTATTGTAGATACCTTTCTTATACCTGATTACCAAGCAGAATTGTTGAAGAAAACCCATCCATTGGAAGTGTCGTGATTGTTGCAACTTTGATTGTGATTTCAGGTATTACAGTGGTTGATGATCAATGTGAATGCCTATTTCCTTACCCATCAAGTAGTGCTTCCATTTTTTCACACTTTGTGCCAACTCATACAATTCCTTGTCATATGTAGGATAGTTATCATTGCACCACTAAAAGTTTCTGAATGAAAACAGATAGGCATACCATGTTGCATGAGGACTACACCCATAGCCTAGTCACTAGCATCAATCTGAATCTCAAACGACTGTCTCAAGTTTGGAAGTGAAAGTATTGGAGTTGTACCGATATTTTCCTTTAATGCATCAAAGGCCTTTTTCTTTTTCCCCCAACTAGAAAACCTTTTTCACACTTGTCAATGCATGCAAAGGGGTTGCTATAAGAGAGAAATAAGCAATGAATTTCCTCCAATATTGGGCTGCTCCCAAAAAATTATTACCTTTGTAATTGTCTTGGGCCTTGGCCAATTCATAATGACATAAACCTTGGAGGGATCTATTTTCAACTCACCTCCTCCAACAATATGACCCAAGTAAACTAAAGAAGTTTTTCCAAGATTGCACTTTGAAATCTTAAGATACAAATGTTTTTTTTTCAAGACATCAAGTAATTTTCTTACATGCATGACATGTTCATCACGAGATTTACTGAAAATTAAGATGTCATATAAGTATACTATGAAAAACTCATCAATAAATGGCCTCAATACATCATTCATCACACGCATGAATGTAGCAGGAGCATTACATAAACCAAACAACATAACTAGCTATTCAAACAAACCCCATTTTGTTTTGAATGTTGTCTTCCAAATGTCTCCTTCAGCTATTCTAATTTGATGGTAGCCACTTCTTAAGTCAAACTTAGTAAAATACTTTGCATCTTTCAATTGATCAAGTAAATCATCTATTCTAGGCAGTGAGTAATGGTTCTTTACCATAATTTTGTTCAATGCAAGAAAGTACACGCACATGCACCGTGTTCCATCCTTCTTTAACACCAAGACAATAGGTGAACCACATGGAGAGGAAGATGGTATGATTATACCTTTGTTCAACAACTCTTGAATTTGTTTCTTAATTTCTGCACTTTCCATCACTGACCTCTTGTACATGCCAATGTTAGGAAGAGGACAATCTTGTTGCAATTGTATCTCATGTTGAATTCCTCTCTTGGGGGGGTAATCCCTTTGGTTCCTGAAACATCTCATCATATTGGTTAATTATGTCAACCAATTCAGATTTCAAATTTGAATCTCAACCTTTAAAAGCTTCATTATCAACATCATTTCTAGGTTTCATCATCACAAGAAAAAAATTCTTGCTCGAATTCACTAGTATTTTCATCTACCCTGCGTTAACAAGCGAAAGATTTTTTTTCTTGCTATGAGCTGTCACAATATATTCTACTCCACCTTTGAATAAGTGATATTTATTTTCATGTCTATGGAAGATATCTTTTTTGTCATAAAGGTACAGGCTGCCAAAAACTATGCCATAGATATCTAATGGCATAACATCAAGCTCCACTTCATCTATGAAATTTGCAGTAATAACGAATTTCAGTATACACTCTCTAATAACCTGCAACTGCGCATTGTCACACACCCATCCAAGTGGATACGGTTTATGATGTGGAACGGTTTCCAAGTTTAAACTTTTGACAATGTTTTCAGAGACAAGATTGGCTTGAGAGCCGCTATCGAACAACGTATAAATCTTTTTGTGTTTTGATATCACCCTTATGTGGAAAAGTTCTATTCTCCTCTTTTCATTTGGAGTTTCATTTTGCGAGTCTAAAGAACTAGTACTGGTAATGTATTCTTTTCCTTTTAACCCCATGGCTATGATTTTAGTTTCATCACCCGAATCGGATCCCAAATCCTGTTGAGTGGTTGCAATTTTCTTTTGTTTTCCCTTGTTGTTGTTTCTCTTTGGTCTCATTTTGGGATGAAGCTTCTAACAATGAGCTTCATCGTGATCCTCTCTGGAAAATTTTTGCATGTAACTTTCTCTCCTTCTTTTTGATAGATGCATTTTTCTTTGCCTTCCCTTTGAAAGCCTTTTCCTTTCCTTTACTCTTAAATGGGTTTTTACTACCTTCTTCCCGGGTGTTTTTCCCTCTTGCCTCAAGATGAGTGGCTTGCACACACACATCATTTAGATTATTGGGATTAAACATTAAGATAATATGCCTAAGGTAACTTTGTAAACCCCCTATGTACTTCAACAATGTATCCCGTGATTGAAAATCTACACCTAACATCAAAGAACTTTTTCTGAATTCTTGGGTGTAATCTTGCACATTTTTACCTTTAAGTTGTCTAAAGTTTTGCCAATTCATGATGGGTTTATGCATATAAGCTAGAGGGCAGAATTGTCTTTTGATTGCAACAATGAAATCATTCCAAGAAATTGAGATCTTACCATGTTTTTAATCTCTTCTTGGGTCTTTGATTCCCACCATACTAGTGCTGCACCCTCGATTCTCAAGGAAGCTAACTGAATCTTTATGTCATCCTCTTGAAGGTTTTGAATCTTGTAATAGACCTCCAATTGACGAATCCAATTATCAAGCTTCTCTAAATTCACTTCACCATTATACATGGGAAGCTCAAATTTAACATCAAGTTTTAGAAAATGTGATTTACCAGTTCCTTTTGAAGTATGATGATGACTACGATGATGATTTAAGAGGGTGAAGATGCTTGTGAAGAATAATATGAAGAAGATGGTGGAGAGGGTGGAGTTTTTTCTCCATTTCCATTACCTCCTTTTCCATTATCTCCTCCTGAAGAGACTTCTCCTTTGGGAGGTTTGGAACTTTCCCCTTGCAACCTGGTATTCCTCTCTTCATAGAGGA
This sequence comes from Pinus tabuliformis, assembly GCA_031772625.1. Lineage (NCBI taxonomy): Eukaryota > Viridiplantae > Streptophyta > Pinopsida > Pinales > Pinaceae > Pinus > Pinus tabuliformis. The sequence goes on along the minus strand of CM062820.1, from coordinate 877,721,265 downwards.
CCTTCACCATCTCTATCATATCAAAGAAAGCCTTTCTGAAGGTCTTCTCATCTTCTGTCATGTTTGTAGGTTCTCCTTCATGAGACATGATCTCTGGAGTCTCAATTGCAACTTGAGGCTGAATTGGTGTTGGAGATTGTGGCAACCTTTCTCTCCTTCCCCTTGACCCAACTTCAGGGCTTCCAACCAGCTTTCCTTCACCTCTTTTGAGTTTTAACCTTGTAAGCATGACATAAACTTGAAAATAATTAAATCCTTCTTTCACAAAGAAAACCTAGTGCTTTGATACCAAATTGATCTGATTTAGAATATTATATTGTAGTGCTAAGATCCTCCTTAGATTATAAACAAAGTGCTTTCATTGTGCTTAAGGATTCATGAATTTTTGCAAGTGAAATGAAGAGTTTTTATGTTAATTTTATGAGAAATTTAACATAAATAAGAAACCAAACAACATCATAAACATGTATAGAACATCATCAAAAACACATTACAACAAGCACATGATAAAGGAGTTCACCCCTCCTGGGCTACGTATCCTTGGTCCAGCTTCCAATGGCTTGGGCCTCTCTATTATGCCCAAAAGTGTAAAAAATTGTGTTTACAATGCTCAAAGGCTTCTGAAACCTGCTCCAATTAGTCCAAAATACTCAAAAATGGTACCCTAGCCTCTTTCTACTTCCAATTTGGTCGAAAAATGCCTTAGTTATGACTTCTTCTAGTCTTTCGACAATTTCCTCCTCCAAATCTGGCTAACTTCCAGTTAAATTCAATATCTAGAGTTAATTATGGCAGTTCTGCCGAAATTGGTGGCCCTGCCAACTTCCTCGCCTATCTCATGGTTAAGGTCGAGTGGTCACACGGTGGTTAGGTCCGGCAGTTAAGGTGACGATTCTTGAAGCTCCATCGAAAATCACAATCGGTGGAGAACCGACGGTCTTATGGTATGTGAACGTTGTGGGGTGATGTGTGATTGCAATATGGTGGACCCGACAAAACCATTAACTGGAACCCTTAGTCACATCACATCCAAGATCCTTTCACAAATCGCAGTCGACAGAGAGTCAGCGGGTAACATAATGCAGGACTCTGCCTTCTGTGGTGTGCGATTGCGATCTGCAATTGCGATTATCACATCGCAACTCGGGTACACTAGGGGATGATTTCTGCAATGCCTTCCCTGTTGCAAAGTGTGGTTGCGATTTATGCATCACAACCATTACCTGCTTGGGGCCGATTCTTTAACATGACTCGCCTGCGATATGTGATTTGCGAAATGAGGGGGCCAAAGGCAGCCTGCCACTTGGCGCTTCCCCATTCGCTGAAGGGCCTTGCCACATCATCTTTTCCTGCCATCTGTAAAAGTCAAACCTGGACTTTGACTTGCTCTAACTTCTTCATACAAGCTCGGATTCGAGTGTTGTTCACACCAATGGAATCAAAATGACGAGCTCTTCAATTTGAAGCTAAGTTTATCAAGATTCTGAAACTTTGAGTTTTGAGCCTAATTTTGAGCACATGATCAGAGGGTATGTGGCGAAGTGTGGATGAAGGAACAAGGTTTTGTTGAGAGAGGGGTAATTCTAATAATCTCATGCCCTCCACAAACTCCTTTTTAACTATTGTTTTATTATTATTATTTTTTTACATTTTATTTTATTTGAAATTAATTTTTTGGGTTATCGATAAAAATGATGATGATCATCATCATCATAATAATCAATTTTTTAATTAATTTAGATTTTAAATAGATTTAAAATTATTTTTTATTTATTTTAGATTCAATTTTTTTTAATTTCTTTTAATATTATGTTTTTCATTTAAAATGTACATTTGAACCCAAAAAAAACATGTTTTTTTTTTTTTTTTTTGGGAGGCTTTTCTATTTATAATTGTTTTTCTCTTATTTTTCTTTTCTATAATTTTGTTTGTAATATTGTTGGTTTTTTAAATTAGGTCTTAAATAATTTTCTATTTCAAGCTTGAAACAAAAACAATTATGCTGCTTGTAGCATCATGTTTTGATTGGAAGATTGCCTTTATGTTTTTGGTTCACAATGTCACTGATTCTCAAGGATATGGTTTCAAATAAGTTGTAGTGTTAATCTCAAAGAAAAAAAGATGTTATTGCTAGCAACATTTTTCATTTCTTGGTTCAATTTTAAGGCTTTTATTTAGAATGATATCCATAGTTGAGGCCATGCTTTCAACCAATTTATAATTTTAACCTTGGAAGAAAATGGGTGATAGGAAAACTACTATTTATCTTTTGGGGGTCAATTTTTAAGGTTTTGTTTACAACTTTACAAGGATTTTATAACATGGTGGAAAATGTTGTAGTTCTAACCCAAAGAAATGGGTGATTATGGGAGTACCCATTTTTTTATTAAGGGGTTGATTTTCTTGTTTTGATCCAAAAATATGAGTATATAGGGCTGGAGTTGTCATTTTAAAGTTACAATTCTTGTCAAAGTGGGTAACTGTGTTGTTATAACTACATATAGTAGTAGGCTTTCAACTAAATGGCTAAGAAAAAAATATTTGATCTTGAGAAATAGTTGGGCGGGCATGTCAAGAGAGTAACTAAGGGAAATCAAATATGGATTAAACTTGGAAAATGGTATTTCAGAAAATCAATTGAGGAGAGTGGTGAAAGGGACATTATTGTTGTAATTAGGTACTAATTAAGTAACAAATATTCCAGAAGTTAAAAAATTGATGATGTTAATGGGAATATAAATGGAATTACTTGACAAAGTTTGTCAAATCATTGTCGAATACATTTGATATAATATTAGAAAGGAAACATAATTTGGTGTTTGTTGAAGTTAGTATGAGTAATAAAACATTAGAATGTGTACAATGCATTAACAACCATGGTGTTCTTAAGGGTGTTAATTGAGTACCCATTTGTAGAGAAATGAAAGCTTGGAGCAAAAACGTTGAAAAAGTGAATATGGGTTAAGATAGATTGATTTTACCTTTGGAGTCAAAATTAAAGTTAAGACACATTAGATCAAATTGAAGTCTAAAATGGACCTCCATAGGAAATATGCATTCCACATCACACTAAACATATGCCATAACACAGTAACATAGAGGTGTTACCCAGTGAAAATTAATCTATATTATCTTATTAATGATAATTATCAAACAAATTGGGTTAATGTAGAGTTAACAGGTGAAAGCTCAAATAATAATAAAAAAAGTAGATTGTTGTGTATAAAAATAAAATAATATAGTATAAAAAATTAAATTTATATTAAATTGAATTATATATATATATATATAATTAATTATGAAATATACCTTTTTTATATATTTAATAATAAATATATAACAGAGAAAATAAACTAAAATTACAATTAAGCAATGGGAAAATAATAATACTAAAATAAAAATGATATTGATTATAATAATTCTAATTTATATAAAAAAAATATTTATTATTATTAATTTTATATAACTATATATTAAAATATTAATATTAATATTATATGTATAGAAAGTATTTATTTTTTAACCTCTAGGCACAGGTAAGCTATTGTTCAAGACTCAAGGTTAACAATAAGGTTAAAATCCATTGCTACAATATACTCCATATGAGTTAAACATGTCATATAGTAGAATTGATCATAGGTGGGGAGGATACAAATTATTTTTCCAAAATACCTAAAAGAAACCCAATTAACATATAAAAATGTTTTGTATAGTTTGAGTGGGCTTATTGGTTTAGCGTGTAGAGTATTTACAATTCCATAGAATTTAGCAATCAAATCACTATTCAGAGGTGGATCCCTTGTCTTACAAACAAGAAAGTTCTCATACACCAGTTCAACGTCTAGCTTAGTTGTAATCTTAAAATCAGATTTTTATTATATTATGGTATATGACATTATGATCTTCTAGAGTAGACTCTACATTTTTTGGTCTACGTTTTCAATTAGATGATTTGATTCATCGTTAAGACAAAAGAATATTGATGATGAATCTGGTTATCTAATTTGAAACGTTGACCCAAAAATTCCTACTATAGAACTTACTTTGGAAAATCATAATGTCATAACCCATTTCAAAAAAATCTCAAATCAACTATATTATGGTATTTTTTCAATTATTTGTAGCAATAAAATGATTCTTCCATTTACTAAATTTCCTAATAAATCAAAATTATTTTAATTTTTTTTATTAAATTTAATTATAGATTTTTATTGTTTTTAATTCAAAATTTTTTTTATTAGTGTTTTTAAAAATGAAATATTGTTTATTTTTTTATTAAAATTTTTAATGATATAAAATGTTTATCATTTTTGAAGGTGACTTCATTACAATTTTAATTAATGTAAGATTTTTTTTTGAGGATTAGGAAATAAAATAATCCCTATTTAGTATTCCGAGGATCTTTATCATATTTTAAGAGGATCTTACCGAAGTTTTTAGGCAAGGTGAGGTTTATGTGTAATTAAATATTATCAAATAACAATATAACATATAATCATATTTGACTATTATAGATCTATCTCAGTAATGATCATTAACCAATTTCTTCATATTCTATTGGTTTCTTAAATTTCCAACTCATGAATAGTAATTTTGCTTATGGGGCCCATTTTATACCCTATATTTACTTTGACGTGTGCTTTTTTTATGGAATCATGTGGGTAGAAATCTATGAATTAATTTAAGGAGGTGGCTTTTAAAATTTACATTTATTCTCTCTTCCATTATGATAATGTTGGTTAGGTATTTTCTTCAAGATAAGTGTTTAATGCCTCACATACATATTGAAAAATTGGATAGTAAGGAACAACACAAGCAAGTTCGATAATATCCCTAGTTTTATCCTTAGGTTGTAATTGTTTATGTGTACATTTGATTTTATAGGCTAGTGAACCAATATATTTTGGGACAAAGTTCCTATGTATGTATGTTTTGAGTCGGAGTGCTTGTGATGATCAAAGGTTGGAGATCCTGCATTGTAATTTGTATACAAACACTAATTAATAAAACACACCACTATTGTAAACCAAGTCAAGCAAAAGAGCACGGGGTTAGGAATTTGTGAGAGGGAAAAGTAAGCAGACTAGGAGACTTAATAGGAGAAAATGCAAAAAATAATTTAATATTCCAAACCAAATTCATATGAGCATATTAATAAAAGTTATAAGTTAGGGAAAATGTTCCTAAATGGGGCTTCTTTGAGTGGCACATGGAAAGTTAGGGCCATGTGAGACTTAAGCCTTGTTTTCTATGGAAAATCATTACACTCTTGTGCTCTTTTCCATGGTGACTATTGCATGTTGGGTGCAAGCTAGGAGCCATGGTGACCTTTTTATTGGAATAAATAGTGGGTTCTATGGGAATCTCATGTAATTACCCGGAACAATTCTCCTTGGTTTTCCTCTCAGAAAGTTAGAGCCCTGGAGAGAGAATTGTTTGAGATATGTTTCCCTTGGGTGAGACTTAGAGGGTACCTAGAAACTCCATGAGAGTATTCGAAGTTCCTAGAGCTGCAACTATAAGACTTCTTTTGTGACCTATCCTAAATCCCTAGAAGGGAAGTGGGGAAAACTAAGGGAATACAATGTAGGAAAGAGGGTATATTTTGTTGTGTTTATGTAGGTTGAGGGGAATGAGAGATTGATGGTTGGAATTGTTTTTGAGTTTGGTACCTTGGCCTAGGTTAAACTAATTACTAACTATGAGACCTTACTTGGCATAGAGAGAGAATCTTCACGGTGGTGATCTTAGACCCAGGTTGGGGGTGACTTACTACTTGGAGGATTGGAGTAATAGAGTCTATGATTGGTTGGAATACTTGAGGTTTACAACTAGTTGGTGCCATGTACCAAATATAAGTGATAT